>QNUK01000184.1:77500-720000 GCA_013621035.1 Clarias magur | reverse complement strand
GTGTGTGTGTGTGTGTGTGCGTGCGTGCGTGCTCAATGAATGTGGGCTTTTACTTACGCACCTTCCTTTTACGTTTTACATAACACACACTGGAGGTCAAAAAAGTTCAGAACACACACACACACACACACACACACACACACACCTGCTTTCCTTTGTATTTTTAGTGTGTGTTGCCGAGCCTGTGACAACACACGAGGAAAGTGTTCAAGTGTACATGTATACATTTACATTAACGTGTGTGTGTGTGTGTGTGTGTGTGTGTGTGTGTGTGTGTGTGTGACCCCGTCCTCGCGTAGTCACTCCAACCATCCCAAGCTGGCAAACATTAGAGTGGCACCTGTCACCCGACAGCACGCAGAAAGCAAGCGAGGCAACAGCTGAGAGGTCAGGGGTCAAGCGACACACTCGCCACACACTCGCCACACACTCGCCACACACTCGCCTTGTCCCCTTTAACGGCCGCTATTGTTTTTCTTCAGCCTTTTCTTACTCTCTCGCTCGGTAACTCAACCCGCTTAGCCCACTCCCTCATACCCTCGCTGACACACACACACACACACACACACACACACACACACACACACACACACACACACACACACACACACACACACACACACACACACACACACACACACACACACACTGTTTAAGTGCAGTGAAAGCTGCTACCTTTCAGCCACTGTCTGTTTTTTTTTTTTTTTTTCGAGAACACACACACACACGTCTCCCTTTTTAACCATTATTTGTCACAGCAGGGATCGGCTTTCAGGGCCACCAGACTGATTGTAGAAGCCACAAACACACACACGCACACACACACACACACACACACTGATTAACAGTTACATTATATATTGCATAGCCTTATATAATAAGTTGCGCATTATTGGTTAAAAATATATGTAACACTAGCGTTAGTAGTAGTTTATCTCAGGTATCTCTGTCTAACTTATTAATATAAAGAAATCACATTCTGTAAGGTTGAGTATCTGACGTTTCCACAAAGTTCTACTTCTTTCGCCATCATCCAAACACACCCCCTGTCCGGTAATCGGAGAGTGAATCATAGAAAAAGTAGATAAAGATGAAGTTTTGTCTTAAAACGACTCCAGCGTGTTAAAATTCACTTATACCACTTCAGTGCTGTTATTTCAGCCAAAGTGAAAATATGAACTAATCCCAGTAGAAATATTCAGTTTAGCTTTTCTAATTAATATCTATTGGTGCAGGTGTTTGTTTACATTAAGACAGTAGCGCATTAGTAGATTATTTTAAAACAGTTTATATTAAATCGGCCACATAACTGTTCATAACATCACTTTTACTCAACATTTCATATATGGTTAAGCAGGTTAAACTTCAGGCAGAGATCTAAGTGCTGTAGATGTTTAATTAAATTCTGTCCAGTGGTAGATTTAGGACACGCCCCCCACAGTTTGACAGATGCGCAGGTTTCTAATCTGGCACAAAACCGCTCATAACTTCACGTCTACTAAAGTTTCAGTCAATTCTGTCCAGTTTTGCGTGATCCTGTGACAAATTCCGGCTGGACAGACATACAGATATACAGACAGACAGACAGGCAGACAGACAGAAAATTGGACTGGCCCTCCAATGTATGAAACATAAAGATCATTGAATGAGCGAGTCCTGACCAACGTCCAGATAAAACCTTTCTTTTATTTATATATAGATTGCACAGCCTTAAAGTCAGATGCTATCGAAGCTTGGTCAAGAATATATGTCTGAAACGAGGCTTAATCCGGAATACCATTCCATGGAATACCATTTCAAAGAGAATTTAGCCTCATCTCTCTGTCTCTCTCTTTACTTACACACTCACACACAATGGCTCTCCACTACCTGACCCCTGACTGTGACACTATTCCTAACGTGCGGGTTAAAGGTCTCCGGAGCACTGTGCCGCATTTAGAGGCAGTAAAAGCTGAAACCGAATCCTGCACTCAAGGTGAGAGAGGAGACCGAAAGAACGAGAGGACGCACCAGAGGAGGAGAGGCGAGCGAAAAGCTTGAGCTCACAGGAATTCCTGTAGCCCTTTTTATGTCATGAGGCGAACGTGAAATGCTGAAGACACCTGTCCTAACAACAGCTGCTGAAGAGAATCGATTGCTACCAGGTTTTTTTTTTGTGTGTGTGTGTGTGTGTGTGTGTGTGTGTGTGTGTGTGTGTGTGTGTGTGTGTGTGTGTGTGTGTACTAGTGTTATTGTGAATGAGTATGCGGTACCACAGGGAGTCTCTGTGACTCTCCAGGCTGGTATTTTCGACCTGAGCAACTGACAAAACCTTGCATCGCTTTTGACCTGCCGTCATGCGTCCGCACATACACACACACACACACACACACACACACACACCACTTCGTATGATTGTCCCGTCTCCTGGTATAGACACGTTCTCGCCATGATGAAGGATGCAGGTTGACACAGATGTGACATATGTTTCATTTGTATCTCAGCTGTCGCAAACAGGTCAAACACACACACACGTTTGCACGCACTTCAAGGCTATAAATTTGATGATGGCCAAGAGAACTGATCCCGTTAATACCGTTCCACCAAGATTAGATGATGTTTCTTTTTTTTTTTTTTTTTTTACTCCAGTGAGGACACACACTCTCGCACATGCACACTTACTATCTACCACCGTGGGTCGTCCCGATCGGGCTGCTATCAGACATAGCAACGTGTGACACCAGTGTGTGGTTACGCATTAAGCTCCAGCGCTAACACCCCAACCCTCTCTGAGAATATGTACCCTGTCTGCAATTCGACAGCCACTAATTACCCTTAATTAAATAAAGCAGCGTCCTGGTAGTCTGAGCTCTGATTAGGCTGCGACAGAAGGGGCCATGTTTATCAAGCTCATACCAACTCATTCAAGCCATGTCTGTGTGTGTGGGTGTGTATGTGTGTATGGGTTGGGGAGGGGTTTTCTTTCCTGAGGAGTACATCAAGGCAAAAACTGCACCCTGGGGAAATTTTTTTCCCCCTTTTGCACTGTCGCTTCTACCTTTCTGTTTTTCATCCAGCTTTCTCTACTTTTTTTTGTCATAAGAACATCATGATAACAAAGCACATGATCCTCATAAAGATTTAAAATAATAAGGAAATTGGGAATCGTTGATGCTACAAAACATAAGAGAAGAGAAAGAGAAGAGAAAGAGAGTGATGTCTCAGACCTTGCTGGCCTTTTCCGGGTGTGAACTCTTTCATTAGTGTGTGAGACAGCCCAAGGACGCGGTTCGGAGAGATGAATTAGAGAAGAGGGCTACAAATATTTCCAGCACAAGGCCTTCCTTGATTAAAACCGACGAATGGTCACGTAATCTAAGGGGCTTCACTTCACCTTCCCACCCCAGCCCTGAGCACAACCGATCTGTCTCCATTATTCGGACATGGATATACACACTCACACACACACGTACAGTATACGCACATGTGATGAAATGTATGGCAAAGAGAGCAAGAGTGTGTAGAGATGAGAGTGAAGGAGGAGTAGAAAGTGGAAAGATTCGGGAAAGCCTCTAGCACAACATTTGAAAGAAGGGAAAGGTCTCCTACCTCCAAATGAGCAGTATGTAAGTGCCAAGTGCAACACCATTCCGGTTTAAAACTTTATTTCACATTTGTAGTGTTTAGCTCGATTGAATAGAATTCTGATTTATTTTCCTCTTGTGGCTCTTCAGACAGGTCAGAACCCTTTGCCCACTTCTAATCACAGCATGAGGGTCAAGCAAACTGAGTCTGAATCAAGCCGAAGGCAAAAAGTCAGCCAAATATGTTATTTGTCGCACATACTGTACATTACTGCGCTGCTCTTTGCATATCCCAGTCATGATACAGCATTCCTGGAGCAGAGAGGGTTAAGGGCCTTGCTTAGGGGCCCAACAATGGAAACCTGTTAGATTTGAGACTTGAACTGACAACCTTCCAATCAGTAACTCAGTTTCATCATGGAGCTTGATGGGTTTTGCAAACGCACTTCACAATACTGTTCTTGCAAGAACTGTTCCAGAACATCTGACCTTCATGTCTTAAAATAACAACTGATTGCTGTTGATGTTGTTGTTACTTCATTACCTAATGTCATATATGTTATTTCATAGTTTTCAAAAAACATCCAGTATTGCTCTAGAATGTAGAAAATAAATCCAAACTTTTGACTGGTACTGTATGTCCAGGTATACCGGACGCAAGACCAGGATATAACCCTGAGATGAGGCATCAGTCCATCCAACTCTTGGAGGAAACTGAAGAGCTGAATGAATGGCTCCAGGAAAGGAACGGTTTTTGAGTGACGTCTCTGGACACACCGATAAAAAACACTTGGATCCTAGCTTGGTAATATACATCCATTATGAAAGTGATTTGTTCAGTTTAAAGAAAGTAATTTTCACTTCCATCTCACTGATTACAGCATCAGGAATGGGAGAGTGTTCTGTCAAAGCATGTTGTGTCTTCCCAGCACCTGAGGGCTAAAAGAGAGAGAAAGAGTTGGAGATAGGAGCATAAGACAAGGAGGGAGGCTGATAAAGAGAAGCTAAGCTGTTAAGAGGCTTAGAGGCTCTTAACAGAGGGAATGGTGACCATGAGCTAGGCTAAAACTGTTTTGCACGCCAGCACCTAGTGATCTTTACACACAGGTAGCCAAAAAGTGTGAGTGTGAGTTCTGTGAGTTTGTGTGTCCATCATTGTGTGCGCCACATGATCGTCGATCGGACAGGATCCCCAGCAAAGGGCCGGGGCAGGTGACGGATGAAAGGTTGGAGACAAAGAGAGAGGGTTGATTTATAAATGTGCATTTCCTTCATTGCTAATTTCAATAAATCAGCCGTCACTTTGTTTGCACTGAGTGGGATGTTAAGAGGACCCTTTCTCCAAACAAACCCCAAATAAACGCCACAGCTGGAGCCTCGAGCAGAAAGGGGGGCAGGGGGGGAGTGGATAAACCGGCACTAATGGAGGGCTCCAGGCCCTCTGCTTGAGCAGTAGGGGGGTCAAGCTTTACCTGAGGGTCTGGTGACTGAGATAGATGACCTGAGGACTGGATAGAATAGGGGGAAATACTTTGGAGAGTGATAAAGAAATAAGAGAGAAAGAAAGTGGACTGTATGTGAAAGGAACACATCCGCAGCAAGAAAGATTGTCATTATGATTCCTTTCTTTGAAATTTCTGTCTGGGGATTTTTCTTTTTTTTTCTTTTTTTTTTTTTCCTCTGGTTCCCACGCTTTCTGTTTGCATGATACCATCTTTCGCTCTTTCCACAGGCATTTCCTCTTCGAATTGGCCCTAGCTTTCAAGGTCGGGGGCTTGCTTGCAACTGATTCCTCTTCTGTTTATTTACTTCTCTCTGAATACCAAAGTTACAGTCAAAGATGGTTAATAAATCAGTGAATCACAACTCTGAACCATTTACTCAGCGGAAAACGGAAATACAGACGCTTTAAACAAATCGTGTCCTGCGCACATTCGGTTGGCACAGAAGGAGACAGACCGTCTACCTCTCTACAATGAAATACTGTAATTATGTGTCTGGTCAAGCAAGATTCCGTCACTGGCAAACTACATGCATTTCCTGAACAATATTCAAGTCATAAAAAACAACAACAACAAAAAACGCCTTAAATTATACCCTGTCTACTGAGAGCCTAGAAGATTCATTGATCCGGTAGATCGGCTAGCTTGTTGATTGATTGATGAACTGAATTGATGGTAGCCCAGGAGAGCAGTAAAGGGGTCGTAATCCTCTGTTGATTAGTGCCGGACAATCACAGCTCTAGAAGACAGGGTGGACCCAGACTGGGACAAGCTGTCCCCCCAGCAGGGAGTAGATCAGACCGTAAAAACAGCCTCAGAGACAGAGAGAGAGATTGGCGACTGAGGGAGAGAGAGAAGATAAGAGGGGAGAGAGTGACAAAGCCGAGTGTAGGGGGGACCGTCCTGAGTGGCTCCACTGTAAATTCCACAGAGCTCGTAAAAAAGGTAAAACAGCGCAGACAGCTCCGATAGCCAAAAAGGAAACATAGCAAACCACACATGGTGGACACCGCCCGGTCTACGGCAAATATGCCGTGCAATTACTGTGGCAGTTAATGTTCCACTATCTGTGAGCCTGGACAAAGTGAGGAAGTCACCCTGAACAATTTGATGAATCCAATCCATTTGTTTTTCTTGTACTTAAAGAGAGATATCCGATTCTGGTCATAAAAAAATTGTCCTTCCTGACTCATCTCATTAGCCAATTGACCAGCCCGTCCTGTGATTTTTATTGTCCTAGTCACAGAAACAGAGGTGGACACCATTGATCTGTGGTGTGTCTGAGTGTATTCGCAGCCATGGTGAATGTAAATCTCTGAATTGTCATAACTTTTGGAACCCTTTTACAAACTCGTATATTAGAGAATACAACCAGGAATTCCAGTCACACACCCTACCTGTCCAACCTACTATCAGCTATCAACTTCAGCTTCAACATTCCCAAGAGGCAGTTTAGTATATGGAGGGGTAGTTAGCCAAGCCTGTCCCTTTTATTACAGCTCCTTATGATTTCCCGAGAACAGCAGCACGGGAACATACTACCACACATCTAGGAGTTGTTCCAAGAGTCAACGTGAACCTTGAGCGATTCTGACACAGAATCAGGCAAAAGCTGACTTGCTTCAACTTTTACTCCTATGTCTGCTAGCATCTGGATTCAGATATTATACCACAATAAACAATTGTAGTTGTATCCATTTTCGAGGTTGGGGGGGTGCAAGGAAACCACATTTTACATCCTTCCTCAAAACTTAAAAGATGTCCCCTCTTCGTAGAATTACTCTCAAAGATGAATTTGTCCAAATCATCCTGTAAAATGAATAGAAATCACTGGGTCTGGTTAGTAGTCAGATTAGATTATGCTATTAGGGGCAGGTTCGCACTTAGCTGCATTAGCATTTTTAAATGAATTATTTCTTTAAGGTGTGAAAGAGGATTTTCCTGAACTCCTTAAATCTGAGATGGACACTGACCCTGTCATCACCCTTCAGGGTGTATTAAGACAGGAACGTTAAAGCAAACAAATAGGTGAATCAATGTGACTTGCATGGAGCCCTGAGGATAGAACCACTCCGTCCCCTAATCCATCAGAGTTGAGAGCGTGCCCGAGGGTGAGAGAGCAAGAGGTGGAGACCGCCAGGGGGTCGAGGACCTGGGCACATGAGATAGGGTGAAGATGGAGTGTAAAGATGAGGGGTGAACGAAGCTTGTATCGGAGCATTAAAAAGGTAAAGTGGAGGCCGGGATGACGGGTCAAGAGGGCAAAACAGCGATTAATGAAATATGAGAAGGTGTTCGGGTGTCGTGTGATTATACCACAGGCATGCTCTTCCACTTGTTTTCATGACTCTTAGTGTTTTGTTCCTGGTACTTATTGACCAGCGCCGTCTGCAGAACGCCTCTGGGTCATCATAAAGTCAGCATGAACAGGACGGAGACCTGGAACAGTGCCACTCAGGCTGAATGAGTGTTATGGCCTCTTTGGTAGAGACATATGTTTTAGTGTCTGCATCCTTTTCAAATCCCTTTCTCAAATCTGCCCAACAAATTCCACCCCGGGACCAGTGGAGGGTAGGAGGGTTTAAGACCACACCTTTCATTATGGGGGCGTATGATTAGTACAATGGAGTTAATGAACGTCCCAAAGGGCTCAGAAGGCAAACACACACATATTTCCCCTGGAGCTCCTGCACAGACGGCGTATTCCAGAATCTCAGAGTCTTAAATGTCTGACGATCTCGCAGATTTTTGACTATTTTTCTTCCTTTCTCTTCCCAATTTTTCTGTCTCACATACTTACAACTAGAAACAGCTCATGGCTACACAACAGTGGTTTCATATTTACAATTAGGGAAGTTCTGAAGAGTTGGAATTAAACTATGAAATTGCTAGAGGAAACTCGCAACTAAGGCAATTTTAAAACCCACACAGAGAATTATTCCAGCGTAACTTCCCCCCGGAAAAGCCACATTGACTATGGGAAGTGGAGAAAGGCCAGCGCCTCTGACTAGGGGGCAAGAAAACAAGATCGAGACGAAGATAGCACGCCCACTCTCTAGTGACGGAAACTGTATTTGTCTGGGCCAGATTAAAATTCAGTTGCAGCATGATGGAGGTTGAGTTACATCATAATAAGCCAATTTCCTTAAGATGGAATGAGAAGGTGGTCCAGCTACCATCTAATCCCCCATAATACACTCATAGGAATCTGAGAAAGTCTCTCCAAAATCCAAATCCATATCCATGCCTGAAATGTCCTTGGATATATGAGGAATTAAATGACAAGGGGGATCCTGGTGGCTTGAGATGGACACCACTTGGGGCAGACAGTAGGTTTTTCAGGAAGGAGGGGGGGGAGTTTAAAGGGAGTGTGTTAATTATAGATCTAATGGGGCTCCCCCATGGAGCATGCAAGGTCAAAAAATGAAGCCTGGAGGCCTGACGTGGGCAGCCATGCCCCCCAGCCTGCCCCCACTGGGTAGTGTAGACACAGTCCTGCTGAGAGCCGGATACACACAATGGATACAGGGCCCAGGGGTGAGCCAGGAGGGACACCCAGCAATGAGCTACAGGTTAGCATGACAAAGCCACCATAATGGGGGTTACCACACCCCAGCCTTCAGCTAGATAAACAGCCAACCTCAGATTCCATTAAGATAAGAGGCCAGCACACATTCACTTCCGCATAAAGACTAACACATACTTAACCAAGACATACACTGTTTAAATGTTTTAATAATACCACCCATGTGTCTAAATGCTATATATATATATATATATATATATCAACTCCACACAAATAGTTAGTGGATGAATAAAGTTATTTTAATTTCACCAAAGCATGTTGAACCTTATGTGTAAATTCACTAATGCAAAATCTGACACATTTTGCCATAATTTTTATATATCTATATAAGTTGTTTTACCATTTATTAATATAAGGCATTAAGGTTTTGGACACACACATACACACAAGGAGATATGTTCCTGTCCCAAAAGTGCAAAGGTGTCGAGTAAACCTCTATCTGCTGGCCCATCAGTCTCTTGTCGCCTTGTTTGTTTAAACAGCGCCTCTCTTTTTTTCCTCAACTCTTCCTCCCTCCATTGCTTCCATGACCCTCATCCATTCACTGCACTCCACAATCTCTTCCTGCTGTCAGTGAAAGATTTCCAACGATGTAGAAGATGCTTAATTATCATTTATGTAAGGAGTCTCCAGTGCCAGTCAATTATGATGAAAGTTTACATTTTCAGCCATGGTAAAGTCTGCAAATAGAGAACTTGAGTGGTTCTAAACAATATAATTTTCTGAATTATTATTTATTTTTTCTTGTTTTATTGGCATTAAGTGTTACTATAACCAGATCAAATATTAATGTAATTAATTAATAAACTAGTTTTCATATACAGTGAAAGCAATAAAAACACATCAAAACATAATGTTAATGGAGAATAATCAAAATTTAGGTGGTTACGGCAATTCTAAATTTTGCATTACACATTGTAGTCTATTGTAACTGTATGATGTATATTTCCAAATTTTCTATTTTACGTTCTTTTTTTTAATGCAGTTTCATCTTTTTTTTTTTTAAGTCACAAACAGTCGTGTAAGCATTTCAGTGCATATCATACATACTGTGCAAGGTTGTGAGAAATAAAATAAAAATTTATTAAAATTTTAATTGATTGTTAATTTTTTTTTTTTTTTCGGTTTTAGCTCAGGATGCTTACACAAATATAAATGCAATGCAGAGGTGATTAGAATTTGTTTAATTTAATATAAAGAAAGCCAGATATGAACCATGCTGAATTGATCACGAGTCTCGGGTGCAGGTGTGTCGTGTCCTTGTTGTCTGAACCTCTCCATTATCTACTTCCTGTGCTTGTCAAACAGGCATCACCAATCATCGTTAAACCAACGGTGAAGACCGACCACATAATGGACTTGGTGTACACACACTCGTGCAGGAACACACAACCTCTTCGTGCATTCACACTCCCTTAATGCTAAGCACGCCCAAGTGGTTGATGACCTCCTTGTGACCGAGGGTCAGAAAAAGGAAAGAGGAAGAGCCTCACTTTTTCTCCACAACCAAATATTTGGGTGTTAAAGACTCCAGATTACGATCAGTTCAGCTGCTGACGATCTCACACTGAACACACACACACACTAGTTACATTCATCATACACCCCCTTCGCCACACCCCCCCCCCCAAACACACTCCCCTCAAAAACACACACTTCTCTTTTATTTTAAATACACAAATAACTTCGTTAATAGACATTCATTTGGAATTCATTTTCATTTAGTGCAAGGAGGAAAGATCAATGGATCGCAAGGCAGAAAGAAAAAAGGAATTCCCTTTCTTTCTCTCTCTCTCTCTCTCTCTCTCTCTCTCTCTCTCACATGAAGAGGTACTGTGTAGCTTCAAAGCAAACTCACGGCCTCTGGCTTAAAAGGCTAAAATACTTGCTCAAAGGAAAGACAGGAGAAAAGAAAAGAAGCGAAGGAGGGAGGAATGTACCTGGGGGGTCAAAACAGGTGAACGAGTTCCCTGATGCTTTCCCTTTCATGGTAATGTGGGTCAAACATAAACAAACACAACAATGAATGGAACCGATGTCTATTAGAACAACGTGATGTTGGTCGGGATTTATTAGATTACCCAATCCTATTGATAAGTGTTCAGTTTCAGTGTGTATAATTGTTTCTGCTTCTGTGTGTACGAGTGTGTGTGTGTGTGTGTGTGTGTGTGTGTGTGTGTGTGTGTGTGTGTGTGTGTGTGTGTGTGTGTGTGTGTGTGTGTGTGTGTGTGTGTGTGGTGTTGAAGGGGGGTCAGTGCTGTGAGGTGAAGTTTCAGGGTCTCAAAAACCTTTCACAGCCCTAATACCCCCCCCCACCACCACCACCACCACCACCACCTCCTTTTCTGACCTAAACAAAGCACGGGAGAAAGGCATCATTTACCTGAGCCGAGGATCATGAAGCTCGGCCTGAGCGCCACCTTCTTCACGACCGGCCCAACCTCCACCTCAACCTCTACCCTTTCTGCTTCTCAACGTCCTATTGTCATCTGGAACAAAAGGAAAGTGGGAGCAAAAGATAAACGAGCTACTTCATCTGATAACACTTGACAAGAATAACTTAATGAAACAGTGAACGAATAATTGAAAGAACGCCTGGCTCCTTTTCAGAAATTGAAAACGTTCTCAACATCAATTCCCCAAAACATGAAATAAATGCATTTTTTGCTTGAACAATATGTTCACAGTGAAACTGTTATCGTGCTTTCGTATCTTTCATGTTAGAAAAATTGCACAAAAAAAAAGGTTTCTAATATTCCTCAACCTAGCCAAGGTCTTTTGCATAAAGCTGAAGGTGTATTAGTTTTTTTTTTTTTTTTTATCACCAGGTTTGCCATGTGAAAAGGCCCGAGATGCAAAGTGACTCATTTTGGGTCTCTCTGTAGCGTTCCGGAAACCTGTTCCCCAAGTGTCGCTGCTTTCTTTATCAAATTGCTGAGCAACATCGACATCTGAAAGTTAAAAACGGAGTGTTTACAGGGAATGAGCAAGTTAAAGGTCAATGGTAAGAGCAATGAAAACAGGCACGCTTTCTTGATTGAAGTTGAACCTTTGATTGACAGAATGAAAGCTCTTTTCAATATGCCACGATGAGTACTTAAGATTAGAGTTTAAAATTTTTTTTTTTAAGTTGTGCTGCCGGTCGACTCACTTTGCAAAGGCGGTGTTGTTTGTTTTAACAGTGTGCATACATCTTACATCGAGTGTGAGTGCAAGATAATAACTTTCTTTGTACTTGCTTCACATGAGAGCACTCCAAGGAGAGATAAATAACGTTCGTTGGCAGTGATACAGTGTTTTTCATAATAAATTTCATGAGCAAGACTAGAGTTTGGAAGGACATGATAATGATAATGATAATAATAATAGACATATGTCATTAATATTTTAGTGAAGTTTGAAAAATGGTCCTAGTCCCGACGCTGTGGGTAGAAAAGTTAAAAGGAATTTTGGTATTTATATCTATTCGGTTGGCATACACGTTTATTCAAGATGTTATAAAAAAGTAAAATTGATGTTTAGGATACAAGTCTTACTCAAGGATTGCGTAATAGTGTTAAATTCACAACCGTCTAGTCTTTTGTCACTACTGCTCATCACATCAGTGCTCTCTCTACTAAAAAGTTGTCAAACAGTATGTAAAAAACGGATATGCTCAAACCGGGTCTTTTGATTGTGCAGAATAACGAAACACAGTTCTGAGTTAAAAACTTTCTTTATTTCTCTATATAATCTCCTGCTACACTAATGCCCAGTGTTTCACTAGTGTTTGGACCCCATCAAGGTAGAAAGATTTTCCGTGTACTGAAGCCACAATCGGACTGCCTGCTTCACATCTAAAACGCTGGCCTCTCAAGAACTCCTGTAATTCACCAAGCATGTGGAAATGGCTTGGACTGAGGGCAGGACTGTACAGAGAATGTGGCAATAACTTCCAGCTGAGTTCCTGTAACGTGCAAGTGGTGTTGGTGAATGTGATGTGAAAGACTCATTGCCAGTTATCACAAATGATTGATTTCAGTTGTTGCTGCCAAGGGTGGCAAAAGCAATTATTAGGTTTAATGAGGCAATTACTTTTTCACATAGGGTCAGTAAGGTTTGAACAGCTTTTTCCCCCAAACAAATACATTCATCATTTCAAAACTGTATTTTATTTTTCTCTCCATCCGTCCATTTAGGAACCTGTGTAGTCCAGCTAAAAAAAAAACAATGATAATAATCATCATCATCATCATCAGGAAAGGGGCAAATACTTTTTCACAGCACTGTATAGGGAATGAATCAACAGCTTTTTAATAATCCGATGTGATGAATCATTAGCACAGTACAGAAAGTACAGTGCAGATCTTGGCTCCATTGTGTCTAGATTAGGTTTAATCTGGTGCCCTGTAAGTGTTGACGTGTGTAAGATATAATAAAGCTGAATTACCTGGAAATGAACAAAACCTGTTTTTTTTGTTGTATAATATTTTACAGTACATGTACAGTAACATTATACTTTTGTGATATAATTTTTGTTTCACTTTACAACAATGTCGTGTTGGTCAACAGCTCTCCCTGGCCGTATCTTAACCCCTCCAAATCCTGGAAAGCAAACATTACAACATGCCGAAAGTCACCACTGTGAACAAGCAATGGAATAATGAACTGAGGAGAAAGCCAAAGAAAGGCAAGGCCGGGCGACTTGTGTTTTACAAGCTCACCTCTTTGGGCTGTTTACATGTAAAAGCCTTTTAATAAGAGGTTGGCGGAGAGCAGACGACAGAAGCAGGCTTTCATCTCCGCCTGTCATGCAGGCTTATTTACGAGCACTTCGGCTGTACCGGGTAAACAGTGCACTTACTGAGGGACACGCAGCAGAGCGGCCTGGTGGAACAGCCACCCCGGGACAACATGCTGAGAATGCAGGAACGCTATGCACATTTACGCAGGGTTATTGACATATGAAAGCCTGGCAGAGATTCAGTGTGTGATCATAGGGAGATTTCTCCTTCACTTGTAAAAAAATGTGCATATGTCCATTCCAGAATCACTAACCTACTGAGAATAATAACCAGGATTCATTGATGCATTCCTTTTAGAGAACGTTTTACAGAAATTTAAACCCAATTTGCTGATAAATATCAAACTGGTGGAATATTCCCCGAACAAGTTCAGGTAGCAAGGATGTGTATGAGCTATAGAACTAAAATGTACTACAATATTTTATAACCCCTCATAGATGACCTGAGAAAAAGGATGTCCCATGCATGAGATGTTAAACACATTCAGACCTGGATGTAAAAAAAAAAAAAAAAAAAAGGATGGAAAATTTATTTCATAAAAAGGAAAAGAATATGTTTTAAGTTAAAGTGTAGTGATGGTGAGATTTGACTTTCAGAAATTCAGTTTTCTAATGTAGTTTTCTTGAGCTATGCGTATTTTAGAGCTATTTCTTTAATTATACACAGACAGTTATGACTAAGGTTCAGATTAAGTTATTTGTCACTCGCATTTT
Source organism: Clarias magur (assembly GCA_013621035.1). Lineage (NCBI taxonomy): Eukaryota > Metazoa > Chordata > Actinopteri > Siluriformes > Clariidae > Clarias > Clarias magur. The sequence continues at coordinate 705,852 of QNUK01000184.1, read as the reverse complement.
TTGCACAGTGAAATTATTTTTATTGCGTTAAATGTATTATTCATTGGACAGAGAACAAAAATTAAGGATGTAACTAATGTGAACTTCTGTAATAAATCTATGTGTTGCTCAATTTCTGAACTCAGACTTCTTGAGAATAAAAGAATCCTTAATAATCACCTATAATAACAGCACGGCATCAGAAGAACGTCATTTCTCTTTCTTAAGAACTTGTGTTTTACAAAACTGTTTTACTGAATGGATAAGATGAAGATATTAGTAATTGGATTTTGTTTATTGGAGTCCATTTAAATGGTGTTAAGGAAACGTGTGAAAACTCACACCTTCAGCCCACCCACTCAGTCAGCCGTTATACCTTCACTTATTATTTTTGTAAAACTTAACAAACTGGCAACGAGGTAAATATTTATTCATTCATCTTTTATTTTCTCAAATCATTACTGATTACTGATTTGATGAGAAAGATTCACTCCAAGAGATCAAATTAGATGAATACAGATAAAGGATACGGGAATGCGGGAAGATTCAGTTTGCCACACAGGTAGGGATTCCCAAATTAGGAGCTTCCATTTGGTGTTTAAGGCAAATCTTTCCATTATTGGCAAGAAAACAAACAAGTTAGTATCTGCCAAGGCATTTTGTTTTATATTTGACTTCTTTCTACTGTTATTATTACTATTATTTATACTATATATATTTATTCACTATAATGAATGATTAGATGTTGCTGAAAAAAAGATTCACTTGCAACAGACTTCCTTTTCATATTATAGTTGTAATATAGATTTGATTTCAACAAATAATAAATTTCTATGATTTGGTTTATGAGCAATGTACCAACTTCAAATCAATGGTTTTCTTCCTTATATACAGTATTTATGTAGTACACTGTATATACACAGTATATTAAATAGTCAGCATTCATCCTCTGTGTTTCTTTATTAATAAAGATGTAAAATAAGATACTAAATTGCACATTTTATAGCACTATAATTTTTTACTCAAAGATCTCGATTCTGGCAAAGTATTATTAAAACTCATTTAAGTTATAAAATCGAGAGGGAAAAAAAAGATTTCGAAGCTCCAGCACAACTGTTATTCCATTTAGGTCAAACGTTTATTGTTTGTACCTTGAGGAACAAAATGTACTGTACCTAAATGTACCTAAATTTCAGTGTTAGTGTACCTAATGTCAGTGTTCCCAGTTCTGTTTTGGATGCTGTCACATTACTCTCATTGGAAATTAAATAATAGTCCCTTAAAAGACTTGAAAGGAAAATCACCATCAGATAATATCAATGAGCTTCTTGTATGTTTATGATCTACGATTGACCGCTGGGATGGAAAAAAAGATGATGTTTTGAAATATTACAACATCAAAAAAAGAACTAAAGACTAAAGTACAGTACTAAAGTACTAAATTGAAGTACAATTTTAGATTTTTATTATACAATAATAATGATAATAATATATAATTATCATAATTCAGTGCATAGTTAGCATGAGTAAGCAATGAACTTTAACTTAGCAAATTAGCACTTCGAACATACTCACAAGGCATTAATTAATAAGAGTCATTGTGGACTAATTTGTTTTAACGAAAATCGCAAGAATTTATTTAAAACAATTGTAGTCATTTTGCATAAATATATCAATTCAAATGAATTAACATTCATGATTCAAAATTCTAAGTGCAAATTTTTTTGATTCAACAAATAAGGTAATACTGAAATTATACAGCTGTCAATTCAATATTATATTATAATATTATATAACGTTATACTATTGATAATATTAACCATCTCTCTCTCTTTCTGTATATATGATGACATATCTGACTGCAAATAATTATGAGGTCCTAACAAAAAAAAAAAAAAAAAAAAACCTCCAAAAGCTTATACGATCAAGTTATTCCATAAAAAAGGTCTGGACCTGGAATATTTATTACTAGATTCATGTGGGGAAAAAAACTGAAGCAATGCTTTTTTCATTTCAATAAAATGCATTTGGTGTCCAAGGCTGATATTTCCCCCAGATGTTTTGTTCTGAGATGACTTTCACTTTTTTTGCGCTTCAATGCTATAAACCTTTCACCTCTGGCTGCTGTGTAACCCGAGGAATGGCTGCTGCAGACTGTCTCTGCAGCCCAAGGCTAAAACTGCACCATATAACACACTCAGTTTATAACATGTTCATAAACTGAGACAGAGAGTACCACTTACACCACTAAGAGACAGTGAGAAGCACACACACAAATATGCAGGTAGGGCGTGTGCACCTTCTCTCCCTGTCAGGCATTTCAACATTCAACATTCTTAAACAATTCTTAGAAGTGACTCTGAATGGTAGAATTTATATCCATCTAGGAACCTCTGTGGTCCAACTAGGGAAGATGGAGGTCAATGTTGCCCATTGTATTTATTATATTTATTGTATTTATTAATTTGTGAACACCAATCAGCCTAACCTGCATGACTTTGGACTGTGGGAGGAAACTGGAGTACCCAGAGGAAACCCACCAAGCACAAGGAGAGCATGCAAATTCCATGCACGCAGTCCAGAGGCTGGAATCGCACCCAGACCCTGGAGGTGCAAGGCTACAGTAAATCTACAGTAGTTCTCTCACCTCCTCATCTGTATACACTTCTTTTCATGCGAATGCATTAACACCATCATGCTCACAGATCTTGTAGGTGTTGCTGTTTTTCAACTGAAAATTTTTTTTTTTTTTATATTTTGCTTTCAAAGAGCCAGGCTTTCTTGTATTTTTAAATAGTTCCTGAGGAATAGTTTTCAGTTCCCAGTTTTTGGCCCTGCTTTTCATTCCAGTCCCTGTACTTGAGCAGTTTCAGTGGAATGTTTTTTGTTTGTTAATCCACACCGTGACCTATGAATCATTCAATCATAAAAACCATCTAACTTAAGGCACGAACCAGTGAGAAACAAAATATTCATTATCTTGTGAAATATAATGACAGATGATCAGGCCGGTGATTAGTATACTGATGATGGTTGTTACAAAAACCTTTGCACAGTAAAATGTTTGTTCCCATTTGCTCATTTTAAACTCCATCTTGTAATTTCATTTAACATAAAGAAATGAGAGGTGGATCAAGAACAAGAAATTAACCGGACAAATATGTATTTGCAGCAGCTATTCTCTAACCGATTGCCCTCTACTAAAGATGCTAACACCGAGTGAACAGGTGGGCAAAATGCGCGATCTTTCACACTCTCACTGAATACCGTTTGAACTCGAACCCAATTCACAGTAATGCGTTTTCTAAAGCTTAATCTATAGAGCATTATCTGTTTTCAGCCTGCAGACTCATAACACCGCGTTGGCTGGATGGATTTCTGAGTATTTCACACGAAGCTAGCTTGAAAACGAAACTGAGAAACAAAACACGCTCAGAGGTGGCTTCATGAGAGGTACTAATGAGAGAACACCCACACGGCTCAAGCAGGGGCCCACCAAGACAAAAGAGAAACACTCTCTCTCTCTCTCTCTAGTCTTCCCTTTTGTGGCACCTCGTCCACCTTCCTAAAAAACAACACACACACACAATGGTCTCTGCAACAACTGACACCAACAGTAGTTTTTTCAGGGTCAGCATACAACAAGACACCTCCTGCTGTTTGGATTCCTGACATTTTGAGCAGCTCCTGTCCAAACACAGGTCAAACACAATCCCCGGCGTCACACCTAAGGCCAACATTGCAGAACACATGAAATAGCCCCTCGGAATAACCCTTCGACCCCTAAACCGTAGATCCTGATCCTCCACACGAGCCTGGAAGCAGGGCCTGAATAAGCACAGACGTCACGGCCGCGGCACAGCCGGAGCGACAGGGCGATGCGGCCCAGCATCCTGGGAGGCAATCTGAGCCGTGAGGAGAATCCAAACATCGGTGACGAGTGGCACGCAGCTGTTTCAGATAGATATGGCAACATTGGCTAATATTTTGGAACGAAACAGTTCTGAGAAGTGGAATTCGCAGAGATTACTCAAATCTGTGTGTGTGTGGGGGGGGGGGAGACGTTGCAAAACCAGGCTGCCGAGGAAACTAAGAAAATAAATGCATTACGCAAAAAAGAAAATTAGTAAAAATCTATTTCATATACTGTTGTGACAGTTCACTAATTCATCCTTAGTGAACTTCATATGCTCTGATGCTAGTCATAAACATATTTTATGTAATAATGTATATTTTCAGGGAGCTGTTCCATATAAGGAGGGCTTTATTCAACATTTAGGGAAGGAGTCACCAGTTTTAACCATTTATAAGTCTTCAAAACAGGAGAAGGAGTTTATAGCTTCTTTGTATAAAGACCAAATGTTTTATGCTTGTGACTATAAATAATAAAAACATGACTTTCTTAATTAAAAATCACCATCACTGACCTGAAAAATTATTATCAATTATATCCCTTTAACAGCATGTCCTGACATAACCTATGGCTGAAAACGTGTATATGCATATTAATAATTTTCATCGTTGTCATCTTTGACCTTTGAACAAGATATGATAAATGCCGTTTTATTCATGTCCTAAGTAGTCTCTTAGATCTTTTATTCCACGGCAGAAACTCTAGACCGGACTGTCTGCTTCATGTCTGAAACACTGGCCTCCCAGGAACTCCTTTAAGGATTGTACGGGAGATGTGTCAAGCTATCTGCCCGATTTTCAAGGTGAATGTTCACGTGAACGACTATAGTGGTCTCTGAGACACCTCGGCCGAAATCGTCATTCACAGACATACGTCCTTCTTTAAAACCTTTGCACCGTTCAAATGTTTTACTGTGTGTCTCATCGCTGTACTGAGCCTGATATCCTCTGTAAATGTCAAATGATTTCATGGTTTCATTCACTAGAAATCTCATCACAAGTCCCGGTTTGACTTGAATGCCTGTCGTGTGACATTTACATATATATCAAATAAACAAACGTAGATGGCATCTACTGTATCTCTCTATCCATCTAACCATCCACCTACATATCTGTCGGTTTTTATTAACAACATTTTTGTTATATTGTGTTAAACTGAAACTTGTCTATTCATTTATTACATCATGATTCTTTTTATTACTAACGCTTACATTTCCCTTATCTAAAATAATTCCCTTGAGGCAAAGTCAAGAAGAAGCAAGAAAGTGAAATAAGGAATAAACACCAGTCGCTTTCCACAGGAGCAACCTATTTAAATCCTTCGCTTTTTTTTTTTTTTATTAAGAGAAAATGATTTCGATTTTCCCACATTAATATCCGGCCAACATTTCCAGAGCTTGTAGGAACAATCCAATTTTCTTAGCCATTGTTGCCTGAACATCCTGTTGTGGCCGGGTAATTTGGGGGCTTTCCATTGATAGCTCTGTGTATATCTGTCTCTCTCTCTCTCTTTCTCTCTCTCTCTCTCTCTCTCTATTTCGCTGTCTCTCACCCTCTTTACCACACATCCCACTCAAGTTCTGCAGTGAGTTCCTGCCAAAGTTATTAACGCTCTTCACTCACACTTCCTCAGACACAACTGCGCCGCTCCTACACACCTGGAATACTGTTTTGTTTATGCTTCTCCATACACACACATGTGTGTGTCCGTGCGTGCGTGTGTGTGTGTGCATGTGTGTGTGTGTGTGTGCGCGCGCACGCACACATGCGCGCACACACACACACACACACACACACACACACACACACACACACACACACACACACACACACACACTACTAGCATTTCTCACTAAATGGTATCTTTGTGATGCCACCTTCAATATCTCATGAGAAATCAATAGAGCGCCCCCCCATCACATCCCTTTCTCAATGAGTCAGTGAAGACTGAGACATGCCACTTTGAAGTCTCTTTTTCTCTTTCCCGCACAACACACACACGCACACACTCTTCCCATCATAAAGAACTGCATTGAACTGCATGTGCCTGTTCACCGGCCGCCCGTGGACCCTTGGCTCTCTCGTGTTACACGCGCCGCTTTGATCTGCGCTTCTCCAATATTAAAGAACGTCAACTTCTGGAGGAGGCCATTGTTTCTACAAGTCCCAGAGAAAGGAGAAGGAGAGGGTCGTGGAGAGGAAGAAAGCGCTTCCCTTTTTTGTATTTTTCAGGCGGAGAGGGGGAAGTGATGCCTCAGAGGTGACTAACTTTCAGTCCTCCTTCGAGCCGTTACTCACAGGCCTCACGCCGCACATGTATGCCTGCAGAGGGGAAGGATAGCAGAGAAGAGAGGAGGAAAAGGAGAAAAAGAGGAGAAAAAGCAGAAGCAAGACTCTCTGAATAGATGTTCCTCAAAGTTCTTTGTTTTGAGGCTATGCTGAGTAAAATAAAAGCTTGAAATAGGAATGGATCGACAGTGGAAAAATCTAAATAGTCTCTCTTCATGATTGGAACAAAAACCAAGAAGTGTGTAAAGTGTCGCTAACACTCCATGATCGTTGCATGTATGTATGCAAGATACACAAAGTGTATCAAAATAATTATACTGTAATAAAAAAAAACACAATTCTGTAAGTACATTACGTGCAAATATTTTGTACAGAAACATTTATTAACCCATGCGATGTGTGGCATGAAAACATTCATTCTTTCATTAGCAGTTCATTTTGCTTCAAGACTATTTAATTAATGTGAAATGTCACCTGATGTTGTGATGTGCGCTTGTCATGTGAATACAAAATGTAGGAACGAACGCTACAAATTTATACATCACGTAACGTTCTTTTGAGTCACAGTATCACTTTTAGTTTTAAGTATCTGCAAAATGAAAATAAAATTGCTAGTTAGCATTACAACATTCCTGAAAAGGCACATGACATAAGGACTGACTGTAATCACATGATAAGCGAAGGAACTAGCAAGGCGACGAACTATTGATTGCTACTTTGTGCTAGCGATACTTCAGAAACTTTGCTAATTCGTTGGCGTAATCAAACCTGTTTAGTTTTAAATCATTCGCAACACAGTCTCACCATCAACACCTGGCTAGATCATGCTAGCTAACATAGAAAATGTGCTCAGTAACAAAGGGAATCACTGGGAATATTTTGAACACTCAAAATATATATATTTGAAAAAAAAAAAAAATATATATATATATATATATATATATATATATATATATATATATATATAACATATAACATATAACATATGCAGTTTCAATATATTCTTTAAAGAATGTCATAAGTTTTAAGCATTTAATCTTACAACAGTTCCTCTTATTAGTCACTTGTCATCCCCTTTCTTTTTTGTTTGAATTAAATACAATTAACAAAGGAAAATATGCAAAGAAGATACAGCTAAGTTTTCTTTCCTGAAAACTGACACTGACTGACTGTTTCATTTCATAAATCCATATAAATCGAAGAAATGTTTCATCAGTACATTGGTCAGAATTCGCACTTTCAAGTATATCTTTATGTTTCATAGATTGGAGGAATTTTTTGTCCATATGTCTGTCTGTCTGTATGTCTGTATGTCTGTCCAGCCAGGTTTTGTCACAGCATCACACAAAACCAAAACTGGGAAGAATTTTACTATGGCAGTACTTTGGTCTTTAACTAAAGTTAAACCTTTGCAATAAATAAAATCAAAATGTTGAATAGAGGTGACGTTATGAGCCATTAGGTGCGCATGGATCAAACTGTGGGCACGACCGCTGGACAGAATTTGATGAAACTTAAATAATCATCCAAGCTGCTGTTATGGAAAAACAATTCAAAGATTTCTGGCTAATCAGAATTCTAAATTAAATCATGTAATAATACAACACAAATCATTAAACACCATGAATCCAGTTGAATAAGGAATCATGTTTGTTCATTTTTCCATATCTAAAATCTTTTTTTCTTGTATAACACCTCGGCATTGCACAAGGAGAGGTGGGTAAATACATTTATCAGTCAGTATGGACTGTGCTACAGCTTAGGTAGGTGAGGGGGTCTTTCACAAAGCCTCGCAAACGTTTATCTACAGGGCAGGTTCCCACCTTCAAACACGCGCACACACACACACTCAGCCACTTATCCATACACTAAATGATCCGAGCTCACAGAGTCAGACAACATCACCCACCCGGTTTAAACCACCCCATGTTCTCTAAAACACACACATACACACCTGTCACACTGGCGATCACACTCTCTCTCCTTCTCACCTTTCCACCGAGGTTACTGATGATGAGAGAGCGATTTGGCCATCATTATGTGTAAGCGATAGGTCTGAATTTTTCATGCAGGGTGTGACGGTGGTGTGAGGTGCTGGCAGATGGAGCAGTGCTCTTTTTTCTTTAGATAGGCTTTAGGTCAAAGTCAGACAGCAACCTGTTAACACCACACTGTGCCGTGTTTGCTAACACATATGGCTCTTCTTCCTTAGTTACATTCACTATTAACGCAATAAGATCAGAGATTGCTTCCTGATGAAGATGTGTTTTGCCCAAAGCTGCACAGCTAACACATCAAATAATCAACGGTTTACCACAGGCAATAATATTAATAAGTGAAGGTTTACAACACGATAGGGTGTGCAGTTACAGGAAAAAAGAAAACTCATTTTATAACCCTACATTTCTACAATTTCGGATTTTATTTAAAATTCCCTGACATATAAATATCTAGCCATCTAGAAACCTTTGTATTCCAACCCTGGACTGTGGAGACCAGTGGTGACCGTTGTATTTATTTTCATTTTACAACCATGGTAGGACCTCTGGTCAACAGTCACATGAGCATTCACAAACTATGGGCAATTTACTGTAGGAATACTGATTAGCCTAAACTTCATTTCTTAGGACTGTGGGAGGAAACCAGAGTACTCAGTGGAAACCCACCAAGCACGGGGAGGACATGCAAACTCCATGCACACAGACTCCGAGGCGGGAATTAAACTAGGACCCTGGAGGTGCAAGTGACAGTGCTAACCACTAGGCCACTGCCATATAAATATGCAATCCATATAAATATTTACCCTGGCTAGCTGCAGGCTAGCAAGGATTTGTCATGGGTCACCAGTCAGAGACACAATTTGTATACAAAGTTATACAATTTGTATAGTTATGTATATTTGTATAGTTTCTTTACATCTTGTCTTTACCTAACATCAGCTAAACTTGTGAAAACCAACCTGAAACATGTATGTTAGTTTAGCATTATCATTAGCCAAGTGAACTAGCTGTCTAGCTTAGCAAGCCAGTTCTGAGGAAAGTTTCCAGATGCCACTGACTTCCTTAATTCTGTGCACAAATGCTTAGAATCCAAGAGGAACTAACAGTTCAAAAAAGTTTTACATTCAGATGTACTTTAAATGAACTCCTTAAGCTCTTAATTGTTTTCAAGCATGGACTCAGCAGGACTTAATTTCTCCCCATAGGAATTCTTTTAACAATGAAAGTTTTACAGTGCAGTTAGCATGTTTACAGATGAGGTATGAGGTCATGCTAACTGGTTCCCATTAGCCGCCATTCACTGTTAGCTCCATTAGCATTTTGGGGTGACATTCTTTTAGAATGACCATAACCGCTCATCCTTGTCATGTCCAATGTTGGGCTCACACGCCACTGCCACCCTCACTGAAAGAGCGGCTTGTAAACCAAGAGGCCGACAGTGTTAGCTTTCATCTCATTTCACAGGGAGCCATTAGGACGCGGCGCTTAATTAGAGCTGAGGAAACCAATAAAGGAAATTCAAACTCGGCTCGAATCAGGAGCGTAACTCTATAGCTGTTTGTCTTCTGCTCTATTTTCAATAAGACTCATCCATCGCAAGTAGTTGATGGAAAGAGGGCACGACTGAAAAGGCAAAAAATAGGACGGTGAGATAGGAGGAGAGAGTTGTTCACCGCAGGAACACGATCCCTCCGAGCCACAGCGGCTCTATTGAGTCGAACACGGTACATTGATCATAGCTTTAGCACCCTGGGGAATGCACACGGCCCTGAGCTTCACACCTCCAACCTGCTTAAAACCAGGATAATAATAAAAAGCCTTAGCTGGAAAGGGTGCAGGTGGAGCAGTCGAAAAATTTGCATGCATTTTATTTCATTTTCAGAGTCATGTAATTAAGCAGTAGTTCGTAAATTATATTTGTGCTAATGGCATGGGCAGGGACATTGTTTAGTGAAAGCAGAGTCTGTACTACTGTAGTATCACTTGGAAAAGGATAAGAAAAAAACATATATTACAGTGCATGCATACATATTTTCAGCCTGCATTATTTGAAACCTGTGTGAAAGGGAAATATTTTCAGGCAGACAATGTGCAATTTTTTTAACCAGTTCAAGTGAGCAAAAAAGTTGTTACTCATCCCTGGAAGACCTGTAAAGACTTTAAGTCTTAAGTATTACACAGAATGTATCAGATTAGGTTTATTATGGTGTTTATGCAGGTTTATAAGGGAAAGTAGCTGAGGTAACACTCAAGCGTTATGCAGTAATCGGTCTTAATATTACATTGCAAATTTAAAACAAAATACGAGGGGTGTTCAAGTCAAACCGGGACTTTTAATTCTGCAGAATGGAAAAATTAACTCACAGTTATGAGAATTTTAAAAATCCATTTATAATCCCCTGCTACGCTAATGTGTTTATCCCACATGTATTATGGCCTCGTAGGAACTCCTGTAATGGCCCAAGATCAAGAAAAATCCATTTGCTGAATATTCACAGGTCTCTCAGCCAGGATTCTCACTTCATGCCTTCTACTCATGAAGGGACAAGTCCTGGTTTGACTTGAACACCCCTTGTATATAATATTTAGCCATTATTATTCATATTGAAGGAGACGTAAAAATATATAGTTCCATGGTTCAGGATTTGGTAAGGGCCCAAATTATTAAAGTTATATACTTTAACTGTATCTATACAATAAGTGTCAAATTCTTTAATCTGATTGGTCAGAATGCGACAAAATTTTCTAGAATTATCTCATGAATATTGTTTTCTGTAATAACAACTTGCAGTAGGACATGTATGGGGGAAGCTCCACATAAAGCACCAAGCTTAATAATAAACTTTTTTTTTCTTTTTCTTCAATAATGCATTGTAATAAAACTAATAAAAGCATTGATTGTGTTGATAATGGTGACTTTTTTTGTACATTTGACAATTTTTTAAAACTTGTTTAATTAGTATCTGTGCATTGCATTTTTTTTTTTACTAGATCAGAATGATACTCAGCATTTTATTCTTCCTTCATGACCTAGCTCGATAGAAAACCTACATCCTGTAGCTGAATCCTGATTACTGGAAAACATTTGTTGGACCACATTGGAGTTTAAGTGAGCTACAGTCCTAGTATTTCTAATCTTAGAAAACAAGCCTAGCCACTAAAAAGGAACGAAAGCAGAAGTTTTTTTTTTACACTAACCAGAAGTACTTAGCTACACTCAAAGCCACAATAAAGCATAATTATAAATACAATTCTTTTTGATCATTCTACTTGTACAGTTCCAGTTATTAATAACGATAGACATTTCCAGACAAAGCACACAATAAATGCTTTCTTCAGAAGGGGTTTTAGTTACATGACCGGGCAGATATAAATATTTTTATTTTGTTTTGTCTGAAATTTGTATTCATTGATTTTAATTCAATGCCCTGCAGTGTTTTTCAGTGAAAAAGTTTTTCAGTGTTTAGCTTGTTAAATAGCCCAAATCAAAAATGATCTCAGATGCAAACGTTACTTTTGATGTTGAGTTTCTAATTCGCAGAACGAAAACACGATTTTTCGGATTATTGGCTAACATTATTATTGACTAAGTTTTACTAAAAGTGACTGTGACACCGAGTTCCACGGCTGAATACGGGATGCAGATTTAGTTTCAGTTTCTATATGAATACACGCAAAACAACATTTAAAATTGAACAAAACATTTTCAGGGACAAAGAGAAAACTGCAGACATCAAACTTCCTCATTTTGCATGAAATGTGGTACAAACAGATTATTGCAAAATTTGATGTGAATTTTACATAATTATGCACATTTGTCATCTATATGCTGCCAACAAAGACCAAGCTGTGACTGAATATTCCCATTTGATTTTCATGCGCGTATCTGAACATATTTTCCATTGTTTATTTTTCCACACCATCTAATACGACTCACTGAAATCTCCCGTAACTGGTCGGTTGCGATGAAGTTACGTTGAGGCCATTGGATAGCGTTGATTACGTTGAGGCCACAAACTGTTTTCATTTACACCAAACCATTTAGTGAGCCCACATGCCCATGTGGAAGGGTCAGGTGTAATGATTCCAATATTGTAATACACTCTCTATTCCATATTCATCCATGATACTGCCTATCCTGCACAGGGAAGCCTATGACAGGGGTCTCTGGGCACTAGGAGGGGTACAACCTGGACAGGGTGACAATCCTTTGCAGGCAACAGAAGCTGCACTCACACACACTATAGTGAATGGGAGAATGCCAGTTAGCCTAAATGGGTTAGAGGAAATCCACCAAACACAGGAAAGATCGTGGAAACACATGCATTTGAACACTTGACCATGAAGGTGTGAGGCCATAGTGCTAACCACTAGACACTTATACTATAATCCAATAAAATATAAATGTAGCCTATCAATTTAAAATATTTTTTACAGCACTATAGCTGCATTGTAGAGAAAATTGTACAACATTGTTATATGGAATTTCTTATAATAATAAATAATAATAATAATAATAATAATAATTTAAAAATCCAATATTGTAGTATAGATTTTCTATTGATTCATTACATTAAATTAATTATTTACCATAATTATTTATTGTATGGAATCCACCATATTTTGCAGCCAAGCTCAAATGGTTAAAGCTCTGGGATACTGATCAGAAGGTTGGAGGTTCAACTGCCAGCACTGCCAAGTTGTCACTTAATCAAGGACCTTAACCCTCCAGGTGCTCCAGGTGCACTATATCCAGGCTGACCCTGCGCTGTGACCTCAGTGTCCTAACTTGGATATGCAAAAAGAAATTATAATAATTTCAGTGTGCTGTAAGGTACAAGTGACAAGTAATTAAATCTTAATATTGTGATAAGAAAGGAAATTGTCTGCACGTTTAACTCGATAAATCATTTGAAGGATGATGGTCATGAACTTTTTCACTTCTTATATGCAATTATGGACTGATGAAAAACTGGGAAGGAAAAGTGGCGCAATATTAGAAATATCAGTAGCATAATATCAGTGTATGACAACATGACCTGTCACTAATATGGTATATCCATGTTTGGACTACTTACTGTACTTCAAAATCAAGGATCATATACAGTATATGTAGCTTGAGTTTTTTTTTTAACTATTGTAATTAAAGGTAGGATTTGCTGCTCATCAGACCTCTAACCACTTTGTATTGAGTCAGCTTTCCAAATTGAGCCTGTGCATATGCAAATTCATCTGTAGAACAACAGTTTTGCTAGCGGGTGAATTTAAATTGGAAAAGAAAAACTCAAGAAAGTTGAACATGGAGATGTTTGCAGCCAAGTGGAGGAAAATGGATGTAAGCATGAACTCTTTATTATTCACATTTACACCACAAGCTTCTGGTGGAAAAAAAAAAAAAAAAAAGCTTGAACCAAAATGGGAAAAAAAGAACAAATAAAAATGCACAAAATAAAATAAAATGCTAGTAAAAAAAGAAAAAAAAAAGTAATAAAACAGTAATAGATATCTTACTTGAATTATTTTTTTCCCAGAGCACCCACACACACACACCATATACACACACCTCCTGGTATATACATCACACATGTTCATACACATGATCTTTAGCACGTGCACTAGGTTATGGCATGGCCAGAGGGTCATAATTTGCATTTGTAAATGATACATCAGGCCAATGACACTGAATGATCAGATGTTTAACTGAAGTTAGGTCAGTAAAAATTGCATAACTGAAACCTTGTAATTAAGTAAATTTTAGGCATATGTTTGAGTCAGGAAGCTTCTGAAATGAATGACTGAAGAATAATTAGTCATAAAAAAACAGTAGTCGAACAATGACACACATACTGTAAATGTAGGCACAAAGTCGTGGACAGAGAGGAGGGTGCAAAACACTTACTGCCTTGAAGAACCAAAGAAAAGAACTGAAATTTACATTACAATATTCAGAGTTCTGGATAAATTTTGGATAAATAACAGGAAAGCTGAATTGAATCAGAATGTAAGAAAGAGAAAAAGTCTGGGATTAAAAAAGGAACTGCTTATGTACCCAAGGTAATATACACTGTAAACCCGAATACGTTGGTAAAACTAAAAAAAAAAAAAAGTGAGGTAATCAGTTACATCATATTCTTTAAGTAATGATGTTTCCAATTTTAAGTAAACAGAACTATCAGTTTTTGAGTTTGTTGTACTTAATCATATTAATCGTTCTTTACTTGCATTATCGAGTAGCCTAACTCATACTATTAATTTGCAATAGTTGTTGCAAATCAAATAAATTGTTGTTGGTCTTTCGGCTGCTCCCGGCAATGGGTCGCCACAGCAGACAATCCGGTCCGCACACATGCCTGGCACAGGTTTTAGACCAGATGCCCTTCCTGATGCAACCCTTCAATTTTATCTGGGCTTGGGACAGACACTTCATCCAGTTGTTGGGAATCGAACCCGGGCCTTTGGCATAGCAGGTGAAACACCGCCCACTGAACCACCAGTGCCCCTATTGCCCTGATCATCCGTCACAAAATCACTAGTTTGAAAGATTTTAAGTTGGTGGAATTACTTACAATTACTTAAAATATCAAATTTGAAAAGTGTCATTTCTACAAACTCATAAATACCAAAAAGTTCTAAATACTCATCAAGGTCTGTTAATTTGAACTAATTGTAATTATTTAAATTAACAGTACTCAATATGTTTAATTACTTTGAGCATTAGGGTTTACAGTGTAGTCTTGTGCTTAAAGATGCACAAATATAGAAAGATTAAGGTTTCTGTTAAAAATGTATTGTTGCATTTTAACCACTGCGTTAGCCAATTGTGTGTGACATGGACTGTACATGCAAGAGGGAAAATAATTCTTTCCTCTGATCCAGCAAGAGCAGCAGTTGGAAAAGTTGCAATCGTTTGATTTTACATGTCTTAGAGGAAGCACATTTTAGCATTTGTCCTAACCTTGTCCTAACCCTAACCCTAACCTTCATGCAATAGGTGAGAACTAGTTAATGAGTGGGAAATGGAAAATGACCAAACTGGGAGAAAATGTGGGAAACAAACACTGGCATTCATTGGAAATCCTATGGAATTCCAGTGTTCCACCTCATCGATGAAACAGTCACTGAATCATGTTCTGTAACCTGGTCAGGATGAAGGCAGATTGAGAAATGATTCTGAAGACATTGCGGGTGAGCCTGTCCTAGGAGTACAGTCTGTACAGTCTGAGATTCATGCTTATTCATATGTAGGGGCAAATAAAAGCCCAGCCAGTCCACAAGGTGGAATGAAACCAATAGAAGAATAGAAGTACAGTAGGATTGCAGGGTATCTGCTTAGAGTTTGGAGTCAAAGGATTCATAACCAAACACTGAACTACTGTATAAAATACACTATTGGTTTAAGAAAAACGTATCCAGTCTTCCTAAGTGGTGTATCCTTTAGCAATATGAAAACACAGTGTAGTAAAAGTAATATACTGTATATGCATCAAAAAGTTTATTTAGGATGTATATGAATGAATTTCTGTTGAAGGGAAATGTTACGGGGTTGTATGTAAATGCGTACATGAGGGGGAAAAAACAGGACCTTACGATACAGTGAAATCTATAAATAATTACACAGTGATGGATTATGAATATACTGAAGGCTGGTTTTAACGTTAGATGTTCTTCCTGTTTTAGTAAAGAATAAGAAGAAATGAAAGGAGTGGTCATAAAATATTGAGAATTATCGATAAGTTATATAAAGGTATGAAACGCTGGCCTTCCTGAAACTCCTTTAATGGCACAAAGATGTGGGAGGCTAGAACTGTACGGTGGATGTGGCAATAACTCCCAGCCAAGTTCCTGTGTTGGTGAATGATTGTGCACGCAGTTCCCACAGATAGATGTGTCTCTTATGCAAGTTATCCATCAATTTTCAATAATCAGACATTCCACCCGCTGAATGTTCACGGGAATGACTGCAGTGTGTGCCGAGTCACTTCGGCTAAGGATTGTCAATCACAGATGTACGACGATCTTTAAAAAACATTTGCACCATTCGAATATTTTACTGCAGCTAAGAGTCTCATCACCGCACTGTGCTTCTGTAAATGTCAAGCCATTTTATGTCTTCATTCTTGAGAAATTTCACCACAAGTCCTGGTTTTACCTCCTACACAGACTGGGACACTTTTTTAGGTGAAAAGATCTTTCAAAAAGTGAGAAGCCACAATCAGAAGGCTAGCTGTGTTAGCCAAGGCAAGGTTGAATTTCTAAAAAAAAAAATAATAAGTTGGAAAACTAAATAAAATGTGTGTGTGTGTGTGTGTGTGTGTGTGTGTGTGTGTGTGTGTGTGTGTGTGTGTGTGTGTGTGTGTGTATAGATGTTCTCACTACTGCACTCCTTGACGACTTTAAAATGTTTGTAAATTTTTGTTTGTGTGGTGCTTTTAACAAGGATCATTAGCTGGTAAAATTATAACTGTACTGTATATTACAGTGTGATCTTTCACCTAATTTAATTATCTTTAATTGTATTTTTGCAGGGGTTAATACGTCAAAAAAAAGTAGCATAGCCAGAAGCAAGAGTGATTTATTTAAGTTTCTGGTAAACGGGGCATACTGAATGTTTTTCCCAGAATGCACAAGAATCAGCTTTTTGTCAGGCTCCCCAATAAAAGTACGTCAGCGGTTTGGCCACCTGACCGAGCACCTGAAACCAATTACAAAAGCACGTGTTTATCTCCACTTTTTAATGTGTTGTTTATGGAAAACTATAATTCGGAATGCATGAAACGGCATTTTATGGATTTATACAGCCGTGCAAGAAGCGTTTAGATCTTCAAAAGATTTGCTAGCTGCAAAAACAGTTGACCTGGTTTAGATATGCGTGTGTGATGTTATGATTTAGTAGTTGGGATTCGATCTAGGCTCGCATCCAGAAGATCAGCTTTCGGCAGCGTTCAGCTTTCAGTTCCCTTGTGTGGCTTTGACATGTTGGGCAACAGCCGATCTGAGCTGCAGAAGGGGCCAGAATTTCAGAGATTTCTCAATGCTGATCATCAAGTGTGAGTACAGCCTGCTGGGAAAGCTCGTTCACTGCATTGCTCAGAAAATCCAGACTCATCACCAAGATGCAACATCCGTGTGTCTCGGTAGTTCACGTCATCCGATCGGGTCGTTTCCCAGCTCTAGAATTTACATCGTATGTTGATAAACATTTAAAATAGTGTGACTAACGGCAAATTTGGGAAGCGTTCATATCCAACAGCTGACATATAATAAATGCTTATTTGTCATATTTTATGCCGCAAACCGCAAAGTAAATTCCGTGCATGATTTATAGGGGTACGGAATATCCGAGAATGTTCCGCAATAATATAAATTAATGCGATGTACGGACAGTTCGGGCTGATGTGTGGTTATTGGTTTCAGAGTATCGTACTTGGGTGAAATGTACGGCTGAGTGTGGTGTTGAGGGGTGGGGGTGGGTGGCAACATCAAGCTTCAGGTCGAAACGTTTTTTAAACATCGAGTCAATGTGAAAGGATGCAACAGATGGGTAACCCCCCCCCAAAAATCCCCAACACCCAACCACACACCCACCCACACACACACACACACACACACTGATATACTCAACACAAAGGCAACACATGGCCAAATCTATCCGTTGCCAAAACCAATTAATCTTTCTGAATACATCCTGCAATAATCAGTTCTGTTGTTCTCTAATATAATCTCGATTGTGTATATACACATATGCCTGTATACACACACACACACAAGCAAAAATGAAGGCGTCACTTGAAATTTTGCGCATTGTTTGATATCACCTTGACAATTTACAAAAAGTTTCTTTGTCACAGCTTTGACGTGTTAGTGATTTTTGTCTCGCACACAGCAGTATGATCAAAGCAAAAAGAGGACATGAGTGGTCAAAAGCAACGGCTCTTGTGGTTCACGTTGACGCTCTGCTATTTTCCATAAAAGAAAATGACTAATAGGATATTTATTATGCGTCAAAAGATATGGGATGTTTGGAAGTTACATTTTTTATATAAATTTTTTTAATGTTGATTTATGGAAATTTTGCGGTTTGTGAGATGGCAGAGTACAGGCAGACCCAGAAAAGGAGAATGACATGATAAAATATCTAAATATCTCCAATATCAACATTAATGATCTGTAGTGACATTTATTTCTAGTCTAGATCATTTTTGCAGATGACTGGTTATACCTGTTATAATGTAAGTGACTACAGGTTCTAACTTGTTCCCTGGCTGTTCATCATATCTGTTAACAGGTACAAAGTATGACATGTTGTTATTTAATTAATAGAAAGCTGTAAATGTTGGACATTTTGTTTAAAATCAGATGATTAACAATGCTGTTATAGGAAAATAATAATAAGTTAATGTTGTGTAAGAGTAACGCCATTTAATGTCAGCCTGCATTATATAATTCTGTTGTATTTTTATCTAATAGCAAGATTAAGAAGATCTTATTTCCATTTTAAGAATAGTAAGAAATGCAGACAGTATCTTTAAAATACACTGTGCCAAAATATAGAAATTCTGCAATTTCTATGGAAATTCTATACAAAATAAATTTATTCTGTAGTTTAAAAAACATACCCAAATAAATCAACAGTACCTAAACATGTCTATAGACAGATCTTCCAAGTTGCAGCAAAAAAAAAAAAAAAGAATTAAAGATAAATTTTTATCAATGATTTTTAATTATTGGCAAAGACAAGAAGAGATCTGTAACTTGTGGATATTTTAGTAGAAATCTTGAAATTCTAGGATAATTCTCAACAACTGTTGGTAGTTCCATAATAATGAAAAAAAAAAGTTTAATAGAATATCAATATCTTCAAGTGAAAATTCTGTAAAACATCAATGTCATAATATCTCAAAGCAGGAATGTCTAAAAAGTCAGATTCCAGCTATATATAGAGCTTAACATACAAATATTTTAGTAATAAAACAATACAAAAGAAAAAAATTTCATTAACACATAATTCTTCATACTTTAGCACAATTATACTCCTCTCGATATGATTTCCACTGTTCCTTATACAACCTGCCTATGGCAACAGTGATTTAACCTTAACAAATTGGACCAGAGCCCAAACGACACGAATTCAGCAAAAAGCATTCCCTCGTCAGCACTGCATTGACAAACGCCAACTCTCGCTTCCTTGATTTAACCACAGCCTTGAAAAGTTTTCCTGTGTGTAGCAGTGGAACAAGACTCAAGATTCACTTTCTCACATTTTCACTTCGCCTTTTATCTCACAATTAACTTGCATGAGATAAAAGAAAAATTAATAAATAAATAAATAACAGGGATACACAGGTAACTACTGCAATATTTTTAAGTTGTGTAGCAAATGCTGAATTTTAAATGCTTAAAAATGGTTTATAAAAACCTGAACATTTGGACAATTGGAAAAAAAAAAGTCTCAAATTCTGGAAATTAAATGTAATGAACTACCCAAAGCTACAAAAAAAAAAAAAACAATTCAGTTGCTACTATCATGGTGCTGCATCAGGTTGAAAATATTCAGTGCCCTACTTGATGCATTCAATTATTCCATCATGCAGGGTTGTCCAATACTTACAAATAGTGACATTGGAAAATTTACAAAGTTAATGATGTCACTTACGTGCGAAATTCATAACACAGACTTGCACCAGTTAAATGAGTCACTGTTGTCAATTTCATCAATCTCAGGCTGGGTGCTGTGATGCATTTTAATGTGAATTAGAGTCATCATTTATATTAAACTGCAACAATTTGCTCATACCCTTTTGCAGAACATTTTTAATTATCCACTGATGGTCACATTTATGTTTTTTAGCATGCGCACACAAGGTAAAACTTTGTAACCCTTACATCCAGTTATTTTCTATGAACACATGTTTCCTCATGATAAAACTGCAAAGTTCATCTTATACCCTCGTATAAGATGTTACTATAGAAATACCAAATTATTACGGTAAAGTGGATTAATATGAACCTTAAAGTTCATCAACACCTTCAGACTGATCAGAATCAAGCATTCAACAATGATGCCGTATCACTGTCCTTACAATACTGTGCACTGCAATGTAATGTATTTATTTATGTATAAATAAATCTGTTATGAAAGCATGCTAATCAAACCTGAGCTGAAATGTATTGATTTAAGGTGTGTTAGCAGATCAGAAACAATAGTTTGGTCAATGGACAAAGTAGTGGCTCGAATATTATTAGTATTATTATTTATTTATTTATTTATTTAATTTTGATGGATTGGGAAACAAGTGTTGTGATTGTGCTAGACAGTTCCCAGACCAAACATGGGCTGTGCGTGTGAAAAATACGGAACTCTGTTCTGACATCACATTCACGCCATCTCTCCAAATAGATGCTTTTTTTATGCTTCCCACACTCTCTGTCAAAGTTGGACAAAAGCAGAAGTTTTGAGAAGTACTTTGCAAATTTGGCCTACGCTAACTGTTGGGGTGTGTGTGTGTGTGTGTGTGTGTGTGTGTGTGTGTGTGTGTGTGTGTGTGTGTGTGTGTGTGTGTGTGTGTGTGTGTGTGTGTGTGTGTGTGTGTGTGTGTGTGTGTGTGTGTCCACTGGAAAAATACACAATCGGCAGTTGCAACATACTGTACGCATACACTTTGGACTGATAATCTAAGGATTAATAAAAGCAGGATTTCTACTGAGGAAATGTCTACGTAATTATTTAATAGAAAGATATATATTTTTTTAAGTATGCTGATTACTGTAATGCTGCAGTACTGAACTCAGGACTCTAGTTAACCAAAACGCTGAGATTTGTGTACTAAAGGTAGATGTACCATCATTATGATGTTTCCCATGGCTTGTGAAGTAATCAAGGTCTTACAGTCCATGTCAGCTTTTATTGTTCATGAGCTCATCAGGCTGACAGGTTGACTAATGTTTGCAAAAGAACTACCGCTGCATATCCACTTTCTCCCATTTAGAAGGTTGTCTGGTTCACCACCAGACATGAGGGGTTTACAGAAAAGAAAAAGCCTTTATAATGATTAGGTTGGCACACAAAGCCTCATTCTTGGAAGGTTGCTCGAAAACTCGTCTGCTCCAGACACCGTTAATGTCTTCGGAATGAGGCATTATGTAGTCACCTTGTCGAATTGCTCCTTTGTTTAACAATTATTCATCTCTAGCTGATGCTAAACCTGAACGATTTGGGTATTTCTTCTTTAGGGTTTAGGGTTTTGAAGTAACAGCAAGATGCTGTTGTTTTATTTGTGCATTTGGCACCGGTTGCAGCCTTGCAACTATTTTATTTATGTATATACAGTATATGTATGTTGTGTTGCTTATTGTCAGTTAGTTTTTAAACATCCTGTTTGGGACATTTGAATGTTTGGGATGTGACACATGGCACTTTCATCTGGCCTTGATGTTGCTTGAGCATATTTCCTCTATTAAAATGGTCAAACAGACTGAACGCGTCATCCGACCGCACTCTTTATATTTTCTGTCTATAGCCTAAATCGATGTCAACAGCTTATCTCAAGCGTTTCCTCTCTTGTCCTTATTATTCCTGCCATCAGTCCAGTTGTGTGCAATTGTGTGCCAAACTTTATTAATGTCTCGGGTGAGAGTGGAACGCAGAGCAAGCAAAGCCTGGGTGAAGGACATGAAACCACATGGCGTAAGACGTAAAATCTCCACATGTGTCTCTTTAGAGAGAGCGTCCTGCGCAGGTTTTTTTTTTTTTTTTTTGGGGTGGCAGGGTAAAAAAAAAGAGTGGGGGCCATATTGAGGGCTCGTGGTTAACCCCAAATGCTAGAGGAAGAAACATCGCCTCATATGTGTTTGTGTGGGTGCTTTACAGTTCTTTCAAGAGGGGCTCCACGGGAAGTGAGGGGGAGGAGGAAGTCCTGTAACTGCCCCCAGAAGCGTGTCGCCAGGAAGCAAGGAGGAGCGCAGACCACCCACAACGGCAGAGGGAGAGAGGAAGAGTGGGGAGGGAGAACAGGTAGAGGAAGAAAGCAAAGGGGCGCAGACGGTGTTAGCAGGGGAGAGGGCGTAGGAGAGGTACAGAAAGTCAGAGAAACCCCTTTAAGATATATATAACTTGTGACAGGAAGTAAGTGGGCTCAGATTTGGTGTTGTATGGAAGTCAAGTGTCTGATTTCAAAAACAGCACTGAGCCCACTATTTGTGATCAGATATTTGCAAGGGTGTAAACCTACCAATTTTTACTCGTGAATTTTAGCTGGAATCGGTCGTTATTGCTTTTCTTACACTTCCCGTGAAAGCACCCTGGTTTATATCTTCGATAAATTTTTCAGTGAGCTCATATTGCCACAAGGCCAAATTCACACGAAGCTAAGAAAAAAAAATACTATATATAATACATATAAAAAGCAGTATAATCAAAAGTGGAAGGCTGAAAAAAAGCATGCTTGGGGATTACCTAACTGGTAAAGATATTATTAGATATTATTATTAGATATGATTGGACCATCAGTGATGGATGTAAAAGTGTTTCCATCATTATATGTATATATGTGTGTGTATGTATAAATTGTAAGTTTAATTTGTATAATAGGAAAATCGTTGCATTACAATACAATACAATTGATTTACTAAGGAAAGATCCAACACCTCATAATGCAAAATCCGCATAAGAAAAAAAAAAGAAAGCAGCTGAACAAGCCATCCTGGAACATTATGTGACATTGGAACTGTTATTTCCACCTGTGGATTGCCATTTCTCCCGACATAAATCATCGACCACGATGGCAGCGTCAGAAGAATAGCGACCCTCCTGCTCCCAGGTGGTACCAACAGCACCACAAGAAATTCTGTTAAATGATCATTTTTATAGCAGAGCTGTCAAAAGACTTTTGCATAATGCAAACACATATTGACCTTAGAGCTTAAGCTATAAACTCTTTGATGAACTGTCACTAAATGGAAACGGATGTCTCATGCGACATGCGTTGCTTTACCTGTAGGGGTAACGGATAGAGCCAACTGGATGACAGCCATTCCTAATGTCCCCTAGGCTACAACGAAAAAAAAAAAATTCTTAATCTGTAAATCAGCAGGTGATCCGGCTCAGATAAATTCTGATAAAGTTTTATCAGAAAACCAAACCATTTTACAACGCACTTACCTCCCTAGTAGGGTTTTTAGACTGATGTTACTCGTAGTTCCTGAACGATTGAAGCAAAATGAGGATGTGTGCTTTTGATAGAGACACTCTGTCACTCTGTATAACTGCATCTGACAAATCATATTAATGTAAATTTACTACGTACTAAATATAGTTTTGAACTAAAATGCACTCTTAAGAAGGTGATGCTTAACATATGGAGCGTCATACAAAGCATGTTCAAGTCAAAGTGGGACTTTTAATTGTGCAGAATAACAGAACACAGTCATGAGCATAAAAACTTCATTTATTTCTCTATATAACACCCTACTACTCTAATTCACTTATCCCAATGTTTCACTAGTGCTTGGATACCATTAAGCAAGAAAGTTTTCTCAGAACGATCAAAGTGCCTTGTCACATCCGAAACACTGGCCTCGCAGGAATCCTCTACAGGAGATGTGGCAATAACTCCCAGATGAGTTGTGAATGATTCTGTGTACAATTTCTACAAAGAGATGCATCTTATCCACATGTTAGCGTCAAGTTATACATCAATTTTCAAGGAACAGGAGTTCCACTCGCTGAATGTTCATGGGACATATGGGCTTCTTTGAAATGGTTGCACCATTCAAATGTTTTACTGGGGATTCTCAGCTTGAAGTCTTTTGTAAATGTCAATTGGTTTTATGCCTTCATTTATGAGAAATGTCATCAAAGGTCTCGGTTTGACTTGAACAACCCTCGTAGTTTCTTTTTGATTTCGCTTAAAATATTTTGTATGTATGTGTGTATGTAAGTATGTATATATGTGTTAATGTTTGCGTGTGTGAGTGCGCGTGTGTGTGTGGGTGTGCACATTCTTCCCTAGCAACCGTCTGTCCTGTACAGCATAAATGGGCTGACGCACTAGCTTAAAAGGATGTCTGCTACGTTTGATGCGAGTCAAGGTCCAGAAATGTGTCAGGTGTTGGCCTTTAATGTGATTTAATAACTGATTCCATATGTATCACCCAATTCAGTATTTGAATGGATACAAGATGGATGAGAAACAAAAAAACTCTGTATATTATTAGCAGAGATAATCCCATGTGAGTTCTTCTTCTTCTTCTTAAATCTCTTTCTTAACATTTCAAATGGAAAACAGATACACTATCTAGTCAAAAGATTGTGGACACTTTGCCATAATACTCATATGTGCTTGTTAAGCAACCGATTCCAAATTTGGTTCCTCTTCGCTGTTATTACGAGATCCACTTTTCTGGGAAGGTTTCCCACTCGATTTTATTAGAGTGTCGCTGTTGGGGAATACACTGTACTTATTAATGAGGTTAGGTGCTTAACTGAACGTATAGCTAAAGTATAAAAAGGTGTCAATATACAGGTATTTCAACCAAGCTATAAAATACATCTTGTACAACATCCTGTCCACTCCATGGTACTTAGAACATCATAAACATCTTGAAATTGTGCATGAGAAACGTTAAAGACATAAGCAAAGTGTCTTTAATTCCAGCAATTTGCCATGCAATTAGAGAATGGCACTTTTTACTTGTTCATAGTTGTGTCTATATCACAATAAAGTCATTTTCAAAAAGAAAAAAAATGTGATTTTTTATTTAATTATTATTTAATGTTAGATGCATGTTGGTTAACCTTAAAACTTAAGCGGCACAGATTTGTGCCGACAACATGGCACAGGTCAATGGTAATCTAAAAAACATGCACAGGTACATGTGCTTATATGGAAGCCTTGCTGGTGTGTATTAATGAGGAGGCTTCAGACATGTGTATTCAAACTGTGCATTTGAGTTTTTGGATATGTCAGGTAGAATAAAAGGTACCATTACTTTTAAATTTTACTACTACCGGAATATGGGAATGACAACACAAAAATGCAGAAGTCTCAAAATTAGAGAAACGACCAAAAACAACCAGAAAAACACATGATCATGTGCATCTGCACTAGTTCTTTGCATACGTGACACATTTTCTTTTTTTTTTTTGCTCATTCATTTGTATAGTTGATTAAAATGAAATAAAAAACTATTCATCATGTTGCCTAAGTTATGCTGAAAAAGAGGATATGTCTTGAGCCCTATACAGTGTATGTAAAACACATTTTAAAAAAAACACAGCAAAAAACACTTTTTTAAAAATAAATTTACTGCAACTACAAGCAAATTGCTAAATATGTCCACCATGACATCGATACAATCAAAGTAGAGTGATTATAAAATGTACATTCTATAAGAACGCTATATTGTCCCTTCTCAACAGTGTAATTTAGTTATTAGGAAAATTTTGTAGTTGCAAAAACTATGTACATGTCCACCTTGTTTAAGAAAAGATTGATAACAGGGTGGACTATGACAGAGTGACATCTTGATAAAATGAGATAAAAGTGTAAATACTTATATAATATTGTACTTGTTTCCACTTCCATTGAAGAAAGATAAAATTATGGTTGTGATGTTACAGATTACATCAGCCAGTTTCTTAAAGAGGCAGTTCCACATGCCTGGCAGCATAGGCAGTAGTTTTAATAATGTCTATTATTATTATTATTATTATTATTATTATTATTAAATTATTTGTTGAGAACAATAATATGAAAAGTAATTCAATTTTGTGTCATTTAACCACTTATGCCACTCACTGCAGGTAGCAAAGCAGCATGTAGGACAAAATCACATACACTCAACATATTTCAATACATTCAACACATTTCATAAGAGACGGATAATAGTACTTATACTTCATGTGCTTAAATGTTTGGTTATTTACAATAAAACCTCAGAATTTCATCATTTTGAACACCAAAGGTACTTTATAGTAATATTGACCCTATTGCATTGAATGATGTATGGATTTGATTGGTTGTAGTATATTAAGGCATACTTTCTAAAATAATTTAAAAATACAGTTCTGTAAAGCATATCCAAGAAGGGTTTTTAAAAGCTGCCCACTTTTAACGCTATTTAAACTTGTTGTGTTTTTTTTTTTCCGAGCCAAATATTTGCAGGGGTCATTCCATATGAAGGAAAGCTCAGCTCTGCTCTGCTGGAAAGTCCCAGCGTCTCTGACTGGCCCGGCTCGTTCCCCTCGCTGAGTTTGTTTCCAGCCATCAAGAGTGAGTCACAGAGGCATCATGGGGCTGAAACACAGTCAGGTGATATGGAGGCAAAAGGGAGGCAGGGCTGAAGGGTCCTAGTCAGAAAAGAAGATGAGGGACATGTGTCGGTTTTGCCTTGGTTGCATCCGAATGTTTCTTAGCTTGGCCAGATTTGTTTTCATTAAGATTTTATCAGTTTTCTCACCAATATAGATAAAAGGTTGATGATAGAATTTTGATAAATTTGGGGGGTGGAATGCATTTTGTGTTATTAAAAGAAAGTTACCACAGTAATGAACATTGCAATCCCTGTTACAGTATGAACCTTCATCAGTTGGAGCACTCCTTTTCCACTAACACTGAAAGTTAGAAGTAAATGCATTGATTTATTGTCTCGATGGGAATATTTGCACTAATATTATTTGCACTTAGACACTTGTTACACTCATTCATTTAGAAGAGAGGCAGGATTTAAGGTGTATCAGTTACCTGCTTTGGGCTTGATTCCAAGTAGAGTTATACTCTGACTCAGTGCTGGTGTGCTGTTTGCAGGTGAACAGGGTTGTTTTCCAGAGACAGATTAAACATGCATGATGACACATTTCCAAAGGGTGTTTTTTTTTTTCATCCAGAGTTCTATTCATTCTGGGCCAAGATCTTGTAATGATAATAGGATAGGATCAATGAAGAGTGGAAGTCTTCTGCATAATATCCCAAAGACTTTTATAATTTCAGCACATTGTGTGGTGATCAATTTTCATCACATTTGGAAAATAATTCTTCAGGTTCCCACGGACACTTTTAAAATTTTTAATCTTGGTATTGTCATCCTGGAATATGGCCGTGCTATCAGGAAAGAAAATCTCCATAGATGTGATAACCTGGTCATTCAGTACATTCAGGTCGTCAGCTGCGGCATTTACGTTGCTGAGTCTAGAACTGACCAGCTGAAACAACCCCAGGTCATAACATTGCTCCCAGAGGGTTGTAGAGTGGGCATGATGGGTGCATCACTTCCTGCGCTTCCCTTCTCACCATGATGCACTGTGGATCAGACCACATGACCTTTTACGATTCCTCAAAAGTCCAATATGTATGCCGCTTAGCAGATTGAAGCCTCGTTAACAAGTGATTTTCTCATGGCCACACAGCTGTTTAGTCCCATTTCTTGTCACATAGTGTTTGTGGAAATGCTCTTATTTTCAATAGTAAACAAAACTCTGATTTCGACTGAACATTTTTTCCACAACAGAATGTCCTCAAGCGTTTACGTGATCTCCAATCACCTTGATTTATGATTTTTTTATCCAGGGAGTTCTTAACCCAATTCAAATAAGACTCATTTCACATGTTTAATTAATTGCATGAAGGTTTGACCATAACATTCTTGTTTATTAATCACTATAGAAACAATAACCTGTTAGAATGAACGCATAAATTTAGCCATCGTAGAAAATGCACCAACACCTTTTTAAATCCTGTGCATATTAACATGTATAACGTTTGCCATCATCATCACCCAAGTATTTGTTTTGAAGGCTCTGTGGACAAAAGGGAGTGTCCTTAATCTCAGCAATGTTGAAGTGTTTATTTGTCAGCAGGCATCTCAGACAGTGAACATGCCATGCTAATTGATTACGAATGTCCGGAAGGGAGAACGCTTACCTCCATAATGCCACTTAGAGCCTACAGATTTTTTTTCCCTCTGTTTTCTTGCTTAGTCACAAGTTTCCAGGTTGTAGAAACTTAGCTAGTAGAACAGTTCTACGCCGTGGGTTTAACTAGTACATTAGCAGATCGGTTTCTGAACATCACAGCTCATGATAACCATCAAAAATATTTTTGGTTCTGTTTATCGTCATCTTAGCCCATTTACGGTTTATATACACACCCACACACACTCACACAACCACTCATTCACCCACTCACGGTTATTTATACGCACTAATGACTGTCTAATAACTCAAACTCTGTGTGTATTCAAGAGCACGAGTCTGATTTAAGGTCAGACAGTGAGTTTTATTTCTCCTCGTGCTGCCCGAGCATGAAAACGCATGACTCATTCTTCCATTTCATAACCCCTTGTTTTGTTCCCTGGCTTGGGTATAATTATCAACGCATCTGCCTAATTTAGCACGGCTTCTCTGTGCAAAAGGAGATGTGGTCTTGATCGGGACAGTTTCCGTATCGAAGTCACTCACACACTGTCGGTCTGTCACCAACATCATACAGACAGTGATGATGGGAGATGGGAATGTTGCACGAAATACATACGAGACCAACTAAAGCTGAAACTCTTCAGCCTCCAGATAGTGACTTAAAATACGTTTCTAGAAACTGGTTCAGCTAATTTCATCAACAGCGCTGTTGTGATTACCTTCCAAAAAGTGTTTGTGCCATATAAGGTAATGAGTGGGTGTCTTTTCCATTCTGCTGATAGAGACAGAAGGGAGGATGTCGTGGCCTTTCTCTCTGATAAATCCCCTTGAATGACACAGTGGAACTGCCCTACGCCTACGCCCTGAAAATCGGCCCTGTACACGCAGTCTGGCTGTTAAGCTGTAAAGCTCGTCGGGATTTGTCGCCCTGTTGCTGTTCTTGCTTTAATCTTAGAGTCTGTCTGTGTTTTGCTAACAGAAGCAAAGGGATTAAAAGCTGCTATTGTATTCATTTGAGCCACACGGTTTAAGACATTTGAGTTTTATAAGAGCTAACACAAACACAAAGAGAGATAACACACCGTCTCCATGAAGAAACATTTATCACTTGTTTGGAATATATATTTTTTCATTAAGGTATCAAATTGTCAATAATTGTGTGATCTGTCCATCCCATGATATGATATTATGATGAAACTGATAACCAATATACATATTAGTGATGAACTAGTGATGATTCAAATGCAGCAACGATATTTCATCAAACTCCATCTCGAAAAAAGAGTGAATCATGTAAATAAGTAGAACATACATTTCATTATTATTATTATTATTATTATTATTATTATTATTAAGTAACAGGTTGTATTTCATTATGTAAGGAGTGAATGGAGTTCAATTATGTCATTATGTTGTAATTAACCTACTGCTTCAGTGCGGGTCCTGTGATTTGTGTAATTACACGTAGAAACATTTCTGGGGAACAATAAAATGAGGATCAGCAAACCATCCTGCCCACCTACGCCTTCATGTGACTATCCAGGAGAGATGACACACATGGTGTTTCCAGCAGTGTGGTGACTGTCTGATTTGAGCCACAGGTCTTGCAAGCCAAGACGTGTCTTCCTTTTTTTTTTCATTTTGACATCCAGAGTGTGTTATTCGTATTATGCATTTATGCATGACATTCTCTTAATTGTGTCTCTTAATATAGTCAAGCTATTAAAGCTAGTCCCTTCCCAGAGTCCCAGTGCTTGGTGGGTTTTCTCTGGGTTCTACTGTTCAATCCACAGTGCAAAGACATGCAGATTAGGCTAACTGCCATTGCCAAATTGCCCGTAGTGTATGAATATATGTGTGAATGTTGACTGGAGGTCCTGCCATAGTCATACAAATGGAAGGAATATGATGGTCACATTGACCCGAGTGGTCTCCATTGGCCTCTACATTCCCTAGTTGGACTTCAGAGGTTACTAGATGAAGGAATGGATAGTACTATACTATATATAATAATTTACTGTGCCATATGACCTGAAAAATTCTGGTAGGTACTCTCTTTATATGGGGTTATTTAAGTCAAACCATGCCCTTTGATTGTACAGAATAACAGAATATAGATATGAGACCAAAAACTCCCTTTGTTTCTTTCTACAGTATAATCACCTCCTGCACTATTGCAGTCATCCCATTGTTTCATACCATAAAGGTAGAACGTTTCCTCAGAATGTCAGAGCTATTGTCGGACTGCCTCCTTCCTGTCTGAAACGATGGCCTCCCAGGAACTCCTTTAATAGCCCATTGGGATGTGACAAAATCCCTCAGCCCGGGTTCCTGTAATGTGTTAATTACAATGTTGCACGAACAACCTTCAGTGAGCAAATCAGGCCGTCCCACTCATTGAAGGTTGATGGGAACGACTGCAGTGGGCTCTGAGCCACCTCATCCAGAATCATCATTCACAGACATACTGTCTTCTTTAAAATGTTTGCACAATTCTTATGTTTTACTGAGGCCAAGAGTCTCAACAGTCATACGGTGCATAGAGTGTACTGTAAATGTTTTACCGTTTTACATCTTCATTCACCAGAAATGTCATCAAAAGTCCCAGTTTGACCTGAACACTCCTCATATAAATGTTTGCGCGTGTGTTTTCAGTCTAAAGAATATGCAAGGACTTACAGCTGCCCAGTATTTATTTAACTAACTGAATGCCTGATTAAAGGAGTTCATGAATCACATTTAGTTTCTAACACGTCATACTGAAGTAATTTATGCACGGTTCAAACACGGGAACAGCTCTTTGTTGCTCACAATTTGAATTTATGTTTATTTTCTTAGCGATCATGTTAATATTAAATTATGCTAACATGAAGGCTTTGGTATCATAGTTGGTGTCAAACAAGGTAAGATTAGATTTCCTCTTCATGTCAAATTACTTATATAAAGATTAGAATTTAGCTATACTAACAACCCCTCTTTTGTGAACTTAAGATCTGCCTGAAAATGATGTGCAGTCATGTGTCGGTTAGTTTTGTATGAAACTATGACGTCTGAGCTAAATTACTTCCTTCCTTCACAAATTCACCTCTTAGATGTTATTGATATTTTTTCATTGGTAAAACAACACAGTTGTGTAAGCCTTGAGTTCACCAAGTATGGGCATAAGGATGTGAACGGGAATGATGCTAATAACAACAGTTTTCAAAATAAGCATGACATGCAAGAATTCACCCTACTAGTGCTGTATGAAATTGAGATTTGAGAAAATTAGCCTTAGCGTGATTAAAATAACTGTTATTATATAATTGCTTTTTGTATAAGTAGTATTCATTCAAAGTTGTTTTAAATGTAAAGAATACCCCCCCTCCTTTTTTGACCAACTGAAACTATGAAGGATTTTCACTAGCCTATGCTGCTAGCAGTCTGCACTAAACTTCTGACCTTCATAAATTTGCCTCTCAGCTGTTTGTTGATACTTTTAATCAAAATGTGATTGAAATATAAGACTGGAGAGGCAATGTAGATTAAATAAGCTAAAGACTGAAAGAAATACCAATAGCTACAGAGTTAGCAAAACACACAAGAGCACAGCAGGAAAATAATGGCTGACTGTATTTTAAAACTTGAGAATGAAAAAAATGTGTTGCTTTAAAATTACTTTAACAAGTAGTGTTATTATTATTATTATTATTATTATTATTATTATTATTATTATTATTATTATTATTATTATTACCTTATTTACCTCAGTAAATGTGAAGGAAGGAATGTAGCACTTTACAGCTTTTGCTTATTAGGGTGAATGGCTGTTGGTGATGAATGCGAAAAATAAAATCTAATCTCTATCAATAGATAACAATTAATTTACTAATTTTATTTGACAATAAAACTACATGGGTCTTGTCATAAGATCTCACTGATGATATAATATTGTAAAAAATATTAAATTCTTTTCAAATAAAACCATATACATATTGATACCTTTAAAAGGCTAGATTAGCCCTGCTAGCTCTTTTCTACCAACCGCTCTTTCTTGTCCTTATTTGGTCAAAGATAAAATTAGATTTGATTAGCAGAAGGTTTTGACTGGGGGTATTACCATTTTCCTTTTGTACCTTCGCTGTACCACTCTTGTGGTGAAGAACACACACTTTAAAAAAAAGAAAAGCCACTAGAAAGTTCAGTCATCTTTATTTGTTGTGTCTTTCTCTTGACTGTACAATTAAAGCGAGACCCTCTTTCATCAGCAGCATTTCTCTCTCTCCATCTCTCTCCCTGTCTCTCTCGCTCGTTCTTTTTTTGAAGCTGGCGTCTCTCCAGAAAAATAGCAGGCACACCTGTAGCCCAAATTGCCGGTGTTGTCCCCTATCGCCCCTCCCTTTGCTGCCTTCCTCCTTCGTCCCAAACACTTCCGTCCACACATCAAAGGCCCGGCAAATCAAAAGCACCTCGCAGACAACGTAGCCCTTTGCTGAGGAGAGACAAAATATAGTTTACCTCAGCCATGCTTCCTCCTTACACACACACACACACACACACACACACACACACACACACACACGTGTAAGGCCAAAACACAAACACTTCAGATACTGATACACAGCACTGATATCAGACAGGCGGCACGAGAGACTTGGTCGGAAACCAGATAATGGAAGGGTACGATGTCCGTGTGCGTCTCTGCATGTGTATGCGTGTGTGTATGTCTAGGGACTTAATATAGACTTATTGATTTTTAGTTTCCTATTAAAATCATTTATTCCCGGGTGTTCCTAGTTATATATATATATATAGCTTTTTGAATGAACAGAAATTAAATAGTACATATTTTTAAATGCTTTTTTTACCTATGTTAAATACAAGTGCAGCAAAAGCAGTCCTTTATAACATTATAATTACAATGTAGCAAACTCACTTTTTTTTATCAAATTCATCAATAAAAATGAATAAAAGTTTAATGAATGTTTAATGTGCTTATTAATTTATTCGTAATAACTGCAGTACAGGTGTGATGTATGCTTCCTGTAAATCAAATCAGTTTCAGATACAGTAGTAACATGATAAAAATTAACAAAATACTTAACAAAATACGAAATCTAAGATCATGGGAAGCTGATACTTAAAATAGCTTTGCAAAGTAAAGCACTAAAAGCCAAAATAAGTGTATTGTGTAGTTTTAAAACATAAAACACTGTACAAATGGTGCATTTAAATTAACATGTATTCAGTGTTCCTGAAACTTTAGAAACATAATCTTTAATCTTATTTTTAGAATCAATGTATACTTGGTTTTTCTGAGAATTTTTATCTATCAAATTTACCATAATTATAGAATGATTAATTTGTGGCATAAAAGTTACTCTAAATAAATGAAAAGTTAAAACAGGTTTAAATCTTCTTAGCCCTATAAAAATATGTGGGCTGTTCAAGTGAAACTGGGACTTGTGGTGACATTTCTGGGGAATGAAAGCGTAAACCGATTGACATTTACAGAAGATTTGAGAACAGTATGGTGAACACTCTTAGACTCAGTTCTTGGTAGGCCAGCATTTCTGACGTGATCATGGCTCTGGCGTACAGAGAAAACTTTCTACCTTAATGGTGTCCAAGCACTAGTGAAACACTGGGATAAGTGCATTAGTATATAAATATAATATAATAATACATTTATAATATAAAGTGTAGTTCAGTAATAAGGTTACATCCTTATTTTTTAAGAATGACACAAAGTGCTTTGAATCATTTAATGCAGGCAAATACTGAAAGCAGGTAATCAAATACACTATGTATCATATTGTATTAATTAAAAATTGTTTAATACGTGCAGAAAATTAAAGTTTATTTTTCAGCAGTCATTAAACTATTCAGAAAATAAACCTTTAATATCCTTGCTGATAAAGATTTTATCATTTCTATAATAACAGTAATTAAATGGCATGGATGCAAAATAAGATTCAATCTTGTAGGTTACATTTATATTACATAAAGAATTACTTAAACATCAAGTATGGTCTGATTAATGAATAATTCATTATTAGCTTATAAGGGTCAAATATACTATGGGATGATTATTTCTAACTGAATGTTCCATATAATAGTATTATGTTATAAAATGTTAGATTAGATTAGAGTATCTTAAATTATATAGATTAATTTAAAACTAGATTAGACTGTAGAAAAATATTGTCAAAATGGGAATGATTATTTTCTGATAATAGCGTGTCTGAGAGTGGTATTATATTATATTATATTATATTATATTATATTATATTATATATATAGATAATAAATGTTAAACCCTTTTTTCCAATACTATTTGCAAGATATAATAATTACTTGCGCTTAATCTATTAGCTTCTTAATAAACCTATATACTAAATAACAGACTAAGACAGAATAAACGGACAGCTCAGTGTATATGGTGTGGTTTTGCTGTAAAATATTATAATCCATGTCTTCAAATAGCTTCATGAAGATCATTTTGAAAGAAATGAAATAAAAACGAAATGAAATTTCATTTAATTTAATGAAATTAAAAAGCATGTATATTTAAAAAATAATTACGTTTGTAATTGTTACATTTACATAAGATTTAATAATTACCTATATCTATATAGAACTACTAAATACCATCAGATTATTTACACTATATAGGCCACAGATTAGCTCAAGTTTTACACAAAACACTTATGTTGACATTTCCCACTTGCTGTAGGATCTTACTGTAATCTAGGTTTTAATTTGAAACCATAATGTAAATATTGTCAACAGAATATTCTACGAAACCAAAAGCTCACATATCCCACAAAATCAAAAGGTCACAAGTTCCGCCAAGCCTACATTGTGGTCACATGTTTCATGGCTTCCCCCTACAGATATTTCTTTCCTGTTGTTTACCGTATATAGTGAAGGAAGTTGGAGCAACCCAGAGCCGTCACATCGTCTGTCACTCTGTCAACACTGCGAAGCCTCATGATTTTTAGCTCAATGCATTGCGTGCTTCGTAGCCTGTCATTACACAACCTAACACAGCTCTCACCAGCGCTCCAATATCGAGCTCATCACAGTCAATAAAAAGCGCTAGCATGTCTTTCAAAGATGTGGAATGCTGATTAGGATTCGGGCCTGACTAATGCACGGAGGACGGCGCGTGTCCTTTTGTTCTTCTGTTTAAGTTGCTTTTGTTAAAAGCACATTTATGACCATGAATTAGCCAGCGTGACTCATTGAGCGCCGTGTATTTCTGGGTGCCACCGAGTCTGGCTGTTTCAGCTGTCACTCGATGCTGTCACTTACCAATCACTGGCTTTCATGCACCAGCTCCATTAGAGCTTCTCCTATCATTAGCGTGACCTCTTAAGTCCTGTATCTGCCTGTGTATTACACGGTTTTTAAATTAAAGGCTAGTCTCTGACTTTGTCTCTCAGTCACTGTCTCTCTCTCTCTCTCTTTCTCTCAACCTCCCTTATTTGTATTTCTGTCTCTCCGAGCTGTAATTGGCCCTGATTCTCCGGAAGTCAGACTTTGATTACAGTATCTGTGCTGTCCGTGGTTTTGTTTACTCTCTAGGCTGATATTAGCTCTCCTGTCCCAGACAGTAATTGTCTTTCAACAGGAAAGCTGATGTCTATCCTCTCTCTCTCTCTCTCTCTCTCTCTCTCTCTCTCTTTCTTTCTCTTTGCTTTTCTCCTTTATTTGAATTTTTTTCTCTCTTTCTCGGTCATGCTTTTCATATTTCTGCGGCACATTCGCGAAAAGGTGTGAAAGTCACGAAAGCACTCCTTCAATCCCACTTCAGCAAACATTTCATGCAATACAGGGCTAACTCAAAGGTGCTGATTGCTATGTTTGGGTTAGGAAAGGCTCTGTTTGGATGGAACTGAGTTCAAAGATTAATAGCGCAGCTCTGCGTTTTGTTTCTTGTCTTTTTTTTTTCTTTCTTTCTCCGAGTTCACCTTTTACTTTTCAGATTGCAGTCGACTCTGAGTTTTAAAACGGATTAAGTCGATGGTGTTGAAACGAGCTGCGTGTGTGTCATCTTTGGTTTCTGTTTGGGGTAATTATTGTACTTTACAAGCCTGCATGTGTTTCAGTGACAGCTCGGACGTGTGTGTACTTGTTTAAGTTTGCGATTGTGAGTGAGTGTGTGTGTGGGGGGGTATGTGTGTTAAAGTTAAGCATCTATTTGAAAGTGTTATTATACCCTCCCTCGGAGGAAGGAAATTGGGAATAATGCACTTACAGGAAACGCAAAAAAGTGTGTTACATTGTGGGAAAAGCGAAGCAAGGCTTTATGTACCGTAACAGTGCGAGAGATGTGTGTCCGTGTGTGCGTGTGCACATTTATTCGCAGATGTTAACCGTCTCTGAGAGTGTACCTCATAAAAGGTTCCCATCGATGTTTTCAGTTGCCATCGTTTCAGCTGTTTTAGCGTCCGTCAGTGAAATAACTGCCGGCTCGTGTGTGTGAACGCCAAGTTCAATATTTGCCCTGATCAAGCTGGTACTTGATGCTTTGATTCCCCGGCATGGGAGGATGATGTATCTCAGTGGCGCTCCCTCTGTCATTGTCCTTGATAGGAGATGAGTTGTTGAAAAGTGTGTTGTTTCAAACAACTTCAAATCCAATCTCTCCCTTTTTTTCAAACCTCAACTTTTTTTTTAACTCTCAACTTTTATTTATCAATCCATGAATCTTGACGGCATCCTTTCAGCATCCGAAGAAGGGTTTGAGGATGCTTCGGTGCGCGCCGTCATACTTGTGAAATAAAATGAGGTGAAAGTAAAATGTGAAAGTGCGACCACGAGACGGCCATCTTTCAAAAAAAAAAAAAAAAAGGATGACTCAGGATGGCCTTCGGAACGTCAGATAAATCACATCCGCTCTTCCTGCTTCCGTCTCGGGCCCTGAGAATCTGAAGGGCTCTTGATTAACAGGAAAAATCCTGATGTCAACGTGAGCGTTATCCGACAAATAATAACAAAACATGGCTGGATTGATTGTCTGGGTTCCTCTGCCATTTTGTAAACAGTTCCAAAACTCGCTCACGACACTGTAAACACTGAGATCTCTGTGTGGGCCGGTCATTTGTTTGGTCTATGCTCATGTTTGTGCTTCAGATATGAGATGGCGTTTTTTTTTTTTTTTTTTTCTTCTTCTTTAAGCTTTATTTAGCCTGACTGAAAATAATGACTAACTTTTTTTTCGTTCTCTCTTCCGGGAGCCGTGTTGAAATACAAGAATATACGTCGACGGGTGCCGGGGAACGTCTAGTGGCATCAGTCACTGATGCACGCCACGTATGCTAACAGTAATAAATCAGAGCAATGATAGGACCTGAGTCATACATAATTAAAGGATTTGTTTGATGACTAGATTACATAAGAGAAAAAGAGAGAGAGAGAGAGAGAGAGAGAGAAGGAGAAGGTGCATGGCTATTTAGCTGGGTGTCTTCCTAGACGGGTAAGATGGGAGACAGGATGAGCTGTTGGGTCAGGAGGAAAAGGATGGACTGAGTAACGATGAAAAGCAGGGAGGAAATGAAAGAGAAGGATGAATATATATCAAAGGGTCTTAGGAAAAGCTCCGAAAGGAAAGTGAGCAATGTTTCTGGGTACAGGAGAAATGGCAGTGACGACAATAATGATGAGTGTCAGGAAGTAGATAAAGAAAGCCAGTAAAACAGAGCGAACTGGTCAAATAGCTGACCATATGGCTATTCTTTTAATTTTTTTATTTATTTTTTGTTTTGTTTAGTTTTTTCCACAAAAATGTCACTTCCTTCCTGCCATTTTCTTTTCATTTTGTCTTTAAAAAGCCGGTGATGACAAAAATGACCGAATGACAGGATGACGAGCATGTGGTGCATTTCAGTTCCCTTCAGAAGTTTAAAACAAAAATAAGTTTCACCCGACTAAAAAACACACACGCACACAAGCAGTATGCACAATGGGAAACACGCCCCTGTCTCTTAACTCCACAGTCATCTCCGTAGCCCACACTCATTCCTATTACTTAACATGGAAAATAAACATGGTTATGCTTTCGCTGCTCGTTGAATCATGGCTCGTCTGCCATACACACCCTGGAGGAACACCTTTGCCGCCCACATGACAGGCTCGAAAAACATGAACGGAGCTGCTTGCAACACACTCTTCTAGTCTCGCTGCGTGTTATTGTGCGTTGCTGTTGTTGTTGTTGTTTTTCTCTCCGCGGCAGATCGGTAAACCCCTCGACGTGTTGCGGGAATGATGAGCGCCCCGAGCTTAGGCTCTGCGGCCGCTGGTATTTCCAGAAACGAATTGAAGAAAGGCCCTGTTTCAGGATGACGCACAGCTGAGCTTTTGCCCGTTGTTGTGAATTCATGCCGTCATAACCATAGCACGCCCCTCGGTTTGTGTGGGCTCGCTTATTTCACACTGCTTTGCTTTGACAATTCTCAATGGAGCGTTTGAGTGCCAAAACCTCAAAAAAAAGGCACAAATTCTCCTTGTTTTTGGTCCAGAAGTGTAGATCTGGTGTTTACTGTAAATATATGTTTGTGTGCAAAGTGGTTCTGAGTCAGTGCAAGCAAGAGCTTTCGAAATAAGTGTCAACAAGTGCAAACATACAAGACTCATGGCGCAACGTTTAAACGTCAGAGATTAAGAATATTGTACAGTCCTACGGGTGTGTTGAGTGATCTTTTTTTTTTTTTTTTTTTTTTACGAATGAGCAATTCGTTGCTATAACTGTCATTTGTAATCCGTGCCATCTCTCCGTCTCCTTCTTTCTCTCTCTTTGGTGACTAATAAACAAGCCTATAAATAACATCAGAGCTCAATGAAAACAGAGGGGGACAACTTTTGTTGTGGTTTTTTGTTTTGTCGCTGAAGGATCCTGCAGACACACAAACATCCAGGGCCGGTAATTAGAGTGCGAAGAGACAAGGTGAGGAGTCGCGAGGCCACTCGGCGGTCACTCTGTTAAATCACGCGCCCGTAAAGAGTCATCCAAACGACAGCCAGAACTGGCATGCAGAACCGATCGTCAGAACGAGAGTGAAAACAAGCTTTGGATTTGGGTTTGGAAGGAGGACTGTGTTTGCTTTCATATTTTTTTTTTTTTTTTTTTTGTCAAGACTAGCCACAACCCTTCTACAATAAAGCATTTATGTTCTTAAAAGAAGCAGAAAATGATCGTTAACATGAACATCTGCCCAGATGAAGTGCTTTCAAAAACAGAAACCACAAAGGCATCACGGCTCATGTGGCTGGTTAGAGGATTTTCGACTTCACAGGACAGAAACTGTCCTGCTTTGTCTGTCTCTCTTTAGAATTTCCATATCCAGTCTTCTGTAGTGAGAGAATGGAGACGCATTTTATGTTCGAAAACGTGTGCAGATCACTCAGATGTACTCCAGCGTGACTGGATCACCGTCATCAATTAACCTCATACAAATATATAATATACGATATGTACATTTTATCATGTTAACAAAATGCTCTCACGTTTATTTTATTTTATTTTTTTTGCGAACAGAAAATACTCTGGCGGCAATCAAGTGGTAAGCACTTTCGTCTTGCACCGCCAGGGTCCTGGTTTGAATCCCACCTTGGGTCTGTCTGCATGGAGTTCACATGTTCTCTCTGTGCTTGATGGAGTTCTTCCAGGTATAGATTAAGCTAATTGGCCTTCCCAAATTGCTTGTATTGTGTGTGTGTGTGTGTATGTGTGAACCCTGCAATGATTTGGCATCCTGTCCAGGGTGTACCCCGTCTCGTGCCCTAAGTCTCCTCCGTGTAAAGCTATAAAGCAGTATAGACGATGAGTGAAAAAATTCTCTCGCATTTATTAACCTATTTCTCACAAGCACAAAATGCTCTCGTGTTCCAGATTTCTCTCAGGCAATAAATTGTGTTTGGTTCTTTATCGTAATTCACACAAAATCCTCTCACATTCATCATTTTAATTTTTAGCTTCTATAAAACAAATTTGCATTAAAAAGGTTACCTAAAAATATTCTGTCTTGCATTCACATAAATTCCTTACTGTGTATTTCAAATATAATAAATCAAATTCTCAAACATTCATCAATCAATTGCTGACAAACACATCCAATAATCTTGCAATCATCTTGTTAGCATTCACATTTGTGCAAAAGCTTTACATTAATTATTTCTCCTAAACATATAAAATGCTCTCACATTCATATTTTAAAAAATGTTCTCAGGTGCATCGCATTCTCTGTCTCTTTCATAGAAAATACCCAAAACATCTTACATCCACAGAAAATATTCCCAATTTTACTCTCACTTTTATCACTTTATCTCTAAGATTACTTACTTAAATGCATTTGCATACAACAGGTGCATCTCTCACATCCATGTTAATTTCAAGGTCAAATAGTTTGTAATATTTATGCCTTGGCCTCTTACATTCAAATAAAACTTTCTCACATTTCACACTTTCAAATCATTCTATCAGTCATCAACTTCTGTCAAATCACCTAACTGCTCATAATGCCATCTCGTTCATTTATTTCTTTATTAATTAACACTAAATGATCTTGTTTCTGGAAATAAACGTCACACAAAATGATCTCACATTTGTGCTTTATTCAGGAAAAACTTCACATTTAATATTCTCACACAAACATTAAATACTCTTGTGGTTTTCAGTTTATTGCTCTGAAATGCAGAATGTTCACATCCTTTGCTTTATTTCATAAAAATGCTAAATGTTTTCACTTTCAACATCACAAAATATTTTCATTTATTTTAGCTTTTAACTTTCATTTAATTGAATTTTTATTTTACACAAATTTACCATATTCATATTCTTTCATAATGTGTCATATATATATAGATAGATAGATAGAAAAAATAAAAGATGTTACATTTATACATTTATTTTACATGAGCACAAAAGACTCTCACATTCATCACTTCATTCCTCACAAAATGCTCTCATATTCTGATTTTTTTTTTTTTTTTTTTCGCAAAAATGCATTCACTCACTTCCTTAGAATGCATAACGCACTTCACTTTAGAGTTTCTTCTCAGGAATACTTTTTTCCTTCTCAAAAATCCTGAATTCACTTTCTTTTTCACAACATAAAAAACCCTTCAAATTCATTATTTTATTTCACACAAACACAAAATCCTTGCAATTCGAACTGCAATTCTAAAAAAAAGGAAAAAAAAGCGAGAAATGCATTCTTTGCTTTATTTCACTCGGCGTAAAAAGGAAGGACCATCGCAGGGGGTCTGAGGATTCTCAGGCTGGTGAGCAAACAGTGGTAAACAGGAAGAAAGATGTTTCAAGTGGTGGATATACACACACAAACACAGATACACATGCTTCTTACGTGCAGGAAGGCAGTTCTGTAATGCCCAAGGGGGAGTGTGAAGGTCTTTTTAATTTGTTTGTCTGATGAGAGGGACAAAGGGACAGACAGTGAGAGAGACACACAGAGAGAGAGAGAGAGAGAGAGAGAGAGAGAGAGAGAGAGAGAGAGAGGAAGAAGAAAGTTTTGGCGAGCTAGAACAGCACACTGCCAGATGCTCCTAGTAAAACTTTGAAGTAGTAAAAGGCTTAGAAGCATTATAATGTACATTTAGCATATGAGGTAGATATGCACACACACGCAACCACGCGCACAAACACAAGCACGAGCCCACATGTGCACGCATACGCCCGCACACTCTCACACACACACACACACACACACACACACACACACACACACACACACACACACACACACACACACACCATCACCTGGATTATGAACAACTGTTTTATACACCACCTCCTGAACTCTTCATCTCCACCATCTCTCTCTCTCTATTTCTCTCTCTCTTCCTTCTTCCTCCTACACACATACACACACAGAACAAGCACCAGAGAGTGAACAAGGGTAAAAGAAAAAAAAAAGGAAAAAAGGTCTCAAAATAGCATCAATGAGAGAGGAAATCTAAATCCAGGCCTCACAGGAAGAAAAGTGTGTGAGAAGTATAAACAAACCAGGAAGTGCTGAACTCACACACACACACACACACACACACAA
Organism: Clarias magur; assembly: GCA_013621035.1. Lineage (NCBI taxonomy): Eukaryota > Metazoa > Chordata > Actinopteri > Siluriformes > Clariidae > Clarias > Clarias magur. The sequence goes on along the minus strand of QNUK01000184.1, from coordinate 663,712 downwards.
TCCCACCTCCTCCCAACGCTCTCGCTCTCCCCCTGACTCCCTCACTCTTAGTCCTAATAACACCACTGAGGTGGAGGGCTTTTTACGCCCACTGTACTGTATATCCATTTCCTCCTTTGCTTCGTCCCTTCACTTCCTTCTAATTTAACCTTTAAGTATAATCTTGTCTGTAATCTGCAAAAAACAAAAAAAAGTCAAATTATTTGAACCATTCTTGCCTATATTTATATAATAAAATCTGATAAAGAGTGTAATGTAAAGTGAAGTTTACAGGAACTGGAAGAGCGTATGACATTCCATTGTATCTTCTTCGCACGCGGCCCGATATCGACCTCGTTTCAACCTGGTTGCTTGATGTTTTTTCTGTATCTTGCTGGCTGATAATACCTCAAACCACAAGCATTGATACACAAATCAGATTGAAATCTACAAATCCAACATGCAAATCAGGTGACACCGCTTGACCACCAACTTCCTGTCTAGTTCCTCATTTCCAGTTGTTTTATGCAAAAGACAGTTGGTGAATCTTGAAAGGTGCCAACTTGGGCAGTAATGTATCCTGAACGTATCCGTTTAAGATATACTGTAATAAACAGAGGGTGAAATGTGGTTTTCGGAAAGATGGGGATGGTGTTAATAGTGTGATTACTGCACTATTGTCTGAGCAAAGAGATCGGTTTTATCCGTTTATTGAGAGATTTTGGTGCAATATTTCTTTCAACTATGCCACATAGTTTGTTAATCATTAATTTAATTGTATTTTTTGTATATATGGCTAGATTATCAGATTTATATCCGACACTGTAAAATACTACAACGTTTTTGCTGTGCAACAGCAAAATATTTTACAGATTTAACAGAATACAGGAAAAAAAATAAGAAACATTGAGCAGTTTGGTCAATAGTCTTACCTTATATATACAGGGTGAGCCAAAAGTAGGGTTACAGTTAACACTTAAACATTATTCCTTTATTAAAAATTTTGAATTTGATTTACATATATTATAATTACATATTAGACATTTTACATTGAACATCAAGTGGTCAAAGAGTCCACCTTCTTGATAATAAAATTTTTTATATCTAAAACACAATTGTGAAGGTGAAGCACATAATAAAGTAACTGTAACCCTACTTTTGGCCCACGATGTATATAATGTAAGACTATTAACTTTACTGCTCAATGTTTCTTTTTTTCCTGTATTCATATATTTTTTTTCATTATATATATATATATATATATAATATATATATATATATATATATATATATATATATATATATACATAACATTTTATATAAGTGATTATTCATCCTGTACTTATACACTTAATTTAGTTTTTTTTTTCTATTTTCTCATAGATTTGTTTGTTTCTACAAGGTGTACTCAAGTCAAACTGGGACTTGTGATGAAATTTCTTATGAACAAAGTCATAAAATTATTGACATTTACAAAAGACGCCAAGCACAGTATGATGATGAGACTGCAGAAAAACATCTAAATGGTGCAAACATTTTAAAGAAAACCGTATGACGATCCCGGACGAGGTGGCTCGGAACCCACATTCAGACAGTGGAATACCTGGTCCTTGAAAATTGAAACAAATTACTTGTTGCATAAGAGACACGTCTGTCTGTGGGAACTGTACACACAATAATCACATTACATTACAGGAACTTGGCTGGCCACATCCCCCATACAGTCATGACCTCACGCTAAGCCATTTACACATGTTTGGTCCATTAAAGGAGTTCCTGGGAGGCCGGGGTTTCAGACATGAATCAGACAGGCAGTCCAATCGTGGCTCTGGTGTACTGAGAAATCATTCCACCCAGTGTCCAAGCACTAATGAAACACTGGGATAAGTGCATTAGTGTAGCAGGGGATATTATAAAGAGAAATAACGTTTGATGACTTAAATAAAGAGTTTTTACTCTCAGAACTGTGTTCTGTTATTCTGTACAATAAAAGAGCACCTGCACAATGTATTATATCAATCTTGGCATTAGTAAAAAAAAAATTTTTAAGTGTCTAATAGATTTAATAACCATATTAGTTTTTTTTTTTGTAAAATTACTAAAGTAAATAATACAAGGTGTCCCAAAAGTCTGCATCCATCCGTATGTGTTTTGCTTATATGAACTTAAATTTTTGTCTTTATACTTCAGACCCAAAAAGGCATCAAAACTAACAATAGAAGATGTCTAGCACCACTTGACTTTTATCTTTCAGCTCATCTGAAGTGAGTAGAATATCAGAATCGGCCCAGGATGGCTGCCGAACAAAAGGAGGAAATCATCCCCACGTATAACATCAATTCTGATGAACTAGGAAATCGTCTAGTATTTAGTGTCGTGAGATCAGTCCTGTATATTAGATTCCCTATTGCTGTTTATCCACACATCACATGAATTGAGGTCAATTATTTATCTGAAAGTAATTGATCGAACCACGTAATAAGTCCATCTCCTGAGACGTTCGGTTAGATCAGATCGTTTTCACAGATTTTCACCGATTTCTCATTTCATTTGCTCCCTTGGGTCTCATTAGCATTCTGCTGACACGGCCTGTTTACAGAAAAGTAGACGAGGAAAACAGAATGTTTAGACGAGGAAGTATTCATTCAAAACAAATGTCTCAACTCAAGTATGCGACTAGTCGAAAGTGGTAACATGACGAACAAGCACAAAAAACAACATGGCCACATTGAATCAGCTTCATTATGTTGTTTAAGTATTAAATCTTAGCCATGGTTGCCAATTCTGTCGTCTCATCCATATATGCAAGTAGACCTTTAAACGTTTTTTCTTTTTAAACTGACCGCGCCTGCGTCTGTGCCGCACATTTTTAGTTTTTGTCCTGTGCGAAGACCGAGCCCTGAAGCCTCGCACAGCAGATTTAGCAGAATGGCCATGCGTACTGCAGACGTTTGTTCTCCATCTGCGTGTTTGGTAAAGGAAGTAGATCCCCTGTTCCCCCTCTCCGTCCCCTTTCTCTCTCTTTTCCGTCCTCCCTCACTGGCTCACTCTCTGCACCTGCCTATCCCAGCGTTCTCAGGCCGCCGCCATTGTTTCTCCGGAAGAGGAGAAGGATGTGGCTGGCTTTCTCTACAGCTGTGGATAACATGTGGTGTGTGTATGTGTGCGTGTGTGTGTGTGTGTGTGTGTGTGTGTGTGTGTTGTAGCTTGTAAATGAGTGGTTGCAGGTGTGTGTGTGTGTGTGTGTGTGTGTATGTGTGTGTGTGTGTGAGTGATTGAGAGAGAGAGAGAGAGAGAGAGAGAGAGAGAGAGAGAGAGAGAGAGAATTTCTGACACTACAGGAAAAAACAGAATAGAGTGACCAGTTGGGGTCGCACGGCCTAATCAAGTATGGCTGAGAGAAGGGAAAGAGAGAGAGAGAGAGAGAGAGAGAGAGAGAGATGGTTTATCGCCCCCTACTGGACACCCATAAACCTGCCGTCCCAGTAATTTACTCCACATGCATCCCACTGTATCATATTTACGATCATATCACTTAAAAGTCCAGTGTTTTTCCTGTAATATTAAACAGAGAGAGAGAGAGAGAGACTGTTCAAAGTCATCCTCTTTCGGCCAACTCGTGTCACTCTTTTGTCCTATGGCACTTATGGGAAACGCAACCATCTGCCTTGTGTTCATATGACCTCATTAGTATCTGTTACACACTCTCTCTCTCTCTTTCTTCTTCTTCTTGGCTCTCTCATTAACACCAGGATCTAGGGGGTAATCACAAGCTTGGTAAATAGTCAGACTGCCAGAGTGATGAGTCTGCGTCCAGTGTCTCTCTCTGTCTGCCCACAAGCACCGTGCGTCTGCATACACACACACACACACACACAAACACACACATACACTTGGATGCTGGAGTGATAAAACTTTACAAGCATGACGCCACATGCCAGACCACTACTCATAAGAGCTGGGCTGGCTGGGGCAAACATCTGACTGGTTGTGTGTGTGTGTGTGTGTGTGTGTGTGTGTGTGTGTGTGTGTGTGTGTGTGTGTGTGTGTGTGTGTGTGTGTGTGTGTGTGTGTGTGTATGCGTGCACATTAATGACTATTTCAGAGGTGGCAGGAAGCAGCCTGTCAAGAGTCACATTGTTCTGTTTAATAATAAGAGGGACTTTGGCAATGAGGCAAAATTACCGCCATGTTTATGGGAACTGTTGGATTATTTTGCTTGTATAATAATGACATCATTGTTGAAGCATTTAAATGTTTTTTTTTTTGTACTCATTCGAACATTTTTTGCATTTGCAGCATTTCACGTTTAAAATGTCCTATTTTCTTAACAAAGAAAAAAAATAAGAAAAGAAAAAGAAAATGACAATAATAATCAGTCATATCATTTTCAGTCATCTTTACTCACGCTTCCGGCTCAAATCAGAGGGCATGGGAAGCTATGACTGGGCGCTCTTATTCGTCCCGAGTTTCGCCCCTCGACCTCTACCTCAACCCGGAACCCGTCGGGGTGATATGCTGGTCAACAGCAAAGCATATCACAGAGTCCATACATCATACTATTATTAGGAGGAAGTCATTACGGTGGGTTCAACCCTTCCTTGACCCTGGAGGCCAGATTAAACTGTAGCCAAGGATCAGCGCTGGACCTTGGCGCTGTCAGGCCAGTTGATGCAAGGCTTTCACTGCAGACGCATGGCATCGTGAGTCCATGTTTTTACTTCACATGGCTGGTTGATGTGCAAGAAGATCCCTCTACTCTAGTTTGTATGTACTGTAGTTTAAAAAAAAATTTGAATAGATTTTATTGACAATGGACTGCTGTAGTATTCACTTTTTACATGTTTATGGGCGGGGTAAAGAATAAAAGGATATTTCCCATAAAAGAAAGGAATTTGCTGCCTCAGTATTGAATCATGTCTGGGAAAACGCTACCGGGGAAAAAAAAAAGATGTTTTGCTGCATTTCCTAATGGGAAATGGTGTAACCTGATGCTTTAACCTGATTCAAGTGGTTCTAATAAAGCCTAATATTCCATCTAATCTTTATATAGTGAGAGTGTAATAAAGTTGTATTACTTGTATAACATTGTGTTCCAATCACAGCACTTCCAGAAGTGTTATACCACAACAACTCGTGATCAGGTAGAATATTTTGTCCCCATGGCCCATGATCCAGTGGTTAGCACTGTGGCCTCACATGTTGAGGGTTCGACTCCTGGCTCAGCTCTGTCTGTCTGTCTGTGTGTGTGTGTGTGTGTGTGTGTGTGTGTGTGTGTGTGTGTGTGTGTGTGTGTGTGTGTGTGTGTGTGTGGTGTTTGCAGGATCTCCCTGTCCTACAGTTCAAAGACATGCAGATTAGTCTAATTTTCCAAATTGCTCATAGTGTGTGAGTGTGTGCTCATGCCCCATTATGTATTGTATTGGCACCCTGTCTGGGGTGTACCCATGACCCTATACAAAATAAGGCATTAGAGAGAATGAGAGAATGTCGTTACATTCAATGTCAAGGAATGTTATATAAGTTATTTGTCAAATCAAATAATCTCTCACAAGCCTCTTTTTCTTTTAAAACCGACACTACTGATGACATTTTCACAGGAATGATAACATTTCATAATAAACACATTGATATGGAATAAACTTTAGGCAACATATTCAAGCTGCTGTTATATAAAAAAAAAAAAAAAAAACATCAACACCTTCTGGAAAATCAAAATCAGGTCTGTTCCCAATATGAATATTGCTGATGTGACGTAGGTTCATTAAAGCACTATTAATCATCAGTTTCTTACCAGAGTTACTGGCACTGATCTGAATTGCGCGAAGTTCCACCAGGAAATCACTGGACATGTCTAAACCAGTTAACGATTATTACTAAGATCCTTTACATTGTCATAGCAACTTACAAAATATCAATCAACAGTCATTCTGAAACCATTAGGCGCTACTAAGGTGGGAGAAATGAGTGTCTGGAGTCACAGTAGCTCACTGGAGGATAATAGGTATAGAATATGAAATCTACATATTACTCATATTGTTGCCTGTCTGTAGGTTTTTATCACTGTGTGTCATCAGTGGTCTTAAATTCTGTAAGTTATTGTACAAGTGCGTGAATGTTGTTATGAGCCAAATCGAATTATTTAACACCCTTTACGTTTCACACTTCTGTCATCAAAGTTGAGATTCAATTATGGAAAATCTGCAGAATGTCTACCCAGCATCTCTCAGTTCATAGGGTCATGTGTGACAGCGAGAAGATCGGGATGGGTAAAGGGGCATCCAAAAGCCCCGAGGCTACCGATGCTCAACAGAAAAGTGATGACGGCTCCTGCCCTGCCGTCGCCTGTGTTATCGGCCGGCTCGGCCTGACCCCTAGCAGCCTTGCCAAGACCTGAGAGGGGAGGGGTAATCGCTGAACTTTGGCCTGGCGAACCTCTGAAAGGCGATACCACCGCAGGAAGGTGAGTCTTGTGTCAGAGAGGACACTGGGTTGGATGCACTTCAAGGTCCAAACACAAGCTCCGTGAGAGTAGAAGCTTCACCCAAGAGTTCACTCATTGTTGATTTTTTTTCCCCCATCCGCGTGTTCAGACGTTAGTCTTAAATTTATTGAACTGTCACATCTTGATGACGTAATTCTTGGTTAAATATGAATGATAAAATGTAGTGTGTTGTTGTTTCCTTTGGTACTGAAAATGTCATCCTGAGTTAAAACATTCAGACCGTCTACATGGTCATCAATGGCATACGTAGCAACCACCAGAACCCAATAAAAAAGGGACAGTGTTTTATTCTTTAGTAGTAGGAGTTTCATTCGTAGTCCTGTTGATATTCAGAGTGGACAAAAAAGAAAACTGTGCCATTTGAAAAAATCTCTGACTGATTTAGTGCATGTTGTGCAACCAGAGAAAACACTCTGGCTCCTGCAATCTTTATTTGCTCTTCTTACCCTCCTTAAACCCGTTCTTGTTCTTTGTCATGGCCTTAAAGAGGCTCTTTGATGACGCATTCGTGCTGTGATTTATTTCTTTCCAAAATGTACTTTCCAGTAACGACGTATGTACTGTCCTGTCCTGGAGCAAGAATTAGCGAAGAGCACTTCAGGTTCTGCGGCTACTCGCCAAGAGATCACAATTGTGACAAGTTAGTGTGTATATACAGAAATGTACAACAGTCTCAATAGATTAGTCAGCACAGAAGGATCCTCTGTGTTCGGATGGGTTGATGGGCCAGAGCGTTTGCAATGTGTGCAGTGAATGGTGGAGAGCAGCCGTGTGATGTATAGGGCTGCTGATGGAGTTCCTGATGACTCTGATAGCCCCTAAGACAGGACGGGAACTGGGGTGGGGGGGGTGTCACAGGGAGACACTGAGGTCTTAGTGATGACAGAGGAAAGGGGGGGGGGGGCGCTGAAAGAGAAAGAGACGCGATGAAGGACGCAGTACGGCAGGCAGAGGGACAGAGAGAGGGAGAGAGTGGAAGACTGGGAGAAAAATTCATCAGCTACGTATGAAGGATGAGAATGAAGAGACGATGTAGACGTGCCCTGTGACCTTCCAGCTGGAGGTCAAACAGAGATCAGTGATCAGACAGAGACGGGGACAATGAGGCTGCAACAATGAGACTTGACATGCTAAACAAACATGCTGCACAGACTTTTGTTCAGTTTACCAGAATTTGGAAGAATTATCACACAAATCACTGATAAATATTCAGCTTTTAAACTTTAGACCTGATACCAAGAGTCTGATACCAAGAAACCATGATCCCAATTTAAGATGGGAGAAATGGTTCAGAATGTTTTCTTGCTCTGTTTTGCTAACATCCATTACGATAACCGCATCTTGTGCCTCGTCACTAAACAGGTCTGAAATACGACGCAGCATTACAAAGATGTTTCTTGTTTCTTGTGTGATGGTTTGTCATGCATGTTTAGCGGTCAGTGCCAAACCACTAGCCAAACACTTACTTGTTAGCTTATCAGCCTTGCAGTTGTTCAAGCTTGAGTCCTAGCTTAGCAGCACATTTGTACTAGTCACCTACTGTCAGGGCTGCTGTTATGGAAAATCAATCATGACTTACTATGTAGTGGAAGTGTATGTTAATTTCCAAGGCACTATTTAAAGTCATACTCATATTAAGCTAATAATTAGAAGAGCACAAAACAATAGATTTTCTGTAGCTCATTAAAATTTGGAGTATTATGGACTAACAGTGTTGAATATCAAAAATCCATGGAATATGTTTTTATGCAAGTTAAATTTCATAAAGATTATGATGTGATGGCTTAATATGCGGAGGGACGTTTTTGTTAAAATTGTATATTACATACTTTTCATTGTGCAAAATAACAGAACATGGTTATGGAGTAAAACTTCCCTTTATTTCTCTATATAATCCCCTGCTACACTAATGCACTTATCACGGCCTTTCACTAGTGAAGGTAGAAAGTGTTCTCAGTACGCAGGAGGCTGCTTCACATATAATACCCCGGCCTCCCAGGAACTCCTTAAATGGAGTCAGGACAGTACTGGGGAAGTTGCAGAAATAAGTTCCTGTAATGTGCAAGTGGGGTTGGTGAATGATTGTGTGTACAGTTCTCACAGACAGATGTGTCTCTTTTGCAAGTTGGCAACAATGCGAGTTATCCATCAATTTTCAAGCATTTGGATGTTTCGCTCTCTGAATGTCTGTGAGAATGACTGCAGTGGGTTTCGAGCCACCTCAACCGGGAATAAGTGCTAATGAAGCTTTTAACTAATGAAAGTTTTTTATGAGTAAAAGAAAATATTCCATGAATTTTCTGTACGTACATGTACCAAAAAAACCGCCAACATGCAGCTGTTTATAGTCCATGAAAAGATATCTGCATTGTTGAGATTATTAAGACAGTCCACATATGAATAAAAAATGCAGTATGAAAAGGAAACACCCTGACTCATGTTATCAGTTGAGCTTGAAAGCAGTAGTTCTGAAACTCTGTCCTGAGTAACCCCCCATCCACTCGGGAAACGCAACACTTACACCTTTACAGCATCAAAATCTATTAATCATGTTCTTTTCTATCAGCGTTGACATGCTATTGTACAGATATACTTTTATTATTGTTGGCATGGAATTGTACTAAATAACCTGCATTGCTCTCTTTCCCGTACAAGGTGAAGTAACAACAGGTTAGATAGGCTGTCTTGTTTTTGTCTCATAGATTTTTTCACACTTTTCAAACAAAAATTCCCCTCATATTTAGGAATACAACAGAGATTTATTGGTTGGAACATAGTGTAAGTATTAAAATAGTATACACTTTAGGCAAAAATGTATATTTATTCAGTGATTGGAGCGATTAAAGCTTTATGAAAAAATTATGCAGTGTAAAATAAGTAGATAAAAAAAAATTTTGAAACAGCATTTTTGCTAGTTTTATTAAAACTTCACTTTGCCATCATTCATGTACAATGCCATGCCAAAATAAAAACACTAATTCAATCACATTTAGCTTAGATTACATGTGTGAACATGATTTCATGCGTTCCCAGAACCACCTCTTTCACAATTTGAGTCCTGGAATATGCCCGTTCCATCAGGCAAGAAAAACTACATTGAGGTGACAACCTGGTCATTCATTACATTCAGGTTGTCAGCTGACTTTATTTTATTGCCACATAACGTTGCTGAGTCTAGACCTGAGCGACTGAAGCAACCCCAGATCATAACACTGCCTCCAGAGGCTTGTGCAGTGGACACTATTGCTCCAAAGTCCACACAAATTGCAACAACTGTTTAGTCTCAATTCTGTGAGGTCTCACCACACTGCGTGTATATGAGAATGCTTTACTTTCACTATTAAACATGTAGCTATGGCTGTTACTGTTACTTCTTAGTTGTTTTCTTTGCTTGATGTATTCCAGTAAATTGGAACACATAACAATAAAGGAATTAAATCTCTAAACATATAAATTATATCAATAAATTATATAAATTCCATTCATTCTTGGTATTTTTTCAGGGTTTTGTATCTGTGCTTTTTTTTCTTTTTGTGTTTTTCCACTACAAAGGAAGTACAAAGGAACACTTTTCAGATCTTTTGATGGTAGATATGTTGGTTACCTATGTTAGACACAGTATTTGCAGTTTCACATTTTGACTTTTTGAATGTTTTTGACAAATTATAGTAAAGTATGTGGTTTTTTTATATATATATATATATATCAGTTTAAACTTTTAAGGAACCCCTGGTACTCTGGGAGACCTAAGCTAAAACATGGTCCATTTCTACCAGCTATAGTTAGTTGCTTTTTTAAAATTTGTAACATAAATTACCCTCTTGTGGAAAAAAACTATTTTTGTTATTTATTTATTTATTTATTTATTTATTTCACCTTACTATTTTAAATTAGTAAAATAGTAAGTTACATAATCATAAATTATTAATATGTAACATTTAACCATATAATAATAATAATAATAATAATAATAATAATAATAATAATAATAATAATAATAATGCATAGTGACAAACCCATGGGATAACCACTGGCCCCATATTGAAAAAATTTAAGGTGTATTTAAACAGTTTGTGACAAAAGTCTATATGTACATCCATGTTAACCTGTAACTACATGCACCAAGGATCATGTCTGTCACTATAGAAACTGACAAGTGGAACAAATGCATGATAGTCATACATGACCCTGTCTAATTAAACTTGCTAAATTAGCCTTTTAGTTGTTAGACCTTATCTGAGTCACAGATATTACACTCCTTTCTCTCTCTTTAAATGAGGTGTGGAGCAATAGTCACTGATATGTTCACATACACACACACTCAGGAGCATATATATGTTCAGGCAATGCACATGCAAACAAACCACCTTAAACACACAGTGTAAATTATCTGGCCAAAGGTCCACGTCAGAACCTCAATCAAATCCTTTCATTTTAGGTTTTTAGGCTTGAAATCGATTTTAGAAAGATACACACTCCGCCTGGCTTCCTTGTCCAGTCAGGTGCAAAGTATGTGATAAGCATGTGATAGCTAGCTGACCTCTGTGGTGGGTCAAAGCATTTAGCCTAGCAATCCTGTCATAATCAGTGATGCCCTCGTGGTGCCCCGAGTCACACTAGAAAGGTTTCAAAACCTAAATGCTGGAGTCCAGGGGCAATTAGGCTTTCGCTGCTTTTAGAGAGTGTGGATGTCAACAAACCTTATGGGGTGTGTGTGTCAAGCCAGGTTAATGTGTGCTTGAGCGCACCTTGAAAGAATGAGAGACATCCACCTCTGTTTGATTGTTGAGGGAGAAGAGGCCAGTGGGTCAGGGTCACTAGGCCTCTTCAAATATCACTTTATTATCACATAAAACTCTAAAAGCGGCATGTCTTCACTTGCAATCTCAGGCGGTCTCCTTTACTCTCACTTGACTGACTAATTTTGTCTGTTGAGCATTAACAAGAATGTGAAATTCTCATTTATTTACTAATTCTCTATATCACTACAGGGTTGCGGAAGTCCTGGAGCCTGTACCAGCGGGCTCTGAGACCATGGCAGGGTACATCCTGGATGGGGTGCCAGTCCATCGCAGGTCACAGACATGCACACACACACACACACACACACACACACACACACACACACACACACACACACACACACACACACTCACTTACACACTATGGGAAGTTGTAAACCTGTGGGAGGAAACCCACCAAGCATGCATGAAACATGTGAACTCCATGTACACAGACTTGAACCCTCAACTTTGGAGGTGCGACACCACAGTGTTAACCATTCCCCCACCATGCGTCTTGGTATGAAGCTACAGTAAAATAATCAACAACAATATGGTGTGATTTGACCCAACCCAAAATGAAGTGACTCTTAGCACTCAAGTGTGTTTTACTTCTCCCATAAAGCACAATTCATCAATGAATACATTATTATATATTTATTTACTGATGAAAGACATGTCAATTTTTAGTTACTTATTGTTACACTTCATGTTGTGGAAATGTCGACAAAACAAGCGTGCTCCTGTTATCACTTACTTTACAACAGCTATAAAAAGAAGTATTTCCCCAGTCTCTGTTTGTCGCTTATAAAAGAAATTGCAGTGTGTCAAGAGGCTGCGCTACAACACTGACAGCCAGCAGAGGGCAGCAGAAGCTCACAATGAACCCACCCATTCAGCAGAACTCAGCTCCCCAGAATTCTCCAAGCTGATTAACCTGGATTTTCTACACCTGCCTGGCAGGATACTTAAGGCCAACCGTTGCTGCAATCTTTTGTAGACGTGTGATAGGTGTGGTACAAGAAAGTGAGGGGAAAGGAGATTTAAAACAAAAGCTGGAAATAAAAGAAAAAATTAGGTGAGGGGAAAATACATGCTGGGGAAGATTTAAGACATGGTCAGGATATTTTGTTGTCCTCTTTGTTTGATTTTTTTATTCTTCTGATCCACCACCATACCTACTAGTGGCACGTAGGGTTTTTAAACAAAGTTGCAAAAAAATACACCAGCACTCTTTCCTGAACATTCACTTTTATTTACTTATATAAAGTTGGACAATGAAACTGAAACACAGGCCAATTTAGTGTTTGAGGTTTCATGGCTAAATTTGACCATCCTTTCCTTCGTTGATTGCACATTCCACCAGTAAGAGCAGGGTAATAACACAGTTTTGCTCAAAATAATGCAACACACACAACATTATGGGTGACATCAGAGTTCAAAAGAGGACAAATTGTTGGTGCGCATCTCACTGGCACATCTGTGACCGAGACAGTCTTTGTGATGTATCAAGAACCACGGTATCCAGGGTAATGTCAGCATACCATCCAACAGGAGTAACTGTGGTCACAAGAGGAAGTTGTCTGAAAGGGATGTCCGGGTGTTAACCCGGATTGTATCCAAAAAACATAAAACCACAGCTGCCCAATGCACTGCAGAATTAAATGTGCACCTCAACTTTTTTGTTTCCATCTAAACTCGATCGGGGCTCTACAGGGTCAATGTACATGGCCGGCTGCTATTACCAAACATTTGGTCATTCATGCCAATGCCAAACGTCGGGTTTCAGTGGTGCCAGCTGTAAAAATCTTGGGCTGTGGGCAATGTGAAACATGTATGGTTCTCTGATGAGTCCACCTTCACTGTCTTTCCGACATCCGGGAGAGTTACCTTGTAGAGAAGCCCCAAACAAACACAGACTGTTCATGCCCAGAGTGAAGCATGGCGGTGGATCAGTAATAGTTTGGGCTCAATATCATGGCACTTCCCTACTGTAGGCCCAATACTTGTACTAGATGGGCGCGTCACTGCCAAGGACTACTGAACCATTCTGGAGGACCGTGTGCACCCAATGGTTCAAACATTGTATCCTGAAGGTGGTGCCGTGTATCAGGATGATAATGCACAAATACACACAGTGAGACTGGTGACAGAGTGGTTTGATGAACATGAAAGTGAAGTTGAACATCGTCCATGGCCTGCACAGTCACCAGATCTAAATATTATTGGGACACTTTGGGGTGTTTTGAAGGAGCGAGTCAGGAAACATAGTGACCTGGACACTATTCTGCAAGAAGAACGGCTCATAATCCCTCTGGCCACCGTGCAGGACTTGTATCTGTCATTCCCAAGACAAATTGATGCTGTAAAGGAGTCTCTACACTATACGTTTGGTCTAAAATCAGGATTTTCAGTTTCATTGTCCAACCCCTGTACATATGAGCCCAGCTTACCCAAGGAGTTTTATTTTGTAAGGAGTTGTTCTTTCCTAGCACTTGAACATGGCAAACTGACCCTGGAGACTGCATCTATAAATGTTGAGTATATTTCTCCTCATTGTAAACATTTCCACGTCAAGTGTTATATATTTTGCCAACACATTATGTTGCATTCAATATGTACGTATTTTAGTTTATTATTAGGTTCAAACCACAGCACCACCAAGGTGCCACTGGTGGGCCCTTAAGCGAGGCTCTTAACTGTCAACTTTTCATATGTACAATGAGATATAAACAGAAGTCGCTCTGGATAAGGGTGTTTGACAAATGTTGTACATGTTAATTCTGATCAATTAGAATTGACAAATGGCACATGCTAAATTTTCTACATGCTGAATTTTCTATTTTAATTAGCTATTTTTTTTATATTTGTACAGCCACTTTATATATATATATATATATATATATATATATATATATATATATATATATATATATTGTTTTTTGTTTTTTAAGTGAATAACCCATTAAGCATAAAGCTGTTTAAAATGTTTTATATAGAAATAAACAAGACAGTCTATTTAACAGCATTTTTAGCATTAGTTTATTTATTTATATCCATAATCATATGATTGTCACACCTTTACTGAGTTTGTCCTTAAACAAAGTTTGTCCCTCCCTCAGGGGTGTGTTACAGAACTCACCTGAAAAGACATGCAATTGTCCTAAAAACATAGCTTCCACACAGCAATAATACTACTACTAATAATAATAATAATAATACTTGAATTTAATCATTATTCTTATCCACGCCAACATGGCAGATAAGCAAGGTTTATCACTTGACAACGTGTTAATCGCCGTTAGTCTTTAGTTTCACAAAATAAGGCTTTACCGCCATCCTCTGGTAAAATTTGGAATTGCAATCCATCGGAAGGCGTTTGGCATGAAATTTTCGTTTGTTTGTTTGTTTGTTTGTTTGTTTGTTTGTAAGATGACATTATAATATCTGTGTAACAATGGGGATATATACAATATATATATTGTTGTTGCATGAAATTGCATTTCGTAGATCAGTTGCTGTTTATTTATGATGATTATACATAATGACTTTTTAAAGCCATAGGCCTAAAAAATAATAATAGTGAAAGTCATACTTAAATTAACATTGAAGTAAAAATGTTCAAATATTAATTGATTGTTTATTTATTTATTTTATTATCCTGTTGACTACAGGATATTTTCTGGTTGTCCTTTAAATTTTAAATAATGAGCTCTATTATATAATCATTAATATTTATCTTTACCTGACAGATATAAAAGCATTCTGTTGTGTTGTATAAATGCATAATAGCACAATGACAACGTTTAAAGAATTTGTAGATTATTTTGTAAATGCTTTTTTAAGTAAATAAATGGACGTGTTTTAAAATGTGAAAGAAAAAGAATTCCAGACTTTGATTTAAGATGGAAACAATCATTTTTGCTTTTTAATTAAACTTTGTTCATTACAATGAAAACGTGTGAGTGCCTTTTTTCCTTGTCATTTATGAAGAAGTGAGCGAGGCCCTTAACCCTCAACTGCTCAGATGTATAATGAATTAAATTTTTAAGTCACCCTGGATAAGGGCATCTACCAAAATGCCTAAATGTAATGTAACGTAATTTCTAGCCTATACATCTTTACTTTCATTTACCAACAATATAACTTTCTAATAGGTCTAACGTCACTGTGCTATTAATGTTAGGTTTTCCCTCAAATAAAATATACTAAAATGACACTGCTGCATTATAATTCTTCTACTCTACAAGAGTGTAACATGCAATCTTATAGCAGATCTTACAGCATCTCTTAATTATTGTTGTATACATTAACATGATTTTGTAAACAAGCATGCTTTTAAATACTACTTTGATTTCCAAATCTAACTTACATCTACTTCATACTTGCACACAAATATGTAGTAGCCCAAAGAATTATTCCTTCAAATTTAACATATCAGAATAAAGATTCTCAAGAGTAACAAAAATAGTAATAATTAAATCATTAAACATTTGATTAAACATATGTATGAAATTGAAATGGTACAGTGTTATTCTTTATAATAGGGATTTAGAAATGTTCACACTTAACACCTTTTATTCCAACAAGCACAATAGTGTTTCACTTGCATACAAACCGACAACATCTATCAAAACTAGTAAGTATTATAAGCCCTAAAGTTATTTTACCAAGTGTTTATTGACCTTTTTATTAGAAAACATTTTTGTATTTACCAGATGTGCATATGCACAACCGCTCAAAAGACTTGGATCACTTGCAAATTTCTTTGTTTTTGTTTAGTGATTTTAATTGCTACATTCGACAACAATACTGGGGATTTCAAAACTATTAAATAACACATATGGAGAACAGTTGTGTCATTTGTTATTTCAAAACACAGAGGTCAGCTGGATCAGTTCTTGCAAGAACAGTATTGTGTCGAGTGCATTTGCAAAACCCATCAAGCTCCATGAAGAAACTGTCTCTCATGAAGACCTTCCCAGGAAAGCAAGACCAAAACTTACCTCTGCTGCAGAGGAGAAGTTCAATTAGAGTTACGAACCTCAGAGCATAAGTAGCAGATACACCTCAACTGGAGATTATTGCATATTTTGGATGCCTTCAGCATTGTACTGTAGAAAGAAATAAAAAAGCAGGAAAGACCATGGAGCTAGAAAGTGATTACAAACTTTTAAATGGTCGTATATATATTTACTTATAGACAATAAGTACAACCAAATACCATAGCAAAAACCCACAACCGTCGCTCCACAGACGATGGATATCCTTTGATCATTTGTTCCTTTGTTTTCTCTGCCTGGTCACATTCCTTGACATCACAGAAATAAAAATGCAGAAACATTGTGCATTATGGTCAAAGCCACAACAAAAACACTGCAATCCAATAATCATGTTAAATAACATTTTTATGGTCAGAACGCCAGACAGGAAAGTATAAGTCTAATGAACAAGGTCAAATTTCAATTATTATTGCAATTAGTTTTATTTTCATTACATAACATGTCCAATCTGACCAACCGGCTCTAATAATTGTTTCCACCTTATATGTCAAGTAAAATGTCATTGCACACATTGGATTTTATTTTATTTTATTTTTTATTATGAATATATAAATGGAGGAAATATAAAGGTTACATACAGTAAGTGTATTGAAATATTAGTGGAGTTAAATTATTTTACGGTGTAAAACTAACTTTGTAATGGTTATAACCTATACACATTAACAACTAAACTGCAGATAAATGCTTTTAAATAATAGGTGATACAATCTGCATTAATGAATCAAAATGCATTTATATCCAAAATACTATGTTAAAATTATGTAACCTAGGCTCACAGGAGGTTCCTTTAGCATGCAGTAGTCGTGGCCGAGTGGTTAAGGTGATGGACTAGAAATCCATTGGGGTCTCCCTGCGCAGGTTCGAATCCTGCCGACTACGGATCACTTACTGTTTGCCCTTTAAATAGAGGTTATTATAACCCGATAGGTCTCCTGGGCCATATACAATAGAGTTAAACCTTGGACTACAAGCGTAATTCATAACAGAAGTGTACTTGTATATAAAAAAGAACTTCCCCACTCAGCCCAAAAATATTCATTAAAAGATAAAACAAATTAACTTGAATATTACCTTTGAAAAGACCTGTATCTGTGATGAATGAGGCCAAAGAGGAGCAGGAGGAGGCGTCTACTGTGTAGCACGACTTTCACACAGACACTAACGGAATCACTGCTTTCTGACAGAGAGTCAGAGACTCTGGAAACTGGTATCTTTAAGAAGGACACTCTCTTATGACGCTTGCTTTTGCCTCATTTTGAGGATCTTGTGGAAAAGTCGCGCTGCATTGTTGTTTAACAGATTCATCTCCCGCACTGCTAGAGCCTTTTTAACTTTTTTTTACAGGGCAATTGTTGTCACTACAGTCGTGGCCAAAAGTTTTGAGAATTGCATAAATATTGAAAATTGGAAAAGTTGCTGCTTAAGTTTTTATAATAGCAATTTGCATATCCTCAATAATGTTATGAAGAGTGATCAGATGAATTGCATAGTCCTTCTTTGCAATTCATCCCGAAAATAACTTTCCACAGCATTTCATTGCTGTCATTAAAGGACCTGCTGAGATCATTTTAGTAGTCGTTTTGTTAACTCAGGTGAGAATGTTGACGAGCACAAGGCTGGAGCTCATTACGTCAGGCTGATTGGGTTAGAATGGCAGACTTGACATGTTAAAAGGAGGGTGATGCTTGAAATCATTGTTATTTCATTGTTAACCATGGTGACCTGCAAAGAAACGCGTGCAGCCATCATTGCGTTGCTTAAAAATGGCTTCACAGGTAAGGATATTGTGGCTACTAAGATTGCACCTAAATCAACAATTTATAGGATCATCAAGAACTTCAAAAAGAAAAGAGGTTCAACTCTTGTTAAGAAGGCTTCAGGGCATCCAAAAAAGTCCAGCAAGTGCCAGGATCGTCTCCTAAAGAGGATTCAGCTGCTGGATCGGCGTGCCACCAGTGCAGAGCTTGCTCAGGAATGGCAGCAGGCAGGTGTGAGCACATCTGAACGCACAGTGAGGCAAAGACTTTTGGAAGATGGCCTGGTGTCAAGAAGGGCAGCAAAGAAGCCACTTCTCTCCAAAAAAAAACATCAGGGACAGATTGATCTTCTGCAAAAAGTATGGCGAATGGACTGCTGAGGACTGGGGCAAAGTCATATTCTCGGATGAAGCCTCTTTCCCATTGTTTGGGGCATCTAGAAAAAGGCTTGTCCGGAGAAGAAAAGGTGAGCGCTACCATCAGTCCTGTATCATGCCAACAGTAAAGCATCCTGAGACCATTCATGTGTGGAGTTGCTTCTCATCCAAGGGAGTGAACTCACTCACAATTTTGCCCCAAAATTGATGCCCCAAAATTGATGCCCACTATGGAGCACCGTGCCATAAGGCAAAAGTGATAACTAAGTGGCTCGGGGACCAAAACGTTGAAATTTTGGGTCCATGGCCTGGAAACTCCCCAGATCTTAATCCCATTCAGAACTTGTGGTCAGTCCTCAAGAGGCGGGTGGATAAACAAAAACCCACTAATTCTGACAAACTCCAAGAAGTGATTATGAAAGAATGGGTTGCTATCAGTCAGGATTTGGCCCAGAAGTTGATTGAGAGCAGCCCAGTCGAATTGCAGAGGTCCTGAAAACAAAGGGCCAACACTGCAAATACTGACTCTTTGCATAAATGTCATGTAATTGTCGATAAAAGCCTTCGAAACGTATGAAGTGCTTGTAATTATATTTCAGTACATCACAGAAACAACTGAAACAAAGCAAGCTTTGTGAAAACTAATATTTGTGTCATTCTCAAAACTTTTGGCCACGACTGTACATTTATAAAAATGCTTTATGTGCGCACAGATGCACAGACAAAGCATATGCATACTACTCGTATTTTAAGACCGCTCGTTTATCAAGTTAAAATTTATTTTAAAATTTTGCTCGTCTTGCAAACCAGACCAAGTTATTTGCAATCCAAGGTTCCACTGTATTTGTTTGAGTGTGCAACGTAGTTTCAATAAACAAACTAAGTGTAATACAGTAAGAACAATTGTTAACCTAGTTAGTAACCAGAGTCAAGTCAAGTCAAGTCAAGTAGGCTTTTATTGTCATTCCAACCATATACAGTTAGTACACAGTGAAACGAAACAACGTTCCCCCAGGACCAGGGTGCTACATACATGTAACAACATAAATGTACAACATAAATTTTACATTTTTAAGTTACTCTAAAAGAAGAACTATCAATATCTATACAAAAAAATACAAAAATAGACAAAGTGCACGTGCAAATGTGCAAACAAAGTGGTACATGACAGACACAACAATGTAAGACATAACAGTACTTTCAGTGAATTACAATTAGTGCTTTATCATAAATGTCCACAATGTGGAGTTGTTGCCTCGTCTATTTTGCACCAAGCAAGCTTTCTATTTGCTCTTGAATTAAATTAAATGGTTTTAGTCATAAAAATTGGTGAAATAAGTTGCCTGAAAGTATTAAAATCAAAGAACAAAATATGTCAAATGTGAATTTACCCCTGATTCAAATAAGAGTAACTACTTTTAATTAAACATGTAATTACAGCATTGCCATAACACTTTTAACCCTTTACCTGTTTCATATATTAAACATTGTAACATAATTTACTACCTGAAGTTTACCATTATCTGAAGCTCTGCATTGGTTGGGCAGCACATGCAGTAGTTGTGCCCGAGTGGTTAAGGCGATGGACTAGAAATCCATTGGGGTCTCCCCATGCAGGTTTGAATCCTGCCGACTACGGGTTACTTTATGTTTGTCTTGTCAATAGAGAATATTATAACCCCACAGGCCAGTTGTGTTAGGTGTAACACACAGAATCTGTTAGAAAGATACATGTGATTATCGGCTGCTCAGTCTGTCCATGGGATGCAAAAGGTGTTGCTGGAAAGAATTTTAATATCTGACAGTTTTTAGAAAATATTTAATTGTGCACAAATTTTAAGACTAATCTACTCAATTTACTGCAAAGTGCAAGCAATGCTCTATAAGTAAAACAAATGTGAAGCTTATTTTATTTTGGAAAAAAAAAGCAACATACATGTGAACAATAATCACATGACACACAATAACAATAACCACATGTAGTCACATGACCACACACATGGTCATGCTGCTTAGCGGAAAATGAGCCAATGAAAAAACGTTGCAGTTAGGTTAGCTGTTTTAATTAATGTTGCAATGGTAATGTATAAATAGCAGAGGGTAGAAAATATAAGTTTCTTACATTTCTTCTGCTGGACACAGTTTATGGTGAAGTGAGACTGTTGTACATAGAGTATATGTAGAGACAATAATGTTATTGTCTATCTGCTGTGTCATTTGGAGGGCAAGAGAATGTACAGTATATCTCACACTACTCTGAATATACAGTACAGTATATCTTATACTAGTTTACACTGTTTAAACATACCTACTGTAGGTAACATATGTATTTGTTTCAAAAGAAATTTGTGTTTCTTGTTCCTTAATTTGCTATTTTGTAAATATATTTAGTTTTATTAATCTATTTTGTTTTATTTTATTTATTTTATTATTTGGAAATGTCAGCATTTGTACATTATTTTATCATTTTCTCTGGCTGCTTACATAATTTCTAAAAATCGGACATTACAATGAAACGGTTATTCAGTACTTGAGCAGTCCTTTCACCAAATACTTTTTTACTCTTACTTGAGTAATTTTTTTTTTTGCATGACTACTTTTTACTTCTACTTGAGTAATATTATTTTGTAATACAGCTACTCTTACTTGAGTAGAATTTAGAGCATATAGCAGTAAATCTAAATTTGTGCACAGTTATATATTTTCCCAAAACTGTTAGATGTTCAATTTCTTTCCAGCAAGACCTACTAAGAGCCTATATTTTGGACAGACTTAGCAGGCGCTAAGCACCTACAGATCTCTGACTGATTGTACCACAAGTGGCCTGTGGGGTTATAATATTTTGAAAGGACAAAGAGAAATTAATTCGTAGTCGGCAGGATTCGAACCTGCGCGGGGAGACCCCAATGGATTTCTAGTCCATCGCCTTAACCACTCGGCCACAACTACTGCTCACCTTGCTGCGCCACCTACTCAGAAAAGGTCACCACCTGGCTTTAGCTAAATGAACAGGTAAGAGTCTTCCAGCAAGGTATTTGTTAGAAGCTGGCAACAAGGTATTTAACTCTAACCTCTTGCTTTGATTACAGAAAACTATTTTAAACCTTTGATATATTTAATCTGTACATTATCGGAAGATAGTTGTATTATTGCCAGTGCCAATGATTAAATGCACATTACTTTTTTTTTTGGTCTTTTTGAGTTTGGTCTTGATGATTACAAATCACAATTCAAGGACAAATGAAAGCGCTTTGATACAAAATAAATGAGTATGTTTGATTTGAGATGTATAACACTAATTGTAATCCACAAAGCCTATATTCCTAACTTCCATAATAGTAAATGTCCCAGCATTTCAATTTGTTATATTCGTGGCCAAAAGTTTTGAGAATGACACAAATATTTGTTTTCACAAATTTTGCTGCTAAACTGCTTTTAGATGTTTGTTTCAGTTGTTTCTGTGATGTGCTGAAATATAATTACAAGCACTTCATACATTTCATACAAAGGCTTTTATCGACTATTACATGACATTTATGCAAAGAGTCAGTATTTGCAGTGTTGGCGCTTCTTTTTCAGGACCTCTATAATTCGACTGGGCTGCTCTTAATCAACTTCTGGGCCAAATCCTGACTGATAGCAACCCATTCTTTTGTAATCACTTTTTGGAGTTAGTCAGAATTAGTGGGGTTTTTTTTGTCCACCCACCTCTTGAGGATTGACCACAAATTCTGAATGGGATTAAGATCTGGGCAGTTTCCAGGCCATGGACCCAAACTTTCAACGTTTTGGTCCCCGGGCCACTTAGTTATCACTTTTGCCTTATGGCACGGTGCTCCATCGTGCTGGAAAATGCATTGTTCTTCACCAAACTGTTGTTGGATTGTTGGAAGAAGTTGCTGTTGGAGGGTGTTTTGGTACCATTCTTTATTCATGGCTGTGTTTTGGGGCAAAATTGTGAGTGAGCCCACTCCCTTGGATGAGAAGCAACCCCACACATGAATGGTCTCAGGATGCTTTACTGTTGGCATGACACAGGACTGATGGTAGCGCTCACCTTTTCTTCTCCAGACAAGCCTTTTTCCAGATGCCCCAAACAATCGGAAAGAGGCTTCATCTGAGAATATGACTTTGCCCCAGTCCTCAGCAGTCCATTCGCCATACTTTTTGCAGAAGATCAATCTGTCCCTGATGTTTTTTTTGGAGAGAAGTGGCTTCTTTGCTGCCCTTCTTGACACCAGGCCATCTTCCAAAAGTCTTCGCCTCACTGTGCGTTCAGGTGCGCTCACACCTGCCTGCTGCCATTCCTGAGCAAGCTCTGCACTGGTGGCACTCCGATCCCGATCCGATCACAGCAATCTTAGTAGGCACAATATCCTTGCCTGTGAAGCCATTTTTATGCAACGCAATGATGGCTGCACGCGTTTCTTTGCAGGTCACCATGGTTAACAATGAAAGAACAATGATTTCAAGCATCACCCTCCTTTTAACATGTCAAGTCCACCATTCTAACCCAATCAGCCTGACATAATGATCTCCAGCCTTGTGCTCGTCAACAATCTCACTTGAGTTAACAAGACGATAACTGAAATGATCTCAGCAGGTCCTTTAATGACAGCAATGAAATGCAGTGGAAAGTTTTTTTTTTTCTGGATTAAGTTCATTTTCATGGAAAAGAAGGACTATGCAATTCATCTGATCACTCTTCATAACATTCTTGAGGATATGCAAATTGCTATTATAAAAACTTAAGCAGCAACTTTTCCAATTTTCAATATTTATGCAATTCTCAAAACTTTTGGCCACGACTGTACACAATAGTTCAGATGCTGTAGCTCCGAAGTGTGTTCAGTAGGTGGCGTTGGGTAGCGTACAGTAGTCGTGGCCGAGTGGTTAAGGCGATGGACTAGAAATCCATTGGGGTCTCCCCGCGCAGGTTCGAATCCTGCCGACTACGGAAAGTTTTCTGTTCATATAGGGCATTTGCGCTAGGTTGAACACACAAGATGTGCTAGAAAAGTATAGACGATGAACGTCTAAACGTCCAGTTCAAAATCTGACACAAACCTCCTTGTAACTCCCATTCTTCTCAACATTAAATTTATGGCACAGGTTTAACTTCAAGCAAATACCAAAGTACTGCCAACGTTTCATTAAATTCTGTCCAGCCAGTTTTGCGTGAAGCTGTGACAAAATCTGATTGAACAGTTCGGACAGAAAGGGAATACTGTTGAGGGTGATTTCTAGTCTCCCTGTGTATGAAATGGAAATATATCACTGGAAAAGCGTGTTCTGACCAACGAACAGACAAAACCTTTCTTTTATTTATAGATGAGACAACAAAGTTAACAGAATGATTGAGTGTGATTGGATGATTATTATTGGTGTTTTATCCTAAATTTCCACGAGGTGGAGCTGTTGCTTTTTTTTTTTTTGCACCATACAACCTTTCGATTTGCTCTTAAATTATGGGCTCACATTTAAATTATAAAACGTTGTTAAAGAAATCAGCATCTTGGAAAGTGTTAACCCCCCTAAAAAAAAAACTTTGAATTATGTCTATTTTCCCTGTTTTCTTGAATTTCCCCTTTCTCCTTGTTATGGAGAAAATCCAGTTTAAATATAACACAAGTGTCTTAAACAGATTAAGTAATAGTGAAGTACAGTTCACTGCCCAGCCAAAAAATAATCATACAATATTTTGGGGCTTCAAAAAAGAAAGAAAGAAAGAAAGAAAGAAAGAATTCCACCGCTTTGATTGCAGCATGCCTTCACAGTTGAATCGTTTCATTAATATCATGCAAAATATTTTTTCCCATTAAGAGTCACGTTAAGTTTTCGACTTTTTTGACAGCTTGACAGTGTATTTTACAGTGTAATTCTGAATGAAATAATACAGACTGTCCTAATTTTAATTAATAATAGTTCAGAAGCTGCAGCTCTGCAGGGTGTTCAGTAGGCGGCGTGGTGTGCAGTAGTCGTGGCCGAGTGGTTAAGGCGATGGACTAGAAATCCATTGGGGTCTCCCCGCGCAGGTTCGAATCCTGCCGACTACGGATCATTTCTTTGTTTCTGCTGATTATGACTCCCACGAGACTCCAGACTTGTCTCTCACTGGTGCTTTCAGAATATGAACCAGACAACCACTTTGACTGTTACATAAGCAATATAGCAGTATTTAATTGCATGCAAAATATTATAAAAAGAACATAACTGCATACCTTACTCTCTAAGTCCTTTGCTTTTTTCTGTGTTTTTTTTTTTGTGTGTGTATTTCTTGCAATTTTGCACAAAACAGAAATTGCAACAAATACAAATGTTGATAAAAACCATATTGTACAATGTATGTTTTGAGAATTGTTAATGAACTGTGGTTTATTTGATAGCAAAATTAGACTTGAGCACAAACCAGAATCAGGGCACCAGCAAGGTTCCACCATCAGCCCACATGGTAATATGAAAGATTTAATGTGCAAATGAGTGATAGAAGACTTCACTGTTCCATCCCTGACACAAAATGTTTGTTAAATAAAGAGTAATTGAAATGCAATATATTTTTTCGCTTCTTATGGTAGTAATGAGCCAGGAACCTAACAGCCTGGCTTGTCTAGTTAAAGTTTTCTTTTATTTCAGTTACACCAGCAAGTGGAAGTAAGAAAGAATACATTAACTCAGCTATCCCCAATTAATTATCAGTAATTGGGACCTTCTTCGCAAAATTTAGTTTTCAATATTTTAACATTTAAATTAGTGTGATCTGGGACACGAAAACACTTTTCTGCTCCTTTTCCAATTTGTGTAGAAACTGGTGTTTAATCAAGCTAATCAGACCTCCCCCAACCAAAAAAAGAAGAAAAAAAAAGTCCATTATTTATTTATTTTGACATTTTAACTAGTGTCCCAGAGTGTTTACTTTGCTTTCATCTTTTTCAACCCCATACAAAATTTCATGATTATTTGATCACATTATTGACCCAAGTTAGTTATGTAAAATTTCAGTTTCTGTTCTTTTCTCACAGCAAGGGGGTCTTCAGCAACTCTTTGATACAATAATCTTTTTACCAAATGGTAGTAAAATGTGTTTTTTAGTGAATTTGTTTAAAAAAAATTTTTACAGAAGCCTTGTTGCTTTGGAGGCCCAAGAATTTATATACCATGCAACAGTCATATTTAGTGTGAGTTTAAACAGTGCTTCAGTTGCATTTGGTCATTAAAAACATACAGTACACAATTTTGCCCTCACTCACACACTATTTAATTTACTGTTTGATATTTTCCTACAATCATTTGCAATCAAATCTGATTTGACTATGTATCTTTTTTGTTAATTTATTTATACAAGTTGTCCTAGACAACTTGTATTAAAACAAACTTACATGATTTTCTTGGGAAATGTGTGAAAGTTTAAGTGCTCTGGCCGTCTGTGACATGATTAACCATGATGCTGTGGTTTGCAGTGAAACCTGGTAGATACTTGTACAATCATCTCTAATGAACCACAGTATGCACACAAGACCTCATTTTCCATATCAACAGTGAGGACACCGCTTTCTCATGAATCAAAAGGGGAAAAGACGAAGCTTGTAAATCAATAAACATAAAAGTCTCTACAAAATATTGTATTTTAGTTTTCCTAGACTATTTAAAAACATGCATTTATTAAAAAGTATTAAAGCACAGATGTCACTTATGTGAAAGCCTATGAACCACTTAATTTTTTATTAAATTGATTAATGTTAACTGCCATTAAAGGGACATTATATAGACTTTTTGCTTTTCAATATAATTAAACCCTATAGCACTTTGGAGTGTTTTAACCACTTTACTGGTTTATTTTTGATCACTTTCAAACAATTCCATAATACAGGGGTAAAACATAATAATGATTTACACCCTTCATGAATAAAAAAACGTTAAAAGCCGGTTTGCAGTTTATAAATACAGTAGTTAAATTGAAAATAAAATTAGTTTAAAATGTTTCAAAAGAAACAGGTAGAAGTACTGTAGCCTGCAGTGATCTTCAAAAATCTGTACCACTCAACATCCCACTGAGTGAGCCACATCTTTAGGTTTTACGTTATGAAATATTTATATTACATTTATGATCATTATATCTGGTCAGATTAATTATTTCACTATATTAAATATTCATGTTCTGCTACGGCCTACAGGGACTGACACTAATATGTCAAATGGAAATTTAGCTCACATAACCACAGTTTACACCTCAAGAGAAAAAACAACCATTACTTATTATTTTCTTACCTTTTCTTATCATTACAGTACTAAACCGTAATATATTAATATAAAAAAAACATATGAAGGCATAAATAATGTGTTTTTATAACACATTTACTTGATTATATTTATATTCATCATTTTAACAGACTTTTTAATGTATTTATATATTTATTTATATATTATTAAATTTATATGTATATAAAAATATTATAAGATTTATTATTATTAGTTTTGTTAAAGGTGCTGCAGAGGGATACATTTTGTTTTAGTAAGTTAGAGTAACTTAATATAAAGTTGATGCTTGACTATAGAGTTCTACTAATCAATAAATCCTCCTATATTTCTCTGCCTAATTCATGTCACTCATCATCAGTAAGTGCTTTATCAGGAATGCACTTTTAATGGGATGGCAATCACTCGGCCCTCCTAGCTTTTGTTATTAGACTTAGTGGTTAAAAAGGGGAACTGCACATACACTAGATGCTTTTCTTGTTCTGTGAGCATTTTAAGGGAAAACGATGCATTACACAGGTCAGTAATCTAATTGTGATAAATTAATAACATTCTGTTGACATAAATACATATTTTGTAGCATAACTGAAATAAGATTTAATATACCCAAATGTAACATGCAAGTGGAAACGTTGTCTATGATTTACAGAATTAATATTCTAAGATACAGTATATTGAAAAGTTGAAAAGAAAGAAATAGAAGGTATGGCATGGATAATTTTATGGGAATTCTTTTGTTTGCCACAAAAGATGTAAAAGATAAAAGAACATTTTGCATTGCCTTTTCTTTTTATTGTGGCAAGGGGGCAGGGTTGAGACTTTTGTGTGGTTTTTGAGGTGTATTTGGCCTTTACTTGTTTCTGAAAAGCAGGGCTTCTAATACTAGCTGGATGATTTTGCCATTCAGAATAAGACAATATAGGATATACTGTATGCGCAATATACTGTGCAGTACTACAGATATTTAATTTATTTGTACGTATGTCACACCCTACTCCATTTAATGTTAACCCCCAAAAAAACCATCCTACTCCATTTGTTGTAATTTTTTTCTTCCTGTTTTGTGTCGTGCTGTTTTTGCTGTTTGGAAGCTCTGTCACCAAAACAAATTCCTTGTACATGCAAGCATACTTGGCAATAAACCTCTTCTGATTCTGATATAGAATAAAGAACACCAAAACAAACAAAGACAATAGTATTTTTATTGAATACAATTTTTGGGTTACATGCTTCAAGTGGTTTTGGTCCCTGTGTTATTAGATTCTTTAATTATTTACCAATTAAGTTTTTAACCTATTTAATATACATGTAGCATATGTATGTAACAGGGTTTTGTGATAATAGTTGTTTAATTGGTTAAAAGGATGACTTTAGTTAGGGTAAATGCTTGAATAAAGATGCATTTGTATATATATAAAAAAAAGAGCTCATGGCCACTAGAGACTTTACTAATCGTGCCATAGATGCTGGAAAACATCTGATTTGCTTTTGCAGAAATTTCTTTCAGGTGCTCATAGTGCACTGGAGAAACTGAAAGAAAGAAAAAAAAACATATAGAACAAAATTAAGCGTTTAAGCCTTGAATTAAGCCTTTTATATATTATATATATATATATATATATATATATATATATATATATATATATATATATATATATATAAATTTTTTTTTTTTTTTTAAGTAACTTTTAGATTTTACATTAGCTTTTGTACAATAGTCATACTTACGTCTTCATACTGAAATGAAGCGGTTCCGTTTTGAGCCTGGTCCCTCCTGCGGAACGCATCTGAACACAGAATAACGCGTAAATAAGTAAAAGAACATTGATATATTTAACATAAAATTGTAAACTGGACAGAAAGGCTTGTAAAATAATGTACCAGTCAGGCTCCTTAGTTTGACACAGCA
Source organism: Clarias magur (assembly GCA_013621035.1). Lineage (NCBI taxonomy): Eukaryota > Metazoa > Chordata > Actinopteri > Siluriformes > Clariidae > Clarias > Clarias magur. The sequence continues at coordinate 635,088 of QNUK01000184.1, read as the reverse complement.
CGCAACATAATCATCAAATGTGATCCTCCCGTTAGTGCTGTATCGTTTTATGATACAGTTCATGGTTTGAGGACTCAGTCTGTAGCCTGGAGGGAAAAACAAACAAACAAAAAAAAAAATACAATACTGCAGTAGTTCATCTTATAATTAATAATATATTCTATCACAAGCTACACGTGGGATAAGTGTTTGACTGGATGTTAAAGAATGTGTCTTTTACCCATGGAGGTAACAGCTTGGTTCATTTCCTGTGGGTCCACTGTCCCACTCCTGTCCTTGTCAATGGACATGAAGTGCTGCTTCCATCCATTAAGCACTGCCCATAGCTCCTTAAACTCATTAAAACCCATGGAGCCAGACATGTCACGCTAAAAAATGAAGCGAGTTAAGGAAGAAAGTTTAACGTAAAATACTGGAAAGGATTTAGCACGATCAGGTAACGAAATTACAACATTAAAGACACATGGTATTGCACATAAAGCAAAATCAGAGAAAGAAAACATTATTGCTGCATATTCTAGCTTTACTGAAGTTCCATATTTGAATTCGTATTGAGTAGGACTGGGATGATATGCTTTTGCCTCGATACTATTTGATATGTGATATGGTGATCACGAGTTGATCCAAACACGATGACAGTGATGTATCGTGTGGCTATAGAACATATGCACTTTATTCCTCCTCCCTTGGTGCTACCACCACCATGACTTACGGTGTCGTGGAAAAGTATACGCAAAATTAAGGTCTTGGAATGACCTAGTCAATTCAGATGACCTTAAACAGGCCATTCATGCTTGAAAACCCTTAAACGGGACTTGATAACCAAGTCTTTTACATCATAGTGGATGAATTTTGGCCCACTCTTCTTGCAGAATTGTTATAATCCAACTACAGTTAAGAGTTTTCAATCATTACCGGCCTGTTTATGGTCCGAATTTAATTTAAGTCCAGTTGATTGGGTTTGTTACTGTCAAAGATGGCACATCCAGTTATTAGGATGTGCCATACTAATAACTGTATATACCAATTTTATTAAGTTTGGGGATAATTACTTTTCACCAAGGTTTGGACAGCGTTTCAATAAAATAATCATTTAAAAATGGCATTTTGTATTTACTAGGATTATCTTTCTGAAATATAAAAATGTGTTTGATATCAATCACATAAGTGTGACATATGGGGGAAAAAAATCAGGAATGGGGCAAATATTTATATCATCTATCTTTTGTATCACAACATATCAAATTTCAATATATTCTCCCATTTATAATAATGAAGAATTGAGAAAGGGGTGACATCTTTTCCTTCATGCAATGAAAAAAAAATAAATTGGTAGGCACATCTGTTACTGAATGCACAATAGAACTTTGTACTGAAATGAAGCGCCATATTTGCCACGGTTGAGCATTTGATCCGTTGTCATGCTACCTAGTTAAAAAACACTAATTAGAATGTCACTACATCAGCACCATTCTAGTGAGTTAGATCAAATAACTATTAAATATGAAGGAACAATTAGAGACTACAAAGCATCATCTCTATAGACACGTTCCATAAATGTTAGACAAACATGTCTTCAAATAAATTTTTATGAAAGCAGAAACAATTATAGATTCTTTGTTAAATATGATTATTATTAATCTTAGAGAATGAACATCGAGTTAGAAGGAGATTAAAATATTGGTATATTGCATCACTGCAGGACAACTCAAATGTAAAAATTTTACTTTAATTGGCTGTAAAGTAGCGAGGCTGGAAAGGATACGTCAAGCATGGCGATCATCAGTCTGCAGGTCTCCAAATTGAAAGCTGTGAAAAAAGGTCAAGTAGTTAATAAATCTTTCTTTCTTTTTTTCTTTTTTTTTGATAAGTATGTTTAAGTAAATCAGGATTTTCTCTTAATAAGCATTTTTACTTTAATTTACTGTACAATACCAGTCAAAGGTTTGGACACAAGCTTGGATTTATTTATTATATTCAAGAACAATCCTGGATTTTTTCTAAACTATAAAAAAAAAATGGCTCTCATGAAGACCGTCCCAGGAAAGTAAGACCAAAACCTAGAGTCACAACCTCAGAAATCACTAATTAACAAACAGCACCTCAGATTAGAGTCGTTATGAAGACTTTACAGAGCAGAAGTAGCAGAAACATCTCAATATCAACTGTTCAAAGGAGATTATTGTGTATTTTGGATGCCTTCATTGTTTTAAGCTTAATATAATAAATAAATATATAAGAAATAAGAAAAATACGGAAAAACCACAGAATTAGAAGGTGATTCTCAACTTTTGATTGGTAGTGCGTACATGAGCCAAACATTAAACAGTCTTACGTTTGTAGCCTCCGGAGAAGTTTGCCTGGGTTAAACAGGCCTGGAGCTCCTCAGCAGACACATATCCATCCTGGAACAAAATGAATTCTTGGTCAATATTTAAATATGCTGATATCCCGTGATATGTTTTGTCATAACTACACACACCCAGACACAATCTAAAACTATCTAAAGGGATTAAAAAGGTATGAGGCTCAGTACCTGTCCAGCAATAGCAGAAAAGTATCCAAAAAGAGGATCCTGCTGCTGGCCGGGGAATCCTCCTGGAAACTGAAAGACACACAACACACAGGTTTTTACCATTCAACATTTCAGCAGTAGTTCGAAAGCGCACTATGGACCTGTGCAATTTATTACAGGCAATATGTATAGTTGGGAATCTATGGAGTCTATGTCGATAATTTATGTATTTGTTTCATCTGCAATAAATATCGGCAAACATCCTCGTAATGTGATCATTTGCACCATTATTTGAATACAAAATGGTACATTTAATAATTACATATCACAATTACAATATCATATCGCAATATCGCAATAACAATGTGTCAAAATAACTGCAACGGGATATTTTCCCCACGATCAAGTCATGCAGCCGTATAATTTATTAACATAAATAACAGCTAAAAAATACTTTTTTTCCCCATCACAGGGAACATATATTTATTTAATCCTACATGTTTTTAATTGATAATACATATTGGTTTTGTTTCAACATTTACATTTTTTTTTTTCATTATAGTGCTTTGTAGTCTAATTGATTTTCCATGGCCACCTACATTCTGTGACTGATCTTTTATTTTTATTTTTTTTTTCAAAACCTCAACACTTCTACTCTAGTTTTTGCACAGCCACAACTAAACAACCATCCTGTTTTTCTAATCCTCTCCGACACCTGGTTGCTCAAAATGTAATGTAAAGCTTTTACAATGAATTGCTTGCATTTTGTTCCTATTGCAAACTTTAACGAACAACTTTCAGCAGGCCATGCCGTTACAGGAAAACAATCCACACCATGGTGATATGATATCACCTACCGTACCATTACATAGTCTATGTATATTTATTAATTGAGTATAGCAGTAGTATATTTTTTATAATTTATTTCAAAAAGTAAAACTTGTATATACTCTAGATTCATTACACTTAAAAGCCCAATATTTCCAACATCCTCTTTGTTTTTCATTTTGGTGATTACGGCTTCAATGATCAAAATCAATGAATGAACTAATAAAGGATATAATATCTGAATTGTTATATTATTTATTTATTTATTTTACAAAAATGTAAAGCTATTATAAGTAAGTGACAATTCTAGAGATTATACAATTACAATGTCTGGTTACCTACAAAAATGTATATTAAACCCTGCATTTAAGCCTTGGCATGAATAAATACAATAATAAAAAATATTATGCAAATAATCATAAATGATCATCAGAAAGATACAGGAGTAAATGTGGGGAAAACATTATCAAAGAACCTTCGAGTGCATCACGATTGTTAGTTGTTGTAAGCTTCTTAGAATTCTCTCAGAGAGCTTCTATTTTATCTTTAAAAGTCCTAGCTGGGAGTCCTAGACTAAAAGTGATTTAGAAAACTTTTTAGAGCAACTCTGAGTAAGGAAAGTAGAATTTCTTTTTATCTTAGTGAGGAGGAGTGGTTGACCGTGTTGCTAGGGACAATGCAGCAATTCAAGGACTGTGATTGGTTAATAAAAAATAACCTCTGACCTCTGCAAAGGTTTTGAAATATGCTCTTTGTGAAGACAGAATACATGATAATAGAACAAACAGTGAAATCATAATTTCTGTATATGAAGAAACTGTATAATCATGACTACACTTTATGCAAAGTTTCTAGGCTTAATGTCTTAAAGTTAATTAAAAAGCTAAGAAAATGCCATTTTTCTTAGAATTTCATCACTAGGAGCAACTTTTAGGCTTATGAAGCTTCGTGAATACAGACCCTGGAGCCTATCCCAGGAGACTTAGGGCACGAGGAAGGGTACACCCTGGACATCTATCGCACACTATGAACAATTTAGGAACACCATTTATCTAATCTACAGGTCTTTTGACTGTGGGAGGAAACCGGAGTGCCTGGAAGAAATCCACCAAGCATGGGCAGAACATGCAAACTCCATGCACACGGGAGTCGAGCCTGAACCCAGACCCTGGAGGTGCAAGGCGACAGTGCTAACCACTACACCACCGTGCAGCTCTGGGGACTGGTTTGAGCTGACAAACTTACGCCACACCAAGTGAAGAAACGTTAACTGAAAGCTTCTCTTGGTGAGCAGAAAACGCCTCGAACGGCACATCAGGTCAAAAGTCACAGGTACAAAAGCAGAATGCATCACGTTCCTCCTCACAACAGGAAGTTGAAGTTGCAGTGATTACAGTTCCAGTACGTATCCACTGGACCTACAGCACGCCAACTACTGCTGAGTGGGAGACGTGTCGTGAAGAAAGGGTGTGTGGAAATACCAGATAAAGCACACAAAGAGTTCAAGACAGAACGAGTTAAAACAAGACAAGATCAGAAAAGGAAGCATTAGACATTTTTAAAAGAGGCTGATCTGGGAAATCAGAGGGGGGAAGAATGACGCCTACATTTGGCGGTAATTTTTTTATATATTTTTTTTTAATTGTAACCTACTGGGTTTCCACCCACATACAACAACGAAGAAGAAGAAGACGACGACAGGTGAAGCGCAGACCTGAGCTTTTACCTGTACACACCTGTCTAGTTCACTTTCCGAGTAATGCTTTATGAGGTAAAATAAGAGACTTTATGGTTAATATAAAACTACTAACTCTTTACTGAACACTTACTGAGTCTTGGAAGATTAGATTAGATTTTACTTTATTACTATTGTGCAAAGTACATGTGGAAATCCCATGCAGTAAATCAACAGATCAAAGCAGTTATTTTTAGTTGTGTCTATACATCCGAGTGTTTGATTGTTTGTTTGTTTGTTTTTTGCCTTTTCATTAATATTAGTATTTATTAAAGTGTGGCCAGAGAGTGTGCTCAAATGGTGTGAAACCGGAAGTGCACGAACGCTTTGCCCGGGAACTCTAACACAGATATAAACATTAAAATGAAAGTAATCCGGGTATTAATAAGGCTCTTAACGTGATGTAACGTAACTAACAAACCGAATCACCGAGTACATTTAGCCTCTGATCACGATTTCGATCATCGTTAAAGTATTAATGAAACCAAATCATAGTTCTTACCCCTCCTGGATATCCGCCTGCGGGAGCTCCATACCCTGGAAAACTCATTTTATTCAGCTAAAACGCTAATTCTTTAGATACACACTTTAAGAATGTGATTGCGACGCCTTTCCAAAGGCAGGTTTTATTTATTTTCCTGACCACGCCTTTTTTTTCCTTTTGTCTTAACGGCGGGCGCGTGAGCCCTTGTCATTGTACAGAACCCCTCCAAGTCCCGCCTCCAGAGCTGCGTGATTGGTCCAACTGAGTTCCGCATTCAGGGATTTCATCTAGTTATAGTTTAATCTACATAAGTGAAACTAATAGGCCTAATGTATGGATACAGACCCAGACACCACAGAGTCGTGATTATCTTTATGTATTCTAGAAATCACAAGCCTGAATTTATTACAATATAAATGATATTGTTATGTAAATTATTGAGTTATTATACTTGTTATTGTCTTTAGATGGCCAGATGAACGGAATGTCTGAAATCCAAACAAAAAGACTCAAAAGCAAGTAGGTCTATACAGGATGGCAATTATTATTATATTCAGTGTCATGAAAAAGTATATTGCCCTCTTCCTATAATATAATATATTATATTATATTATATTATATTATATATTATATTATATTATATTACATTATATTATAGTGTATTTTTAATAATTATGCTTTTTTTATTTCATGTATTTTTTTTTATTATTTGTTATTATTTTTTTTAATAATATTTTATTATTTATATTTCTCACTTAAATGATTGCGGTAGGACCAGGCAGGCTTGGACAGCTTTTTCAAATAATAAATGAATTCAGTTGTTTTTAAACTGCATTTTGTGTTTACTCTGATTATCTTTATGTAATACAAAAAAATTTCATTAATTTAAGTGTATATACAGCTCTGTAAATAAGAAATAAGAAAAAATAAGAGACCACTTTAATTTGTTTACAAATTATTTGCATTTTGTTTTATTTGAGTTATTAAAGCTCTGCAAATACTACATGATTATGGATTATTTTCATGTATGTCACTTCCATTAAATATACACTCTTAATAACAATAGTTATATTTTGAGTATAGGGAAAATATTGTCAGCCGTTTACAAAACTTTTTTTTTTTTTTTACAAAACCCTTCATCTCACCAATACATGCACATACATGCACAAAAAAACACACTTAGTCTCTTATTATTATTATTATTATTATTATTATTATTATTATTATTGTTGAGTTCATACTTGTTATCCTGTTTATCCGGTTGAATGTCTTAAATTCAAACCAAAAGATTTAAAAACAAGGATGTAAATGATTGCAACTTAACCCTAAGTTATAAATTTTATAGTAAATAATTTTATAATAAATAATTCATTTGTCTTAGTTGTTGGACAAACAATATTGAATAAAAATGTATGATGCTTTGTATTCAAACCTATACATTTATTATTTTATTATTATTTAGTATTATTTACATTTTTTTGCCTTTGTACAGTGGACTGGCGTAATTAATATGTGATTGACATGTAGATATTTAGCTTTAATTCAGAGGGTTAAATAAGGAGTATTGGTATTAATAGTTTAAGAATTACAGTGTTTTTCAACATCCGTCTATTTTCAAAGGTACAAATCTAATAGGACAACTTAACACAAGGAAACAATTGTACAAAAAGCTTGTATAAAAAACGTTTTTATCACTCTTTCTTTTTTTTATAGAAATCCGATCTGTCCTTTATCTTCTTGATATTTCACTCAGCGTGTTCTTCACTTGGCTAGATGTAGAAATCAATTCTGTAATTATCCACTCTTATTAGTTGTCTTCTGTGGCCTTTAAACTCATATAGTTTCTGCTATCTCCTGGATAGCAGAAACTATATGAGTATATTGTTTATATGAGTATACTGGATATTTTTTTCAGCCTAACAATTTTTTATTAAATACTGAGAGATCCCACAAACGCAAATTCAACACTTGGTATCAATTATCACTTAAAAAAACACATCTCAGGTGGCCATCATGATAATGGAGACACTTCAGGTCTGTACTCATTGCTTTATTGTACACACGTGGACAAAATTGTTGGTACCCTTTGGTCAATGAAAGAAAAACTCACAATGGTCACAGAAATAACTTTAATCTGACAAAAGTAATAATTAAAAAAAATTCTATCAATGTTAACCAATGAAAGTTAGACATTGCTTTTCACCCATGCTTCAACAGAATTATTTTAAAAAATAAACTCATGGAACAGGCCTGGACAAAAATGATGGTGCCCCTAGAAAATACTGAAAATAATGTGACCAAAGGAACATGTTAATTCAAGGCGTGTCCACTAATTAGCATCACAGGTGTCTACAATCTTGTAATCAGTCAGTGGGCCTATATATAGGGCTCCAGGTAGTCACTGTGTTGTTTGGTGACATGGTATGTACCACACTCAACATGGACCAGAGGAAGCGAAGGAAAGAGTTGTCTCAGGAGATTCGAAAGAAAATTATAGACAAGCATGTTAAAGGTAAAGGCTATAAGACCATTTCCAAGCAGCTAGATGTTCCTGTGACTACAGCTGCACATATTATTCAGAAATTTAAGATCCATGGGACTGTAGCCAACCTCCCTGGACGTGGAAAATTCGAGGAAAATTCATGACAAATCAAAGAGACGGATAATCTGAATGGTAACAAAAGAGCCCAGAAAGACTTCTAAAGAGATCCAAGGTGAACCTCATGCTCAAGGAACATCAGTGTCAGATCGCACCATCCGTCGTTGTTTGAGCCAAAGTGGACTACATGGGAGACGACCAAGGAGGACACCATTGTTGAAAACAAATCATAAAAAAGCCAGACTGGAATATGCCAAACTACATGTTGACAAGCCACAAAGCTTCTGGGAGAATGTCCTATGGACAAAAATGGAACTTTTTGCCAAGGCACATCAGCTCCATGTTCACAGACGGACAAATGAAACATATTAAGAAAAGAACACTGTCCCTACTGTGAAACATGGAGGAGGCTCTGTTATGTTCTGGGGCTGCTTTGCTGCATGTGGCACAGGGTGTCTTGAATCTGTGCAGGGTACAATGAAATCTCAAGACTATCAAGGGATTCTAGAGAGAAATGTGCTGGCCAGTGTCAGAAAGCTGGGTCTCAGTCGCAGGTCATGGGTCTTGCAACAGGACAATGACCCAAAACACACAGCTAAAAACACCCAAGAATGGCTAAGAGGAAAACATTGGACTATTCTAAAGTGGCCTTCTATGAGCCCTGACCTCAATCCTATTGAGCATCTTTGGAAGGAGCTGAAACATGCTGTCTGGAAAAGGCACCCTTCAAACCGGAAACAACTGGAGCAGCTTGCTCATGAGGAGTGGGCCAAAATCCCTGCAGAGAGGTGCAGAAGTCTCATTTACAGTTACAGGAATCGTTTGATTGCAGTGATTGCCTCAAAAGGTTGTGCAACAAGTTAGGGGTACGATCATTTTTGTCCAGGCCTGTTCCATGAGTTAATTTTTTTTATATAATTCCGTTGAAGCATGGTTGAAAAACAATGTCTGACTTTCATTGGTTAACATTCATAGAATTCTTATTTATTATTACTTTTGTCAGATTAAAGTTATTTCTGTGACCATTGTGAGTTTTTCTTTCATTGACGGAAGGGTACCAACAATTTTGTCCACGTGTGTAAATCCATTGTGGTGGTGTACAGAGGCAGAAAACACATGAGATACTGTATATCTATGTGATTTAGGCATGCAGTTAAATCACTCATCATCTTCATTTTAACAGTTTGTGATCTACTTGGTTGATCTGATTATTTTTACATGCAAAATGAAAATGCTCTGGCTTGTTTTCTCTAAACCACAGAACTCTTCTACTTGTGGGTGCCCGCAACAAAACCCTTTTGTTAAATTTTTTTTCAAACCCTGTTGTTCCAATCCCCTTTGTCCAGTGGTTATGTGTGGTTTGGGCTCGTGGTAGTGATGGAAAGTAAATTCAACCCCAGAGCTCTAATGCTGGGTCTTTTACTGAACTGCTTGATTGTATACTTTAATTAGATGTTTCTACACTTGTAATTCACACAACGGTCAGTGATTTGTCCTCACATGAAGTGGATGGGTTTATTTTCAATTTTTGTGACTCTCCTTATTTCACAGCGATTTATAAGTATCTTATTCAAATATCTTATTCTGAGTCTGAATGGTGAGGCACTATGGACACTATGATACAGTATGAGAAACACATATTGTGTCATCTCAGTATGGTTGAATAAAATGTATTTAAATACACTTTCACCCCAAAATATCAGGCCATGTCACGGACAATTTGTACTTATGCTAGAATGATTTCTTTAAAAATTTATTTGATAGAAAGCATTTTCCTATTGATCACATGTGCCTAAAGTTGTATCTAAAATGTTTTTCTTTTTTTTAATTCTTTTAAGAAATATAAGGAATATTTTTTCATGTGTAAAAAAATTACACAATTTTATATATTTTTATTTTATTTAATTTTTATATAGAGATAATTTTTAAAATTTAATTTTTAAATAGAGATTTTTTTGTAAACACATACTGACAGATATATCACCCCAAACTTATCTATGCAGTTAAAGAGGGTAATTCGTCAATATTTTTTCAAATTGTCTTTTTTTTTTTTTTACAATAATGTACTTTGTGACAAGACTAATGTAGTTGTGACACATTTGCATGGATATAATAACTAGAACAACATTAAATTCTATATTCTGTTGTACATACTTATTTTTAATCATTTTACTCCACTGTACTTTTTTCTTTGTATTATTTGTGTGCAAAATACATATAAAAATATTACAGAATATTACTACAGTCTCTGGATTAATTTAATATAAAGTACAAGAACATGGAATTATGAAAATGCCCCCTGCTGGTGGAGAGGTGTAGTGCATTTTCTTACTTCATTTGCCAGAATGAGGACAAGAACTCTAACCCAGTAGTGGTGTTCTCTAGGTGTCATTGCTCTTTCTTGAAGGCTTGCTGTTATGCCTGGTGTCAAAACTAAGAACTCAGATAACAACCTCACACTGACAGAGCTCATGACCCGATTCAATCCCTTTTGGCTCAAAAACAAACTTCTAATTTCCTCTAATTCATAATGTCTGTCTCATCCTTATGGCTCTAGGATAAGCCAGAGTTTATCTTCCAACAGTTTTATATATAGCCTGCAATTAAGGACAGTTATAAGAGAAAAGGATGCAGAAATAATAATAATAATAATAATAATAATAATAATAATAACTGAAATTTTAGGCCATAATAATGATTTAGGAACAGTGCTTATGATTGTGTTTCCAAATATAAATAAAAAAGGACTACATTATAATTATAATAATTTTTAGCAATTCAGTTCAATTCAATCTTTGGGCTTTTGTGGTAGAACCTTAATTATTCTAACCATTGTATCATTAGTGAGCATCACCCATAGTGGTTTATTGAACATCCCATTCCAGTTTATTTCCCCTTTCCTGTTATATAACCTCCACTACACTAGATTTTTGAACGTGGATGTGTGGATTTATAAGTACATTATTTACATTACACAATGTGGTCAGGTACTGCTCCCCAAGGAGGAGAACAGGCCTAGGTCTTCATAGAACTTGCTTTCTGCACATGCTACTACAGTTTTGGGTCTCATAGCTCTAGTGATGAGAAATTCTAATTCTACAGCATGCACGAACATTTTACACAGTTGTGCGCCGCGTGATTTGCCTCAACAGTTTGGGAAGGCCTTCATATGTGTGTCCACATATACTGTACTTGGCCATATCCTTCATAATACTTAAGAGGTGGGGGGTCGGGGAGGGGGTATTTACTGCATAACAGTACTATCTTTTTTACACCACAAACCCTTATTTGACCTTAGTTTCATTTGTATCAAATGAGTTGCATGTGTTTGTGATGAAAATACAGACAAGGTTTGCATCTACTGTAGCGATCCATATAGTCTGTTGGCATGGAAGTAGTGAAGGCTTTGAGTCCAAAACCATTTGCACATCTCCACTGGTCATCCTTGGAGATCTCTTTGCCAGTGTAATGAACCTCATCATATAGGGGCAAAATGCACTTGTGCCATCTTTCATTCAGGATTATTAAATATTTAAAATTATTAAGTTTTTAAATAACAGTTTATGGACATTTGCCTGATATAAGACAAACAGTATAATAAACACTATAATTTCTAGAAATAAAAGTTTTTCCACAACGGTTTTAACCAAATCTGTATCAAGGGTGCTGTAGCAGGCTTTCATAACAGTTTAAAGTGAAGGAGTGGGGAAGCCCATGACCTCACATCCTATCTGAATAGGATACTGGAGACTCGCACACACAGCACTCTGATGTGAGCAACTCATAAAGGGATGGAGCAGACAATCATTGCTAATCAATCCAAGTGTGGAGAGATGCATCAGCAGGACCGGTGCTGTTCTCTCTCAGACAGACAGCGGATCTGCCGTGATCGTTTGAAAAAGCATCAGGGCATATTTGAGTGTGATTCATCTAGGCAGCAACAGAAGGAGGACAGCAAAGTCGCGGAGCTGCGAGAATGTCCGACTGTGTGTTATTACACAGGTAAGGCACGAGTGTGATATTTAGAATTGTGTATAATCCTTTTATGTGATGTTAAAAATAGTGTTCAAATGTTTTTTATATATTTTTTTACTTTAATCACTTTTTGTATTATGTTTTTTTGCATTTAGCTGGATTATGACAGTTTAGTTTTGATCTATAATGTATGTATGTATGTATATGTGTGTGTTGTTTCTGTACTGTTTAGTACGTACACATATTTTTATGTTTTAGTTTAATATATATATATATATATATATATATATATATATATATATATATATATATATATATATTTATTTATTTTTTATTTTTTTTTTACTAGTTCCATTGTCAGTTTGTAATTTCTAATTCCACAATCTTCCTGCCTGCCAACACGAGCGGAAAACTAGCAGCGCGGTGCCATACACGATCTCAGCATGCCCGCTGGTACACACAGGCTAACGTCATCCTGCAACAAAGTAGCCCTCCTTCCTCTTCGTCCTACAATTTTATATCACCTTTCTTATCTTTTCTGATCTTTCTTGCCCTAAAATTTATTCTTTTATTGAAATCCCTTATTGCATCAAACATTCCTCAAGCACTGACTGTACTTACTTAATTAATTTGCTTCTTTAGCTTAAAATTTTGAGAAATGTTTTATTTTCATCCCTTTGTAGATTGAAGATGTAGGAATGAATGTTTTACTGTGACAGGCTGCAAAGTGCCTAAAGATACAATTATAAATAAGTTGCTTGTGTAAAAACCTCAGCAGCAACCTCGTTTTCCCTCTCATCTGTTCCAACCACTCAGCATCAGACATCACCGGCCTGATCATCTGTCATCATCTGGACCTGTTTCTGTGTGCCTTAATAAAATGAAAGACATTCCCCTGAAACTGCTCAGATACAGGGACTGGACTGAAAATGAAAGATAAAAAAAATTACAAAAATAGAGGAAAGTCTACACAATATGCATCATGATACTCAGGTGTCCTAACCAAAAGAAAGCTGAAATGTTTTTCTATTTGATGTCAATTTGTAATTTACAAATACAAATGGGATAAATATGTTATGCAGTAATTTCTAATAATTTACAATGAAAATATAAAATTTAAAAGAAATGTTTAATTTACTAGTTTTATATTTTAACTTGTGATTTGTTTTTGCAATAACTATTATATTGCATGAACCTTTAAACATTACATTATTTGGTATTTTTAATGTTTACAAATGTGAGGGAGAAAATTCTGTTTTTAATTTTAGAAATTCTAAATAAAAAAAAATGTTTTAAATAATTTTTAAAAAATCCACTACAGATCTATACCTTGAATTAATTTCTCCCCCTGTATATTTTCCTCCAGGAGACATGCCCTTTACCCATGCGTACATTCAGGGCGAGACTGATTCCTGCTTGAGTGATTCTGGACGTGATTTTGGAGAGATGTGTCACCATCATCACCGTATCCACAGTTTCCACATGGATCCATGCGTCCAAACATGTGATGGCAGAGAACTCAACCCTGAAGCATCTCATCCTCAAAGAATGAGTAAAGAGCCAGAAGAGAGCGAAGACCCTTTATGTCCATGCAGGGCTGTAGATTTAGGACGGAGTAGCAACCAGTGGCCAACTTTACCTCCTCCATGTTGTAATGGTGTGTACCAGTCTCGATAAATAATAAAAGGGCATACAGACATCTCAAATACATTTAATACCATAAAGTCTGTGTCTATATTTACAATTCTGTTGTATAAACATGTAAAATGTCTTTTGATTGCATCAAATCAATGTTTCGATTGATCTTTGCTGTTTAGTGGGAAATGCATTGGTGGTGGGTGTCGAAGTGGATGTTTTAGAAGAGGTGGTCTACGAGGATACAGAAATTGTTCAAACACAAACCATGTGAGTCTATAAAATGTTCTCTTTCCAAAGAAATTCAAAATAATTTCTAAATTACATAAGTAGAACTGCATAGATATTAAACACTACCTTAATTCTGTAAATCATAATTTAACTTTAATTTTTAGTTTTACATTAACATAACATTTACATGTTGTTGTTTTTTTACATTGCAAATGCAGTTCGTCATTTTAGCACCCCCTGCTGTCTACTTGCCAATATATTTAAGTAATATCACAGGAGAGGGAGTGCTGTTGTACTGAATATCAGTTATAACCATTATATTGCTTGAATATGTTGTAATTAGTTTTATAGAACAGTTCTACAACCACCATTTATTATCAACAGATTAAGATTTGATTGTTTATTTAACCAGTTATTTTGCTTCACCAACACATCTCCTTCCACGACTGGTGGAGCTTAAGGCTAGAAAGTGTCATTTATAGGGATAAAAGTAGCTTTAAATTCTTAATAGTACTGTGTAGCCAGTAGGTGAGGAGAATAAACTATGGAGGTGGTAGACAGTGCTGAAACTTACAGAATTTACTTTATATTTCCACTTATTCTGCTTTATAATTCTTAAACCTAAATTAACTTGTGGGGTTCCAGGTATAAATCCCAGATAGCTATAAATTAAAATCTAGTGCGCTATATAGGGTGTACAATCCCTCAATTAATCCACTGAATTTGGGACTCATCCTTGTGTTAGAAGCTAGTTAGCTAGGTAGCATACATTATCCTTAAACAAAACAACAGGGACGAATCAGTGGTAATTCAGAGCGAGTCTTTATTGTGAGTCGAGTCGTTCATTTTCTACTGGGTGTGAATGCGCAAAGCATCGCAAATCGCAATCGTTCATTCTTTTGTAACGTGACTCCCATAGATGCTATGCAGTGTAATAGATTCAAAAGAACGAACGACTCAGACTAGAAGGCTCGTGAGAAGAACCACTCAATTCTGTTCCCATGTAATGCACTGCATAGCGTCTATGAGAGTCACATGACAAAAGAACGAATGAGTCGGACCAGAACATATGAGAGATGAGCTGCTCATTCTGTTTATCATAATATATCCTTAGCTGCATTGTAATATCTTCATTACTGGAACTATAGTCAAAATTTGTGTATGTATATGTGTCGGGTCTGTTTATTGAAATATTTCTGATCAAAAGAACAAAATAAACTAAAGGACTCATTGTGCAGCAAAACACAGTTTATTAAAGTTATCTGGGTGTGTAATTATATCATTGTTGTAGTCGTTGAAACAAGCTGGGATGAATTGTTAAATTTTTATTACATTAACAAATCACCTTCCTTATGCAGTAATTTTGCTCTTCCTTTTTTTCATGATGCAGGTTTGATGGATGCCTGGAAGGTCAAATGATGGACTCCAATTCATGTTATTGTGACCAGTTGTTTTTCATGTAACTGGAACTACTTGCACTACTCTACCCTATGTTATTTTGCATTATTATCATATTACTAAATGAAAGTATTTTTACTGAAAGATTTGTTCTTGTAATCTACAGTATGTATACTTATAATGTCTGCAATGTCTTTATGGGGGGAAAATGCTATGTTCAGAATAACAGTCAGTTTTATCATTCAGAGTGCTATTAAACTTTTAGGATGTCTGATGGCTTTGTATTGAAACTACTGAAGCACTGATTGTCATTTACCTCAATAAAAAATAAGGTTGACAAATTATTTGGTCTAATATGCAATCATTAGGATGTTCAATAATCAAACAATAACAATAATAAGAAGAATGAAGTTAACTTAGTATACTATATTGACAATAGTTGAATTAAATCTATATTATGCTTACTTTTTGTTAGTTCAATTACTAGGAACTGCCAGAAAGTGCCAGAGCCTTTGGGTGCCAGGTGGGGACTCCGTGGATCAGATTTGTTTGTCCAGGTCATTCCACGAGTGCTTGATTGGACAGAGATCTGCTGGATCAACAACACTGAAATTTTTAGTTCTCAATTTGAGTTTACTGTGATTTCTTTCCAGTTTTCCCTCGAACCGGATGGGCTGTCCTTTGGTCCTCCTAAGGCCATAGATGAGCTTTGGGTGACTGTTACGGGTATACTAGTTACTAGTATATAATTGACAATCAACGTTATTAAGTATAAGTGTTGGACCATATATAGTATATACTGTATAGCAATATCCAAGGCTAGTTAATGCTAAGTGTAATAAATATGGTAACATACACCACCAGTCAAAAGTTTCTTCACACCTTTTAATTTCATGGTCTTCTCTGATTTTTATTTCTTTCTACACTGCAAAACACTGCTGAAGGCATCCAAAATCCCCTCTGAACAGTTGATATTAAGATGTATCTGCTACTTCTGCTCTGTAAAGCTTCATAACGGCTCTAATCTGAGGTGCTGGTTGTTAATTGGGGATTTCTGAGGCTGGAGACTAAATGAACCTCTCCTCTGCAGCAGAGGTAACGTTTTGGTCTTGTTATCCTGGGAAGGTTTTCATGAGAGAGAGACAGTTTCATCATGGAGCTTGATGGGTCTTGCGAAAGCACTCGACACAATACTGTTCTTGCAAGAACTGATCCAGAACAGCTGGAACATTGTCTTAACATGACAACTGACTGTTGTTGTTGTTGTTATTACTTAATTACCCAATGCCATGGTATCCAAAATGCTTCATAACCCGAGGGTAATTACTTGCAAACTTTAAGTTCTTAATGTGAAAATTCATGAAGGGTATTAGTAGGAAGTTCTAGAATTTTTACCACCCAAATTCCACATTTTTCTGTAGAATTACCAAATTATTAAACCGTAGCATGGTCGTCATTTTAAAGTTTTTATCTGCATGTTTTTTTTGTGGCCCGGTTCTAACGGGTTTCCATGGCGACAAGGATGGAAACGGTCCATACCATTTTCAAAAGGTAGGTGGTGAGAAAAAAAATAATAATGAGAGGATTAAGCTAAATCAAGTTCTAAGATTTACACAAATATTTATACACGTTTGAAAATAGAAGCATTTTAATCAGTACGGCTTTAATAAATATATATATTTAGCTTTAGTGAAAAGCTAGGCCGTGTTGGACCAGGTGCCAGTTGACAGAAGGCGGTGGGCGTGGCCATGTGAACGCAGAAGGAAGAAGGAGCAGAAGCAGCATAGATGATTCCTCTATAAGAACACTGACACCGGGTTATGGATAAAACCGCCGTGGTTAAAGTCGGTGCGGTGGCTAGTGCGAGTGTGTGTGCACTCTTTGGAGGAGTCGTTCTCGCTCAGTATATTGTCGCCAAGAAGAAAAGAGCTGGCAAGAAAACCAAGATCATCGAAATGGTGAGCTTCCGCTCCGGTGCAGCGTTGAGTCGCGCATGCGCTGATGGAACGAGTGAAAAAAAAAAAAAGGCTGTGTCCCAAACGGCTGCATGAAACACTACCCACGTGTTCTACTAAGGGCGCAAATAAGCAAATACACAGCATTTCTTGTGCACTTTATATAATGGGGGATGCGTTTGGTACTCGGTCTCAGAACTGCTTTAGAGGTCATAGCTACGTTGTGCTGTGTTAGCTTAGCTGTTTTAAACATTTTTAGCTAGATTTAAAAATATATTTTAACTAGATATTGTTTTGTATTGTTTTTCTGACAATGAGTGACTGAGATATTACGATAATATATGTATACAAATGTTTACTAATACTTTAGGTTATTATAATAAAGTTAATTTGATTTGTTTGTGCAGTCAAACGTAATATAGTTTTATATATATATATATATATATAGTGTGTGTGTATATATATATATATATATATAGAGAGAGAGAGAGAGAGAGAGAGAGAGAGAGCGTGAGATAGATAGACAGACGTTCAAATTCCTCACCTCGCTGCATTATCAGGACGTTCGTTGACGTCGCAGCTTAATGACGTCACTCCTTCGCCGCCCGCCAATCAGTTGGTCACGTGCTCAAGATTTACAATCAGGTCAAAAGTCAGGTGGATTTCATCTCAGAGTACACAACTTATGTACACTCATGTGCCAGTGTCTCTGATAAAACCTTTACTACAGCAAATTAGTGCCAAGGTTTTGTTTAATTTGTTCCAGGGAAACCTGAGGACATTCTGCATCTTCACCTGGAAAACATTTTCTATAATATTGCGACACAGATTAATCAGGGATGATAAATTCAGAGTCTTGTGTAATCACGAGTCCAGAGTTCAGTATATTTTACCTGCTGATGCAGTCACATGAGCAGAATTGCAAAATGTTAAATTTATAGGTCAAATTTGTAGATTGGTTTCTTATAACAGCAGCTCCGAGAGTAGTTCTGCAGCACAAAATGGTAACACATGCTTACTAAAACAGGATAATTTCTATAGTAGCAGCTAATTCACAGGTACTTGTACAGGACAGTTTTCATACAGTGCTGTGAAAAAATTTGTCCCTTTCCTGATTTTTAAATATTTTTTTCTTTTTACACTTAAAATATTCAGATCATCAAACAATATTAAATTAAATAAACATTCAATATTACATTCAAATTTGATTTGTACCGTACACAACCATACACAGTATGATATGCAGTGAAATGCTTATTACTGTTAGTGACCTAAAAAAGGAAAGATGAAATAGAATAAGAAGAAAAAATATTAAATCTACAAATATAGTTACAATAAAATAAATTAAATAAAATTGTAAAATGAAAGGCAGCACGGTGGTGTAGTAGTTCTGTGTGGATTAAACGGTATATATGATGAGTGATAGTAATATATAAATGTATAATGTAAACTGTAGAAGTATAAACTGTATAAATTATATGGAATGTGGCACAAAGACGCAAGTAAATACAAAATGCAGTTGATAATGATTACATTTACTAAGGAAAATAAAGCTGTGAAGTTTGCCTGACCTTTTTTGTAAAAAAGTTATTGCCCCCTAAACCTAATAACTGATTGTTCCACTCTTGGCGGCAATAACTGCAGTCAAGCTTTCGCATTACTGTGGAGGAATCTTCTTTGCATAATTGTTTTAATTCAGCCACATTGAAGTTTTTTTTTTTTATATGAACGGCCTGTTTAAGGATCTCAATTTCATGCATAAATTTGTAAAAGAAAAAAAAAATGTGTAAAAAAAATAATTTATGTGCATCACATTCCTACAAGCACTAAAGTATGTAGTTAAATTTTTTATCATAAAAGGGGCAAATACTTTTTGATGGCACTGTACATCCAAGAGTTATAATAATTAGATGAAAAATAGTGCTATTTATCAAAGAAGAACATGTACACTATTATTTGTTAAATGTTTTCTGTAAAACAAACCGTTTGACAAGCACTAACCAAGTACACAGACGTTCCCAAACATTAAATTTAATCACAAATAACAAACAAGTGTTTGACATGACATCCTGTTCAAAAAATGTTAATAGTTGACAGATTACTGTTTTTGTGGTATAAGAAGAATAAACCGTCCATACATCCCATTATATTGCAGTATATCTTTATCCATTTGTTATTTTATGAACGTTGTATAAAAGTAATGTAACAGTACGCATACATTTTTAATTTACTGATGTACAGTACCAGGCAATACTTTGGACACGTTCTATGTTTAGTTTTTTTATTATCATTATAATTAATGATTTCTTTTTTTCATTCGACCCTGGAGTTAGAAGGTGTGTCCAGACTGGTAGCGTACGTTGCTTGATTTGGTAGAGTAACTCTTCCTCTATTCAAAGATGCTCCTCAACATAGCCTCCGTCACAAGCCATGCATTTGCGCCATCTTTGACCCCACTCTCGAACCCTTGCTGAAAATCCCCTTTGTTGCAGTTCATGGTGCTCCAGGAAAGTTGCCGAGATGGTTCTTCTTCATTGGAGACCATGGTTCTTCTCCAAACTGTTTCCAAAATGTTGCAAGCACACAATTGTTTATAAAGTCTTGATGTGCTTTAGCATTACAAATTTCCTTCACTGGAACTAACAGACCCAAACCTGTTC
Organism: Clarias magur; assembly: GCA_013621035.1. Classification (NCBI taxonomy): domain Eukaryota; kingdom Metazoa; phylum Chordata; class Actinopteri; order Siluriformes; family Clariidae; genus Clarias; species Clarias magur. Next base: position 615,073 of record QNUK01000184.1, on the reverse strand, counting down.
GAGCATGACAATACCCCCCTCGTGCTCCACCATGAAGACAAGTTCAAGTGGAAAATCTCAAGGGTCCTGCACTCGCTAGGAATTTCACACAGAATTTGATTTAATTGCATCTGGCAACTTGTACAAACAGTTTAGCACATCTGACCTTTAATCGTAAAGCACTGCTGCGTTCGATGGTTTGATCCGTTCAGCCAACCTTTGACCCTCATCTATATGTTGCTCTATTTGTAAAACAGTAGTGTTTTACTGTATTTACAGGTAGTTCATTTTATAATTCATATTGTGTTAACTGAGGAAATATTAAAGTAAGCTAAGTATATTAACTGCTGGAATAGATGTTTGTCTAAATGTCAGCAGCCAGATATAAATGCTGATATAAACAGATCTGAATTAATAACATGGTAAAGCATTTATTCATATTGAGTATTACTTTTCTTTTTTCTTTTTTTAAATAAGGATGTCATACATTCTTTCTCCTTTTTTATTATTTTTTTTTTTTTATACAAGGGCCGTTCAGGTCAAACCAAGTCTTCTGATTGCACAGATTAACAGAATACAATTATGAGAGTAAAAAACCCTGTATTTCTCTATATAATCCCCTGGTACACTGATGCACTCATCCCAGTGTTCCACCAGTGCTTGGATACCATCAAGATAGAAAGTTTTCTCAGTACACCGGAGCCATGATCAGACCTCGTCTGAAACGCTGGCCTCCCAGGAACCCCTTTAACGGCCCAAACATGTGGAAATGGCTTGGAGTGAGGTCAGGACTGTACGTGGGATGTGGCGAGTTCCTGGAATATGCAAGTGGTGTTGGTGAATGAATGTGTGTATAGTTCACACAGATGGATGCGTCTCTTCCACAAGTTGTTGACAAGTTATCCGACGTTTTTTTAATGATCAGACGTTCCACCTTAGCCAGGATCGTCTTTCACGTTGGCCCTCCTTTAAAATGTTTGCAAGCACACAAAGAGTCTCAACACCATTCTGTGCTTGAATGTCAATCGATTTCACTCCTTCATTCATCAGACATTTCCACATCATAAGTCCCGGTTTGACTCGAACGCTTCTCGTAGTATTAATCTTGATTTTGAATGTACTGTTTTTTTTAACGTAAGTGACACACTTAATAAAACTCAACAGCGGACAGAAGTTTAGTTCAGAGATGAAAGCTTTGAGCGATGTCTTGAAGATTATGATTGTGTATGATGTCTTTGTATCGTGGATCATTACAACTTTGTGTCTGGAGTGAAGAGGCACAAACCTGTTCAGAGTGCACTGATCGAGCTCGGTGAAGGCATGGGGTGGCTAGGGTTGGAGTGGAAGAACTCATGTGTCCTCCACAGTAGTGGAAAGGAAAACCTTGTCAGTCATGGACGTACGGACGTCTTTACGACCGTTGCACCATTCGGACGTTTCACTGCAGTTTAGAGTCACATCACCATACTGTGCTTGGAGACTTGTTAAATTTCAATCGCTCGCACGTCATCATTCACCAGAAATTTCACCACAAGTTTGACTTTAACTCCTCCTGTAGTTACGATTAAAGTTGTGGATATGAAGTCCTATTAATATGTAGCAGATCTAAAACCTCGCCAGCTTCCGTTTTTTTCTCTTTTTCTCATGAAATTGATAAGACAGACAAACATATTGACGTGTTTCCAAGAAACTGCAAAGTCCTTTATCCTGAAGACAAAAAAACATTACTGGAGACCCCTTTTATACCCTTAATAAATAGTAAATAAATATTGTTTCATAAAGTTATTATTTAACATCGGTATGAGGGTAAAATGAGGGTAAAATAATGAGGGCTGCTTTTAAGGAAAATTAATTAACACGTTGTAAGCTATCAGGATGTGGTGTATACTGTAACCTGTAGTAACCTCTAACCTGTCAGGCTTCTTATTCATGCATCAGTATCTAAATTTATAAAAGTGCTTGTGATCAGAAAATCTGTATGTTGCTTTCTACAGTGTACAGACGGCTCTTTTATGGCACTTTTAAGTCTTTGTCTGCGTCGATGTCTCCTGTCCTGGTTCGATTCTTTCCCCCGACTTGGCTTTTTTCAGCATTCCCTGCTTTATCACGTCCTTCACTATCACTTTCCGAGATTTCCCGGATCAATGCTTACAATGGATGTTGCGTCTTATTTGGCCTTGAGAGGTATTGGGACACTGTGTGCGCATCTGTGTATGTGTGTTTTTTTTGGGTGGGGGGGTTAAAAGTCAGCATGATAATGAATGGCATGTCTCGGCTTCTGCGCTCTGGAATTCTTTCTGAAAATCGAGGTCAGTGAGTGCAGGCAGCGTTGGAAGCAGGTTCTCAGCTCGAAGGGCTTTTTTTTTTTTTTTTTAGCGAGCCTTGGATTTAGATACGCGGTCTTTTCATCTTGAAGAGGTTTTAGAGAAAGGTGTGCGTTTTAAATAAGTGATCCGACCCCCATAAAGTAGGTCGATTATAGAATTAGAGAAACTGGGAGTGTGTGGTGTTTTTTTAGTAAAGTACATTTGTAACATTCACGAGGATCCAGTGACGGCTTAAATATACAGCTAAAGACATTGAACTCTGACCTCTTGACCTTTAAAGCACACACACACACACACACACACACACACACATTAGTTGATGGAGAATGAGTGAGAGAGGCAGCTGATTGAGAGTGGATAATGATTTCATTAAATGAGGATTTTGCAGCTTTTTCGGTTCTTCTTCGTGTGGTGATTTTAGCTTAGATCAGCGTTTTTGCGAACCAGTCCGACTTGGGATCTTTGGCGCACAACATGCTGGCATCATACCCCTGTACCACCCGCTGAACCGCACTGTCACACCCTTCGTTTTATTAGGACTTAAATAATAATGAATAATGAATAACAAATAATAATTCTTTCTTTTTTTTTTTAAGACAGCATGTCTGAGTGTTATACTGTAGCCAGGAGGTAAATTTTTTAAAGAAAGACCCATCATTTATTTTGTGAAGAAATCCATTTCTAGCTATTTAAAGTAGTGAAGAAGTCACAAAAGTCATGATTTATGATGAACACACATTCCTCCCACAGTGTCTCAACGTTCTCTCTCTCTCTCTCTCGTAATTACAGAGAAACCACAAAGTGTAAACTCCGTTACAAAGCACCGACACTGGAGACTCCTTCCACAAATGTTAAATTCCTTTTGCAGAATATCAACCAACACTTGAATGAAAATGACCTTCTGACTAACGAGAATTTACAATTTATTGTAATTTACTGAAAATTCATTTACAGATGCACTTTTTGGTTTCACCCAGATGAGGATGGACTCTTTTTTTTCTGTCTGGTTCTTCTCGAGGTTTCTTCCTCTTCTGCTCTCAGGGGGTTTCTTCATCACCATCATCATCAGTTTTGGCTGGTTTGTGAGGAACAAATAAAAAATATTAATTAAATTTTTATATCCAGATTTCTGTAAAGCTCCTTTGCGACATGTCCATTGTTAAAAGTGCTTAAATAAATAAATAAATAAAAATAAGCTTCTATAAATACTGTAAATAAAATATAATTAAAGAAATAAAAGTACAATAAGTATATAAAATACAATTAAATAAATACAATAATAAAATAAATTAACAAATGAATGAGTGAATAAATAAATAAATAAATAAAATTTAAATACAATATAATAATATATACTTTAATACAATTATAATTATAAAATATGAATAAATACAAATCTAAAATGAGAATTCAGCAATGCAGTAATATATGTTTAAAATATTGTGTACATTTTATATGATGTGTTAATGATGGTTTATCACTTTTAACCCTTTACAATGAAGTATAATTAATTAAATGGCATTTAATAAATTTAATTATATATACACTATAATTAAATAATATAAATGTAGTTGTTCTGTCATATAATAAAAAAATAATAAGAATAATTAAAATAAATAAATAAATATACTGTGGATTGTTATTGTTTATATCAAAAGCATCAAACAGCACTGTGGAATAAAAAGCAAATAAAATTAATTTGTTATAGTATTTAATTTAGTTTTTTATATATACAAAACTGATCAGATTTCATACACATTCACATTCCATACAAACCTAAATAATTCTTTTGATTGTGTAAAGCTGCTTTGCGATGATGACAATTGTTAAAAGCGCTATACAAATTAAATTGAATTGAATTGACTCAGATTTGAATAGGCCAGCGCCCCTGCCACACGTTAACACCACACGGAATTACGCTGGCATTACATTGGCACGCTTTAAGACGGTTTGTTCCCCGGAGTATAAAATGTGTGGTGCTGGTGACCAGCGCAGAATAACGCCCTCAGATCTGTGCGTGTTGAACCAGACTGTCTGCACGTTGCGTGTTTTTAAAAGCCTGCTGCACGAACGTCGAAGCTCAAATCGAATCTACAAAGCGACTTTGCAGTCTGTAATACAGCGCTTACAGTGGAGCCATCGACAGAGGCGTCTCTACGTGATAAATAAGCCATTCAACATTTGACGACTTTGGACTTAAACCAATCACAAGTGGATATACGACACATCAAACCATGAAGGGATAATTTCTGACTTGATAACAACTCTAATCAGGGAAAGAATGTAGGTCGAGGACCGCTTTCCACATCCCCAATCACGGTGAGTGATTATCGCGAGCGACGTGAGACCGAGAGCTCCAGCTTCTCCTTCTCTGTAACAGCCTGTTGGTTTTTAAAAGTAAACTTTATTGGGACTTTTTGCCCTAAACCGAGGAGGCCTCGGATACCACAGAGTTCACGTGCATCTCTGGAAGTCTGGAATTTTAAAGGTACTCATTTCCTGACCTGCGAAATTACAGTCCTGAGGTGCGCAGTCTGTTTTCCGCAGATGCCGCCGTATTTTCTGGATGAACACAGCCTGTGAAATGAGCAGTATATCATTGCTAAAATATGATCTGTAGGATGAAAGAAGAACTCTGCAGGAATAATGCTGGTGTCGGTGATTCAAACCCAAACCAGATCTACATCTTCAGCCAAATATGAAAGCCACAGAGTAAAGGATTCAAGTTTTAACATGATGTGTTGAGGTTTAAGAGTTTGATTGTTCAAACTATATTTGTTGATTTTTTTTTTTTTTTTTAGATTCCTTTGGCAACTTTCGTTTTTTTTAATGAGCCCAGAAACCAGTCAAGCGCCTTTTTAGTGACTGTAATGCTCTCAAAGAAACTCTTCAACCAGCTGGTTATCTGTTCTGTGCTCTATTCTCCACTGTTCTGTTCTATTCTCTTCTATTCTCCACTGTTCTGTTCTACTCTGTTCTGTACTGTTCCATTCTGTAACTTTCTCCCATGTTTCATTTTAATCTTTTTAAAATCAGTTCTATTCCGTTCATTTAATTCTATTCTATGCTGTTCCTTCTCATTACATTCTATTTTTTAATTCCACAATCCTTTATTTAATTACACGTGTGTTCATGTCAAACCAGGATTTTTTTGTGTTCAGAATATCAGAACTTAGTTATAAGAGTAAAAGCTCCCTTTATTTCTCTCTATAACCCCCTGCTACACTAATGCACTTATCCCAGTGGATACTCTCTCAGTACGCCGGAGCCATGTCCAGACAGCCGGCGTCAAGTCTGAAACGCCGGCCTCCCAGGAACTCCTTTAATGGACCGAACATGTTGAAATGGCTTGGAGTGAGTTCAGGACTGTACTGGATCCTGTAACGTGCACGGGGTGTGGATGAATGATTGCATGTACAGTTCCTACAGACAGATGCATCTCTTCAGCAAGTCAGCAACAAGTTAGCTGTTCATTTTTAAGTAGTTGTACCTCGCTGAATGCTCACAGGAACAACTCCCGTTCATGTGCGACCTCGACCGGAATCATGAATCGCGGATTTACGGCCGTCTTTAAAAAAAAAAAAATGTTTACACCAGTCTTACGCCTTCATTCATGAGAAATGTTTTAAAATCAGAAATCCCGGTTTGACTCGAACGCCACTTGTAACTCATTCTGTAAGGATATAGATTTTTTTTTATCTTCTATGTTATTCTTGAAAAAAATGACCTGAAAGTCAATATGCTTGCACACTTTATTCCCATTGACTTTTCACCGATCCATAATATCCAGTTTTAATTTATTCTGTATTCAATTTGAGTTTATACTTAACGAGTGAGAAACCCGACTGTAGACGGTTCCTGGGGTTCACTCAGTTCACCGCATTATGTTTGATAGTTAATTAATATCTTTTAGAGTCACTGCGCTTTTTATCTACACTGTATGCCGTATGTGGGAGCGAGAGTGAGAGGGGCCTCTCAGAAAGGGGTGGGGCTTATCTGTGATCTGTGCATGGGCCACGCCCCCTGTGTGGCTCAGCTATATAAACCGTCCTCTGACAGAAGGAATTTTCTTTCCTTGTTTTTCACAAAGCTGCAACAACACAGGAGAGGTAAGCAGACGGACAGAAAACAACTTGTTGTCGGAATTGAGGATTTTTTATGAATTTGAAAAAAAAAAAAAAACAATGCTTATGTGTGAAATCATGGAATTGTACATGATAATAATAGCTGAATAATGATTGTATTGATTTATAATGTCATGAAAGGAAATATTTGATATACACAATATTTTTTCCAGTGAGTTTATGACTATTGTGTGGATTGGAAGCGCGTGATAAATGTTACATAAGTCAGTTTGTCTCTTTTGCAAAACAAATTACAGGTTTGAAGTGCTGTCACGTGAGTCGAGAAGGTTCAGGAGCTTTCAGGAAAAAATGTGCAAAAGTGTCTTTCTTAGTAATAATAATAATATTCGTGCAATAATAATAATAATAATAATAATAATGCTGTTGAGTTATAACGTATTGCTTAATAATAGAATCAATTGTATAAATTGTTATTTTGCCATTTTTTTCTTAATGTAATATTATACACAATACTTTATGTAAGCTCCATAATGCCAGTTGCTGTTTTGACGGACTGGACACAGACGCACAAACACACTCACACACACACACACACACACAGGTCAGCCATAGTCTGTGATTAGCAGCATTAAAAATATACCCTCTCTCCATACCCAGGATTGTTTGTAGCTATTTTTTCACCGCCGCTCAGAATAGGTGTGCATACGGACGGAGAGATCAGATTCAACACGGAGTTTCAAACCACGACGGAAAAACAGCAAATGACACGAAGGAAGTGAAAAGGACAGATGTTTCTCCCTGATATCTTTAAGCCACAGTGTTTTATTTTCATTTCGTATAATTTCTGTTACGCATTCACATAATAAAATTTTTTTAAGACACATAACAGAAATACGACACGAACACGGGACAGTTTGTGGTAACTTACTTCTCTAGCCGTCCAGTAAGAGGTTTTCAGCCCTGCAACATCTCAGCCATGCTCCTCTGTGTCATGACTGAGCCTCTCGTTCAGTCTCACTCAGATATACAGTACAGTGTGTGTGTGTGTGTGTGTGTGTGTCTGAGAGAGGGAGATTAGTTTACCTGGCTCCATTCCCTCCTCCTGGCCTTTTAAAAGCCGTCCTCCTTTCCATCACGTGTCTAAAAGCGGTGTTAGATTAATGTTGCTGCGGCATTACAGTGAAGGGGAGGGAGCGCTGTTTACAGGACCGGAGCTGCGACAACCTGAAAACAACTGACTGAATAAATACAGGACTTAATAAAGAATAGATAATAATTAATAAAAGAAATGGGAATAAAAGAATAAAAACATTAAACAGTTGATTTTACAAAAAAAAAAAAAAAAAAGCCATGTATGTCTTTGTGTGTCTTATTTATTTTATCAATCGATCTGTGTATCTGTTTGTCTCTCTCTCTGTCTCAGTCTGTCCTGTCCTGACCCCTGTTCTTCCCCTGTGTCTCCGCAGATGCCCGAGTTTGAGAAGAGCACGGTCCACATCAAGGACCCCGAGCGGGTGGAGCAGATCATCTGCGGTCTGATTAAAGGCGGCGCCTCGAAACTACAGGTACAGACTCGCTATCGAGAAACGAGAGTTAGATCCTCAACCAGACTGTCAGTCAGTGTGTTCATTCAGATATGAGCTGTCTGAACCTGCAGTGACGCAACGTCAAAGCAGGCTATTAAAACAATTACCGGCACAGTGATGTGATAAAAATAACTAAATCTTTATTGCAAACTTCATTGTTTTTACGTTTCAGATCATCACAGACTTTGACATGACCTTAAGCAAATTTTCAATCAATGGAAAACGCTGCCCGACCTGCCACAGTAAGTCGAACCCGCTTCCACCTGAACGGGAATCTTTAATCGCTATAGATGAGGAAAAACATTTCAAGTGCTGATGATCGTCTTTCATCTTCCACAGATATAATTGACAACTGCAAGCTCGTCACAGAGGAATGTAGGCAAAAGGTGAGCGGTCACGCATGTCGAAACTCATATCCGTCCACACAGTGCTGCAGAAATATGCAACGTATGCGTTCCTCCTTATTATTTGCTTCCAGCTGTTTAACCTGAAGGAGACGTACTATCCCATCGAGATCGACCCGCATCTGACCATGGAGGAGAAATACCCGTTTATGGTGGAATGGTGAGCTGACCGTACATTTGTCTTACACCTCACAAATATTCCTCTTAATACTAATGTTTAGATTTGTGTGCATGCATTTAAACTGATCATAATTATAAGAGAGAGGTCAAAGCAAGGGCAACATATGGCGGTAAAAAGATCTGCTTCTGTAATTATAAATCCCCAATTCACAATCCACTCACACTGTACAGCTTCCTGATTCGTGGTTTATAATCCAACTATCCAAAATATTAGGCACGGGATTGGCCAGGGACCGGCCCATCTTGGCCCATACTGTACCGTCGTGATACCTCACGACGGTACCGACTCAATTTGTACTGCAGTTCATAGTTTCACAATTTTATAAATATTCCAATATATACCAGATTATTAAAATTATGAACAAATTTAGCCAATAATTCACTCCTACCTCACAGAACGCTGTGCTGTCTGCCAATATGTGAGGGCACCACCTGTAGGATTATCGAGGAACTGCAACATTTTACCACCTCAAATTCAAACACATTTCAAAAAATAAAAAGGAATAAAAATAAACCGATTTTGGAGGCACTGTGACGATACATGGATTCCAACGAAAAAGAACTGCAATATTTAATTTTTTCCCCAAAATGTTCTTCCTTCTGGTTTGTTTAAAGTCTGATGTGAAAAGCGTAAACTGGTTCTCCATGTGAGACTGAGCCAAGACCTCTTACTAATCCAAGCTCTCTAACACACACACACACACACACACACACACACACACACACACACACACACTGCTGCACACTTTGCTTAACACTTTAAACTGCATTTCTCTATTTCTTTAGGTATTTTAAATCCCACACATTGTTGGTGGAGCAGCGTTTACAGAAGGACAAGCTCCCTGAGGTGGTCAGAGAATCCGATGTCAGTTTACGGTAAATCATCATCGTCATCATCATCATCATTATCCTGTTAAACTCCTTTTTAAATCTTGAATTTATTAGTATGGAGACAGAGGTGTATTTGTGTATATATGTATATATGTATATATAATATCTCAATATATTATTACAATATTAGTATATATCATATGTCATATTTTATTTATATACAGTGGAACCTCAGATTGCGAGTAACGCTTTTTGCAAGTGTTCTGAAAGACGAGCAAAAATAAATTTTAATAAAGTCTTGGTTTACAAGTACCGAGTATCATGTAACACGCATGCGCTTCTTGTTTTGACGCCGAGTGCCACGTGATTGCAACCGAGCCAACGGTTTTTCTCTCTCTTGCACTGCGGAATTGTGGTTAATCGTCTCTCCCGCTCGGTCTTATTGCTCGTCTCTCACTTGTATAATCAACATCCGTGCACGCGTGCACTGTTTACTATAACACTGTGACCACGCATGTGCACGTAAAACAGCGTGTGTACAGCGCGCGTGTACTGTTTATTATAACATGTGTGTGTGTGTGTGTGCGTGTAAAGCAAAAGCAAGTCTCATTAGAGAGGTTAAAGATCCGTTTTTTTGTGTCTGTGTGCGCGCGTCATTGGACAGCGTTCCCCCCCCCCCCCCCCCTCCTCTCGCCTTCACACGCACACACACGCTCTCTAACGGAAACATTTACCTGTCAGGATTTATTTTTACTTTGTTGTTTTTGGATTCATTATTTTATGTATTTATTTTTTTGGGTTGTGGAACGAATAATTTGAGTTTTCATTATTTCTTATGGGAAACTTTATTTACGAGTGTTTTGATATACAAGCCTGCTTCTGGGACGAATTATGCTCGCAATCCAAGGTTCCACTGTATATATATTAGTGTATGTGTTCAATTCCAGAGAAACAGACCTGTGCTTCTTCATTAGAAATAAAGTCTTTACTGTAGTTTTAGCTCCTACAGACTCAGAAGCTTTTTTTGGGAATCTTTGCAAACACTAACTTGTAATATGAGTTCAAACTTGTATCAAAAGTATCTGGTGTTCACAGTGTGTTTGTGTACATATGTGTGTGTGTGTGTGTGTGTGTGTGTGTGTGTGCATGTATGTGTGTGTGTGTCTCAGGGAGGGTTATGAGCACTTCTTCGACCGGCTACAACAGCACAATGTTCCCGTGTTCATCTTCTCAGCGGGGCTTGGGGACGTGCTGGAGGAGATCATCAGACAGGCTGGGGTTTATCACCCCAACGTTAAGGTCGTCTCCAACTTCATGGATTTCGATGAGAACGTGAGTATCAACCTGACACGTACTGATCAATGTGAGATCTTTGTATTTGTGTTTAGTGATGAAAATTAACTCGTTATTAATTCAGTAGTTAATTCAGGGTCATTAATAACTTATTTAAGACATGCACTTCTAATTAATTAAATGCATATGGAAGAATGTTAATTCATTCGTTGAAGAATTAGCTTCACTGTTCACTATATATATGTGTATGTATATGCAGTATAAGCTTTAAAAACCTACCTGAAAGCGGCTCCCTTTTCTTCTTGCTATGTCCTTGCCAACATTCCCTGGGACCCATAGTGCTACGTCTTCAATAAATCTTGCACAAAATGCAGGAGAAAAAAACGCAAAAAATATGTAAACTTGGTTGCCTTGGCTGTGCGCTGACACGCGAGCAGCTTGGTCACATGCATGCCGAAGATCCTTTGCATGCCGAGGAAAATTTTTTGCAAAATTTTTGTTCTTTTAGTTCACAAGGCGGGTTCATATACTGTGGTATTATTTGAAATTAAACACCAACATTTGGTAAAGCAATAAACGGTTAGATATGTACAGTATATATCGTAAAAAGGCTATTAAAAAGTTTATTACTAATAAAAAGTAAAAGGTTTAAAATTATAATAATATTTTTTAATTATAACTGGGAAAGTAAAGAAATTTCCTTTTTTTGGAAGAGTGGAAGGATTTTATAATTTTTTTATCTATTATTATCTTTTTTCAGTTATGTTGTATAACTTATTGATGTAGAAAAACTGCACTGTTTGTCTGCTGTTTTAAAAGCCGCTTATGGGGGGGCGCTGTCTTTTCGCAGGGCGTCCTGAAAGGCTTTAAAGGCGAGCTGATTCACGTGTACAACAAGCATGACGGCGCGCTGCGAAACACCGAATACTTCAAACAGCTGAAGGAGAACAGCAACATCATCCTCCTGGGAGACTCACTCGGGGACCTGAACATGGCCGACGGCGTCCCCAACGTGGAGAACCTCCTGAAGATTGGCTTCCTCAACGACAAGGTCTGCTCTCTCTCTCTCTCTCTTCCTTAAGTTTTTACAGTGGAGATTAGAGTCGTGCTAATAATAATCTTGTTTGGTTTTGTTTGCAGATCGAGGAGCGTCTGGAGAAATACTTGGACTCTTACGATATTGTTCTAGTCAAGGATGAAACCCTGGAAGTGCCCAACTCCATTCTGCAGAAGATCTTATAACTGTACAGAGACTCTGGTTATCAGACGACTAGTCACTGGGCTAATCCACGCACGCACAAGCCATACAGACACCTCACTACGATCTTGTTAGAGTCTCCAGGCCAACCGGGGAGAGATTAAACTAAGCCAACTGTGGAGAGAATCACTATATAAGCAAATTGGTTTAATGTACATTAGTAGACTTGTTAATGTATTATTTTTGATATTGCATCATTTGACGTCATGCGCAATAATAGTTAGGAAGGAAGATAAGGCTTGTCTTAGACTTTTTTTAAAATATAGTTGTACAGGCGGTAACTGCAGTGTGCTACAGGAATAATTCTACACAGTAACATTAGCTGTATATTCTAGCGCTTCAGATATTTCTGTCTAGTGGGCGTGGCCTAACCATGCATGGCTTATCCTCAGCTACATCACTCCAGTTCATGAATCATCTCAACTAGCGAACATGGTCTTGAACATTTCATATCGAACCACTTATTTACAGATTACTAGTCTCACTCATGCATTTGATTTTTTAAAAATCTTTTTATATATAAATCTAAAAAATACAGTATTTCCCTGTTCTATTCAATATACACATCAAATCTCAACCAGATGTTCTGGTTAGCTTTTTATTACAACAACAAAAAAATACAAGAAATAACAATTCAGATCATACTTTTTATTATTATTATTATTATTTGTATCTGTATTTATATCTGAATTCGTTCTTGAGAAACAGGACGAAGTATATCAATGTATTTCTACACCCAAATGTTCCACTGTAGTACACTGTAGTTTCCTCCTGCATTGTTTTTCATATGTATATAGATATATATATAAATCTTTTTTCCCCCCTACATATACTGTACATCATATCATACTTCATACCTTACGCACATGGATATTAGTTCCATGCCCGTCGTCCCACAGCAATACAAACACACCAATCGTATAAGACGTATCATATAACCTGAATGTATTGTGCGTTTTTATTACCTTTAACGTGTTACTCTTCAGGTGCAGTTTAACATTGTTGTGATGTTGTGCTCATCATCACTACCTCGATAAAGATCAGTTCATCTAAAACTAAACTGCTAAGCTAGCTAGCTACATTACTGTACATCGCGAAACATTGTTAAGCAATATGTGTGTGTGTGCGCGCATTTTTAGGTGGACTGTTTACATCATAAGATCGCTCCTGAGGTGGATTCAGTTTGACTTGCACTAACTTTGTCATTAGTAAAGTTTTAAGTGTTTTAAGTTTTCCAGACCTGTTTGTGTACGTGCTGCTAATTTGCATGTTGCCTTTCCTCGCTGTCGGAATGAAACTGGTTCGTCAATAAATGTAGGCAATTAGTGACAACCGATTTTTATTAAAAGTTTGAAGGTGTACGGGTTTTTAAATACTGGGTGAATTATTGCTTTGTTTTCTTTCTCATCTTCACTTTAATCCTCTACAGTGACGTCGGGTTTAAATAGTAAAGAACTGAAAACAGCTGTACACACCGAAATCTACTAGTTTATAAGTACATATAATATATATGTACAGTATATTACAAGCATGATTAGTCGATTAAAACTGAATAATCCTTTTATTGTTTATTCCATTAACAGCTTATTCACAACATCAAGATAACCAGGCACACCTTGAATATCTTAAACACATTTTAAATAAGGGAAGCCACTAATTCAGGTTTAGCCGCCATAGGGGCAAACCGACAGTCTTTTTGTCCTTCCTTCTTTGCTTGTGACGAGCCTTCGCACAGACCCGTAAAGACCACGGCTCATTTCATTTCTTTCAGAGGATACAGGTCTCGACGTGTTTCATAAATAATTGCTTATTAGACGAGTTACATTTACATAAAGTTCACACATACCGGCACATATATACATATACACACACACACACACACACACACACACACACACAAACACTCGTACAGTACTCTTTGAGCTTTTAACAGTCGTGTTAGTGCTCCTCTGCAGGCACAGCATATACAAAATAAACACATCTAAATGAAATACATAAATAGTTCCTTTTAATTCGACGTTAATAAAATTAGCATTTTGTACAAGTCCTTTTTTGTTCGTCTTGAGCGTCCAGTTGGCGTTTGAGTTTGGACGTGTCCCAGAATGGACATGGACACGAGCTGCTCACTCTCAAGTTCATGCAGCACAAGGTCCTCTGATTGCGAGGAGGTCAGGGCTTGCTTATCCTGTCCTGCGCTCCAGTCGCACGGGCTCACAAATGATCCAGTCCAACCTTGAGTGTTTTTTTTTATTATTACTTTTCCGTGTCTTTGGCCTCCCGCCTGCATACATTTCGGGCTGCAGGGTCGCCGGCATCACTCGGGTCACCGGCCAGGGCAGGACATGGGTTTAATGCAGTGGCCCTGGTTGAGCACCAGGTTAGCCGGGCAGTGGCAGCCAGCCACGCAGGGTTTGTGGCACGGACCGATCTCGTTCCAGTTGTCGCAGGTTTTGGTGCAGCCGGGGCCACAGGTGTCATACACTGCGCCGTGTTTGCATTGAGTGGCTGCGCAGAGAGACAGACGGAAACTTTTATTTGGAGCACTGATAACGAATAATGCTAAAAAATGAGCAGAACATACTGTATAACCAGGATATGGAAACAGGAAACCAGAGTTTGGTCTTAACAGTAAAACGCGTGTAAAGAAATAGGAACCATCAGGAAACAAAGCAATAGAGACATGACTGAAATAAAACAAAAAATAAGCAAAGGTTCCAGAGTGGATGTGCTTGTTGTGCTCATGATAAGATTTTGCATGAATCATCCCCTCTTGAGCACTTTTAATTTTAATTCAACTTTAAGCTTTAAATTGACAAGATACAATCCTAAATTTAATTCTGATCTAATTTTAATTAGAATCTATCAATAAGTCTAAGTCTGGAAATTTTATTTTTCCAGACATCATATTTCTGTTGAACTGTCCAAAATCCAAAATAAAACACAAAGACAATCGTGTCTGTATCAAAAAAAAAAAAATAATTAAAAAAGAATGCAAATGCCTCCAAAGAGTAAATGATTATTTTCTGCATCATTTGTTACTTACTCATACACGACTGTTCGGGCCTCCAGAGCACAGGCGCGCCCTCTCTCGCACACGCCCGGCTGTAGGCGATGAAGGACTCACAGTAGCAGTTCTTATGCACGGGGCACTCACACATATCTGTAACACATGATCTGAAACAACAGAATCACATGTTTGATTTGAATAAGTCAAGTAAATGGTCAGCATTATACAGGTTCAGGTTCAGACTCAAATACAGTGCATGAGCCTGTGGTCAAGATCATGGAACAAGAGCACCATCTAGTGTTTTGAAGATAAATTACACTTATTATTAGTTTTAGTATTTCAGCATTAATATTAATTTGTTCAGCACTTTACACTTATCTGTGTTTGGAATGTGCAAAGCTGATTGTTTTATTGTACTTGAAAAAAATAATAATGAAAAGCAGCAGGATCCACTAACATTAAAAAAAAAAAGGAGCTGAAGCCGGCTTAATCCATCGTTAGCATTATGCTAACTGGTCATGAACAAAATCCTCACATATTAACATAAACACTAAAAAACAGGAATAAAATCTCATTCTAATTCTTGTCTCTGTTAATCAGCTAGTGTATGCCTGTAACATGTACACTAAGCAGGGGAAAGGGTTTACAGGAAAGAAGCTAAGTAGGATGCTAAAACCTGCAGGTGCTTATCCAATGCAGGCTTCAAAAAAAGTCATACAGTTTAGCAACGTTTTTCATCTTTTTAGCCTTAAATGTGCATAAACGTTAACTTCTCACACGAGATAAAGATGTCTCTATGAAAGAGTCTTTAACAGCATTTTAGCATAACGCTAGTTCATGTTTCGTTGTTGTTGTTGTGTGCTATGTGCTAATGCTAGTTAATGTTTGTTTAGCATCTTTACTGAAATGCTAGTTTACATTTTATTCATTTTACTATTTAGCTAGTTCATATTAAGCATGTTTAATAAAATGCTGATTAAATTTTATCTTCTTTTCTATAAATGCTCAGTAAAACCTAACAGCTGTTTTATTTACAGTACTGTGCAAAAGTCTT
Organism: Clarias magur; assembly: GCA_013621035.1. Taxonomy (NCBI): domain Eukaryota; kingdom Metazoa; phylum Chordata; class Actinopteri; order Siluriformes; family Clariidae; genus Clarias; species Clarias magur. The sequence continues at coordinate 599,069 of QNUK01000184.1, read as the reverse complement.
GGGAACATTCAAATAAACGCCATATGCAATGATGCTTTGGAAAACATTTCTACATTAAAAGAAACTTAAAAAGCACTAAGTAATAACATGAACAATAAACGGTCAATATCTGGTGTGGAAACTCTTTGCTTGAACATAAGCGGTAGTGTTCAATACAGATGTGTGCAGTATTCTAACAGTTGTTAGGTTTTACTGGGGATGCTGGAGAATATGAGTTCTTTTGGTAACTTTGTCACACTCGCTTCTTTCTATTTACATGCAAAACCCAGGAGTCTACATTATTGATTTTTGTTCTTCCCATCTGAAAACTGGTCTGTCATGTAATATGTCGCTTTCTTTACAGACATGCAAATATTCTTCTGTAATGTTATTTGTTCATTAATTTTAGTGTATCTTTGTAGGGAATGCTCTTGTACATAATAATGCAGACATAATAAACTTATCTAACAAAATCTGTACTACAGATAATAAGACTTTTGCACAGTACTGTATTAGTTATATACACATAAAAGTGTATAAAAGCATCAGGGTCCAGATAGCAATGTCACTCGGCCCTGGTCCGGACTGCAGTCCGCTTTTAGTGATGCCTGTTTTAAGGTGTTAACTGCAATGTTAGTTCTGTTTTCTATGTGTAGCCTGTAGTTCTCTATGAGGCTAATTAATGGAAACTAATTAGTCTTTGTTAACTAATTTAGTGTTGTTAATTTTTAGCTTGTTTATTATAATGCTAGTTTTTTTTATTGCCTATTATTTAGGCTATTTAATGTTTTAACAATAATGCTAGTTCATATTATAGCTTGTTTATAATACCTCTACTTCATATTTTAGCTTGTTCACTACAACACTAATTTCACCCTATTTACTATAAAGAGCACAAACAGACAGACAGACAGACAGATAGATAGATAGATAGATAGATAGATAGATAGATAGATAGATAGATAGATAGATAGATAGATTACTCTAAGGCTATTTAATGTTTTAACCTACTGACAATAATGCTAGTTTATATTTTACCCTTTATATATACTGTATATATATAGATACGTATTAGGTAAGAGGATAGATGGATGGATGGATGGATGGATATTCACCTGTAGAAAGGGGCGAAGTCGATCACTGAGTGGCACTTCTGGAACTCCCAGGATTTGAGTTTGTGGCAGGAGCGGTGGGCACGGATCTTCACCTTAACCGACCCGGGGCAGAGGGACGGCGTGGGCCTGCGGGGAGGCTGCTCACACACCTCATTACCGTCCACGCGCCACGACTCTGCAAACTCGTCCACGTCGTACTTGAACTGTCCATCGCTGCCGACTGAGTCGTCCCGTCTGTGCCCGTTGTAGTTACCGCACAGGCCACAGAGTCGATTCTTCAGGTGAGGAGCGGCCACCACCTCCACCAAACTATCACCATCCCATGTGATCTCAAGACCTGACGGAGACACATACACAAATACAGTTTTTCATAAATTTGTTGCCATATACAAAGACAAATACAGTGGAACCTCAGATTGCGAGTAACGTGGTTTACGAGTGTTCCGCAAACCGAGCAAAGATTTTTAATAATTTTTTAATCGGAAACCAAGCAAGTATTAGTTTACGAGCGCCGAGTATCATGTATCACGCATGCGACTCTTATTTTGACACCGACTTTTCTGTGGTATACCTTTTCAAAGGTAAGGTGCTGGTTCATTTGTTTTGTTTTGTTTTACTTTACAGCAGTGATTCCCTTAGTATGCGCTCATGCCAGGTCAGAGAGATTTCTTTTTTCCCTGTAAAAACTGTGTTTCCGTTGTGTGTGTGTGTTTGTTGTGAAACTTAAAAAGTGATTCCCTTAGTATGCGCTCACGCCAGTCTCAGAGAGATTTCCTTTTTTCTGTTAAAACAGTGTTTCCGCTGTGTTTATGTGTGTGTCCGTTTGTTGTTAAACTTAAAAAGTGGTTCCGTTAAGATTCGCTCATGCTTGTCTCAGAGAGATTTTTTTTTTTTTTCTGTTAAAACGGTGTTTCCGTTGTGTGTGTGTGTGTGTGTGTTTGTTGTGAAACTTAAAAAGCGAGGTGGGGAGAGGGAGGAGGAGTGTTACTGTGCAAAACGAGTCGAGGGAAGGGGCTAATTCCACACACACACACACACACACACACACACACACGGCGCCTGCGCGCACCAACAGTAACACTTATCTGTCGGGATTTATTTGTACTTTTTTTTTTAAGGTAAAGTGCAGATTAATTTTTTTTATTTTCATTTTATAGATTGTGTTAATTATTTTTATGTATTTATTTTTTGGGGCGTTGGAATGAATAATTTGAGTTTTCATTATTTCTTATGGGAAATGATGATTTGGTTTACTGGTGTTTTGGAACATGAGCCCACTTCCGGAACGAATTGTGCTCGTAATCCAAGGTTCCACTGTAATTTGGATCTTTAAAATGGAGGAAAATTATATTTTAAATGTTTGAGTAACAACTGTGAAATTTAACTCAATCTAAATAACAATAATATTTTTTTATTAAAATGCCTCTGTTACTGTATGTGTGCACCTAACAGAGGATTAGTATCTGTTAACAACTAACACATGACCTGACTTTCAGGAAATAACACCATAAGATTATTGAGTTATACTATCTATCTAAGAATAATAATCCTGTTTTGGAAATGGAGAATAATTTGTTATATATATTGGGGAAAAAAAGATATAGATATATTAATATTTTTTTATTATGGTCCCGCCTGTATAGACTTCTGAAAACTGTGAAGTGTGTAGGAAAACCAAAAGCTTTTGTATCTGTTTCAAGTTCATGTTTCCACTGTACGTGCCGAGAACATAGAAAGCCTGTCTATGACCATGTGACCCCTGACCCCAGTGGCCAAGTATAAAGATCCTCATATGTCAGATCAGTGTTCAAAATTTTGTTCAGCCAAAAAAGGAAAGCAGTGCGTTTGTTCTAAATCAAGTACATTCTCACTCAGCAGCATACAGTCCCGATTGAAGATTCCATCTTATTCTAACGAGCGTCACATGATCAGCATGGTCTTTACCTATGATTGTGGTGAGCTTCAGAAGGTAGCCGTCGAGGTCGATATGAACGCCGGTGCTGTGGAACGGCAGTGCGACGCGTGTGCCGTTCTGCCGCACTGTTAAATGCTGGTGTAGGCTCACGGTCATCCCCGGCATACGCAGCTCCACCGACTTGGTCCAGGAGAACGAGCGTGTTTTCCGCGCATCATTCTTCACCAGAACAGTGAAGCCACTCGCTGACGTGCAGTCCTTGGTCAGAACGTACTGACATGTTCCCTGGAAGTTAAAGGTGCGTCCATCGAACGTGTTGTAATGTGGGTCGCCGAATACGGTGCACACACCCGGCTCTGAGACGGAGAGGAGAACATGTTATCGTGATGGTGTTTGACACAAACATCAGCTTTAACCTGACCTTAAAACCCAGTGCTTCACTCATGCCTTGGATTTGCTGTTTTAATCATAAAGTAAAGCCATTATTTGAGAGGAAACATGACCATGATCGGTTTTAACACACAGCGGAGAATTGTGCATGGCAGATCTGGTTACAGTGGTAGTTAATATGAGCCAGACGTCAGCTGCCTGGCCTGATGACCTTATCACAAATGGAAAAAAGTTGGATTTTCAACTAGAGTGACGTGACTCAACTAGAATTTAATATGTTGGTACTTCATGGTTATGACAGTTAATACCAAGGCTTTTTATGGTGCATTTTACATAGCTTATTCTTTCCTTGAGTATATAATTTATCATTTATTCAAACTTACTGTGACAAGTTATTACTAGGGGCGTTTAAGTCAAACAGCAACTTTTGATTGTGAAGAATAAAAACACACTATTAAGAAGAAGAAAAACTCCTGTTATTTCTCTATATAATCCCCTAATGCACCAATCCCAGTATTTTCCTAGTGCTTGGATACCATTAAGGTAGAAAGTTTTCTCAGTACACCGAGGCATGTTCAGACTACATGATCGGAGCTCGCCTTTTCCATTTGGATGATTGTCCTTTCCGAAAATGTACAAAAGGCCTCCTTTGATCACCAAAACTTTGACGACCTCATACTGCCCACCGCAGCACTTCCACATTGCAGGGACTCGGCAGGGAGTTATTGCGACACCCCCGTACAGTCCTGATCTCGCTCCAAGCCATTTCCACATGTTAGGGGCAGTAAAGGAGTTCCTGGGAGGCCAGGGTTTCAGAGGTGAAGCAGGAAGACTGAGAATACTTTCTGCCTTGATGGTAGTGAAACACTGGGATGAGTGCATTAGTGTAGCAGTGGATTATACAGAGAAATGAAGGTCAAATCGCTTGTTATTGGCAGCTGCCTCGTAGAGCTGTAGGTTTTGGATGATTGCAGTCACCATCTTTAATTCTTTAAAGATAAAGGTAAACTTACTCACTTTCAGTGCAAACGGGGCAGCAGCCTGTCCGGTTCAGTATCTTATTCTGCACACACACATGCAAAAAGAGAACATTTTTATAGACTTTTTATAGTCCATACATATAGAATCAGACAAACAGACATTGTGTCTCAGAGAACTAGTGGAAGGGGGTAGATTGTTTAAAATACCATCAGAAGTGCACATCAAAGGTCTCTTCACCCCCACCTCGCACCCACCTTCTCCATCCCCTTCCGCCCCTCCCGCCCAAAAAGCACAACAACACACACACACACACACACATATTCACATCAAGCCATACACTCAACCGGAACCCTGCTGCATTCAGGGTATACAAAGGCCTGTGGTTTGAGAGATCGTCTAAATATAGAGGGCCATTTCTTCGCTGTCAGTCAAACAGGAGGCAAAGCAGTCAAAGGCTGTTCCTGTTGTCTGGCTGTCCCCCAAATCAAGGACAGGTGTGTGCTGGGAAACGGGCGGAATGCAGAATGGGAGAAAATCAGATATCAGGTTGAGTAGTGGAACGTCCTGGGGCTAAGATAAATCACAGGCGCAGCGAGAGTAAATCACGACAGAGAGGTTGTGTATAAGTTACATCAGCATGCCACACAGGAGGATATTCCCAAAGCTGGTTAGTTACAGGCTGTAATTCTGCTTAGAGGTTGAAGTGATGGGCGGCGAACAGCTGGTCAGGGTTAGAGAGGTAGGAGGGAGAACTCTTAATGTGAAGAGCCATTTTTCAAGACTGAATGAGACGTATATCATGGCTGGTCGTATGTAATGTCTATCAGTAGCTCGACGATGGAACTATTCTTTATATCATAATAAGAGTAAAGTAGGACTGTCATCTGTCTTTTTTGTATTATTTCCATTTCCAGAGCACAATGACTGTTTAGATTCTAACCTCATTTTCGTCCCTCGAACACCATGTTCGTTACACCAGTCGCTGTGATCTCAGTGTAGAAGGCTCAGAAAGAAAAAAAGGAAACCCCAGCTTTGCTTCTTTATACCATTGTGTGTGTGTGTTTTTTATGACCACTTGGGGTGCTGTTTCTACAAAAGTTAAGAATCGTGTGTGCTAATGTATGTGAAAAAAAACATTGCTTGGTCTAAGCATGTTTAAGTTCCTCACCGCAGGGCAGCTGGTGACCGGGACACAGTGTTTAGGCTGACACTCGATGTTCCCCTTCACACAGGTACATAAAGAGCAGTTTACTGAAGACCAATGATCCCCATCCTAGAGAAAGAGAGAGAGAGAGGAATAAAGAATTGATCCCTGTTTATGTGCATCCCACAATTATAGACTCTACAGTACATGCATCCTTTGACCTATACTTTTACATTTACGGATCCATTCATGCATGCATCCTTTTATCATCCATGCACTTATACATTCATCCATCCATCCATATTAACCATGCAATCATAAATCCATTCAGCTGATCAAACATATTTACATCTCAACCATAGAACTCATTCCTTCAGAAATTCATCTCTCTATGTTCTCTACATCAGTCTGTTTTAGCCTATAGCATTTATTAATCTATCCATCCCTCCATTTCTGTATATGCAATAATTGCATCAATACTTCGTACACAAATCCATCTGTACTTGCAATCATTGCACCACCATCAGTCAGTCATCATTCCATCTTATCTTTCATATATCTTTCTGTTCCCCATCCATTGATTCTTTTCACCATTCCAACTATTCATCCATTTCTTCATTAACAAATCGAATTTATCGATTTGTCAGTTAATACATTTTTCCTATACCAATCAATCAATCATATGTATGTAAACATACTTTTTTGCATCCTCATGAATCAACCATCTCGGGGGTAAAACCATCTATTCCACCATTTTATCATCCATCCCATAAACCATCATTCATAAACCAATCCATTAATTCAGAAATACAATCATTTATGTATTTCACATTCATGCATACATAAATAAAGCTCAGTCAGAATTTCATCCCATACTCCTGAAACCCTATTCATGTCCTCACCCTATAGATCTTGTTCTTGAGCCTGCAGTATTTGATGTCCTCCGTCTTCAGGTAAGAGAGACACTCGGGGCAGCACTGGCCGGTCTGGCAGCTTCCTGCCGGTGAACAGCGTTTCCTACACACCACTGTGGAGTCCAGACAGGTGCATGCCGTACAGTTGTCTAAGCTGAAGGATGTATTGTTCTCATAGACTTCACTGTGAAATAAGCAGCTGCCCAGGGACAGGTCAAACACCTTCCTCTGACCTAGGCAAAGGCAAAGACAAAGGCACATGCAATGTCATGCACTGAACTAATTAGTATAATTTATGATGCGTGTACGCATATGGAATGCTTACCCTGGCACCTGGGGCAACACTGGCCTGGAGGGGTGTGGCTCAAATGGGATGGGCAGGACAGAACAGGACAAACCTCTCTATGGCACATTGTTCGGCTTCCCTGAAACAGTAGACATAAAGAGGATTCTAATCTGCATAGTGATCCACATGTAGTTAGATTTAAACTGTGCGTTGTGTAATCCATTTTTTAAATTCTATTTAATTCTACCACGATAACAATGAAAATATTGGAAAAACAATAGTTACATCAGTAGAATTTCATAAGTCTGTTTTTTATTATTGTTATTTTTTGTACATGGCCAACATATATTTTAAACACATCTGTATAGTTTTATCTCACACACTATAAACAAAGAGTAGCCTAATTTAAACCACTTAAACCACTGCAAGATACACAATCGTTTTAGCTCAGTCATGTTTGTATAATTGGTTGGGCTCAGTGGTAGGTTTCTCGCCCGCCATACGCCAGAACCGGTTGCGATTCCCACCAAACCCATTCCAATGGATAACCACCCAGATAAAATGCGAGTGTTGCGTCAGGAAGGGTTTGTATAGTTGGTTAAAATGGAATAAAATTCACTCACTCACTATCTATACCGCTTAATCCTGTCACGGGGGGCCTGGAGACATGGTACACCCTGGACAGGGTGCCAATTCATCACAGGGCGCACACACATACACACTCTCAGGCCAATTTGGGAATGCCAATTAACCTAACCTACATGTATTTGGACTGTGGGAGGAAACCGGAGGATGCGGAGAAAACCCACCAAGCACGGGGAGAACTTCATGCACACAGAGACGGGAATCCAACCCGGCCGGGAATCGAACCCAGACCCTGGAAGTGCAAGGCGACAGTGCTAACCACTAAACCACCGCGCCGCCGGAATAAAATTCAGTTCATCATATTAACTAGGTTGTGCTGAATAAAAGGATTTGTCACTGTGTATTGCACAATGCTGAGCCCTATATATGTATTTAAAAAAGAAAAACAGTAAAACCAAAAATGGCTCAAAATCATGTGACCCTGCATTGTCTTCTAGTCATGCACATGAGTATGAGTAATGAGTATTAGTAGCTGTGGTGGCATAGAAATAGCATAGTAATGCATCATATCGAATATGGAGAAATACCTTGACTTTTATCTTCAGGTGTTTTATCTCACGCAGTAAAGAAAACCAGGTTCCGAATCTGTTTGTCCCTGCGGTGTGCGACTTGGCGCAGGAATGTAAGAATGTAGGACTGGAGGTGGAGTAAATGACTCATCTGAGCTCATGTCTAAGGTTTTTAACACTGCCTTCATTAAAATGACCAAACAAAGCCATGGAGAATATAAACCGGAGTCGCTCAAGAGCCAGAAACCAACATCCAAAATAAACCGTGTTTGGAGAGCCTCCACAGGCCAGCAGTGTTAGAACCATGTCCCTGTACTTCCACTAACCCAGACATACACACACAAGCTCTCTCTAATTGACTGGGAAGCACAGTGAAGGCCTTAATGTGTTTATCCGCAAGGTTTATTTATTGTTAAAGCGTGGTGAAACAAGCCCAGTGGCTCCCTGGAGGACCAAAGACAAACCCATTAGTTGCAGATCCATGAGCCCGGCCAGATACCGCAAGAGATTTGGGAAACATGAACATGTATGCCTTGAGCTATGCCTTTCTCTACAGCGGAGAAATCGCTGCATCTGTGAGATACCAAAGCTGGAGATCTGAGAGCGAGTGTGTATTAGGAACATGTGTGTGGTAAAAGATATAGAGTAGAGTATGCCTGTTTGTCTAAAGAAATTCAAGAATATCGCTTTGTACCGGAGATTACAATCACGCGCAGATGTCTTTCGGGAAAATGACAATTTGCAGATATGACTGGCAGAAGTACTTACGGTGCACATGCATCTGATGCAGGGCTTCCCCTCAGGGTGGAACTCCTCTCTCTCCTTATAAAGCCGACCCTCAAAAATACAGCCTGACAACAAGGAAGATACGGCAAGAGGTTTCATGGTTTTTAAATAAAATGAGCAAATAAATGAAAGCGAGAGGGTTTTAAATCTTTTGCATCATCCAAGGACCAGGCACACGACCCAGGCACAGTACTACACATAATAAATCTCAGAATTGTAATTCCCAAATTCCCAAAAAATAAATACATAAAAAAAATCTGAGTCCATTTTGAGAACCATTGCTCTAAAGAATCACGTTTCCCCAAATGACTTAAGGGTCGCAAATCAACTGTACATTGAGACATGAAACAAACCCCGTCTAGAGTTGGAGTCCCACAGATACTCACTCACCTGGGCAGGAAGGGCAGCATTTCTTCGGATGGATTTTGGGGTTCTTGCAGGGAACCACGCACTGCATCTCTGCCTCAGTGATCACACCTTCCTGTCTCAAAAACGACATGAAGAATTCATCATCGTCAGGAACACAGTCATCACTGAGCAAGCCATTACATCAGGGGGATATTACAGGTCGTCTCATATGGAGTCAGTTCTGGTTGAACCCTTTTGAAAGGCTGTCCAGTGACGACAATCAAGATAAAACTGGAAATGAAAGTTTTTCGTTTCTTTGAGACAGACATCCTGGTTTTCTTGATAACGTGAGGCATAAAAAGTGGGGTTCTTGTGTTCAAAAATGAAACTTAGAGAGAAAAAGGGAGTCTGGATGGATGCATTGATTTGGTGATACCACCAAAGGAACATCTGAAGCATGTCATCAAATGAAGCTGTGATTGCTTTACTAGTGCGTGAACCCAGAAACGAAAATAAGAAACACAGGACGGACATCATCATACAAGTGATGAAGCTAAAGTCTAAAATGTCCTGCAACAGGCTGTTCATAGACATCTTCATAATGTCCAACGACTTTGGTAGAAGTTTAAGGAAAATGTACATTCTATCTCACTGGGAAAGCCATATACATAGATTTCCATTTGATAGTTTGAATTAACAGTAAGTGCATTGGATTTGACTGGAGATTCTTTCATTGGTGGTCACTTCGGGGTCCAAATGTTACTGATGAAGTCGCAACATCCAAAGGAAAGACATCCATTTGCTGCCTCCGTCTTCAGTATTTCAGAAGACGACAGCTTTGGTAGCACTGTTTCAGTCATGTAAGAATAAAACTTTCACATACAGTATGAACGCATTTTTCAGCATAACTCGGACATTTTTCTGAGCTGCTTACAAGTTTATAACATAGTTTACTTTTTGCATGACCAGAAAGATCATTGCACGTCATCCTTTTATCAAAATTGTCAACGTGACAGGGTGAGGAGCGTAGAGCATAGTGAGCATCCCTCTTTGCCGTAAAGTGGTACTAGTGCAAAAGTATCGGAACGGTTTCGAGAGTACAAGTATAAGAAGATAAGCGCGGTATCAGAGGACCGATATGTGAAACTGGTGTCAGTATCAGTGCATCCCTAAGTATAAGAGGAATAAAACACTCCAGTCAATCAGATCGAAAATAAATCAGCTTTAGTGTGGTAACAATAATTAATGAATTTAAAGATTGACTTGAAAGCTGTAGTGAGTTTTAACCTCTTGTTGTAGGATTGTCTGTCTATGAGACATATGTCATGTAGTCTGCGTGCAGGGAAGGCGGTGAGAGCCTCCTTGCATTCTGCGGTCAGCAACTTGGAAAACGCAGTCCTTTTCCCCACAATTTGTTGAATCCTATACCACAGCAAAGCCTTTTCAGATCGGTTTGGATCCGGAATGCTTTGCATGGATTTCTGCCCACACACTTTGCGCTCACTTGCAACACGCGGTGCTTTCTTGTGGCGCCGCAATTCAAGAAATGACACAGAACTCGGTGAGTGTGCAAGTGTGTGTGTATACGTTCCGAAACCTGGGACCCAGATGTGCGGACAGAAAAGCCAAGTTCACCTGCTTACCGTCTGTAAGGCAACAAGCTATAAATCTGTTCTCAGGCACGACTCCGTCTTCACTGAACTAAGACTCCTCAGCGAAGGTCACAGTGAAGGAGATGCTGGAAAAGTCATTCTAGGTCAAAGTGCACGGAGAAAAAAAAAGCCTCACGTGTGGTATCATGTCCGCTCTTTAATTTCGATACCATACAATCCTCGAATGCTTTCTTTACATTTCTTTTATGACTTGGACTGGACTCATACACATCAAAGCTGCAAGCGTGTTCATGCAGGATCACGTTGCTTCAGTAATGTCCTGATAAATATTTTGTGAATATGGAATGCTTTATAAATAATTTCTTTTCTTTCCTTTGACACTTTGATCGCATTGATCCGAATCTTCGCTGGAAAAGCCAAACAAGGATATATGCCACCTTAGATATTTCTGGCATGGTATAAAAAAATCACTGTATTAAAATCTTGCAATCCAATATCACTGGTAAATGTGTATTTCTTTAACAGCACAAGTCCATTTTTTTATTGCACTTATGTCCATATTGCACATTTACTCAGTGAAACTTCAACTCCATTTAGTCTAAAGGAACCTGTAGCAACCTAGAAATAAAGCTTCTTCTGGTTTTCCTTAATGAAATAAGTGACTCATTTATTACAGATCCAGAAAAAAAGTGGTTCACATGATATACACACTATCTAGATAGTATCCTAGCTGGTATTACCTGATTAACTAGATTATTATTATTATTATCATCATCATTGTTCATTAATTCATCTTTTATACCGCTTATCCTGTACAGGGTTTTTGGGGCCTGGAGCCTATCCCAGGAGACTTTGTGCACGAGGTGGGGTACACTCCGGACAGGGTGCCAATCCTTTGTAGAGTACACACACTACAGAGCACTAATTAGCATAATCTGCATGCCTTTGAACTGTGGGAGGAAACCAGAGTACCCAGAGGAAACTCGAGGGAGAAGACACAAACTCCATGCACACAGACCCAGAGGTGGGAATCGAACCCGGACCCTGGAGGTGCAAGGTGACAGTCCACCTATTATTATTATTAGTAGTAGTAGTAGTAGTAGTAGTAGTAGTAGTAAAAGTTTGTCCTCCATTTTAGTTTTTTCTTTGCCTTGAAGTTTTTCTGTTTACTGAAAACTGAGAAAAAAAACCCTCCATATATACACTCTTAAGAACACTTTTAAATGTTCTTTTGGACTGCTAAGGGGTTCTATTTGGAACTGAATTGAAAATTGAGAACTGGGTCCCGGATTTAATCTTTATTAATTATGATGTATGGTATGTTACAATAATCTCTGATGCATAATTTACTTTTCTTTTTTTTTTTTTAGCACAAAGATCCCTAAAGCACACACTAGGAGTCTCACCTGACATCGGCGTGTGATGCACGGCTTGTTCGGGGTCGTCCATGAATACGAGCTGTTGTAAGACTTCCCTTCCAGCTGACAGCCTGAAAAAAATCAAAGAGGGAGAGAGAGAGCTGAATTCTAACTCTGAAAAGCACACCACTGATCTCTCTGAATTCCCAGTGCTTCATAGTTTGAACAGAAAACACATTAAGTCACTACTGTATAGATGGAAACCCTGCTCAGTGTGGAAATGTCTGGGGCTTTACCGTAAGCCCTCCAGATCCTCATGTGCCCCGTGTCCCCTTGCACCCTTCGTCATCTCCACCCCCCCAACATCCACACACACACACACACACACAAGCACACACAGACTCCCCCACGCTACCCTCGCAATGTTACACATAAAACAAATCCAGTATGGCCCTGAATGAAAGGAAGCAGCGTGGAGCCGTGAGCTTTGGAGGAAACGCAGGAACAACACAAAAGATGACGACTGGGATTTTCCATTCAAAACTAACAAAAACTTGCCTTGACATATAAAAAAAAAAGCCCAGGCATCCTTAATAAACCCCTGACTCATAAAAACTAAAAAGAGTGAGACAGAGAGAAAGAGAAGCAGATCACAAACAAAAGGCAGCACCCCCGCTGTGAAGATATGAGTTCAGTCCGGAGTGACCTCAGACATTTCTTTTTCGCTTTCTCTCTCTCTTTCGGTCAGTTCTGACGGAGTGACGAGCCAAACCAGCGCTGGAGCAACGCAGAGCTCATAAAAAAATAAGAGTTTTATTTCTGTGGCCATAAACTTGAATCTACACCCAAGACTCCCATTTCTAACCAGCTGCTGAATCTGGCTGTAGAGAATGTTTTGGAGAAAACACACACACACACACACACACACACACACACACACACACACACACACACACACACACACACACACACAAACACACATGACGGAACTACATAATTATCTACAAAGCTACAATGGTTAAAATCAACATATGATTTATCCACTCTGCAAAAAATGTTCTATAGAATTTTAAAACATATTTTACTTTATAGAATTTCTATAAACGAAAAATGGAAATCCTGTAGAACTTTAGGACTCAATTTCAATAGAAATGTTTCAGTAGAATTCAAGATAAGATAAGATGGATCTATGAAACTTAAGGACCAAGGTTTGTAGAAAAGAATCAACAGAAATAGAGTTTTGTACGAATTGTTCTATAGAAACATTACTAATGCCAGAAAACCGCCATGAGCAAATGCTCTTGAGATCTATCTGTAAACTTACCGTTTCAGTTTTTCTGAATTTTCTGAAATCTTTTTCATAGTCCCATTGATACAAAAAGAAAAATATTTCTATAGCGTTTCTTGCTTTTCCTACACAGCCTGGGTGATATAAGTTGTGTAGGATTCTATAGGACTATTTCAATAGACCTTGAGTACTAAAGCTCTAAAGGATTCTGTAAACCCATTTCTATAAAACTTGGTCCTACAGTTTTAACAGATTCCATCGAACCTTTTCTATAGAACTGTAGTACTGTAGTTTACACAATTCTATAGATGATACTCAATTTTAGTAGAACTTGGGTACTAAATTTTTGCATGATTATATAGATCACGTTCTATAAAACCTGAATATTACCTTTTACAATAAAACCTGTGTGCTAAGGTTTTACAGCGTTTTATAGACCCATTTCTATAGAACATGTGTACCAAAGTTCTACAGGATTCTACTGATCCATTTCTTTAGAACTTTGTTACTAAGCTTCTACATGATTCTATAGACACATTTATGTAGAACCTGAGTACTACATTTTTACATTATTATATAGAATAAGTTCTGAGGAACATAGTTACAAATTTTTTACAGCATTTCCAATAGAAATTGGTACTGAGGTTTTACATAATTCTACAGTACAAAGTTTCTATATTTCAGTAGAAACTTCATACTAAGGTTTTACACCATTTATAGAACTATTTCTGTAGAACTTGGGTACTATACATTTCGATTAAAAAAAAGTTAATCAAGTATTATTAATATTTATTTATTTTTGGTATTATTTATTACTCATTATCTAAAGTTTTATTTAAGTGTTATTAAATGTTTTAGATTGCATTTTGGATTAGACAAATTTATCAGAAAAAAAAAATCACATACATTTTACAAATTTCTATATGTTTTTCACATGATTGTGTGAGTAATATGCATTGTTAACAAAATAAACATAAGGAAGTGTGTTTTAAGGAGTCATGCCTTTAAACTGCATGTGTGAACATAAAAAAAAATAATCGAGTGATAAAATAACACATAGAAAAAATTATGCGAAAGTAAATAATTCATGTGACGTTATTTACTAGGGGGTAATGTGTTGAAAATTAAACCTCATGTCCTACAACGAATAATTACTGAAAACATTTACTGAAAATTTTAAAATATATACAAATAAATGAAAAAGTAACAGCAACAAAAAATTTCAACTATTGAAAAAACGAACTACAGTGACGAATGGAATGATGAATAATGAATATGAACGCCAGTCTATGGGGAAACAAATGTTCAAAAAAGCAAATAAAGAAAATGTTGAATAAAAAAATTATATACATTTTTAACATTTTATTTAACATTATCAGATTTATTATGATTATCGATAAAAGCCATTTGCAAGTTAATTTGGGGTTAATGTAAAGTGTGTAACACAAGGGAGAGTATACGCACCTTTGCATCTTTCGCAGCAGGCTCCAGTCTGTTTCACCACCAGTGCACAGTCGTCTGCCACTAGGGGGCACTTCTCCTGCTTGCAGTCTGCTTTATTGTTCTGCAAAGAGAAACATTTGGAAAGAGAGAGAGAGAGATCACAACTGTCATTTTTGGTCATGTGTAGCTTCATTGCTAAATGATGAGTGAATAGAATTTATAGCTTTGGTGAATTTCTATGATGACCATGTAAGCAATCGTAAAATAAACATCCTTGATAACTCTCTGTTTAGAATGATAAGTGTGGATAGCAGCAGAGGTCATGGGAAACATTAACAGTATTACAGCGTGGCCTTATGATAGCCTCACACGAGCCTGGCTAATGTCATTTCCATAAAGGATAAAAGAGAGAGAGAGAGAGATGCGCGATGTAAAGGAGGGAGGAGTGAGACTGCCCAGACGAGGTTTTGAGAGAGTACAGTCTCTATCCTGTTTTCTTACAAACTTCACCAAGGTCAAAGGAATGCCTTGCGCCTCTAAACGCTGTCAGGGCTATCGGCTTACAAGTCGGCCGGCAACAACCCGCCCTCCATTGATTTCCTTTCATAAAGTCAGACCCTGGAGTAAGTCAATACAAGGAATTCATTAAACCGTCACGTCGCCTTGGAGAGATGACAGCAGAAGATGGAGGCGGAGAACCCGAGAGTCCCACCGAGACCAGGCGTCCTTTTGACACCAACCAAAAGCCGGTCGGGCTCGAATGGCACGCTAAAACTCTCCAATTGTGTCGAAGACAGAGTGTTTGACTCGGGCGTTTGTACAGTGTACTTCGCCTATGACCCTCTTTAACGCGCGTGAAAGGCGTGAAACTCTCTCAGGGCGATAACAATCAATAAATACTCCACTCTATGCCAAAAGCTCATAGAGTGCTCTTATGCTCATCTATTTACCTAAATGCTCTAATCTGATTGGTCAAAAGATGAAACAGTCAGTTTATATAACAGCACCTTTGAGTAGTTTTGGCTGTTATTCGTATTAACGAAGACAGATAACTAATCACTGATATAACGTTTTCTGTAAGGAGATGGTTGTTTAACATTAGTGGAAGGAGTCTCCAGTGTTAACGCTTCGCAATTGTAAGGTTTGTGCCGTGGGAAAATCTTCAGGATCAACAACTGTTTAAAGGAACCAAACCGTCTCATCGATGTTCCCAAGCATAAAATACAACTATAAATGGATAAAATACAGTAATAAATAAAAAATTCGAATCGCTGACAAATAATCACTGTGATAATAAAACACTTCAGGACATATTGAAGATTCACATCCAGCCATATCACACTCTCATTCTCCTATAACAGCAAATCCCCATCATGTTTAATTCCTTACTTAAAACCTCACGTTAGTATTAAATCGATTCTCTCAGCCCCTTGGAATCTTAAGACATTTCTTCTTCGCTGCAGACGTAACGCTGAAATTTACAACGTCTCAAGTTTAACAAGCTCTACGCTGATTTTTACGGCCTCTTCCTGAACACTTCCCTGGCTGTAGTGTTAAATGTTTGCACATTAGCCTCTGTTTGCCCATCTGTCCGTTTTTTCCTTCCACTGAGTTATTACCGCAGATTATGCTCAGCGATGTCCCCCTTATGAAACAGGTCAAAGGTCAGAGGAGATTAAAAGTTTGGAGCCCATGAAATCTCTCAGAATGAGACATCCAGGCAGAGACGAGGCCTGTGAAATTCTTCAGCACTCCCATGCTGATTTTCATGAGTCACGTACTAAAGTTAACGAATAGAATAAGTATGTGAGGAGAGAGTTCATCAACGTCCTGTAAGGCGTCCGGGTTGTCTTAGGAAATGGTCCGTCATAAGATGTTCAGCAGACGTTCAACCAAAAAAAAAAATCTGATTTAATTAACCATAGTTAATTTTTTAAAAGTTTTTGGGTCATTTTATATACATATAACTCATATAAACATAAATTTATGATCTCCATGTAATAAAAACATAATTTTAACTCCGATAATTAAGGAAGAGATCAATCAAAATTAATATCCAGATTTATGTTTAGCTTTTTTTCGATTTGTGAAAATGTTAAAAGCATTGCATACACAGTATTTGCGTTAGCTCAATCAACATGCAGCCGTATTAGCCATAAGTTATAGCATCTCTCCCAAGTACATCACGCACATCGCTAACACAAGACGAAAATGGAATGTACCATAAATTCCTCGTAGTAAGATTCCCAGGCGAACTCATAAACGAGTGTCCTCCTGTCTCGTGGCTCCGACTGTCCTCTGACCTTTAACCTTTCTCTGAACAATATAAAGGTTGCAACTTACACATATAATCAACAGTTACTTCCTCTCGTTTCACTGACTAAGCACGTTTCAGCATTACTAAATGCAATCAGCGAGCTAAAGAGAGATTTCCTGCAGAGGAAAACGTGTCAATAGTTTGGTGATAAGAAGCAATTTAATAAATGAATGCTTTGTTTTTATAGCATTGAGATTGTACTAATAAATTAGAAAACCTTTATTAGTGGAGAAATCATATATAAATCAGCTTCTGTTTAAATGTAAAAAAACAAAAATAGTACCAAAAAAAGAAATTCCCAGAAATCAATTGAGTATTGGTTGTTTAGCAGTAAATCATGATTGCTTACATTTGGTCCACAATACACTCCCACTGCCCTAACTGTCTCAGTTAATACTCAACTAAGTTCTTTACATACTACAGGCACCACTTTGTGCACTTTCTCTACTTTGTGCACGGAGTTAGTTAATACATTATCTCTCAATATCATTGTATCGATTTCCACAGATTTATATCTATCTATATTTTACTCCAAGAAAATGGGTCCTTCCGTGAGTTCAATGGCTCTTAACTTTCTAAAGAAACAAGGAAGTTTTCCTGACATGGAAACACTCTACGTCCAAATCCTAAGTGTTCCCTCAGAAGAACACCAAGATCCTGTAATGTTCTTTTCACTTTTTATTAAAGATGATATCAAACACTTTCACGATTTACTTTTAACAAATCCAGTACAAGTAAAAAAAAATTTTTTTTTTTAAGATTTCCCCCTGAAGCCAGCCATGTAAGCTTAGAGTTAGAATCTGAATTTAAGTTTATTTTAAGATTATACTTTTATAACACTAACAGCTTCAATTATATTAATATATATTAATATTATAATACACTGTGCCATCATTTTCTTTTCTTTTTTCTTTCTTTCTCATATTTGATACCCAGGACATCATGTAAACATTTACAGACGACTGATTGGACCAAATAATTCTCTGCTCACATTCTGTAGACGGATTATGTAATGATTTACTTGGTTTGTCTGGAGTTGGCTTCATGTCGGTGGAAGCAATAAAACACCTGGTGGTGTGTAGTTATGGGGAAATAATCAATGACAAGATGATGATGTGCAAGGTGATGCATGCATAACATGAAAAACAAAGATGGTAAAAATAAATAAATAAATAAATAAATAAATAATAATAAAGTTACTCTAATCAAGGAGAAGTGATTTTTTTTTTGTCTTGAAGTTTTTTAAACATACAGAATGCTATATATACTGTAGCTAAACTGTAGATAGATAGATAGATAGATAGATAGATAGATAGATAGATAGATAGATAGATAGATAGATAGATAGCACATTAAAACTTTAATCTGTGATTTGAAACACTGTACTGTCAGAGCTGCGGTTCTGGGAAATTAATCAACGCTAATCAGACCTGGGAATTTGTGCGTATGAAGTTTAAAATTGGTGTGTGTGTGCGTGTGTGTTACATTTTCATCAACTTGATTAAGGAGTTGAGGAATTTGTCTTCTTGAAAAGGACAGACACGAGACCCGATACACGAGAGACACGTCAGACGACGCGCTCACTGGGGCTCATTATGGCAGTGGATGGCGCTCCTGTGGCGCTCTTTTCAACAGACATTAGCGGAGACGGAGACGATCAGCGCGAGCCGAGACACACGGCTGCTTCTAGGGGGAGACGCGCGCGGCGAGATGAAAGGCAAACAGGTAACACGTCATAAGAGTTTTTTTTTTTTAAAGAAAAAAAGTTGTGTGTGTGTGTGTGTGTGTGTGTGTGTGTGGTAATGGTCATAAGCTGGGTTCCCTCTTACTGAAAAATCATAAACGTTTGACATCTTAACATTTTAAACACGTGACTAATATGCTATATCAACGTCACATCTAAAAACTGTAAAAAAAAAAAATAATAATAAAATAAAAATCTGTGATACCTTCAAAAAATCTGATACATTATGAGAATGAAAAACGTACATAAACGTGACAAATCCCACACGTGAAGTCCACGAGTCTCCTATGAAATACTAACCTAAATTTAAACCAGAGCGAAAACTCCACACACACACACACACACACACAAAGACCACGGTTGTACCAGGAGAGAAAAAAGGGGGGAAATGGTTTGCTGTCTCTCTGTCTCTCTCACCAGACACACGCAGGAGATGCAGGGGTTGTCCGTGATGTTGGGAATGTCTAACACCTCTCCTTCGTTGTCGCAGCTCGCCTCCGTTCCTGCGCACAAACCACACACACACACACACACACACACACACAATAGAGCACATTAACATAACACTCAACACTAAGTGATCACAAGTGTGTTTGACACTCAGGAGTGACCCTGGAAGAACGTTGGGTATGATCATTAATCTGAAGCTGAGTTAAATTTATCATTGAAAAATAAGCATTTATAAAAAAAAATGATGGCTCAGTTATAATTTCTCCACACTTCTGATTTCATTTAGTTTATTTATTTTAAGCATGCTTTTTGTAGAACAGAAACATTTTTCCTCGCCTAAACATTCAAAACAGTATTATAAAACAGCACGATTGCTCTGACCTGCTTATATTCCTGCTTATATCCCCTTTTCCACTTCATGGCATTATCTATTCTGTAGTTACTGCACACACACACACACACACACACACACACACACACACACTCACTGCATATCCATGTTACACTATATGCATTGCATTTACTGTATGCATACACATAACTGTACTTATTTAACCCGAACCTTATCATTTGCACACTGCCTATATTTGCACCGATGTGTCTCTACAGAACCTGTACTATGCAACGAGAAAAAGTTGCACCTTTCTACTAGATTAATCAAACTTCTTTTTTTTTCTTCAGAAATATGTTCCAGCTCTACATTTCATATTTTTCTTTCTTTCTCTCTCTCTCTCTCTTTAAATGAGTCTGAGTTGGTTGTTTTGTGTTTTCCCCCGAGTTGCTCCCGAGTCCCGTTCAAACCGGGCACGCGGCGCATGCACGCCGTTAATCACGAGCTCTTTCCACCTGCTCTCCCCCGAATCAAACTTTCCCCACATCTCTTACGGCGCTTTCTGTCCCCGAGAGGACACAATGATACATGGACATGGCTGCGTCCCAAACCGCACACTTTGCAGCACTGGGTGGGACAAAATATAGATCTGGGGTGTTATCTCAAACCGAATAACCCTGATACAGGACATGGTAAAGTAAATAATAATAATAATAATAATAATAATAATAATAATAATAATAAAGAATGGAGAGGGGTCAGAAATGAAGCCTTTGCAGCAATCATTCTGGTAGGGTTTGGTGAAGTGGGACCTACTTAGGAGGTAAATGGTTTTAGAAAAGAGACAAACCCTGGAAAGTTTAGATTCTCAGAAATAAAGGCACTTTTTCTTTGCATCAAGTGTGCATTTCTTTGCATCCACATTTGCATTAACAGTAAGCACATCTATCTATCTATGATGGTGCATGTGCATTCTTACCAAATTAAACCTGTTTAAGCTCAAATCTTGCAACTCTAAATGCAAGCCAAAAGTCGCAGATTCTTCACTCTTCCTTAACACAGCAGATTATTCATTCTAACAACATACTTTTTAAAGTGCCTTTATTTTCTTAAGATGTATTCTGAT
This sequence comes from Clarias magur, assembly GCA_013621035.1. Taxonomy (NCBI): domain Eukaryota; kingdom Metazoa; phylum Chordata; class Actinopteri; order Siluriformes; family Clariidae; genus Clarias; species Clarias magur. The sequence continues at coordinate 578,387 of QNUK01000184.1, read as the reverse complement.
AGCTAATCATTGTTATTATGTTTAATTATAATGATTATGATTCATTTGTAAAATCACACAGTTACTAATTATCATCACACCTATTAAGGTGTGTAAAAACAGGACAAAACCTATCCAATTAACCAGGCATGCACTGAATGCACTGACTAGACTATGCAAAACGATGCAAAAATAATGCACCACGTCAGAGACTTTCTTAGAAGAAGAAGAAGAAGAAGAAGAAACACCCGACATTGACTGCGCGTAAATAAACGGATTCACGGAAACGCGCGCTCCGGTACGAATCCATGACACGAGATCGGCTTACCTGTAATTATAGACGCGATTACCCGAGGAGTCTGGAACAATACAAACAGGAACAAGAGTCTTCGGGTAACGAGAAAGGTCATAGTCGTGCGCGGTGAGGGAAACATCACCATTTAGTCCCGAGTGTGCAACAAAATGTAAAATTAAAAATGAAACCAAGTGTTTTTTTTTTTGTTTTTTTTTTTTTTTATCCACACGTTAAATTCCGATCATGGATCTGGAGAAGCTTACAAAAAAATTGGTGCGTTTAAAAAAAAATTTTTTATTTATTTGTATTTTTTTTTTTTTTTTAAATCTCCACCGGGTTTCTTCCTTTATGCGCAAATCACAAAAACCCACACCGGGTGCGCACTCCTGATTCTCATCCCGCCGCCTCTCCAAAGCGTTCAGTATCTCCTGTGATGATTCGGGAAGATGCGTACAGATCACCGGTGTGTATCCTGAAGACGAACACGCGTCCAGAAGCGCGGAGTCGCCTCCCAGCCCGTGCGTAAAAACCAGCTGACGCGCACTGAGCTTTCATAGAAAACTCCGCGCCTCCAGTTAAACGTTCCCGCGGCGCAGGGACCTCCTCCCGAGCCTGAACAGATCAACCCCCAACCTCAACACACACGGGTATTTAAATGTTGTTGTTGTTTTTTTTATCATGCTCATCCTTTTCTGCAAACCATTTCTGATGGTGGTGAAGGAGGAAGTGTGCGTCTAAGTGTAATGAAGTCTCAGCGGGGGGTCTGGGGGGGGTGGTGGAGTCTTTAGAGAATCCGAGTGTTTGTCCTATCATATCTCTAACGAGGTTGCAGACAAGGAGCGTGGACTGTGGATGAGCCGTGCCATGCATTAAACATTACACAGGAAACCGATGCAAAAAGACCAAAGGCTAATCTCTCACTGATTATTTTTCTGTTATGCAAACAGCTGCGCGTGACCCCCCCCCCCTCTCTCTCTCTCTCTCTATATATATATATAGAGAGAGAGAGAGTAAACTTCCAAAAGCACTGGATAACAAATAAAAACCCGACTTCAAAGCGTAATTATAACCCAAACCCTATTTTTTTTATTGCTCTTGTTTGATTCATTTTATGGCAAAACGTTAAATCGGAAACCATGCGAGGAAGGAAAAATCTGACCACAAGTAATCTGATCCTCTAGATGGCACCAAAGAGAGCTTTTGCACGTGCAATAATTAGGAGAAATGACATATTTTAACACTTGCTTTTGATTTCTTTTATTGCAAAAATACTAAATTAAAAATAGCCAGTTGCAAGTGAATAACAGACTTGTCGTCGTGTGTGCCCTGTCTGTTTAATGCTCTAGGTGTGTGTGTGTGTGTGTGAGAGAGAGAGAGAGAGAGAGAGAGAGAGAGAGTGTGGCGGTAGACTCCTGGACTCCGCACGGTCAGCTGTCGGAAGGGCACGAGCGCGCGACCCGTGACCTGCTGCGGGACTGAGTGAGCTGCGCATGTGCACGCATTAAGCCACGTTTTGCACCATGACCGAGTCCCCTCCACGCACCCTTTCAGAGCATGCACTAAAAAGCTAAGCATTAAAATTGCTTCCTGCAGTCCACATACAGTATATAACACAACCCGACATTACTGAGAGAGAGAGAGAGAGATCTATAGGCTGCTCTATATGTATCGCATCACTGAACACATAACTAAGGAGTAACATTTGCTTCTTTAGTTTTACATTAGGACTCACTCATCATATATACCGCTTTATCCTTCATACAGGGTTGGGGAGCCTCACCCAGGAGATTTAGGGCACGAGGCGGGGTACGCTCTGGACAAGATGCCAATCCATCGCTATTTTGGCAATTTAGTCCAATCAGATTAGAATGGCAATCAGCCTATCTGACAGCCTACCTGTCTTTTAATGTGTGTTTGAGGAAACCAGAGTACACGGAGGAAAACCCACCAAGCACAGGGAGAACATGCAAACTCCATGCACACAGAGCTTGAGGCGGAATCATAACCCGGACCCTGGAGGTGCAAGGCGACAGTGATAAAAACTAACCCAGCGCGCCACCAGCTTTGAGGCGAGGAAAAGGAATTTGCACATACATCATTTACTTAAAACATCTTTTCTTTTTTTTTTAGTTACAGAAACTTAGGAACAGAAAAAAACAGGAATTATATAATTGTCGTCATCATCATCATCATCATCATCATTACTTCCTCTGGTGCAGGGAATGTGAAAGAATTTACCTCTCATGAATGGGCAGATGGTTGCACAGCAGGTCTGCACATAAGTGTACACACTTCTCCATAGTCAGTTCACCTCCTAGCAAGTTTTTGGACACTTGGAATAAACTTGAAAGTTGCAACAAGTGTGCAACTGTGTACTTTCAGTTATGTATACCGATTATCTAGACCTTTTTTTTTTTTAAGGTGTACCAGTTTATTGTTACTTATAACAAAGATGCACACAAACTCATTGCTTTTGCAAGAATTATAAGATAATGACTAAATGATTGTAAATTCCAGCAATTCAATACAGGCTAAAGAAAAAAAAAATTGTAAAAAAGAACAAACCCAAATTTGTCATTGCATACTGATGCTGTGAATCTTCCATTCTATCATACCATAAAAGAGCTCGATTAGATTCATATGGCTGTGGAGACTGGAGAGGGCATTAATGTTCGTGTGAAGTTGTCATGCTTGTGAAACCAGAGTGGAGAAGATTTTGTGCTTTGTGACATTATGAGTAGCTTTTACAGGATGTTTAAATCATGGCCATACAAGAAAGGGATACACGAAAACGTTTCCCACACAAGCTCAAAATTACGAGAGGCATTCAATTAAATCCGGGGCATAAAATATGATGAAATTTTTGCTGAATGAAGGTGTAAAATGGATTCACATTTACAGAAGACTTCTTTCACAGTATGGTGATGAGAGTCTTAAACGCAGTAAAACATCTGAATGATGCAAACATTGAAAAAACAAAACATGAATCGCTTTAAGCCATTTCCATGTTTCTGGCAATATAGTTATAATATAGTTATTATATATGGCAATATAGAGTTCCCAGGAGGGCGGGGTTTCAGAAGCAAAAGGCTGATCAGGTTTCAGCATACTGAGAAAACTTTCTACCTTCATTGTGTCTAAGCATTAGTGAAACTCTGGGATAAGTGCATTAGTGTAGCGGTGGATTATATATAGAAATAAAGGCAGGTCATAAAAGTCCCGGTTTGACTTGAACACCCCTCGTACAATCTTCTAGAATTTTTCCAGTGACGTCTTGGCTGATAGAAATTGAACTTGTGGTTTTTTGCTGTTGTACCTCATCAGTCGTAAGGTTCGACGTGTTGTCTGTTCCGTCTTGTTCAGAACAATAAAACAGATGGCTAGAAGATTTTGAATATTGTATATTCATTTATTATGTATCTAAAGGTCAGCAATATAAAACAATATAATTGAGTAAATAATAACAGGACGACTATGTGCTTGAGGTATTACAATAACCAGTGTGTCTCTGAGTTGTTTCTGTTTTTAAAAAATCTTGCCATGTTGTACAACAGAATATAAAAATGGATTCTAATGGCAACCCATTTCTGCTGTCCTTCACACACACACACACACACACACACACACACACACACACACACACACCAATTGATCGGTTCACAAGTACAGAATTTATCCTTTAACACACGCTAATCTACTCCCTTTGGCCGTCAAAAGCTGCTATAAAAATAATAATAATAAAAAACCCTTAAACTTTGAAAAGCTGTACTTTTATTCTTGGTCGCATTCTAAAATGCCTCTGGCACTAATTGACACGTCTGTTACTAAACTTCTCCGAAGTACTTTCTTTTTAAACAGAATATTTTGTAATATGCAGTAATATATGTATGTATTCGGAATAATAATTCAGATATTGTTACAGAACACTGTGCAAGCTCGTGTCTAAAGAGGAAACGCCTCGCTGTAACGTTTATTAACTAGACGCGACCTCTTTACGTGCATATCCTGATGCTTTATACGTCTATGGCTATGCACTTGCCCACATCAGACGTCAGGGAAATGGTTAAAGCAGTAGGACTGATATGTCTAATAAAATGAGCTGACGTTAAAGGGACGGAGTATGAATTTTAGTGCCTGCATTTAGTGTAACTACACCCACAAAGGATGCAGCAAATATGCTGACTACGATGTCTGCAGTCTGGACTGAGAAATACACAGCTGCTGCAAGTGTGTGTGTGAGTGAGAGAGAGAGAGAGAGAGAGAGAGAGAGGAGGGAGCAGGAAAGATGTGTGTATGTTGGGAGCTGGTATAGTAGGTAGTGGCACAGACAGAGAGACATAGAGAGGGAGAAACGGCCTCAGTGGACCCGTCTGTGGGTTATTTTTAGAGATGGGGAGGTGGCTTGGTAGGGCGTGTTGCCTGTGAGGGGGCGAGAGAGAAAGAGGGGTCAGACTCAGACGTCACGCTGGCCCTGCGTGGGTGGCTTGGTTAGCACTGTGGGTTTCGGCCTGCATTCCCTGATCGCTGCCTCTAAAATAAACTGAGCAGAAAGTTTCTCACTTGCTCCTGTTTCTCTGACGGAGAGGAAGCTCCACGGTGTAACACACTCTGATGATGGAACAGAAGACAGATGCTTTGTGGTCGCGCTGGAAAACAAGCGCTAACAAACAGTGACACTCAGCCTGTACTTACATGATGCCTATATGAGGTTTCAGAGCAGGGGATGGGAAAAGCCACCCAAAGCGATGTGTGTGTGTATGTGTGTGCATGTGTATTGCATCTGGTCAGCCGTCCCCTGCTTCTTTCTTCTTCTCTTTAGCCTTGACTGAGGGTTTTTTGGAAACCTTCACTTTCTCTTTTTCGGGCTCGAGCGCAGTCTCGTCCTCCTTCCTCGATTCTTTTTTCGACTCCCTCCTCGACTCTTTCTCCTTGGTTGAGTCCCTTTTGATGTCTTTTACCTCCTTCTCAGAATTCTTCTCTTTCTTTTCATTGGAGGAACCTAAAAAACAGATTTAGGAAAACAAAATTGAAAATTGAAAATCTTGTTTCTTTACTTTTTAGAAAGTTAGTAATTAAGACAAAATTAAGTTAATTAAGTTCAGCCTTTATTTACGTTTACATTTACACTACAGCACAGTGAAATTCTTTGTTATTCGCATATTCCAGCTTTTTGTTAGCAGTCTGGGGTCAGAGCCCAGGGTCAGTCATTATACGGTGCCATACAGGGCCTTGCTCTATATGCCCAACAGCAGGACTGGGGTTTGAACCGCCGACCTTCCAATCAGTAACGCAGAGCCTTAAAGCACTGAGCCGCAGCTACAGTTTTGCTATAAAAACTTTTCAGCCTTAGATAGAAAATAATTTACTCATTCAATTCAGTTCATCATTTTAAAAAATTAAAATGGTCCCCAAGTGGTGCAACAGTACTGAACTTGAACTGTCACCAAGAGATCGTTCAGACGTTCATTTCCCGGGTAAGGCTGTAGCTCCCCCGCAGCCGGGAACCTAGAGAGATCCGATTGGTCGAGCTCTTTCAGAGGGGAGTGACGGGAGCCACCTCCCATCAATTGCGACTCTAGCCAATCATGGGCGTGTGTGAGCTCACGCAAGCGAAACATGAGGATAAGCGCTGTCCTCCGAGTGTGTTATGCTGCTCCGAACGGTGCATGAGCGAGCAGTTTGAAAAGATGCGGTTGGTCGGCGTCACGAGGCTCAGAGGAAACACGGAATAGTCTCTGTCGCCCCTCAGTGGTAGTTGTAGCCTTGATGAAGGAAAGCCCTTATGATGGGCCGGAATTGGTTCCCCTTATTTAAGGGGGGAAAAAAATTCTATGTTGTTATCTTAAATTTATCAGGTCAATTTTTTTACATTATTATTTCCTTAAAAAAAAAAAAAAATATATATATATATATATATATATATATATATATATATATATATATATATATATATATAGTTTCTGCTACAATATTTTGAAATTTGGAATGTATTTAGTTTGAATTTATATAATATAATAAAGAATTGAATAATATTTGTATCATCTATTAGCAAGAACATTAATGATTACTGCATGAATATGTTTTTCAAACCACATACAGTATATAAAAAAGGCATTTAAAGGACAACATCAAGGTGAACTATTTCCACGTGGTACTGTACGTGTTATCAGTTGTCGAACCGCAGCTACATTTAGAGGTCGGCGATAACACTAAGTTTGGAGAATTTAGCTGATTAAGGCGGACGTGCAAATATATTATGGGTAACTGTGCATATGTGTAGACATAAAGACACACGCACACACTGAACAAAAATCAGGTTAATACATAACAATAATAATCTTTGATGCAAACCTTTATCGGTGTGCAAACACAAACATACAATACTCAAACACACACAGAGCATTAACAGAGTGTGTAGAATGCAGTTGTGTGTCTATGTCCCAATTAAACCAGTGTCTGTTGTCAGCTCCCTCGGGTTAACGCTGCGATTTGGCCCGCCATCACTATCTGTGTGTGTGTGTGATGTGTGATACATGTGTATCACACATCACACTATGTGTGTGTGTGTGTGTGTGTGATAGCACTGTGCAGTTTGATGGGGTTAAGGGCATTGTGTGTGTTTGATTCTAACAGACGGTTCTGCTGCCTGCTGTGACTGACAGAGTGACAACGGCACCTGACTCAAAACAAAAGTAATCTATACACACACACACACACACACACACACACACACACACACACACACACACACACATGCTCAGGTCATTCTCAGCAGCTGACTTGCTCACTGATAAGGTGAGGAAAGGGCTGTCTAGTCCCGGCGTTCCCTCTCGCTCTCTAACGTCTACTAAAGCGTCCTGCGTGTGTTCTCCACGTGTGAGTGAGCGTTTTAAAGAAAACTCCTCCAGCTCCTGTAAGCTCACGTTCAGACCCGGGGAACATCTAAGTGCTGCCATATGACGGAAACCTCGACACGCAGATGGGTTCCCGTGCGGCCGCAGAACCAAAACAAGAGGGCGAGATAAGAAGAAATACATACATGGCAAACTATAGAGACTCTCATAAAAGAGAAGCCGCACGGGCAGCACAACTAAGCGGCACGTGTGATGTGAGGCGGAAAAGCACTAATAAAGTTGGAGTCTATATATAAGCAGAGGCGGCTTCGAGAGCGGACCGGAGCCAGAGTCAGACCCAGGCACCAACCAGCTAGATCTTTAGATCTTTTACAGCTAATTAAAGCAGCAGTATGTAACTTTGTTGAGAATAATGTATTACTGTATTTGAAATCGGAATCAAAAGAGGCATTCAAGCGCTAAAGGGAAATGCTATAGTACACGGAGTCATTGTGGTGCAGCAACTTATGCCCAGTCCTCACTTGTGATTTTTGCTACACGCTGTTACGAATTCACAAATTGTAGGTACAGCATGTCCGTGGCATTCTGGTCAGCATGAGCTATTAACATTTTGAGCTTGCTCAAAAAATGTGATGTTTTATAATACCCCTTCTGTATGGTTCCACAGGTTCCACTATCTGTGGTCATTTGTGTCAAGCCAAGAAGCTACAGACACCCATGGAGACCCATGGCTACGGCAAACAGGAAGTACTCTGCAACTTTAAGAACAGAATTACAAAGCAACGCAAAAAGCCAAAATAATAATAATCCATTTCAACACCAACAGCCCAGGGGACCAGGTTGCCAGGTCATGTGATGGCAAGAGTTAATAAGCACCAGGATTGTGACAGCCATTTGTTTCTGTTATCGTACCGCTCACTGTAGCAATCCGTAGTTGCTTGTAGCACATCGTAAAGCTATCTGTAATCAATTGCCCTCATCCGCGGGCTTACCGTAACAAATCATTGCCTCTTCCTTGTCTTGATGCAGTTCCCCCATATATTCCACCTTTGCGCTTTTTATAATCTACACCTTAGCTCATGATGTCAGAGTGTGTCGACACCACAAGTCGTTCTTTGCTATGGAATTGTAGTGTTTCAAGGCAAAAATCTGTGGCAAAAAATGCTGCAAGTTGAGCATTAGCTGAAAAGTTGGAGCGGATTTGTGTTTACGGGCTGTCACAGCAACCTTGGGGAAATCTTCCAAGTCATAAATCCCTAAGCTTTAAATAAAATTAAAAAAATCTGAGCATGCACAAGTGTGTGTGTGTGTGTGTGTGTGTGTGTGTGTGTGTGTGTGTATGTGATAACTAACATACATTCTTTCTCTGGCATACAAGCAGATCTTTCTATGCAGTGTCTAACTTCTGAATCACTGAATAGAAAATTCTACACCAAATTCCAAACTTACACATAATTTCTTTTTACGTTATTCTTACTAATAGATATTTGTTCTTCTTCCTATTCTTCTTTTTAATTCTTACTACATTTTATGTTAAATCAACAGCTAATAAAATAAACACCAAGTCACAAAAGAACGCTATTTTTTTTCAACATATAACACGTGAGCTAAAATACAGTGTGAAAATGATACTAAGTAAATACATCAAACAAATGTCACTGATTTTGTACGTACATCTAAAACATTTAAAAACACAAACATTTCAAACGACTGTATAATGTGCTTAAGCCGGCAACAATTTCATGCCTCGTGCCACTCGGAACGCTCTGTGTTACTTCCTGTGGGCATGTCCTATCTTAAGCTTGCTGCTGGTTGCCATGGTTTCACACCCTGCACCATGTTTGATATCCATGTATCCACACAAAACAATCAATTGATCGCCAAACATTATGGAATCACCAGGGACGTCCCGATACCATATCATCACGATACTCAGGTGCAATTCGAACTGTATTGCGATTCTGCAAGTATTTATGCAAGATTTTATAAATATCAGATTTATCATAAAAAAAATTTTCCTACGATTCTAAACAAACTTAACTCCTAGTACACAGGAGGTGTGAATAGTTTAGAGCGCCACCTGTAGGATTACAGAGGAACAGTGACATTTTACCATGTCAACATATGTCAAATTTATTTTACACTCATTGCGACATGACTGTATAGTGATATGTAACTCTGATACGATTTTCAACCTTAACAATAAATAATTTTTAGACTGAAATTGCTCTAATCTGAGTTGCTGCGTTGCTCAGGCCACTGACTGGAGTGAACTGAAAGAATGGGAATTTGAACATTGTGTGCATGAACAGTGTGTGTGTGTGTGTGTGTGCGTGCGTGCGTGTGTGTGTGGAAATGGAGACGGCACTATGTCACAGGTTAATCCTGAGCTGTCAGGTAGTGGCAGGTCTAATCCTCAGTCAGAGCTACTGTGTTGAAGTTTAAGAGAGTATGTGAAGAGGAAGCTGAGAGAAGTGAGAGGTCATGACTTTGTATATATATAAAATATATATATAAACTTATCATCAACTGTGATAGTTTACTACGATTTTGATTTTAAGGTTCTGTCAATGCATGAGTGCAAGTAATCTACTTTAGCATCTAAACATATCCAGGTTCTGGTGATCCTACTATTAAAAGCATAAAAAAAATAAATACAAACGATCATCTTTACAAATCTGACCAAATTATGAAGTTGCAAGGAATGCGCAATATCTTTTAAAACTGTTAACCGGTTACACAGAACCAAGGCTATAATTCGTCTGGAACAGATATATTCTCGTTTCCCCCTTTCCTTTTTTCCACATCAAGCTACAGTGACTTGCTTAAAAAAAAAAGTGATGATAAGCTTTTTAAAAATCACCTGCTGATTTTTACGGTTAGAAATATCAATATAAAAATCGGTGTAGTACCTGAACAGGCATCCATTTTGACATTATGCAGGAAGGTAAATAATAACGTGAAGAGGTCTGTAGCTGAGTACATTAACACACACCCCAAACAATACAATACACACACACACCAGACTAAACACCCCCTCCAGTTAGCGTGTATCTCCGGGTGGAACATCTTCTGTGTCCCCTCACATGTTCTGAGCGCTCACGAGCTTCAAAGTGACTTTACAGAGAAACGAGTAAGTGTGTGTTTGTGTGTGTGTTTCCTCTACAGCAATACGGCGCTATCTCATCAGGCACCAGCACACACAGAAAGAAGGACAGCGGTAAACAGTTTGATAACGCCGCCCGAGGACGAGGCATGTACCGGCGTTTCAAAGAGTCGATTTTACACTCAGGTGGGTGTGTGAGACTCCAGTCAAAACACATGCACATGGACACACAGAGCGCCTGTATGGCCCTCCCGACTGCTCGATGCGGGAGGCTTCTGTGCTCTTCCCACTGTTTTATAAATACTGTGGCTCTGCTGGCCGACGTGTGTGTCGCTGTCGCTGCCTGCATGCTAAAAGTAGAAAGCCATGGGAACTGTCCAGGCAGTGTGTGAAAGTGTGAGAGTGTGTTCTGAGAGATTCGATTAGCAGTATTTCTGTAAAGAAAGAGTTAAAGAGAAGATGTACCTGAAAGGCAGGAGACTTAACAGATGCACAAGACACCTGTCTCGTCCCTGCTCTTTCATAAACGTGTGACGGCCCAGGAAACCCATCACGTGGTGAAAGTTTAAATATAGTTATGAAAATAAATGACAAAAAGACTTTTCTGAACTGAGATGGTCGTTTCTTTTTACATGTATCAAAGTTGTAATATTTTAAAAGGGATGTTCAAGTCAAGCCGAGGCTTGTGATTAAATTTCTGTTGAATGGAGGCGTAAAAGTGATTGACATTTACAGAAGACTTCAAGCACAGAACAGTGATGAGAGTCCTAGCCAGAGAAAACATTTAAATGGTGTAACTATTATAAAGAAGGCAGTACGTCTGTGAATGACGATCCCGGCTGAGGTGGCTCGGAGCTCACTGCAGTCATTATTGTGAACATTCAGTGCGTGGAACGCCTGGTCCTTAAACAATCACCAGGTTACAGGAACTGTGCTAGGAGGTTTCATGCTTTGATCTGAAATCGTAACTGACACTTAAATCTTGCATTTGAATTACATCAAAAAATTTGATGGCTAAGTTGATTTAAAATGTTTAAAATTCATTTAATTATTTATTATCTATTTATTATTATTATTATTATTATTGTTGTTGTTATTATTAATACTACCACTACTAATACTAATAATAATGATAGTAATTAACAATTACTTTGTTCGATTACTTCGCACAGTCCACTTTGGAAATTCAGATTTTTCAAAAGACACTTTCGAAAAAAGATTTGACAACAAAATACTGTTTCACTTTGACACAATTCAACTACAAACATTCAATTATACACTAATTAATGGAAATAAAAGCCAAAAACACTTGTCATGTTTTCCCAGACTGTGACACTTCTTACTGCTATGCTAAGGATTTAAAATGTATATTTTTTTTTTTTTGTTTAAATATTTTTTAAAAATAATGTATATTATTAAAGCACCAGAAAAATGCTCTACACTTATTTTTAGTTAATTAATTAATTTGAATATTATTTTTTAGTCCAATTTGCAATTTAGAAACGGTTTCAGTTGTGCAAGCATTCTGCCTTTTTCTCTATTAAACATTCCCTACATTTGTGTATTAAACTTAACCCAATACAGGTTTATATGTTCCCATTGTGTGCTTTTTGTTTTTGTTGTTGTTGTTCATGGTTAGAAGGTCAAATGGCAGGACTTGTTTTAGCATACAGTTGCTATACTTCCATATTCAGTTAGTAAGCTCTTATTTCATTCAGACTTTTTAGGTCATGGGTCATGGTGATCTCAAGAATAATGAGTGTGATTACTGCGTCTCATTCACACCTATAAGCAGTTATGAAATCCACCTTCCATCAAAGTAAACCTAAGAACCTGAATGCCAACGTACCAAGAACTCCAGACGGACTTAGGATTGCTGTAACTGATTCTTCAGCTTTGAATTCGGGGCAGTGGTAGATCAGTGGTTAAAGCTCTGAGTATGTGATCAGAAGAGTTTGAGTTTAAATTCCTGGACTGGGAGACACAGACGCACCTTTCCCAAGAGGTCAACATTCATGAGAACATGTACTGTCATGTGTAAGAGTTAATTCTAATTGTGCTGGCATGGACTTTAACTTTTAACATGCTCAATGAGGCTTGTAGGGTTGGAGGTGTAACTCTTCTCTTTTTTTTTCGTATTTGTGTCTGAGCATTGTACCATGTGACCTTGGGGTGAAAGTGCTGGGACTCCTGTCCACTCCTGGGAAGATTGGCAACTGTCTTAAATGCTTTCCACTTATGTGAATGCTCTTTCTCATTGTAAAACAATGAACTCGAAATTGCTTGGAAATGGTTTTATAACCCTTTCCAGATTCTTGTGCAGCAACAATTCCTTCTCTAAGACCATTGCTCTAGGCATTGTGTTAACACACACAAGAATGCTCCAGACCAGCAAACTGCCAAAACTTCAGCTTTTATAGAGCTCTGCATATACCTGCTGATGATCCATTAATGGCTGATGATTAGCAGCACCTGACTGCAATTTACCCTCTTAAATCCTGTGGAAACACTAAGGGGTACTTAGTACTGTATTGCCCGCATGTTTTTATCTCTTTTTGGCTTCATTTTGTTGTTAAATAAATAATGGCACGGTGAAAAGAAGTTATATGTTGTTGTTCGTGTGACCCACAATGATCAGATCATTTGTATTATGTTTTTACACAAATAAAATAAACATTTTACACCTAACTGTAACAAACCATTAAGACTCGATAGGGTGAATTAGAATCCTACAATAAAACGGCTCGGCTGTCAAATTGGGAAAGAGAGATTTCGATCTTTTCCCCTCCAGGCAAAGAAAAATCAGTCAACTGTCCGCATCATGTATGCAGAATAGCGCAGTCATCAGATGGGTGAAAATTGAATATAAATAAATTAGCAAAGTAAACTGGGTCCAAAAAAAAAAAGAATAAAAAACATAAAAGGTTTTCTGCAAAGGATGCCCCAGCTGAAGTGTTACAATCAGTAACTAATGGACATGTTCTTGCTCAACTATAACAGAGCTAGTATGAAAAAAAGAAAATCAAATTATTATTCAGCTTGGAATTTTGATGGAGCTCCAGGGTTTTCATAGCATAATCTTTTCTATAAGCACACTCTCCGATTTTAGATCAACACCACTTGATAGATCCTGATGAAACCTGTTTGGAAGACATAACTTCATATGTCATGACTGCTTGTAAACAAGAAAATGATAGATTGTCAAATGTTAGCTCACGGAGAGGGAAGAAACCTTGCACCGAGGTCTGGCTGCATCTGCAGCGAATTGTCCTGAACGGGAAATGTTTATGCGCAGTCAGACCGAGACAAACGGAAAAATCGCAGAGAGTGGCTTTAAGTTTAAGAGTTTGGGATTTTCACAATGATACCCTACTGTTCTCTGTACTTACGACCTCTGTCATAAGTCGTAACCCTGACAGTAAACAGCGCAGGAAAGTTCCGGGAGTAGAATAAGCAAAGGATGATGAAGTGGATCTCCTATCGTGGATTACTTTGGGAAAAATTCCCTTCATATTTTATTCACCGTAAATCAGAGGGATGAGCTTGTTGACGGTGACTAACTGGGAATTTTTTTGTTTTAAACAAAGCATAGCAATTCACAATGGCATGTGCCAAAGCCAGACGGGCTGCGGTTTGCATGTTTTTGGAATGGGAGGCAAGTCTGCCGGGGGGTGGATAATAAAAGGATGTATGGACGGAGACAGACAGAGGGAGAAAGAGGATGGTTACGGCGGTTAGCTTGTTGTGATGATTTGGTTTCTTAATACTATTCCTGCTCCTGGAATGCAGGCGTGGGGGTTAAGGAACCCAATCTTGCTGATCCGTCTGTGTATTCTGGTGAAAGCTTCTCCCGCTGGGTAATTAACTCGAATAGAGCTCTGAGCACGCAGGAACGCGCACCTGCAGGACGCAAACAATCGAGGTGCACCAGGAGGAAGGACCTTGCGCAATCTGTGTTGGCTCTGGCCGCTCTCGGTCGGTGCTCAAGGGTGTGGTGCGAGCGTGATCGTTCCCGTGGTCAGCGGAGATATTTTCTCCTTTCTTGTCGACGCCCTGGTACGTGACGTCTCCCCTTCACACACTCGCATTACTCTGGTCTACTGTCTCGGGGGTTTGCGAAGTCTGCATTCTACCCACACAGAGCTCGACCACATCTAAGACGGGTTAATTCAAATGGTAGGACCCGTGGACACACGCATACACACCGAATCCTGAGTGTGTAATCATGCAGGCTGACACACACACACACACACATTGTGAGGTATGCTTAAAAGCACTGTTAAAGTTGAATGTTTGCAGGAACACACGCATACACACTCGCACATATTTAATACGCCGGGCTTGCAGAGGAATATGCACACAAAGAAACCACACAAAAAAACATACAACGCACAAAAGAACCACACACGCTAGATTTCTACGGCGCTAAGCCGACGGGTTCTGTCTCTGGAAAGCCACAGGCTTCCTTTGTTGCGGCAGCGTGTTTGAAAAATCGCTGCAGGGAATCCAAATGGGTTTTTACCACTTTGCTGCTTCGCACTGGCAATGCGTCTTCTCGTAACCACTGAGCCACCGATTTCACAGAAATCCAACCAGCAGCACACAAAAATATGCATGTCTGGGTTTACAGAAATGGGATTTTTATTTTTTTTGCCCCCTTGTTCGCATAGTTCAGCTCAACTCAAACCTCAAACAGGTGCTGTGAGCAGTCACAAAATAAAAAGTCCCGATTATTTTAATCATTTCCAAAAATGAATTCTCCATGCAACCGTTTTTTGTTTTTTCGTGCTTGTGGCTGGACACTGTAGGCGATGGTTGCCTCACAGGGTCAGCCTGGATTTTACACTGCAGGCGTTATTTCAGACCCGAGGCAGCCTCCTCCCTCATTGCAGCTTTACCAAATCATAAATCTGCTCTGCTATCCTCCCTCTCCTTCTCTCTCTCTTGCTCTCTCTGGTGCTATCTGTATCACCCCTGGGATGTTGGATGGTTTTGTCAAGAACACCTGCTCCACTGAAAAATATGATGTGTTCTTTCTTCTAAGGGAGTGAAGCATAATGAAAATCTCACAAAACCAATGCTTTTGAATCCACACAGTCCCCTCTGTTGTCATAAAGAATTTCGAGTGTCTAGACCTATTTATCTTTGGGTCTTACACCATAAAAACCCTATAAGCATTGTGCAAATAAAGCAATAGACACACAACAATCTTCGAAGATGCCTGAGAGTCAAGTAACTTCATCTATCTTAAGCCACCTTGTGCAGAAGGTTTTTTTTTTTTTTTTTTTTTTCACCGCTTGTTTTCAAAGGCGCCGTTTTGATTCTGCTTGTTTCCCACAGGGTCAGATCGGCCTTTACAATCTAATGTTAACTTCAATAGCTATGACAGGCATGTCATAAAGCACCAGATATCATCACTTGACTAAATAGGGAAGGGAAAAAAAAAACTCTTATTCTTGGCCAGACAGACGATTTCTGTTTTTGGTCATGAATGTAGCGGCAGCTTGCCGGTCAACCTTTGCCAAAGACACTTTATAAACCATGTGGACTTCTTAAACGAGCAAGAGGGAAGAGAAAAAAAGGGCAGGAAATAGTTTAATGTAGAATAGAAACAAAAGACACATTATGTCAGGAGAAAAATCGGTGAACGATATCCATTTCTTTCTTTATGTTTTCTCTCCTTGAGAAAGTTTGCACGATCGGGGAGAGTCAGGACTCTTGATCGAGAGGTCCATTTTCGGTGCTAGTGTAAGGCCTTTGCGGAGCTGACACAATTTATGACCGACATGAACCTCTAGCACCTGAGATGGCTTAACTGCAATTTAAAGTGTGCCATAATTCAACTTTACTGCCTACCAAAAAGGGGTTCTTTGGCGCAGGCAAAATTGCTAGATCTACTTATTAAAGAACATCTTCAAAACGTTTACCTGGTATTCCACAGCAAAGCGGTTAAGGAGTAAGGAATCAGTCAGATGACGAGGACATAAGTTGTGTCGACATAAGGTTTAGCCAGAAGGGAGCTTTGGAGTCATTTTAGATAAGCCAACGCAGAGATAAGGTGCTTCCTTGGATGCATGCGCACGCTTATTATACCATCCGTCATCCTGGTTTGATCAAATCCCCTTGTAGACATGAAAAAGGCTGAGACAGAGCGACTGGACTACTGTGGCCCCCTCATGACAGGCACACTGTGTGTTCTGATGTGGGTGGGAGGGTTCGAGGCAGTGGCGAGTGCTAAGGAGATGAGATTCTACAGCAGATCACGCGGCTATGAAAAGGAAGGAATGTCTGGTTCAAAGGTTCATCTTGGTACCAAGATCTCAATAATAATCCGACCTTACTGACGTGACCTTACTGACTGCGCATGACACACAGACAGAAAGAGTAGAGGGAGAAAAAAACAAATCTGAAGTACCGTGTCCGTTTAGTGCTCCGAATACACACTGTATGGCCAAAAGTATTTGGACATCAAATTAATCGCATCCATTCCACATCTATTCCCTTTTGGTGTTAAGCTCCAATCTTCTGGGAATTTTTTCTACTAGATTTTAAGAGGACATCTGACTGGAGTTTTGCCTATTGAGCAATAAATGCATCTGTGACATTGCACAAGTCCAGCAGATGGTCCAGTTCATCCCAAAGGACTTCGGTGGAGTCGAGGTCAGGGATGTGTTTAGGATATATTTTTGTTTCCACCTGCCAGTGATATTTTCTAATAAATCTATTGGAGTTATCTCCATTCCCTGAAAATATGAATATATTTCACTTTACTAAGTAAATATTGCAATCCAGACCAGCCAGGTACTAAGGATGAATGAATGAATGCTGTAAATGTGTTCCATTAACTTGAACTTTCCATATCATAATCCGCCTCATATTCCTTTGTGTATTTGTATTCTGCTTGTAATCTTAATGTATTCATGCACGGTTACATCCACAGACACCTAAGGTTCGTCCAGATTCTTCCAAGTTCGCTCAATAACCAGCTTATTACTCCATGCCACTTTCTATTAATGTTAAACGCAAGAATACAGATTCGATATTGTGTTTAGATGTGTGTGCCCAGGTGAAATTGCTGACCACACATAACCATCTTTGAGAAATCCACCGCAGACACATTTCCCCTGTTTTCCCCTTCAAACAGTGCTTTTCTTCATGCCTGTGGAATCCCACTTATTCAGAACGACCAAAATTATTTGTGACTAATTGTTAACAAATGGCCAAAACCCCCGGGGCGGAGGGGTAGCGTTTTGGCTCCGAGCTTCTCGATACATTAGCTTTATTGAAAAAAATATAACAAATTGGAAGGCATCCATCTTGTGCTCTCTTAATTAGCTTTGTAAATGGGCCAGCGTGTGGACTGGCTGTGTCCTTGTGTTATTTTAACTCCCTGAATGGTGTCAGAGTCGTGGCTGTGTGAAGCTTTAAACATTTCCTCAATTGCTCTGGAGGGTGAAGGTCTACAGTTACTAGTACATTAGAAAGAAAAAAAAAAGGAAAATTATGATTATAATAACAAGCCAACATGACATTTTTGGTATATTCCAAAGTCGTAAGGGTCTCTGACTTCTTACAGTTTTCGACGAACTTATTTCTCAGGAATTCTTTAGGTTTTCTGCTGAAGATTTTCCAAAGACCTCATGTCAATTTCAGCATAAACTATAACTTTGTGGGTTTTTTAAAAATTATTTTTATGTCATGAACAATGATGCTGGAGATGCTATAAATGTCCGCACAGTACATTTTTTGCATAAAGTAATTTTTTTTTATTCGATAGGTTTGCTTTTATGGCTTGGGCATTTTCTAGACGAAATACATTGTGGTTTGAACAGACCATCTGTCTGCTATTCTAGTAAATCCGCATTTGATGTCTCGAATGTTTGCTTTTTTTTCCCCCTCAACAATCACAAAACCCGTCCACGCTTGCATAATTGTCACTTGGCATCGTTGGATCTTTATATTAGAAGTAATTTACCTCAGGACTGAGCTTAAACTTGATTAGCCATAGACCTGGAGCCAGTACTCAGTAACCTAACTTAATAAAATTTTTTATGTTGAATTTTTGCATTTGTCTCCCTTTAGGTTTCAAAAATGCTGTCATAGTTTCAAAATGTCAACCAATACTATGTAAATGATCCACCAACACACAGACACGTTCGCTTGTTAAACATTTTGTACTGTTCAGCTAAAGTACCAGCTGAAATGCAACTCAGAGCCTACTGGCAGGCTTAATTTACATTCTGTTTCAAATGTCCCTTTGTTGAAGTGCTTTCTCCTGGTCAATCAGAATGCTAAAACTGGAAATGACTGAGACAAAACCCCATTTTTTACCTAATAAACTGAACAAGGCTAGGTTAGCCGTTAGCGGATAGCTGCTAACCTAATCATCTTTATCACTTAAGAACCAGAGGGACCAGAAATATAGCTAACGTTTTATATTCTATGTCCCTAAACAGCTGAAATTGAGAATACCTATGTCGAAATAACACTTATATCCAAACACCATAGATCTGTTGATGCTAGAAGAGATTTGCAAGCTACAGTTAGCAACATTAGCCTTACAGTGTGTATAAAATCAACAAACAAGCTTAACAAACTCATTTTAAAATACGAGGGAGAGTCAAAAATTATCAGCACTCCAGTTATATTAAAACCTGAGGTAATCACACCATGGTAGTCTTACCATGAAAGAAGAGAAGTGCAGTGATTTGTTTTTGTTGTGGTCTGAGGGTGTAACTGGTGACATGATGTATTGAGGAAGTGTGTATGAATTGATTGAGAAGTTCAAGGAAGGTCACACACGTGTCAGCAAACAACAAGGAGCCGGGCGCCCGTCCACATCCAAGGCTGATGACAAACGTCTGTAAACTTCTGCGCACACTGTCGACACTTTGTTTTGAGGTGTTAAAGCATCCTCCCTATAGTCCTGATCTCGTTCCATCGGACTTTCACCTGTTTGATCCACTGAAAGCAGCCATGCGAGAACGAAGGTTCACTTCTGATGAAGAAGTGAAGACAGAGGTGCATTCATAGCAATATTTTTAAATGAGGGAATATGAAAACTTGTTGACAGAAGGACAAAGTGTATTAAAAAACCAAAGAGATTATGTAAAAAAATTCATTCTACAGCCACAGTGTGTTGCTCATCCTAGTAGTAACAATGACAGGTCCAGGATGAGCTTAATTATTTTCAAAACCAGCTTGGAATTGTCGCTCATTGAGAAAGCAGTCAAAATGTTTAACACACATACTGTACACACATGTAAAAATTTTGGGAAAGCTATCAGAACAATTCGACCGTAAATAACTGATAGCTACTTCTGCTTCACTCAGAAAATATATAATGGTGATACCTGGGCATTCTGATTGTGACAACTAAAAGACAAAGCTGGCAAAAAACGGAGACTATCCAATTCACTATGCGTCACAAGAAAAGGGAGTATTCAGAGGCGTCACTTTGAATTTTAATAAAGAATTCTTTCCTAATGCGTTACGGTTTAAAGAAATAAATACCATCATCACTGTAGGTTCATTATGCAGACGCACACGTTCCCCGCTGGGTGCAGTTAGTCATGGCTTCACATTCAAGCGAATTTTCCTCTGCTATAATCTAATTTGAGGTAACGTGAGCGTCTGAGCACATGCTCGAGCTCATGTGTTTCCATCAAACTGAATATTAGCTAATGACAGATCAGTGCGGTGAATAATGGGACGGTGAGAGGATCGAATCTCGCACAGCTGAGCTTTTCCCCGTAGCGCTCCAAGCCTGTAAATGCCCTCTGAGAAGAAAACGAGAGAAAAAAACGCTCTAGAGAGAGTTTGCTTTATACCATGGTGGTGATCAATTGACTGTCAGAAATTGTTGATGAATATTCCACAACAGCAGCTCTGACAGTAGCGCTGACTGCACGGCAAATCCCAGGGTTATGATAGTATTAGTGCTCTCGTCATAATACGTTTTTATAGCAACATCTCAAAGAGGGACTGCAGTGTCTCCAGTGTCAGTGTGTAATAACTGTTGTAACTGTAACAACTGTAAAGTTTTCCCAGTGGTTTTCACGTGGGCAGGTTGCTAGCCTGCCCCCTAACCCTCGTCCTTTCTTTCTTTTTTTTTTTTTTTTTTTTTTTTTTGACCAAATATTTCTCTGGATTTTTTTACTCAAATTTAGTCATAGCTAATTCCTACATGCCATTAGGGCACTTCCCCCATCAAGGCTACAAGTACGAAACAAGCAGTTCTAAAAGATGCAGTTGGTTGCCATCACGTATCTCGGGGGAAAGCCATCATGCATCTTGAAGGGGACACGTGATAGACTTCACCCTCTCTGGTTGGTAGATTTTGCTTTCACGGATTTCCCCCGAGATATGTGATGGCAACCAACTACATCTTTTAGAACTGCTTGTTCACACAACAGCATAACAAACTTGAAGGATAGCCCTATCCGCTCCTTCTGCCCGCGAGAGGTCACAGATGCCCATGATTGGCTAGCGGCACAATTGATAAGAGAGCGCTAAAGTGCCTTCCATCACACACCCTGATAGAGCTGAACCAACCAGATCTCTCTAGGTTACTGGTTGCTGGAGGCTACAGCAACGCCCGTGATTCGAACTTGCGATTGCAGGATGATAAGGCGATATTGTTAACACTGCACCACCCCTCCTTCTTTCAGGCTTCTGGACTGGCAACAGTATGATTATATAGGTATAGGTATAGAGGTAAGGGCCTTCCCCAAGAGCCCAACAATGGTAACCTTAGGTTTAGTGAATTTCTGAGCCTCTGATCAGCAAGCCAGAGCCTCAACTGCCTGAGCTACCACCACTGCCTCAACATGACCATTAAATGAACGAAAAGTCGTCCATAAATAAACTAAAATGTTCAGTGTTGGCATGTTGCTGTGGGATAAAAGGAATGAAACAATAATTAAATTTGGCTAATTCATGTCGGGCTAAATCACGAAACCATGCTGTTGATTATTTTCCTGGAGCAGCGCACCTTGATTTAATCGCGTTCCACGTAAATCAATTCAAACGTACCAAATATAAGCGTGTGAGATTTTAACGAAAACGACATGTCGCAGGACGTTAAACACGCACTAAGGTCAAAACTTGCCTGTGTGCGAGTCTGTGTAACTGTGGTTAAAAAAAGAACAGAGGCTGCTTTGTGCATCTCTGTACCGTCCTAATGCCTCAAAATGATGGCAAGAATCCCTAGCTGTAGGGATCAGAGGTCTACGGGGTCACACATGGCCCTCCCTCCCTCTGCTGTTCTGTTATCTTTCATTTGCGCTAATACTAAGCGGATCAAACCTCGGCTGAGGTAAGGGCATCGTTTTGGGCTCGGTCCAAGATCGTACCGTCGGAATGTCTCATGAGTCGCTGAGTGAAAGCATGCACTCTCAACAGTTATTAACCGAGAAGTCGCTTACTGTCGCTTAGAGGCGTTAGATTCGACTCATGCTAGCGTATTTCTTTCTGACGGTGACAGCTAGGAGTGTCTGAGGTACACCATGCCCCTGCACAATCTAAACAAGCTTTGCAACTTCGGAGCAAGAAGTTCCCCCGGGGCTCGAAATATACCCTCTAGAGAGCATTTAAATGCATAAACAGGAAGACTAGCACAAAAGAATTGTGTGAGTGTGTCGCTTCAACGCGACTGTCAAATAACGCATGTTAAATCCACAAAGCATCAAAAGGTCTTCTAATTATATAACAACTATCATTCCGCTGGAAGGAATGAATGAATGACAGTGCACTCCTTTCACTCTCTCTCTCTTTCTCACACACACACACACATTCACCCACACATGCTCCTGGCACACCCACTACAATTTTCACCCTGTGTGTTTTCTCTTTGTCTGGGTTGCTAGTGTGCAGGAAACTGTTTACGTAACTAGCCTTATAGTGTGACAACTGTTTTTACAAGATGTCTGATTAAAGCTACACACACACACAGGACTGGTTTAGAGAACACATGAAAAAGGCCGCTGGGTGCCAATACTTTCGACAGTTTCAATAAGAAAATGTTGCACACACCTACATCACAACAGAATCAAATGACAATGACTGTCCAGAACTTTGGACAGTCATTGTCACAGTCAACTTTGGAACTTTGGTTTCCCACCACACCTATGGCTGTCATTTCAGGATCTGTGTGTGTGTGTGTGTGTGTGTGTGTGTGTGTGTGTGTGTGTGTGTGTGTGTGTGTGTGTGTGTGTGTGTGTGTGTTAGGGTGGGTGGAGAGGTGGGGTTGGCTGATTACATCAGCACATGTAGTCTGCATTACAGGTCGATAAGATCTGGAATTGTTTACTGGCTGTGTGTGTGTGTGTGTGTGTGTGTGTGTGTGTGTGTGTGTGTGTGTGTGTGTGTGTGTGTGTGTGTGTGTGTTTGTATGTGTCACAGCTTTAATGGTAACAGTGATCTGAAAGATATGTCAGTGAGTGTCTATGGAACACAAAAGAGTGAGTAAAGGGGGAGAGAGATAGAAAGGTTGAGAGACAGGACAGAAAGACAAAGTCTGAGTATGACTGAGATAGAAACTGACAGCAGACAGTCATAGAGAGGCATACAGAGTGAGAGGATGAGAGAGAAAGAGAGAGAGAGAGAGAGAGAGAGAGAGACAGAGGAGCAGAAAGAGAAATTGAGAGTGACAAAGAGAAAGATTGTGAGAGAATGAAAGAGAGAAAAAGAGAAAGACAGAAAGTGTATGACTGAGACAGAGAATGACAGGCAGATGTTCTTAGTGACAGAAAAATTGACAGAAGAACAGACAGAGATAATGGCTGAGCAAGAGAGACAGAAAGACTACTGGTCTTACTGACAGAGAGATGGAGACACAGAGAGAGAGAGAGAGAGAGAGAGAGAGAGAGAGAGAGAGAGAGAAAAAGAAGAAGATGGGAAGACAAAGTGAGAAAGACAGGAAGAGAAAGAGCGATGGACTGACAGGCAAAGTCACGGAGAAAATCACAGGGAGAAACAGATAAAGAGAGGGACAGACAGAAATACAGACAGCAAGGTTGAAAGAGAGAGGCAAACTGAGGCAAACAGACAGTTACAGACAGTATGAGAGAGAGACAGAGACAGACTAAGTGTCTGACAGAGAAGACAGACACAAAGAAACAGAGTGAGAGACAATGAGACACAAAGTGAGAGTGACTGAAAGAAAGAGACAGACAGAGACTGACAGGCAACAAGTCTTAGACACACACACAGACAAGCTGAAAAATAAAAACAGAGACGGGTAGAGAGAACGATGCAAACCTACAGCCAAATTGGGAGAAAAGTAGGGGGCAAGAAAGGAAGAAAGACAGATAACATATAGAGAGAAAGACAGATGAAGAAACAGTGAGACAGAGAGAAAAAAATGCAAGGACAAAAGTGATATGAAAAACATGAGAATGCTGGTGGTTTGAGAAACCAAAACTGTGTTGCAGAGCACATTTACACACACACACACACACACACACACACACACGCACGCAGGCACGCACGCAGGCACGCACGCAGGCACGCACATGCACCAACCCCTTAACCAAAAGAGAAGTCCACGAGCGAGTGAAGGCGTAATTAAAAAGTCCTCTGTGCAGCGCTGGGTTTCCGGCTGTAAATCTCCGAGCCCCTTTCTTGTGGACGTCTACATTCCGTGCGGAGTCTGGTGACACGCAGTCGCGGCCAAACGCTCCGTCCTAATCTGCAGCGAGCCGGCTCGTCCCACTCATCCCTAATTGCGCCGTAATTTGTTTGGCATTTGCCGGGCTTTTGCGGCTCGTCTCCTCACCAGGGACCAGGGACCGTGTACGCTTCCGGGCTCAGGTCCAAACTCACTCACTCACTCACACACACACACACACACTAGAAAACCATGTAGTGTATACAAGCAAGGATGTTTCCACTCCTTGTAACTAGTACAGTATTCCTTATATGCTCCAAACGATGTTTGGTCTATTCCGCACTTATTCCATTATTTCTTCATGTGGACCGGTAACAAATCAAGGATGACAGCAACGATTTATAGTCACATGTCCCTATGTCGAATTCCCTGTTGTTCTCTGGAAGTTCCACAAAGGTGTCCACTATACTTGACAAACTGGATTGTCTTCCATTTATTATATATACCAAGTATACGGAGTACGGTCGCAGGGGGTCTGGACCATATCCCGGGGATCTCAGGGCACAAGTTGGGGTACATCCTGAATGGGGTGCCGAATCATTGCAGGGCATGTGCACGTAGCCTTGGACACCCAATCGTACACTGCGGGGAATTTGAAAACAACAAACAAACCTCATTGCATGTCTTTGGACGGTCAGAGTAAACTGGAGAACCTGGAGGTGAGAGTCGAGCCCCCAAATCTGGAGGTGCCATGTGACAGTGCTAGCCAGTAAGAAACTGGTACTGTAGATCACAAGCTGGTAATAAAACATCCAGTTGGTGCAGAATATTTACATGGCAGGCTTGACTTGTACTTCCTTCTTCTTTAATCTAATCTGAGAGATGAAGTACCGGACATACGCCCTCGTATCCTCCAGAACAAAACCAGTGTTCAAGTGAGCCGTACATATGTATACAGATCGGAGGTCTGTCTTGCCGTGGCTTGAATAGAGCCCTGTCCTCTATTCAAAATTTTCAATATGGGGCAATAAGAATAACTTCGACTAGGAAGGAAACAGGAAGCAGGTAGCCAAAGTGCAGAATTGTGGGAACCTGAAGGCTGGAATTGTAAAAGTGATTATCAGAAAAGACGACAGCGAGTGATCGATGGCACCGGTGGATGACTTCCAGGGGGAAAGTGTGGGTGAGAACATGTAGTGCTGAGGTGCTTCCAAGCCGTACTGTCTGGTTGACATCGTTTTGTTTTCACAGTGGAGGTTTCAGAGGTCCGTCGAGGGCGAGGCAAAGACAAGGGCTGCCTCGTTCGCGAATTTGCCGAGCCAGGCGGCCAGCGGGAGGTGAAAGGCGTTTAAATCTGTGGTGACATGAAGGATAACAAACACCGCCGAGCGAGCTAATCACCGGCCTCCTGTGCTCTGAAGAAGCCTGAAGAATTACAGCGCCAGCGCCCGCCGAGAGCAAACAGCCCCCTGTTTAAACTTTCATCCTGCTCCCGCTATTCATCCTGCCCACTGCGAGAGGCAGCGAAAGAGAGGAACGATGAAAGAAGCTCTTTTCAGGCTGCGAGTGATCGAACCCTCCACCTCCTTTCTCTCCCCCAAAACTCCCCATAGCATTTATCACCTGGTGGGTGATGCCCCCCCTCCCTGACGCCCTGTTTTCACAAAGAACAGTGGCATCAATTGACATTGGGCTTCTTTGACATCGGGCTCTTGAGGGCGAGTTTGCCTGACGGAACACTGGAGTGGATTGTGTTGGAGGAAATTGGAGCAAGAACCCCAGAAAAACCGCAGAGATCACACTCCATATATCACTCGCATTCTTCGGCTCTTGTCCCTGTCGTTCCCTCGTCTCTCCTTCATAGAAAAAATGTGACATGGTGCAAACTGGTTAAATATTTTAAGGGTAAGCAAGCAAGCTGGAAAGGATGCCAATAGAAATTCCAGCTTGACAAGGGATTCGCGCGAGATTGGTAGAGAGGCACATGGTGTGCCAACGCTTTTCAAAACAACTTCCCCATAAACACCACACCTGCTGGAGTGGCTGGAACAGGAATCCAAAATGCTAAAACCTTTAAACACTTCATCACCCATGGCTAACCTTAGTCCTTACAAAAGTACATAGAAAATGACTCCACATACACACTACTGCTTGATTCCCTGCCCTATCTAACAAGCTTCCAAACACCATGGTTTTACTCACTTGGTTTATTCTGAACTGCACAGTTAACATTTTTTGTTGTTTTGTTGTTTTAACAAAAGTTGGAATGAAAAAAATAAATAAAAAAACACAGGACGTGCTGTTATAGGAAAATAATCCACGACAAGGTGGGAGGATACAGCCTGACATCAAGTGAAGTAACCATTTTACCTGATTATTTCCCAATAACGGAATGTCCTGTACCAGTGAAATTTTTTTTCATATTTCTAAAAAAAAAAAGATCCATTTGTAGTTATGTTTATCATTAACAAGCGTATCACTGTTGGAGACGCTTGAAGGAAAAAGTTACCTCTGTGACGTTGTGCTTACACTGGAGACTCCTTCCGAAAATGTTCAGTAAACATGACCATACAGAAACCCTCACCTTATATCAACAGTTACATGCTGTTCTTTGTTAAATATCAACATTGCAAAATCTGCTAAATTGTTAGACTTAAAACTGAAGGGCTGTGGAAGGTCTGGCCATTGTGGAATTTTGAAGGAAAAGGAGAGTTTTTCAATTTATTTAATTTCTCCCCAATTTAGTTGTAGCCAGTTTCCATCCCTCTTGTTATGTTAATCTACTATTAGCAACAACAATACTGCAAAAAAATTTATAATAGCAAGCGCAATATCTTGTATATCGTTACATTTATCAACCTCTTCTTAAAATAAAATAAGATTACAACAAACAAAATACATTTATTTGGCAGAGAATATTGCTAGTTTTAGAAATGTGTTTCTTTAAAAGAACAAGAAATTTTCTATAAATCTTAATAATCCTACATTTTATTTGTATTTCTTTTTTTTTTTTTTTTTGTAGTTCCTGATGCACATGAAGTTACTGATGGATCTTTTCATACTGTTGTATAAGACACTCAGAGGAAATCGCTATCCGCCCCTTCCACATTCCACATCACATACATAACTTCATACATGCACATGATTGGCTATTGTCGGTATGACTGATATGGGAGTTCAAGTATGCCCCCCTCCCAGCCCCCTCCAGGAGAGCTTAGCCAAGAGATGGCCTAACCTAAACTTGTGATCTTCTGAACTAATTTTTCTGTTGCGTTGCTCAGTAGTCTGGGACATTAATTTAATTTCCGGGTGTTTGAGAAGTGGCCTTAAAACAGAGTACATCATTGTTATTGCTCAAATTTTTTCATACTTTATAAAGCATATAAAGAACCACCGAGTTTTGGCTATTTGTATTAATAAAAGTAGAAAAAGGGGGGGGAAAAAAACTATTCTACACTGAAGTACTGTATAAAAACCAAAAGTGTAGTTGGACCAAATGCAACCGTAGTCCAAAAGTAATCAGATTAGATTACAGTTTAAGTAACCTAAAAGACTTTGTTACTGATTACATCTTTAGACGTGTAATTTGTAATCAGGACTGAATTACATTTCCTCAGGCTCGCGGGTCAGTCAATGGCCGTGCTGGGATTGAAACACAAACCGTGTCCTTATCTAGTAAAAGCTAATAATTTTTACTTTTGTCTTTGGTCAAAAGTGCCAAGCCAAACTCCAGACAAAGAAAAGTAGCGCTAATAACACACACCAAGCACTCGAAGAACTGCTGATGGTGAAATAGATGGGGTATGACCCCCGGTATTATGGCGAAAAACCAGATGTGATCCGATCAATAGACTCACTCTCTCTTTCTCTCTTCCTCTTTGTGTGTGTGTGTGTGTCTCTCTCTCTCTCATGGAGGGGAAACACTGATATTTATTTAGGTTAGGAGAATATACACTGGTGTGTCTTTGATGCAAATCCCCCTCCCTCTTTCTCACGCAGACTTGTGGTTAGCCGAGCGGGAGCCCGTCGCCTCGGACACGCCGCTTCCAGTACAGGAAGCTGCCAAGGGTCTCGTTTCCACCGCTAACGTGACGGACACGTTTTAAAACAAAGGCAGAACCTCTGGCACGGGAGTGTACATCCATCTGTCAGTATGTGTGCAGGTCTGGGGCGGGCAATGTGTCCATGTGTGTGTGTGTGTGCGTGTGTGTGTGTGTGTGTGTGTGTGTGTGTGTGTGTGTGTATATGTTGGGGCGGCGGGGGTTGGGGGGGGGGTGCTTGTGAGCGTCTACAATCCAAAGAGCAGTCATAAAAAAAGAAAAGAGAATAAAAGGAAAGCAAAAACATTTACTTTGGAGAGTTAACGTTTCCATGTACTACTTTTAGTTACCTAATGAAAGTCTACTGAAATATGTTCCCTGTGTTTTTTGTTTTTTTAAATAATAATAAAAAAAAAAACTAAATAACTACAACATGTCTCTGAATAAGTTCTTGGTATAAATTATTCTTTATGGTATTCTATTTAGTTAATTTAGTAATCTTGTGTTATATAAGTTTATGAATGAAATGAATGAAATTCTCAGTGATGGATCAATTCAATCATTAAATATAAGTAATATTTATTTTTAAAAATGAAGAAACTACATGCCCCTAAAGTGACATTATGAGGCAGTTTGAAACAAGCAAGTGTATATAATGCGACAGAAGCCAAGTAGAATTTTAGCTAATAGTAGTAAATAAATGAATAGAATAAATACAAATGTCCAAATATTTAAATAAATAAACAAATACATTAAATTAAGTAATGTGTTATTCTATTTATCATATAGATTTTTATTTACTGCATTTTGCTAAATTTGTTTATTTTATTTATATTATATCATTATATCATTTATGGGTATTTAATTAATGAATAGTTGCATGTTAATAATATTAATTTTATTTTATTATTTGATGTTAATTATCTATTTAAATTGAATGAATAAGTAAATAAGCACATTAATAAATAAATAATACTAAACAATAAATAAATAAACAAAATGTTAAAAACACAATAAATAAAATTCAAAAGGATGAATAGAATTAAATATATATTTTCAAAGCTTAAAATAAATAAATAAATAATCTTTATTTATTTATTTTTTTTTATCTGCATTCAGATGAGTTAATGATTGTAAATGGATTTTAGTACAGCATATTATCAGAAACATGAGGTAAAAATAAATAATTTATGGTATAAAACACTGCAATTTATTATAAAAGAACAACGGCTTGTTTTAAAATTGTTTAAAAATGTCCTTTTTGTGATATGGATGCAAAGTGTAGCCTTCCGCTAATGGCTGCTTCACATACAATTATAGACAATGTAGAAGAGATGAAAAACCATGCTTATAACAGCTCAGATCTCACTCAAGCGTTTAATCCATCCATCATCACAGAAATAAATACATGGATTAAGTAAGAGAGAGAGAGAGAAAGAGAGAGAGAGCTCATCTCATGATGACTGGTTGCGTAGATGTTAGGATTCGGGTTTCGTGATATTGCAGATGTACGGGTGACGGTTCGAAGTCAAATGCGTATCGATTTCACTCACCGATCGCTTTGATCAGCGGCAGAAGTAAGTGGAGTAAGGGCTGGAGGGGGCTCATCTGGAACACATCTGGCCAAATCGGTTTCTGTGCCACAGCCACAACAGTGAAGACATGGGGATGGATCCCCCGGGTTTAAGCCTTACACACACACACACACACACACACAGGCTGGATGTGGGAGAGATGCAGTGCTTACGTGTGGGGAGGAACTCACCCTTCCCATCGCTCCGTGGGGGCTGAGTGGGTACGGGTTTTGGCTGAGGGTGCAGGGATCGCATCAGAAAACGTGTTCAGGGAAGAAATGGAGGCTTTTGTCGAAGAAAGAAGTGAATAATTGGTGTCTTTTACAAAGAGGAAGAAAATAGAAATTAGAGGCTGTAAACAAACTCATCCGAGTCAACTTCCTGTTTAAAGTAGCACTAATGACTGAAAAATAGTCATGTCCTGTGCACACCGGTAATGCAAAAACATACCACGTAGGGCCTAACCCGGCATTTACGTTCTCCCACACACACACACACACACACACACACACACACACACACACACACACACACACACACACACACACACACACACACACTTCCTGCTGTCATGCTGCTAACACACCGGGAAGGGGGCAGTTTGTCTGGGGTGGCGCTGAACTGTGACTTTATTTAGAGTACAAAGCTACAGTGTGCATGTAATGTGTGCGTGTGTGTGTGTGTAGGTGTGTGTGTGGTTGTACATAAGGTCACGGCCTAAATGAAAGGTGTGTGGTCTGTAGAGAGGAAGAAACGGCAGCAGTATTGCACGTATCATTAGTAAATATTTTCCTATTACAATTTTTTTTCTTAATTTCACATATTTACAAGATGACAGATTTTACTATAAACAATTTAGTGAAAATCTCTTTCGAACACACACAAGCATTTATATAGGAACAAAGAAAGAGTCGCTCTCTAGATGTCTTTTTTCCTGAAATACTGTAAATATGAACCATTTTCAATAAAATCTAATTGATCTAATATGAATTTAGCACACCTTTATGGGGGGGGGGGGGGGGGGGGTGCGAATATTTATGCACAGCACTGTGCATACTCATCTATACAGAAGAATGTAAAACTCCTGGGACTGCTACCGCATCTGCTCATGTCAGAGACATTCCATGACATGAACGATACATAACTATAAATGCATAAAATTGTCTACATTATTACTAATTATTATATATTTTTATATTCTTTAAATGGTTATATAATTACGATTATTAATAAATAAGTAAAATTTGAATGCAGATGAAGAAAAAAAATGCTTCAACAATATCACATTGAGTATTTTCCTATAACAGCGTACTTGATCATGCTCAAGCGTTTTATTTCTTACCTTAAAAATAAAAAAATCTAAACCAAAACTACCCCTAACTAACTTGTATTTATCCGTGCTTAACTACAACATAAATGTCACATTTTTAATCTGCTTGTGTATGAATTTTACAGTTGAGTCTGAACTTTTCACATACACTATTTCCTCCTCAGAGTCGCCGTGCAAGTTTTTAGCGCTCGTCGTAAAGCGATCAGCAAACCTTAGTCGCTATGAGCTCCGCCCTGAAGCCTAGCTCGTCTTGAGCGCGCACTAAAAACAGCCCTGGTTTATCCGGTGGAAACGATTCTTAAGCTCTTGAGTTCCTGAAAAAGGTCGTAGGTTTCCGGGAAAAGGCTGTGCGCGCGCACACACACACACACACACACACACACACACACATATATACATACGGAATGAGAACTACAAAGAATCAGAGCGAGAGTAGCAAAGAATCAGAGCGAGAGTAGCAAAGGAGAAACCGTTGACATGGTAATGGAACAAATCTAAAAATCTAATTTATTCATTTGATTCTTGATGACTAGAGGTGTGAATAAAATAATCAAGAAGACAACTTATTTTTATTTTTAAATATGCTCACATATTAAATATGGAACAACCCATAGCAATGTTAGATGCCATTATTTATTAATATTCAATGTCCATCTTGTTTGTTTATATGGCGGCTTTCGATTAAAGCAGATTGCAGAGCGGAAGCAACTAAATACATTTAATTCATTACTGTACTTACGTACGTACAAATACAGTATAAGTACTTTAATCAAGTAGTTTTATTAGTGGATACTTTTAGACTTTTACTCCACTACGTTTGTACAACAAATATCGGTACTTTCTACTTCACTACATTTGAGCATAGCGTTGCGTTACATAACCACAGCGGTGTGTAGCGCTAATATCGCCAACTTCTGATG
Source organism: Clarias magur (assembly GCA_013621035.1). Lineage (NCBI taxonomy): Eukaryota > Metazoa > Chordata > Actinopteri > Siluriformes > Clariidae > Clarias > Clarias magur. The sequence continues at coordinate 546,680 of QNUK01000184.1, read as the reverse complement.
ATTATATGTAACTGGGTGATTGGCATTCATTCCCTCCGTAAAACATTTAATCCTGTAGCAGGTTTTTGAATTTTGAAGAGGAGGTGGTTTTAGACAGCGAGGAAAACTATATGATCAGGGTCTGAAGCAAACAGTGTGAGAGAGTGACAAATAGATAGATAGAAAGAGAGAGAGAGAGAGAGACAGACCGACAGACAAAGAACACAAATCCTGTATTTAAGTAAACGTAGAGTTATCCCTGGTAAAATGTTACTCAAGTGAAAGTACAAGTCCATGTATATTTCTACTTGTGAAAAAATACAAAAGTACTTAATTTTATTGTTAAGTATCAAAAGTACTGAAGTAGTTTTTCCTCACAGTAGCTTTCAAGTTACAGTAAAAGTCTCTCTCTCTCTCTCCTCTTCCTGAATGTGAACATGCTGTTTTGTCGCTGTCTGCAACCGTCTCCACTTCTGATTTCAAACATCCGCTTCATGATTAAGCTTTTCGCTGAGGAAATACAATTACGTAATAGTCGACAGGTGTTATTGTTAGTGACATTACTGCTTTAGAGACTACTCACCACTTTGGTATGTGACCCAATGCCATGCGGAAACGTAGTGAAGTACGAGGGACGTACTGTATATTTGTTGTGGCATGTAGTGGAGTAAAAGTATCCACTAAATATAAAAAAGTTAAAGTAAAGTACAGATATGTGAAATATATACTTAACTACAGTAATGGAGTACAGTATATTTACAGTACTTACTCACTTTCCACCATTGTTTAAATTCTACTGTAAGCTAATGTACTGTAAGATCAGTACATTTGATACTTGGGTAAATTTGAAGGTGGGTACTTTTGTACTTTTTCTCAAGTAAAAATGTAAATGGAGGATTTTTACTTTAATTTTATGCATTTTTAATTGCATTTTTGCTACATTTGTGATTATTTTATTTATTGCTTAGTATTATTCGTTGTGTAATATTTTACTGAGGGTACCTCTACTTTTACACAAGTAAAGGATTTGTGTACTTTGTACATCACTTATAGTTTGTTTATAAAAAACAATATTTGTAATCACTTTCATGTTTCTAATAGATGCTAATAATCTGTTAATCTGCAATGGCGTTATTGCTAGTACAGTTTAATACAAGAAACAGCTATTTTTAACAATAAATCATGTAGTCTCAGTTAAAACGAGAGTTTTAGTTTTTTTTTTCTGTAGTAGACGTAGAAGCGATATTGCTGCAAATATTAAAACTAACTGAAAATCCCATGATTCACAACAGACACGGCTTGGCTAGTTAGCGTCCTACGAGATGACGGCCGGATTAGCGTGAATGTTTCCAGCTTCGGGAGCTGATCTGTTTGAGCAGAGTGTACATGTGATGTGATGAGGTGAGATGAGAGAGCTAAAGGAAGCATTCTTAACATCTTTCAAAAAGTACAGAGGAAAAAAAAAACATGAAGAAAGAAAGGACTTTTGATGGCGAGCAGATGATTGGAGCGTGTGCGGCTTGAGGTTAGAGATCGGGCATAAATCTCGATCGGATTACGTCGTGCACAGGCGTAAAGTAAATATTCCGAGCGTATTTATCCTGGAACAATGAGAACAAAGGGCGCGCTATATTTCAGACGGAACACTCGAGAGCTTCGGTGGTCAGGCCTTCTGATTTGGACGACGCAGCCTGAGAGCACGTGCGCGCGCGTGCGTTTGTGTGTATGTCGCAACCTTGATGTGGCAAGCTGATCGCATCGCATGCTTTTCCATTCCCACACGGATCAGGACGACGTGTAATCTATCAAAATGAAATCGAGGAACAGAGAGAGAGAGAGAGAGAGAGAGAGAGAGAGAAACGGAAAGAAGACTCGTGCTGATTTCTTTGAGACCAATGTAGAAAGTGTGCGCGAGCTGAGCGGGGATTTTTTTTTTTTTTACGCAGGAGATTAATGTGAGGGGAGGAGAGGAGAGCATTGTGGGTAACAAAGAACAATGCTCGCATTCAGAAAGCGTCTTCAATACGAAACTCTTATAACGAACCCGGTCAGATGCTTGCGATTCTCAGACACACACACGCAAAAAAAAGACTTGCAAGAAAGAATAAAACCGAACACTAGAGAGACACGGTTCTACTCCCCGGCCGCTGACATCAGCCCCTGAACCGTAAACCATGTGGTGTCAGGTTGCTCCTGGATTAAAGAGGAACATTTAGCCACAGACACCTTGTTTATTTGGAGGAAGAGATGAGGAAAGATAGATGCTGTAAGTGAAGGAAGGCGCTCAAGGTCACGGCATGATTTGTAGGTCTTCCAGATCGTCTGCGTCTTTAAGAATGTCTGGAGTGCGCGAGAGAGAAATAGAGAGAGAGAGAGAGAAAGTTCAACGTCTCGAAGTTATCCGCTACGGCGCTTAAACAAACAGTAATCCGAGCCTGTCTGCTCCGACACGCACGGCCTGTTGAACCCGCGCGGTTATTTATCACTGCGTTCCGAGAGACACTTTCTCACACTCGCACTAATCCTAGCTAGTCTGCTGGAACGAACAAGTGCTACTGAAATCCTGCTCATTGAAAGAAACAGTTCAAATATTATTCTTTTTTTGTCCCCACCTATAAGACAATGCATCTAGTCTTCACCTTTAGTTTTGTAGCTACAGCAGTTCACAATATTTTTTTCCTTTGTCACTATACAGTCAAAAGTTTGTGGACGCCTGACCATTACATCTGTGTAATCAAATGTTTTTGAACAACACATTCAAGATTTAGTCCTTCTTTTTTGTTATAATGATATAGTGTGGAACCCTCCAGCTCTTGGCATGTTGTGTCTTAACGGAGCTCGCTTTGATCACAGAGAGCAGGTTCGTGCCTCTATGTTATACAATCGTGATCTTCGAGACTTCGCTCAATGCGCTTATCTTTGCGACACACGTCTGTCCATTGTTGAGTTTTATTAAGCGCGTCTCTTATGGTGAAAAAGCAATAAATTAAAATCAAGAATAACAATATGATGCCCGTTCGAGTCAAACCGGGACTGTGATGAAATGTTTGTCATTCAAGCACAGTAGCGTTCACCGACACGTTACAGGGACTCGGCTGAGAGTTATCGCCACATCCTCCTGTACAGTCCTGGCCTCGCTCCGAGCCATTTTCACATGTTTGGGCCCTTAAAGGAGTTCCTGGGAGGCTAGCGTTTCAGATGTGAACCAGGCAATCTGATGATGGCTCTGGTGAACTGAGAAAACTTGATGGTACCCAACCACTAGTGAAACGATGGAAAACGTGCATTAGTGTAGTAGAGGATTATATAGAGAGATAAATGAAGCTTTCACTCTCATAACCATGTTCTGTTATTCTGCACGGGCAATCAAATGTCCCGGTTTGACTCAAACGCCCCCTTGTAAATCTCAAAACTGTCCAGCAGTGCGTTCTTGGTGTAAACGCTCGAGACTTGGCTCTCACGCCGAGCGCTAACAGCGACTTCTGCCTAAGAGCCTGAGAACTCAGGCTTCACTCAGTCAGGCAGAGAGATTCCTGCTGCTCGGGCGGATGGAGATGAGCTACATTAACATCGGGAGGCAAACAGTGACAGGAAAAGAAAGAGAGCTCCACGGTTACGGTGGATTCAGGTTCCTGTTCGGGGAGCGCTTGTGTGCAGCGGGGCTGTTAAGGGTGTTAGAGCTACTAATAACGAAGCCGAGTGCGTGGGAAAGAGAGGCTCGCGTCATGGACACAAGATCTTTCATCATTAAAAGTCTTAATTGTTATTCATTTTTCAGGGATATTTCTGCTAAAGCTGGGTAATGCTGGTGATTATTATTATTATTATTATTATTATTATCGTTGTTCCCTGTGACATTGCGGTTCAGAGTTTGTGGATTTTTCCTAATAATTGTTAACTAATAATTGTTTCTGGAAAACCTTGCAATTTCACAGAAAGCACAAATACAGTATACTCCTACGGCTTTTTTCATGGCAATAAATATTTTTTTTGAACACTAAACTATTAACAACAATATAATTCACTAATTTTGTAACAGAAATATTGACATAAATTCAGCTAAATTTCCATCTAAAACACAATACTGTATAATTTTTTTTTTAGAGAAAAACATAAAGCACCCGTAGAGAAAAACAACGCGGCAATTACCTGTATTTACCCGACATACCAAAGAATACGCGCTTGCATGAATTACAGTACATACATCTGTATTTTACATTCTAGCACGGCGGGACACACCGCAGTCTAGTACAGTATACAGGTTTACCTTTACATTCTGTTTTTTTTTTTTTTAGGGTAATGTATTAAGCTGAGTTTGAAATGTAATTAAAATGTTTTGTCAGCATATTTAGGGTAAACTATAAAATAGGCATTTATAGACATTTTTTTACACTCTATCTCTAGGAATGTAACCCTCTTCCGATTTTCAGGGGCTGACTGTATTATTCTTATTATTATTACTATTTATTATGATCATTTCACACTGAATAAGAGGTGTTTGTGGAAATAACCAAGAAGACACAGATTACACTGTACACAGCTTTTACCACGCAAAAAATTCCATGTGCGTTACCGACACGCCCTGTGTAAGCGCCGGTTGTAACATGCGCTTGTTGTTAATAAAATATTATAGAGATTTATGTCATAATTCAAAACAGTAAGCAAACACTGACGTCACTACCTGAACTGTTTTGCTCTAACCTGAAAACATGCAAGACTTCAAAACCATGATCGATTTCAACTGTGCGAAATGCTTGAGATGCCAATAAAACAAGCAGCAATAAAGAGCATGTTAAACTTTCACGCTCTCCTCCTGTCTCCTTCGTTTTATTACTGCAAGCGATTTCAGGTGGAGGAGAAAACCAAACCTGGTTGCTGTTAAATGATTAATTAGGGTTTGCCAGTGAAAAGGAAAAAAATATATATAAATATATTCAAGAAGGAGCATAACAAGCACAAGGCTCTCCTCTGTCGAAGAGCTCTCTCGGGACAAGATAAGGTTTCCAGCACACGGGATCGACGGCAGCTGCCAATAAACCAAAAGGCAGTAGAACTACTTGGGACGTTTGAGATGATCCGCGATGTGGCCTGTTTAGGGCAGCAGTGGACACCTCGGCTTTTAGGTTGAGCTTGATTGCTCCACCATGCGAACACAAGGCGTTTAATTCAAACAACCTCGGTCTCGTATACACTCCTTACGCGAGACTAAAGGATTTGCCTTTTTAATATGTGACGCTGAGGGGGAGCGATGGCAGGGGAGAGAGCCGTGTGACTGCAGGGAGCTGGCGCAGAGAGTGGGAAAAGCCTGCGTGTTACTGCTAGCAACCTAGCAAGGGATCCGAATAAATCACTGCCTTTCCTCAGAGGGGATAATTTAATCTCGAGGCACACACACACACACACACACACACACACACACACACACACAGAGCACTAATGAAAAGACCCCATCGCTACGTCTCAGGAATGGCGCTCAAGGCGTCCCCGGCACTAGGAAACCCGGAGCTTGTCATGGCTCACTCTCGCTTTTATGAGCTCCAGACTTTGGAATCAGTGAGGGAAGCCTCTATGACATCGCTAAGCCGCAGCCTGGTGACTCATCTCTCCTTTTTAATATAAAACAAATACAAACAGAACGCACGGCCATGAAAAGCACAGCGGTCACTCTGGCGGTCGCTGTACGCAAAAAACCTAGCGATCGTAAATTTGCCGCTTGGTGTTTTTCCTGGACTTTGGTGTAGCGGCTTTGTGGTCGCAGGTATTAAGAGCAGGCTGGACTTAACGGAAGGCTGCATCGCTTCTGGCTGGGAGTGAAGGAATAGAGCTTAACTCGAGTGCTTAAGCAAACAGACAAGAGTGATGTTAAAAGAGATCGGTATCGCACTCGTAAAATTACTCTCCTTCTGGTAAATGAGTGAAGAAGGAAGAAAAGATGGGGTGTTGGTGTAGACTAGAGAGGAAAGCAGGAATAAGACAAAAAAAAAAAAAAAAACAATAATACATACGTATACACACACTAAAGATATCCTGCTGAAGAACCAGCTGTCACCGGGAGATCCCAAAGGGAACCCATACTTTAGAGAAATAAGAAAAAATCTGTTCAGAAAGCAGGTCCTGAGGCTGAAACCGGGAGCAATCAGGTTGTAGTGCTCTATAAACCAGCATAAGCAGTAATCGATCAATAAGTACACAAGCGAGACCAAATTTAAGCCACAATGTTCTGCTAGTTCATCACAGCTAAGCTTGAATAAACTAGCGTCATCTATGCTAGCATAAACACATGTCTTCTTATCAAAGAAAAGTCAAGGAAGCTTATTGTTTATTACCTTCTTACGTCATGTGAGTTAACAATTGCTATTTCTACTTAGCTTTTTTCACCATACATTCTCTAGCCAAGCTTCCAAACTTTCTCAGGCTAAACAATACTCTGTGCTCTTTTTCAAAAATACGCCTGACACATACTCGGGCTTTCCTGAAATAAGAGATGAAGTGAGACAGAAGCCGAAGCCAAGGTTCCATCGACAAGTCTGTCCTAGCAGCACGCGGGACGTTCTCGAAAGACTAACGATGTTTGTTTGTTATTTTTTTCAAGCCGGACCAGGGCGGTTCTGGTTTTAAATTGGCAATACGCTGAGCATGCATTACAAAGCTCCATCATGAGTTGTGTTAATTACTTTTTTTTCTTTGCTGCATCCAACACAAGCAATCCGAGGCCAATACGAGACTCACTCCAGCTCACAGATGGACGGGTGGAAGGGTTTGTGTGTGTGTCTCTGAGTGTGTGTATGTGTGTGTGTGAGTTAGCAGAAATAAAGACACAGGGAGCAAGAGAGCTGAAGCAAAACAATAAAAATACACAACTGGGTGCAAATGAAAAACTGCTGAGACCTCTGTCGGGTTATAAATTTCGCACGGTCCGTTGCATTCCGAGATTTTACGCTCTCGTCTGCTATAAAAAGTAATCAGTTCGGTTTAAATCACTCCCTTTCCAAACCGTCAAAGAACACAAGTACAAAAGAATACTCAATAACAGCTGGTGGAACCCTGGCACATGGAAGAGCAATAGAAATGGATGATATAAGTTAAATGAATGAAAAAGAAATAATAAAAAAATAATAATCTAAGGGTCTTTTAAGATAGTACATGATATGCTACAACAGATAGAATTTAAACATTGTGGACCCTTATGAAATTGCATGGAATTGATAGATACTTTATTACTCCCAATTGATTCATGAATTAATTAAATTTTAATTATTTAAAATTAATTACACAACAATATACAGTACAAGCAACAAGGTGAATGAGAACAATAAAGTCAAATGAAAATGTAATTAAATTAAATGAGATAAGGGTTGAGTTATACATGTATACAGTACTGTGCAAAAGTCTTAGGCGCCATATTATCTGTAGTACAAATTTTGTTATATAAGTTTATTACGTCCACATAATTATGTACAAGAGCATTCCCTACAAAGATACACTAAAATTAATGAATAAATAACAATACAGAAGAATATTTGCATGCCTGTAAAGAAAGCGACATATTACATGACAGACCAGTTTTCAGTTTTCAAAAAAAATCAATAATGTAGACTCCTGGGTTTTGCATGAAAATAAAAAGGAGCGAGTGTGACGAAGTGACCAAAAGAACTCATATTCTCATGTTAGGTTTAACTGAGCATGCTGGAGAATATGAGTTCTTTTGGTAACTTCGTCACAAATATTCTTCTGTAATGTTATTTATGCATTAATTTTAGTGTATCTTTGTAGGGAATGGTCTTGTACGTAATAATGCAGACATAATAAACTTGCATAACAAAATTTGTACTACAGATAATATGGCGCCTAAGACTTTTGCACAGTACTGTATATGTGTAAATATATGCTTCAAATGTTTATAACTAAATTTATATAAACATCAAATGGGACGACTATTGATATCTTTAGAGGAAACATACTGTAATATGTTTCCTCTACATAATACTCATTGCTGTCATAATTAAATTTGAACTGATTTGAAAAAGGCACAGATAACTGTTCAAGTTATCTACATTTTTTGGGGGTCCCTCTGTATATAAAAAGCAACTATGATACACAGTGCAGTCAAGCAGGAATCTGAAACTCTGCACATTAAGGTGCATTAATGAGGTAAAAATGTTGTTTTTGTATGAGGTAAAAAAAATACACTGCTTCTATATACATATCATGCACATGATGATTATATATAAAGGTGTGAACTTAACTAATTACACATGTTAAACATTTAAATGATTGATATTACACATAAATTATTAAATTTTTAGTATTTTTTTTAAAAGACATTCAGTGTGCATGTACGCTACTAGTCAAAAGTTTCTAAATCCATAGTCTTTCAAATATTTTCATTTCTTTCTACACTGTAAAACAATATTGAAGGCATCCAAAATATGCAATAATCCCCTTACAACAGTTGATAGTGAGATGTATCTGCTACTTCTGCTCTGTAAATCCTTCATAATGGCTCTAATCTGAGGTGCTGGTTGTTAATTGAGGCTGGTAACTCTAAATAAACTTCTCCTCTGCAGCAGAGGTATGTTTTGGTCTTGCTTTCCTGGGAGAGCCAGGTTCATCATGGTATTTGATGGGTTTTGCAAATGCACTTGACAATGCTGTTCTTGCAAGAACTGTTCCAGAACATGCTGACCTTGTTATTCAATTTCATAATTTCAGTTTCATAATTCCATATGTGTTATTTCATCATTTTAAAATATTTAAAGTTTATATAATATTTAAAAAAATATTTGTCTAGATTATAGAAAAAACATTAAATTAGAATTTTTTTTCCCCCTTCTGTGACCTCATAAGAAGATTGCCTTCCTCACCTTTACGCTTAGCTCTGATTAGCTCTGGAGGGGTGTGGCTCAGGAGTAGCTCATTTAAATTCAATTGGCACATTTGGAAATGTTTCAATGGATTGAAAATTCCGTAATTGACCTGAACATTGTAGAGGAAAAAAAGCTGATGTGTTTCAGGGTATTCAGATGCATGATCACCTTTCAACAACCTTTTTCGACACTTATAAGCCACATATTCAAATTCTACTTGAATACCTCTGCTTTAGGTCCATTCATTCTATCAACATTTATCATTTTATCGACACCAAACACCTTTTGTGTTCAAAATGTGGCTAAAAGTATGTACTCACCTTGCAATTCTGACCATATTTAATATGGTTCTTTTCTAAACTGTTTCCCCAAAGCTGGGCACACACACTTGTCTACAATGCCTTTATATGCCATAGCATTAAAATGGCACTCTCCAGGACCAACTATATATTGATACTTCTGTTTTCCCATCACTGTCACGTTCACATCATAGCCACAAGTTGTTAATTTAATCAAGGAGAGCTTTAAATCTTTATTATCTATTTATTTTTTTATATTAATCAAGATCATCAGATCATAACGAGAATTTGGGAAAGAATGTGTTGGTTTGTAAGGTCAAGGTCCCTTGACTTTCCTTTTTGTACGGGTTTGCAGACTCTACTGGGAATCCTTGTTGTTCTTAGATGAACTGATTCGCCAAGTTAAACCGGCCCCTAAGCCCTACAACATTAACACGGGATCAACTCTACTGTGTGACCCCGTCGCCGCCATAGCACAGAGCTGAGGTAATTCCCGCCTGCTGACTTTCAAAGAGTTGCCCTCTACTGTTGGTCTAATTCTATTTTGAATCACCTTATCAGACGGTTTAAAGGAATATGTGTTGACGCCATTCACGCACGTCCTGGATTTGATTTCCTTTCATAGACGAAGCTTTGTTTGGGAGTTGATTAGGTTTGGCTGGAGTTTGTATCGTTAGAGAACAAAAACTAGCTTTAACCAAAAAGAGGTGCTGGACCTGGATCTCTGACACATCCCTCTCCCAGACATTATGAAGAACCACCCTGGTAATAGAATACAGCCCACCGAATCCATGCTGCGGGTTTCCCCAAATAGATGAAGCTGATGAAAACAGCATTGTCCAAACCTAAGAATGGTGCAAGATCTCGGACTTATTTTTGTCTGGAGCTCTGATTTATTTCTCCCAGAAGGTATGAAGAACCAGGCCAGGAACAGAGTGTAGCCGCTGAGACCTTGCAGCGCATTTTGCAAAATTGATGATTCTGATGAAACTGTTCTTTTGCTTGTTTCTCCTGGGAGACATCAGGGACCAATCAGTGTACGAGTTTAACAAAGACTACCAGAACCTTCCCATGACACCCGATTGAGCCCATATAAAACCAAATCAGAAAAGAACGCAAGAATGACAATGAGCTTGACCTTTGCCCTGGAACGCTGAAAGAAATGGGTATCTGATCATGTCCAGGAGACAGATGGAGAATAAACACACATAACTCCTGCACAGGAAAATACAAAAAGAATGTGCATTCATAGAGCTATGACAAAGTATGCCATTGCCGCACTGCTGATAAGAACGTGTATGGGAATCAGGCTTGACTGTTTAAACTTATTTCATCAGGAAGATAGAAGCCTTTGGAAGACAGGTGACGAGTGCAGGAAGGTGGAAAAATACGCAAGAGGAGAGGAAAAAACAAGACCCCGAGTCCTCCACCAGGAAGAGCTTCACAGGTCCTGCAAGGCCAGTGGCTTGAACAATCCAGACCGGATCAGAGCGCACACACAAAAGTATCTAACAAATCTCAGCCTGCTATGAGAAATATGTGTGAGGGGAAAGCATGGCTGACCTCTATCTGACCCTGAACAGCCTCTGGGAACTGCAAGCCTCTGCACTGTCTGCTCCAGACACAATGAGCCAACAAGTGCATTACTCAGACGAACGGGGGAACACGGACATGTAAAGGAAATCCATGACCTGGCAGAAGGACAAGTGAAAATGTGTACAAGCGTCTGACAAAGTGGATCCAGAGACACCCACAAGGCTTCACGAGTCACACTGAGAATTCTGGGTTCAAATTCAAATGCTCAGGGACTTGAAAGCGAGACGTACGAGATCCCTCGTTCGTTCAACATGTCGTCCTTTAACCTAAATCAGAGGGTGCTGTGGAAAAAAAGAAATTGTGGACGATCTGTAAATGGTGGATCTCTTGCAGGCACGTCACATCTTTAATTAGACATGTGAGCAGGGGCGAAGTGAACCAGCCTCAAGCTCAAAGGCATTCTAATCAGGGATTCCTCGTCTGCTGGGGAAAGCCTGCATGGTGCCAGAGCTCCAGCGGAGAACCCATAATACCAAAGAAGCACATAAATCCTCTGACCGTGCAGGCCTCGACCAGATGGATAGAGGCAACGAAAGAGATAAACATGGACAAGAGGTAAGCCGGGCTATTTATAAAGGCAGCAGAGCTTCCACTTAGACTGACACACCCTGGCCGTGTAAAAACACACACGCAGGCAAATATCCAACGCGACAAGAGGAGGTTGCACCTTCCAAGAAATGTTGCTGTTATTCCATGAAGCAACCCCAATGCCTTTGCAAAAAAAAAAAAGTCTCCATCTTGGAGTCAGGAGGACAGGCATAAATCTGTTCAGCCAAAGCCGAAGCAGGGAGCGCAAGAGGGGTTATCGTAGGGAGTTTCCCTTAGCCAGGATCTCTTCCACTTGGCTGGAAAAACATTGTTCCACTTCATGCGAATGAAACATCTTAAACAGAGTTAAGAGAGCACTGGTACTGGTATTGGACCCTGTCACTATGACATATATGTATACATATTTGCTCCTTTGAGACTTCTCTATCCCTAGCCATAAAGTCTGGTTCCCCTGAGGCTCCAAAAACAACTGCGATACAATTTTTCTGGTAGGTCCCGGATCTGCCAAGGGTTCTCCGTCCATTGGGAGCCCAGACCTCAGCACGAGCAGCAGTTTTACTCCAGTTGAGCTTGTCACCCGAAGAAATATTTTAAAAATATTTGGATTAGATGTCATTCATCACAGGAGACGCCTAATCAGGATTCGAACGCATGTATCTCTATCCCCCCGGGCTGTACACAGACCATGAACATGCTGACCTGCAGAGCTGAGCCTCCCATCGTGCCACGGTCATCATGAAAAACCAGGAAGTGGGATTAGTGAACAAATCCAGCCCAGATCTGATAGCACGAACTGAGTGAAACTCACTGAGCGCTCCAGCCTCGCTGATTCTTATCAGGGACGTGAACTTCGCTTACCGGGGTGTAAAGTAATCAGTAAATTCCCAGTGAGTCTGTTATACAAAAGTCTATGCATTGCTTTTTTTTTTTCGTCTGTACAATCCGTTTCTTTACAGAAGTGTGTCACACTCGTTCCCAACCATCTGGGACCTTTTTCTGGCAATGTCTCTCAAGTGGTGGATTTGGTTCATTCCCTAGAACACAAACTGAGAGTCAGATTTAATATTTAATTAGTGCGATTAAAAACATGTGCCGACAGTCTTGCTGTCAACGCGTTTTTACTTCACGGTTGTTCTGAAAGTGGGTGTGTTTGGGAGGGGGGGGTACCTGGAAACGTAGGTAATTTCCATCCTTCAATATTTTGAATGGAGCGCGTTCCTGTTTTTACAAGGTAACGAAGGGCACTGCTCGCGTCTGTACACAAGGACAGATATATTTCTGTCCGCCCACTAGGAAATAAGAAGCGGGAAGCAGAGACGGCATGTGGGAGGAGAGGGAGAGAGAGAGAGAGAGAGAGAGAGAAGGCGAACATGGAGTATTTTTTCCTCCACTGAAACCACACGTCCTCCCAATTTTGTGGTTCGTTTCACAAATGACCTTCGACCCTTTGCCAGCTGCTAAATGTGCCTTGGCATACAGTACAGTAACACCATGCACTGTACATCTGGAGAAACAAACACGCAATGCATGCACACAATTTCGAGTCCTGGCCAGAGGCGAAAAACTCTCCGACACCATTAAGAAACCGGAGCGCTCTCGATCTGTGAAGAGACTGAGCAGTACACAGCAACTCCGGTGAGTCCGCTCGTGTATTCGAACCTGTGTTCTCGCTTATAGCATTTGACAGCATACAACTAGCTCCTCTCAACTGCCGACCTCAATCCTGACCTCTGTTTAACGTGCAACAACCAGGAGTGCAGTGGCACATCCAGACTGTCAGCGCTGTTCTGCCGGGATATTGTTCAGGAGACAGATAAACGAGAAAAGGATTTATATAATAAAAAAAAAAAAGCTTAGTGTCTAAGCTGGAAAAAAATGTGTGTGAAAGGCAGAGAGAGAGAGAAGGAAGGGAGGGAATTAAAAGCAAAGGAAAGCGCCGGTATGGACGAAGGATGGAAAACACATATGTTAGTCATTGTACAGGGTCGATCCCATGTGCAGTGGGCTACAGAGCGTACTTAACGGTCCGGCTCTGGAAAAGTATATTTTACAATTCATTGCTTCCTTCTCACAAAATTAAAGGCCTCTTGTTAAAAACAGGACTTGTCAAATGAAAGCAGCTTTTATTACTGAGCAAACTCACGGCCTCTTTCTAGGGCCTACTTCCCAATCAGCTTGTTTTGTTTTCGTAAAAGGATACAGCTCACTCCGGGCTTGCCATGTGTACATGTGTTTGTGTGTGTGTGTGTGTGTGTGTGTGTGTGTGTGTGTGTGTGTGTGTGTGTGTGTGTGTGTGTGCGCGCGCGTGTGTGTGTGTGTGTGTGTGTGCGCGTGTGTAAATGTGTTAGAGCTCTCTTCAAGAGCAGTGCACCTCGGTGCATAATCAGGTCCGTTCCAATGAAAAGAATACAGTGCGAGTGGAAGAGTGAGGTTGAGTTTCTCACGGCTGGATGCTAAACTGTTCCACATTCGGAGAGGGTTCAGGCGAGCAAAAAAAAATCTTGAGGTATTTGTAGTTATTATTTATGTATAAAGCATTGAAGATTTATCTTACACTCTAGCGATGCTTGCATTTAAAAATAGACACCGGTTTAACAACTTTTGGCGTTTACACTGGAACAAGTATTTCCTATTCGTTATCACTTTCATGCTAATACCGCTGTCGACATCATCACATAGCCAGGGCACTAACTCGTCGTTTAGCTCGATTGCATTCAGGGAACTTGCGTCAAGGTGTCTGCAAACGTCCTTGTTGTCTTTCTCATTCATTTATTAACAGGATATTTCTTGCTATCGTAACGTCACTTGCGATGTCCTGCTGTCACCTCAGCATTGGGCATCACTTCTATATTGTTCTATAGTTTCAGAGTAGAGCTTTCCTTTAAGATTGAAAAATTATTAGAATTTTTTTTCTAGCGCAGGCTGGTAAAAGTCCATATTTAAACTCAAAAAGCCCTTTTTCACCAGCAGCAAATTTAGTCTAGAGATTTTAGATATTCACAATCACCAAATATGCCCCTATTATGTTTACTAACCGACGATTAGATTTGAAAATCTAATTGGACCACTTTTGGCTGTTTGTTGCCTAGGTCTGTTTTTCATCTAAAACACGATTTCGAGAACGGAAAAAGAGACGCAGGCTTAGACTTCGAGAGAAGAGCGAACAAGACAGACACGTGCGTCTGTTTCTGCGAGGAATGTTGATAGCCATCATGCGTTCTCGCTCCTGCTCCACTCCTTGAAATCTGAACGCGTTTAATGAGATTTTTATGGGACCCACAGACAGAGAGGGATGCCCGGGCCGAGCAAAAGCATCAGGCTCGGATCCAGGCAAACATACGGACTGTGCTCCAGGACACCAGCAGGTTGTCGTCAACTCCGGCCTGATCGCAGCTACCATCGGCACGCTATTTCAATGCTCCCATCTGATAGAACATTCCAGACTCATTACTGCAGTATAGTAAACATACAGCAAACCAGGTCCGATTGCACATTAATCTACAGCTGGGAAAGTCAAAAAGCGGTCATGTACGCCCTACAAGGAAGTTAGTTACCGTCGAGGAACTACCAAGAGCTAAGCAAGGAGCCCTAAGGACTGAAACAAGCTATCGGAGAATAGATACAAATGCTCCAAATTCCATTCACCAGCTATATTGTTTTTTTTTCATGACTGTCTTGAAGACTATCTTTATTGTCGTCACTCTTTCGGCTGCTCCCGTTAAGGGGGGTCACTACCTGAAACAGGTTTCACGCTGGATGCCCTTCCTGACGCAACCCTTCCATTTATCCAAGTTTGAGACTGGCACTAAAGATGCATCCACTGGCTAGGTTTGGGCACTGGTTGGAATCAAATCCAGGCTTTCCGCATGGCAGCCGAGAAGCCTACCACCGAGCCTCCAGTGCCCTATAAATAAACCATGTTAATTAAAAGTTAGTAGAATTAGAAACGATCTGTTGTGAGCAGAGCAAAAATGCCATTTTATGTAGATGTAATGTTTTATAGTTTTGAAAGAAACATCAAGCTTTAATTATTCTTCACAACATACAGTACAGACCAAAGGTTTGGACACACCTTCCATTCAAAGAGTTTGAATTTGTATTATGGCAAGAAAAAAGCAGCTAAGTGAAAAAAAAAAACAAAAAAACGAGTGGCCATCATTACTTCAAGAAATGAAGGTCAGTCAGTCCGAAAAAATTGGGAAAACTTTGAAAGTGTCCCCAAGTACAGTCACAAAAACCATCAAGCGCTACAAAGAAACTGGCTCACATGCGGACCGCCCCAGGGAAGGAAGACCAAGAGTCACCTCTGCTGCGGAGCATAAGTTCATCCGAGTCACCAGCCTCAGAAATCGCAGGTTAACAGCAGCTCAGATCAGAAAGCAGGTCAATGCCACACAGAGTTCTAGCAGCAGACACATCTCTAGAACAACTGTTAAGAGGAGACTGTGTGAATCAGGCCTTCATGGTAGAATATCTGCTAGGAAACCACTGTTAAGGACAGGCAACAAGCAGAAGAGACGCGTTTGGGCTAAAGAACACAATAAAGAAAACTCTTTGAATGAGAAGGTGTGTCCAAACTTTTGGTCTGTACTGTATCTTTTTCACATATCCCAGTTAGGAAGCTGGGGTCAGAGTGCAGGATCAGCCAGGATACAGCACCGCTGAAGCAGAGAGGGGTAAGGGCTTTGCTCAAAAGGTGCAGTGGCAGTTTGGTGATACTGGGGCTTCAACCCAGGAACTTCGCACCAATAACCCAGAGCCTTAACCCTTCTAGAATCTACTAGGTCTACTGTAGGTCTACTTTCACAGAAGTAAGTAATTCGACCACCACAACCATTTTTCCATCACATGTACTCGCCTCTAAATATTGAAGACAAAACTTTCATGATTTTTAATGTTGGAATTCTACAAATTCAAACCAATTTGTACATCTTGTCCTGAAAACTTGCATACAAACCTTTTGAAACTCATAGCCAGAAAACAGGCAACGGTCTGTCAGGAGATGAGAAAACATTACATCCTGTCTGATGGAGCTTTCACGTCAGGTTATGAGTAAGAATAATGTGAAAAGCCTAAACATGACCGCTAAATGTATAGCGATATCGTCCCGGATTTCAAGCGTGAAAATCAATTACGAGCACTAGCAGATGGGGAAGCAAAAAAGGGAAACAAAAAAGAATAAAAAAATGATAAGCTGGGACTGGGAGTGATCAGAAGACAGATACCTCATTGGGAGATTCTCCTAAGGAGAAGCTCTGTGTACATTTAAGCATAGTTCCCCTCTCTTCCCAACATGGACAGCAAGGTCATAAAACACGAGTCTTGGGTAGATATTTCCTCTCTTGGCATTATCCTCTGAGTCTAGCATCTGTTTCAACGTAGGTTCTCGCTTACACTCTAACTTCCCTATGACTCCCCAGAGAATAATGTAAAGGATTAACAACTGGAGGAGACGACGGTGATAGGTGCGAAATCTTCAGCTTTAACCGTTGTAGCTCTGACCATCCTATCACCGAGGTTCCACCTGAAGATGTGTCTGACTGAATTAGATATTGATGACTAACAAATTCAGTTTTGTGCTGGTGGTTTTGGCGCTCTGAACCCGAGCGGAATACATAGACAAGTGACGTTTGATTATGTTGGACTAATTTGATTTGCGCTGTTTGGGTTTGGCTTGAGTTTCTGGTCAGAGTTTGACGATCCCTGGCATCCAGCCCCAAGTATAGAGAAGAAGCAAGAGCCGGTGGAAAACACCTGTGCTCTCACCGGGATAGTAGAGAAAGTGGAACCATGCGGATTTCTCTCTGGTTACAAGCAAACTTCTTAGCAGACATCGATCTGACCGGAGCTACATGCTGATTTATATGTACGGAAACACGCAGGGTGAAAGCAGCGACCAATCCATCATAATAGGGATGTTCACGCTACCATGCATCATCCTGAATTCACACCGCAGCATCCCGTCGCAAGGGCCTGCCTGTCGGCTCAGCCGGCGGTGTTGTAAATGCAGGTCGGTGGGACTAGGTGCGTGTAAGTGTGTGTTTATTTGAAAGAGGAAAGAAATTAAAAGAAAAAAAGACAGACACTCTCCCTTTCATCTCAGTTTCATCTACCTTTCATGTGTTCCACCCAAGGAGCGTAACAGCTCATATCCAAAGCCTACGTTTGAAGCCTTTCAACTCCATTAGAGATGCTTCCTGCCTGTCCTGAACCCTGTTAGGTGGTTCCCTAATTAGCTTTATGTAAGGCTGTACGAGTGTGTGTGTTCAGAAGGGAAATGTATGATTTTTTTTTCTTTTTTTTTTTTTAACATTCTGTCTGTGATGGGTCAGGGGCAAGAGGCGGGGTGGTTATTAAAGGGCAAGTCTAAGCAGATGCACTCTGCAAAAAAAAAAAAAAAAAACCCCGTCTGAAGATCTGCATTACAGACAACTAATTAGGGATTAATAACTTCCGCTTTTGCTTTTCCTCTGAGACTGGAGGGAGGCGACGGAGCCTGTTTGAAACCGTCTGAGGTGTCCTGGTTCTCCTCAGTTCTTTATGAGTGGTGGGGGTGGAAGAGGAAACTTTGTTGTTTTGGCACAGGTGGGATCCAAAAAGGAAGAGAATCAAAAGCTGTTTTGAGAGTTTGCACAGAGCTCTGTGGAAGATCCGGAGCACTAGAGGTGTCTGCTGATTCCTTGATGTTTAAAATCGTAATCTAAACTTGGGTCATTAAGCTTTTTTGGTTGAAAGTTCATAGAGAAGAAATGGAATTTTGACACTTTTGTCAAAATGAAAACTCTAGGTAATCAGTAAAAAAAAAAGACGTATCAGTGGAGCTTGGCGATTCATGATGGCAATAGGAATTAAATTACGACACTGAAACATAACAGTAGAGCTTTTGTGTGAATACTTATCGCACTTATGTAATTTTATGGAAATGAAACAAGAAAACATGCCAATTATAACAAGATTTGCTAAGTGCTCATACAGTGAAGCTTTTTTCTCCAATGCAAAAAAAAGTGTTTGCCGGATCATCGGGAGACTGCAATGATGCAACGATGCAATGAATCAATCCGCAGCTGGGAGCCATGAAAGGCAAAACTGTCCATGCTTTTTATGTAGAAGGGATGGCATATTCAATCATCTGAAGATCACTGTGATACCAGCCGATCAGCGGCATCTGTGAATTCATGCATGCGGAAGAGTGTGATAGAGGTTTTCTCAGTGTGTTGTGCTGCCTTTGTGACGTAGCACGAGTATCCATTTGGTTGAAAAATAGTTGAAACCCATCTTTAAAGTAAGAAGCAGTCTAGTCAGGATTCGATTCAGTAGAACTTATGATAAGAAAGTAGAATTATGATAAGACTGTCTGCTTTACGTCTGAAACGCCGGCCTCCCAGGAACTCCTTAAATGGTCTAAACATGTGGAAATGGCTTAGAGGCAATTATTCCCAACCGAGTTCCTGTAATGTGTCCTGTGTAATGTTGGTGAATGATTGTGTGTGCAGTTCCCATAAGCTGACATGTCTCTTTTTTCCAAAAATTGGAGAAAAGTTATTTTTGATTTTCAAGGATCATACATTCCACTTGCTGAATGTCCACTGGAACAAATGCAGTGGGCTCCGAGCCACATCTTGGGGATCATCTTTCACAGACATACGCCCTATTTTAAAACTTTTATTCTGGCTAAAAGTCTCATTAATGTACTTTTTGTACTTTAAGTCTTCGATAAATGTCAATCCGTTTTACACCTTCATTCAGGAGAAATTTCATCGTAAGTCCTGGTTGGACTTGAACACTTCTTGTATTTCATAAACACTGAAATACTGTGTAACTTGTGTTGTTGATTGTTTAAGTGTCCTGTCTTATACAAAACAATTGTCTTTTTTCCTGCCTACCTTCTGCTATAAACTCCAGTCCAGTAGGTGGTGGTATTGTACTAACTGCTCCATAAACTCAAAAGAAGAAGAAAAATAATAAAATCTTATACAATTTGTGTATTTTCTGGGAAATCCATAGTTTAGGAATTCATCAGTTTTCAGACAATATAACATTATTTTATTTAAAAAGTAATTTAAAAAGTGTAAATCGATTCTGAACAACAGAACAGTGTAATTTAAATTGCATAATCGATTCAACACTTGTAAACACCTGCCAGAATGATTGATTTCCCTGCCACAATTATCTAACCATTTAAGAAAATGAATTCAATACTCCTACCAAAGCACACAACCAAATGTTTCATTTGTCCTTAATCTGTTTGGAAACAGTTTCCCAGCTTTACTACGTCGCTGCTCGCGATCTGTGTGGCACTGCCGCTAATTGGCATCACTGTGGAAAACTCAACTCGATTTTGAATGTTTGTTTTGCCTTTTATATTGTTTTCACAGTTTTAATTGGATTCGCTGGGTGGGCAAGGGCTGCTAAACACACACACACAAACACACACACACACACACACACACACACACACACACACACACACGGTATTTAATTGCTCAACACTGGGGCAACGTTCCCCGGGATCTATTTGTGTTTGTAAGGTAAGGAGGTTAGTCTCTTGTCAAAGTGATTAATATGGCAACACAACCCTCATGTTTTTATACCAAAACTCATTTATTTCTATTTAGTGCATTACTTAACCTGTAACAACCTTTACACTTCTCGAATCATTACATACATTATTGGTAAAAAAAAAGAAAAAAAAGTGACCCGCTTTAAAGATGTGCGGTACGTACATTCACGTTGCATTGCTGATTTTCCTTATGAGTACTTCTGACAGGAAAATAACTGCGTAATTGAGTCTTAACGATCCGCACGCATCGCACATGCTGACTCTCAACCTCTCCGCCTCCCGACTCGGGCGCTGCTCATTAGGCAAGACGCCTGGCCGGATTAACCACATTAAGACTTTGTGGATTCTGCACATCTGTGCTGGAACTGTAAAGGAAGCTTTTATAAGACCTAAATGTATAAACCACCCTGTGTTTGTGTGTGTGCGTTTATGTTTTTTTATACCCAAGCATGTTACACTACACCAAATTCCTACTTTGGATCACTTCCAATTTCATTATACATACAGATGTTATGTCATCTTTTGCCTTTACAGTATGAGGAATATTTATATAATTTTCTCTATACCAATTGTTGTTGTCTCATCTACGATGCCCCGCCCCCCATCGTCTGATCACCGCATCTTAACGCAAATCAACCGCTTATGGAAGATTTTGGAGCAAACTGTCAGCCCACATTCAAACTTATAACATTTGTCTTTTGTGGGTGTGGCCCTTTTTATAGTACATATACAAAAAAGAGCGGGACTTCTGACTTCTGTGCAGAACAACACAACACGATTATGAGGGTAAAAACTTTCTTTATTTCTCTCTATAATCCCCTGCTACACTAATGCCCTTATCCTAGCGTTTCACTAGTGCTTGGATACCATCAAAACAGAAAGTTTTTTAGTCTGTCTGCTTCACGTCTGAAACGCTGGCCTCCCAGGAACTCCTTAGATGGTCTAAACATGTGGAAATGGCGTTGGATGTGACTATAACTCCCAGCCGAGTTCCTGTAATGTGCAAGTGGTGTTGGTTGTGTAAGTGTGTGTGCAGTTTCCAACAGACAGATGCATCTCTTCCGCAAGATGCCAATGAAGTATCCGTTGATTTTTAAGAATAATTTGCTGAATGTTCACAGGAATGACTGCAGTGAGCTCTGAGCCACTTCGGTCGTGATCGTCAATCATCTTCTCTAAAGCGTTAAAGCAAACGCAATAATATATGAAAACCGGTTGCTTTCTTATATATATATACATATATATATTAACAGATTAGCATGGCATGATAACTTTACTAGCTTCATATACAGTACTATCCAGATGAACCAACAATCTTTGCAGCATTCCTTATTATAAGCTATTCTTCGATGTTGGTGTGTCCAAAAACTCAGATAGGAAGTAAAGTTGTGAGGGCGGAAATTAAAATTAGTCTGAGCAATCCAATCGATCAAAATAATAAGTTAGATTTTTGATACACAAATTGGATCAATCCACTTTATTAATCTGACGCCTGTATACAGTCAATGGGCGCACCGAAAATTCCTACTCCGAGGTCAATAGAGAAATGGAAAAAGGTCTTGGAATTCTGGGAACGTTTCTTCTCATGGTAGGATACTATAAGTTTTGCCACATTACCAGCACATCACTGGGTGTGTTTACAAGGATGCTAATAATTAATTAATAATGGGTTCGTTAATAATCGCCCAATCAGAATGAAACTTCAGAATCAGAATTCGGCGAAACCTTAGATAATCCATTTATTTGGTAGATATTAGCCGCGTTTAACACTTGATCTAAACGTTTCTCTCTTGTCTGATTAAGTACATTCTTTCTGCGCATGTCTACCCCACTTGGGGCGTAACATAAGCTGACGTGACATGTTTCCAGGGGGCGAATGTTTTGCCTCCGTTCCAGATCAGTAAACTCTGTGTGAACAACCCTCTCCCACCTGATCTTTACTTGACTTTCATCCACTGGGTCTCTGGCTGAGGAAGGAGCAGCGATTGACTCGCAAACCAATCATAGATCAGACTGAATTCTTGTAACCAGTCATAACACAGAAGGCGGAATTTATCGGAAAAAATGCAAAGTCTAATCTAACTTAAATAAAAAAACAAAGCGTCTACTTTTCCTTCTTCTATCCATGTTAAAAGTTATGATTGGAAATAAGGAAATATGCTCTTTGTGAACATGGCTACTGTTTCAGTACTGAATTTGATCATTAAAGCTTGGTGATTTGAGGAAATAAAAAATAAACATCTTCTGAGGCTATTGAGATCTCGACGACTGCCTCGCCATAGCTCGTTACATCCAGCACACCAGCGTCCTGAAGGAACACCATTTGGGAGAACGGTGTTCATCACTTCAGAACACTTCCAGAAATCTGTTATCCTTTTATCAGTCACTGCTCAAAATATGTTGTAGATTGGTGCGCTGATATGCGACGTCAAAAATCTGTCGTCCTCCTATTGACAAATGAAGAGCTTTCAATCTTGATGTGGTTCAGAGAATTAAAAAAAAAAATAACAAAATGTTGTGTGAGAGAAACTGGAGCTTTGCTCATACCACGGGTTTGACTCCAAACCAAAGTAAACATCAGTTCAAGTGGATTATGACGTTATTTCTCCATGTGTGTGTGCGCGCGCGTGTGTGCATGTGTACGCCAATGAGAGATGTCACTGCAAACTACAAACAGAGAGCGCAGATTTAAGGCTTTGTCGGGATTTTTAGAGGTGATCGGAACAAAAAAAAAAAAAAACACGCAATCATATTAATGCACGAGCAATATGATGCACTGTTTGACGGCCTGCCCGGAACGATTGCGCATGAACACGCACGCAAGCTACGCAAGGAACCACCTGCACGCACTTAACCTCACACAATGTGAGATAAATTGAGTTTAAAAAATAACACTGTATGCATTTCCTCTGAACTTGTTTTTTTTTGGTATATTTCAGATCCCGGAGGAAAACACCCTCCTCGCGCTTACTCTATCGTACATACATTCGCACACACGCACATGCAAGGCTTTTCAAAAGCTGTGATCCGATGGTTCAAATCGCACAGCTTTAGTTAATTTGATTTAAAAAAAAAAAAAAAGAAGAAAAATTGGAGCGCTATGGCAAAATCTCAAGTTTGATAATGGGCGGAAAAATCCCGATTCGCCAGCTATTATGCCCAATCAGGCTGCGAGGGAGAAGAAAAAGAGAGTAGAACCAGATGGACCATGAGATGAAGACACAGGGCAAAGGAGGACCAAAAAAAAAAAAGAGAGAACCACAGAGTCACACAGAGGCACACCCATCAAGAAACGAGCTGGAAGCTCCAGATGTGGGTTTCTTCCATCGCTGGCGCTGGGCAGAGTGATGTGTATGATGGCGGCTCAGTGGTTAACATTCTCTTCTAATGACCACAAGGCTGCGAGTTTAATTCCTAGTATTCGGTTCTACAGTACTGGGTTGAATTTTATCCATAAGTAGAGAAAAAAAAGAAGCAAATATTGACTCACCTGTTTTGCTTTTAACTTTCTTTGAGGGCTGCTTCTTCTTAATGATCTTCTCAGTGGCTTCCAGCTGCAAGGCTGGATCTTCCTCCTCCTCGGCGATGGGCTCGGGGACGCCCTCGCAGCACGCTAGAAGACAATTCACATCATTAACACACAGATGCATTAATGAATATTAGATTCTTGTTAGTGCTACTACTCTTAACACTGCTGGCAAAAAAAAAAAAAAAAAGAAAAAAAAGTTGTGATATCCAGTACAACAGCACGACCTCGAATAAGATATTGCATTTATTAGCAACAGGTTATGAATAGTTTTTATTTTATTTAACCAGATATTTTGCTCCGTGAACACATATCCTTTCGCTCCTAGACTGGCGGAGCTGGCGGCCGACAGTTAGTGTAATTAACAGGGGTGAAAGTACGCTTAAGTCTTTAGCGGTAAAAATGGTTGAGGAGAATCATGGAGTGGATGGACAGTCCTGTAAATCTCATAAGTTTCTCTTTATATTCTGCTTTAGAATATCAGCTTCGTTAACTTCTGGGTTCTGGGCTTAAATCCCAAATAGGGTTAAATGGGAAGCTATTGCACTATGGTGTATAATCGCTTGATACTGTAGTTCCCTTGATTTAGGGTCAGAGAGAGATTTGGGGTACAGCCTTGTTTAAGAAGCAAGGTAGATTTAATTGGCTCATCTTAGGCATAAATAAAACACAAACAGATCAGTGGGAATTTGGCATTATTATGGAGGCAGCGTGTTGTTTAAGATGACATAACGTTATCAGATCTATTTATTTCTAGCTGAAAGTGCGTCCGTAACTGGTTCTAAATGTGTTTCCTGGCAGGCAGGGACTGCGAACCATACAGACCTACACTTTGTACATTCACCCATGCTGGCAACTTAGAATTAGTGTATAGTAATTAACGTTTGTTAGAACACCTGTGACCTGAAGTGATACAGATCAGTAAACGCCCCAGTGCTGTTACCATCTATTATCACCACTCGTGAGATGTCTCTCGTCCAATCAGATTTCTCGGCTGGAACTAACTGTTATATAATTTACATTATAACCGTTAAATTATTGACCGATCAAAAGGTGTTGATTCATTTTTGAATGAGGACGGGGTAGCTCAGTGGTTAAGGTGTTGGACTACTGATCAGAAGGTGCCAGGTTCGAGCTAGTGATGGGTCGTTCATGATCGGACCAGAAGATATGATGGGGAGCTGCTCATTCTCTTTATCATAATATGTCCTTAGCTGCATTGTAATATTTTTATTACTGGAACTATAGCCAAAATTTGAGTATGTAGATGTGCTGAGGGTCTGTTTATTGAAAATGTTACATTTTATTTTATTTCTGAGCAAAAGAACTAAATGACTCCAAAAAAGATTGGTTCATTTTGCTGAGCGAGATTCAAAGAACCGAATCGCTAAAATGATCCAAACGTCCCATCACTATTTCAAACCCCAGCGCCACTATTGGGCCCTCGAGCAAGGCCCTTAACCTTCAACTGCTCAAATGTATAATGAGAGAGAAAAAAAGTAAGTCACTCTAGATAAGAGCATCAGTCAAATCCCTTAAATAAAAATAGCATTTATGACAACAGAGGTTTATACTGTATTGATGCTCTTCTTTAATATCATTATCGTTTCTATGGTAACAGCTCATTCTCAGGGACTGAAACACAACACAAAACTAATAATAAGTAGATTTTAATATTAAAATTACATTTGTTGCAAGAAAAAAAAAACAGAATTGTTGATATGATGTAGGAGATATTTAACATTTATGGAAGGAGACATCAGTTTTAGTTCAAATGTTAGTTTTCAAACATGGGAGTGTTCCCCTTTATAATACAAAGGGGAATTTTTTTTTCCATCTTATTAATTTAAGAATGAGGGACTGGAACGAACTTGCTTGATTGAATTCCTACAACCTGTTAAATGGCACAGCTTGTCATTTAGGAATCAATTAAAACTGTGATTTGATCATCTCTGTGGTAGTGCTGGAATGTAACACTTGACATGCTGCTAAGAGAGTCTGGGCAGTACATAACCACTTAGCGGCACAAGTATATTTACCACACGTACCCGCTGAAAGAAATATTCAAAATATCCTGAAACTTAAAAGCGATCAAATCCCCACCGGCTGTCTGCACAGCGAGTCCCCAGACTGCGTCTGCTGCTCCCTATCTAGGGATCAAGCAGCATTAGGGGCCCTTGAGGAAGGAGCTTATGAATTGAACCCCTTGTGCTGTGCCCTTGCGTTCCGAACCACCTTTCTACAATCCGTTAGGTTGTTTCTCTTCCCGTCCTACATCCTCAAACACCGTATCCCACCTTTTTTTTTTTCACCAGGCTGATTAGGATAATCCCATTCAATAAAGCCAATCTGCTCAACACGGAACACCAGCCGACTATTAGATTTAGCTAACGTTAACACTTTTGTTTTTTCAGAGTTCGCGCTTGAAACGGGATACACGCCGGTGTTTTGACAAACGCTATAAGCTGACAGCCTGGCAGAAAAGAAGAGGTCAAGATCACCGTCTACCTCGGTTGGATCAACAAGAGAAGGAAACACATCCCTCATGCTAGGATAACACGGTCACGTCGGCGAGTGGAAACAGCGGTCAGCGGTTTGCGCGTCTGGTTGAAAGGGGATTGGTGTGAGAATGCCGAGGAGCGGTGTGATCGGCCACCCGGAGAGCACGATACACCTTTTCACAGTTTTGCCGTTTCACACACCGAGTATAATGGCTGAGATTTGTCTTGGCGGTAAGCAGGACTGAACGAAATCAGACATTTGGTGATCTCAGAACATTCTGATCCTTTACGGTGTCACGGTTTCAAATTGAGTCGTGGTCTGTGATCGCAATAAAACCTCACCGCTGCCTGTCAAAAGACTGATTAAAAAATGCATTTCTTCTTATTCCTGCTTATTTAACATCTCCACATCTGCCTCCGTGAATTATTTCGTTTTATACTCCTGTCCAGTGTGCTTCCTGTTTCCTCCCTTGGAGCTCGGCGAAACCTCATTTCCACTGGACTGCATCCAAAAAAAAAAAAAGAAAGTTCTGATTTCAGACACGAGACAAGATAATGTGTATCTATCCTCCTTGTCACAACTTGCCGAAAACTTGAGCAGCACCAGACAAAGAGTCGGTTCCTGTTCATTTTTCTGAAAGAAAAAATATTTTGACTCATTAATGAAATAGATTTCTACTTCTTTTCCAGCATTCTTCCACATACATGAGCTCGCAGACTTGCACGAACAGCTAATATACTTTTATCTATATAATTTTTGCATTTGAGGTGGTAAAAACGGTGCAGTTCCTCTATAATCCTACAGGTGGTGCACTCTAAACTATTCACACATTGAAAGGCAGTTTGTTTAGAATTGGGCCGAAAGCGCCCTCCGAGTGGCGCGGTGGTAAAGCGCTCGCCCTATCATCCGGAGACCGCAAGTTTGATTCCTGGGTGATGCTGTAACCTCTCGCAGCCAGAGGTCTAGAGAGAGCTGTGAGCTCGCACAAGCGGAGGGAGCGGTTAGCGCTGTGCTCAATAGTGCGTGAGCAAGCAATTCTAAAAAATGTGGTCAGCTGGCGTCACGCGGTTCGGAGGAAACTTCGGCCTTCTCGACTGACTGGTAGTAGTAGCCTTAATGAGGGAGCCCCCAAAATTAGGAAGAAAATCAGGGAAAAAATCCAAAATAATAATAATAATAATAATAATAAATTAACACTGAATCAGGACATTTTTCTAAAATCACGATAGTTATAGAATCACAATACAAATCAAAGTGCTACCTAGATAATCATGATAATTTTGTACCGGTTGGTACCCTGGTGATTCCTGTCCCTAGTATGCCACCCCTCGCATGGCTGATTTAACTCTGGGATTCAAACTCACAATCTCCAGAGTGTACAGATGCTGGGAGAGGTGCGAGAGCTGGACAGACTAAAGGACACAAGCACTAAATCCCACTTCATCTCTAATGAAAATGCATTTCGGCAAAGTCGAAAACGGACACGAAAACAAATGACATTTTCCCCTCACGGTTTCGTTACAAGGTCCGTTATGAAGATTAATATGCGGGCGGATTTTTCTTTTTCCTTGAACTCGGCCTGACTGGTGTTTCTCCGCGTCGAACCTCACTTCGTCATCGTTAATCGGAGTTAACAGCTGTGACCGATAAGCAAATAAAACCTGCGCGGATTTTATTACTGCTGACACATTATGTAAAGTGGAATAATAAGCTTTCCAGAGAGGATTTCATGGAAGCCAAACAGTTTGAGTGTTGTGTAAAAGTCATCCGCAGGTGCGTCGGACATGCTTGCACCGACACGGCTGCGCTTCCAAGAGTTGTCTCTGCGCTCATGGCTGGAAGCGGGTTACTGTATGAGAGGGGATAAATCACACTTCGATTAAACAATAAAGCCTGCATGAATATGTAAATGCATGTCTACAGCAGGGGTTTCAGCTGCAGTGCCTGGGAAAAACACAAACGCGCTTCCTGAAAGGGAAAAAAAAAAAGAAAAACTCAGACGCCTCAGAGGAGGTATAAAAAGTCTCCCTTGATGGAGAGCAGGAACTGCGGAATGCATTTAAGGCCTCCATAAAGAAGCTGAATGGGAGACAGGGCAGTAAAGGAGCCTTGAATCTCATGCCTAAATGCACTGGGCTTGGGTAGGTGCATGAGGTGTTACACTAATGCAATGCACTCCAAATAACACAAGGCGAAACACTCCTTTCTGACCGACAGATGGTCGATTGTCATATTCGTAACAGAATATAAATTAGTCTAAGCAAAGAAAGAAAGATGATGTAATATTACACGGGAATGTTACACCATGGTGCTGCCGAATTCTCACTTCTGATTGGTCAGGATGTGTTGATTCATTTTCAACACTTTCTATTGATTCTTGTAGTTGAAGTTGCAAGGTTTATATCACTGTGTTTGCTTTAATATGTTCTTGTTTCCATAGTAACGGCTAATAAAAAAGACTTGGAAGAAGACACTGGAAATGTTTCCTCGTATAGGAGGAATGATGTCCATGCTGTTATTTGGAAAATACTAAGGATTCTACAACAATCGTCGATTATTTTCCTTAAACAGCATGCCGCCTTGTGTCACCTTCCTTACGCGATAAACGTTGTACTTTTTAAAAATTAACGATTGTAATATGCAATCAAAAAAAATCTAATAAATTCTAACTAAACTCTAACTGTAACAGGACCCAAGGATCAAAACTCCAGAAATGATGAACAAAATTTAAGGTCAAAAGGTCAAGAGTGCAGGATCTTTCTTCACTTTTGCACAAGTTTAGTCCTGCTAATAGCTCCAAACTCCCACTTCACCTTTCCATCATCGTCAGACATGATATGTGGCAGAGAGTCAGGTCGGCTCTCGGCCTGACCTCGGTCCCGAGCTCTGAGCCAGCGCCGAGTGGGAGTGATGGAGAATTCCGCAGCACTCTGTCCTACCGTCTCGGTGGGAGGACATTCTGCTTTGCCAAAGGGTCTGGGAGACTTTTAGGCTCTGAGGCAGGTGCAGCGCGAGACGCACAGGAAGCGAGTTTGAAGGACAGGAGGGAATGGGTTTGACTTTTTAATCCGTTCAAAAAAACAAAACAACAACAAAAAAAAAGACAGAATGGGACAACTGAGCAATGAATCTCGAGAGAGAGAAACAAAACGACAGGAAGAAACAAATCAGAAAGGTCTGCTTTTGTGATTTGTGTGTATGTATGTGTGTGTGTGTGTGTGTGTGTGTGTGTCCTGAGCTCGGTGTTAGGAAGCGAGGCAACGTGTCTCACAGACGCAGTGCATCAGGGAGAAGGAATGCTCGGCGGACGGCTGAGAACAGCTCGTCGCTCTCCCTCCGTCCAATGTGTCCATCCACACTCTATCCCTCTATCAGCTCTCGCTATCACGGAGGAGGACGGCGTGAGATCATGGGCTGTCTACATGTCCCAGCTGCCGAGGAGAGGACACGAGGCCAGATCACCAGAGAGAGAGAAAAAGAGAGAGAGATTGAGAAATGGGGGCAGACAGGGAGCGATATAAGGGAAGGAGGAGGAGGGATCGGATAGGAGGCTGCAGACGCGGAGTGGAGGGGAGAGGAGAGGAGAAGACGATGACACTCGCTCGCTTAATCATTCGCACATTCCTCACGGAGCTGGAGCGTCCTCATCAGACATAACCCCCTATACTCTGCTCTCAGCCTCCCTCGGTCCCTCCCTCTCTTCCCTTTCTAAAGTTGTAATTATCCTCGTGGAGAGAGAGAATCACAAAGAATGACCGACTCCCCAGCCGTTTAATCCACACAAAGCGACACGCAGACATAAACATGTATGCACGCTCTGAAAACACACACGGACAAACACGGGAGCTGAAAAATCGGGGGCCGAACGGGTACTGAGGTCTCTGTTGCTGCCGGTGCTGGTGGAAACGTAAACACTTTGCATTCACAGCCGGTTGAAAAAGCATTGGGTAATAAATTACTGTTTATCTACAGCCTGACAGGCTTTTGCTCGAATGGGAGCCGGCTGTGTGTTTTGGCTCCGAGCCAGGAAGTGAGGAAAGCGACCGAGGAAAAATGAAAGAGAGAGAGAGAGAGATTGGAAAAGTGAATCGGGTTTGCCACTCGCATCGAGAATTGATCGCTTGAGTGAGACGCTCTCTCTCGGACGCGAGCGCGTGTGCGAATTGCGCCTGGGTGGCGGTTACGGATGTGAAACCAACCGCGACCACCGCAACCGCGCCGATATGATCGCGGGCGCAGCGTTCAAAGGAATGATTTCACCTTTCATGCTAGCTATTTTTGGGTTTAATTGGAATCAATTCAATTTTATTCGCAAATCAAAGCTGCTTTATGAAAATCCAGATCTTTGAGATCAGAAGCCAGAGGCAGCAGATAAGGGAAAACCTCCCTGAATAAAACAAACGATGTGTGAATGTTGTTTTGAAGCTTGCGCAAAATATATTACGGGAATTCATGAATGCTAATTATTCGTTAGCACAGTAATGGCGCGCCAAATCATTTTACCGTCATCTAGCTTAAAAAGCATCGTCAAAATCATGCCTTTTGACCGAATCTTGAGCGCCCTCTACGTGTACGCACTCCAATACGCTCAAATAATTGCCCTAATCGTAACTCTTTGTATAGTACGCCATTTTCTTTTGCCCCACTTGAGCGGCTGGTGGCTTTTGTCTGGTTTTCTGATGAACAGCGGTTCATGTTAGCGAGTCTCCTACTGTAGTTTGTACCCTTTGTTGGATATGAATGTTTTTTTTAAACCGTAAATCTCATTTCTGCAGTTAATTAACCTAAAAATGATTATAAAATAATCTTGTTACACTAAAACAAGAACTTCTACGCACGGGACAACCGTTACACAGTAACTACAGCGGCAGCATCTCTTAGAACATCTAAGTCGATTTGTAATAATTCTTATCATCATCACAGCCAACAGGATTTGCTCTTGTTGCTTGGAGCCAACTTGTTTCGACGTTATTTTCCTCCAGTACGGGGTAGAATTCATGGGAATGATTAGCGCGTCAGATTGACGGATATGATTTGGGTTTGCTTTTTTCCTTTGATGCCCCAGATCCAACGTTCGCCGAACGCTGAGGTTGGGAATTGTCAGTCTGAGGCGTTTTCAACCCAACGTTTTCATGTCCGGTTAGTTTTCCCAGACGTTATTCCTTTCTCCGGTCCAACCAGTGTCAAGTGCTGTCAGAATGCTTCGTAATTCTTTTTTTGCGTAATTTACTAAACTCAAAATAACACAGGACGATATACCTGGTCAAGTTTGTTTTGTTTTTCAAAACTCGACAAACTTGCGGCATTGCTTCACACATTCTTCCCTGCGAAGAGGCCAAAAACCACATGTACGTGACGTGACCTAGAAAAGGGTGAAAACCACACAGAAGAAGAAGAAGAATGAGTGTGTTTTATTTGAGCACGCTGCAGGATGAGGTCCGGAGGGTGAGCCAGGGCAGGAATTACGGTGCTTTAGGAAAGCAGAGGATTACAGGCGGCTTCTTCGGCCCCCACTGGGTCCCATTGTTGGAGTTTAATGATGCGTAGGAGCCTCTGTCCTGATGGGCCCTGCTGAGGGCCTGGAGCCTTTAAGGTATGCAGGAGCACACATCCAGACAGCAAACACACTGATCAATGAAACGGGGCCTTTTTACGGCGTCCTTTCGGAAGCTCTTAACTTTTATAACAGCACAGACAAGGACAAGTGAAAGTGAATCATACACCGTACTGAACCTTGTTGAACCCCTTGTTATACAGTATACATACTGCAATGATTGAAGGGTTTAGTATTATTTGTTTGTTTGTTCTGACCTGGCATCATGACAGGTGTCGGAGCGTTCGCTTCAGAGGAAAGCGACAGCCGTCCTCCTTTACCGATGCGATCACAGAGCAGCGTGATGTGTTTCTTGAGGCGCGAGGTATCTTTGGGCATGCTCAGCTGGGAAGTGCTCAGGCTAATTGCTTGGTCCTTAGGACTTCTCGACAGACACGTTCTCAAGAGATGAGACACAGCTGCGTCCACGCTCTCCTCCCAGCCCTGAGGGGAAAGAGAAAGAGGCAGGATGTTAGAACTACAGACTACAAAGTAGGGCGCAGGACATGTTGTGTCTTTGATGTACTGTAACTAGGGAGGCAGTAAATCACTTATAATTTCATCCACGGTCAATTTCAATCAAATGTGATAGCTAAAAGTGACCTTGAAATGGTAAGGGATAAACTTTGATTACATAGTGCCCCCAGTGGCACAGTTCAAGTACTGCGTTAAATCCCAGACACGGTGAAGGACAGGACTTCGGGCTAAACGCTGAGGGATTTTGGCATCATGTGAGAGAAAAGAAAATGTAATTACATCATCCTCAACTTCAACTGAACTAAAAGAACTGTCTTTATTCTGATGCGTTCGAGTCAAACTGGGAATTCTGATTATGCAGAATTCTGAATATGCAGAGTTATGAGAGTAAAAACTCCCTTTATGCAGGTCATGCACCGTCCGGCAAAGACACAACACTTTTGGTAATCAAGCCAGGCAATTTGTTTTTTTGTTTTGTTTTTATCCCCCACTCGCTGAATGATCATGGGAACGACTGCAGTGGGCTCCGAGCCACCTCGTCCCGGATCGTCATTCAGAGACGTACGACCTTCTTTAAAATGTTTGCACCATTCAAATGTTTCCTGCGCCTACAGTACGTGTCTCATCACTGTACTGTGCTTAAACTCTCAAGCCACAAGTCCCGATTTGACTTGAACATCTCTGGTACAGTAGCTGAAACTCCCTGCATTGGGTTCTTCAGTGTTGTCACGTGGATGTCCTAAAGAAGAAGTTTAGTTTTTAATGTGACTTATCAAAATCTATAAACACAAGCAGAACTCCAAAGTGAAGTTAGACGCTGCAACATAATGGGGACAACAAGCATCTCGGCTCAATCTGTGAAAGCTCAACTCTACTGCAGTTACATAAAGAATGAAACACTTGGTGTTGGCATGCTCTTAAAATAAAACAAAAAAAAACAAGAATCAGTTATATGTTTGTGGAATACGGGCCTACTTGAAACAAATGTTAATCATTTTTCAAAACTGGCACGCCCCGAAATGGTTTTATTTCAAAAGGGTCAAATTATTGTCCTGCATCGAGCAAATGGAATCGCATTATGAACTGTCCAACACGTTATTAAAACCTGGAAGTAAAGTGCTGAATTGTCAACTTCATGGCAGAAACGTGGTCAGGAAAAAAAAATCATGACTGAATTGCATTGTAAAAAAGTTCAGGAGAAATCAGAGCTATGTTTAGCAAGTGAAAGTACGACCATGTCCATACAAAATAATGTGACTAGTCTCAATCCTGCGAGTTCTCAACAGCTGTGTGAGCGACACACGTCAGAAAAAAAGGCTTCAATCTGCTAGGGAGTATAACGATCAGACTTTGGAAGGATGATAAAAGGTCGTGTGGTCTGATGAGTCCAGATTGAGCCTGAAACGATCATGCATAGTGTCCACTGTACAAGTATCTGGAGGCAGTGTTATGATCTGGGGTTATTTCAGTCGCTCAGGTCTAGACTCAGCAACGTTATGTGGCAATAAAATGAAGTCAGCTGATGACCTGAATGTACTGAATGATCACATCTATGGAGTTTTTCTTCCCTTATTCCTGGAGTCCTTCTGTGCGCTATATGGACATTTGACTACAAAACGGTTTTGAACATTTTGAATTGAATGAAAAAGCTTTACTGGGTTTTTTTTTTTGTTGGTATGAGTATTTAAGCTCACTGGTATGTGATGTAAGTGCTAGTGGAATCTCAGAGAGGGGGAAAAATGAGCTTAACAGGAACTGGGAAAATTCAGGAGCGGCTTGTGGACAGGCTGGATGGACAGCCTGACGCATGGACGAATGTGTGTGTGTGTGTGTGTGTGTGTGTGTGTGTGTGTGTGTGTGTGTGTGTCCAAGACTCCCAGAGATGGTGGATGAACCCTGGTGTTGACAGGCAGGGCAGGGCTGCGCTGTCCCCTGCCGCCATCCAGATAGCCCTTAATGAACCCTAATGACAGGTAATCAGTCCTGTAATGATGATGACAGGGAAGAGACATTTACAGCCAGAGGGGAGAGACAAGGAGAGAGAGGGAGTGAGAGAGAGAAAGAGAAAGAAATGAGTTAGAGAGAAAGAGTTGAGATTTGTTTTCAGAACCCAGAAACTACCAGTATTTATTCTGTAAAAGTTTCACCACAAACGCAAGAAAATGTGTGTGTGTGTGTGTGTGTGTGTGTGTGTGTGTGTTCCTGGGAGGTTAGTTTCTCAGGTAAGGTGGTCACAGGTGAGTAAAACCCGAGTGCTTTCCTCACGCCCGAGTGCATTGCTGGAATTCCAGTGGCGCTTGCTTACTCGGGATTATTTGCTTTGAAAGATAAGAGGGACTAAAAACGAATACGGTGACCGTGGCTCTGGGTGGGCGATGGGGAAAGTGTGTGTGTGTCCAAACGTGTGGGCTGACCTGACACACACACACACACACACACACACACACACACACACATATATATATATGGCGATATGATTTGCTCTAGTTGGGGACATGAAGGTGGAACAGGAAATGAGCGGGAGCGAGAGAGAAAGCTCATGATACGTGTCATTAGTGAGCGGTTGGCTTGGTTTACTGATTCTATCTGGGTCTGGACCATGACTCATTCTCTCTCTCGCTCTCTCTCTCTCTCTCTCTCAGCAGTAGCTATAGAAACCAAACGTTGTCTTGTGTATATATACCTTCCGTCTGTCACCATCTAAACTACCATGTTTACACCCTGTTGCGGCTTCCCAAAACTTTTTCGAGAAACATGTTTCGTTCCCTCGCCCCTTATCGTTCCCTTTGTCCTCTGATAATAAAGCATTTCCAACAACACGGATGGAAATAGCTCTACGTTTTAAAGACCGAGTCTGTGTGCTTGTTGTGCGGTTGCGTTATAAAAAAAAGGATTCCCCAGTAATTGGCTGTAATTGGTGGTAATTGTCACGACCTGCATTAGCTCACGCGTGCGGCACGCGCAGAGAAGTGGTGTATAAATATAGCGGTCCATGTATGTATATATGGAACTGCTCTAAAAGTAGCGCGCTCGTTCGGATGAGGACACCGTCCTGCTTTAGATCTCGGCTTATATAGCTCTGCGAGAAAATTACAGCCCGGCCAAGTGTTTTCATGTGTATGTGTGTGCCACCTGTTGCTGTGGAGCATGTTTACTAGGGAAGGAGCTCACCGCTTTCACTCTGGAGGTATTCGCAGTGACGCCTGCAGCTGGGATTAGCCCTGGGCTATGCGGTGTGTGTGTGTGAGTGTGAGTGGGTGTGTGTGTGTGTGTTGAACAGAATGCTGGTTAATTGATAACTGGGAAGGAGCGATGTGACAGATCTTGAAACATGCCCTCTAGAGCAGCACGGTAGTACGTGCGTTCACACACCAAGAACACCAAGGACATATTTATTTATTCCTGTTTCAAATAACCAGTTATACAGTATAATACTTTTTTTTATTAGGCTAAGCCCTTAAATTGTTAATTGTGGTGATTAATTTTTAGTCATTGAGCATGTGTATGTTTTCCTGGTGTCTATTTATCAGTGTTTCAATCTCTCAGTTTGTCAATCAATTGGTCTCCTGTCAGTCTGTTTAACTGTCTATCAGTGCGTCAATCTGTAATCTGCCTGCCTGTCTGTCTATCGATCGGTGTGTTTACCTTCCTGTCTATCGGGCTTTCGGGTGCTCTGTCTACCCAACAGTCGCTCTGTCTGCTGCTCCTGTCTATCTATCGGTCAGTCTTTTGGACTGTTTGACTCTCGTTTAGTCGGTTTGCCTATCTCTGGGCTGCCCGCCCGCCCGTCTTTTCGTCTGCCTCTTTCTCTCTATATGAGTCTTGGGCGGTCTGTATTAACTTTACTTCGTCTGCAGCACTTCGTCAACCTCTTGTTGAGGGCAATCCCATAATTAAATTCACCCGGGCGAGCCTGATGCTCAGACGGAGGAATATAAAAGCTCGTTATTTCCTTCTATTTTTAAAATGCCGCTCAATGACACGCGTCATTAGATGTGTGTAGTCCTTTCAGTCGAGCATCGGGACAACGGAAGCTTGGAAAGCTTAGCGAGGAATGTCTGATCGACTCATGCCTCGATGGCGGCACACAATCAGTGAAAGCGGAATATACAAATACAATAAATAATTCAAATAATCCGTGGCTTTTCTTTCTCTGCGCTGTCGGCACTCAGTGGACTGCTTCTTTCAGTGGGCTTGTTTTATTGACCGGATCGCTCACGCGAACAAGGACCCTGATACTGTTCCTAAAGAGCGTAAAAACTGTTGGTCAGCTTTCAGCAGCGTCAGCCAACATGGGCAGCGTTTACACTTCATGGGGCCCCTGAGGTCAAGGGTAGTACCCGAAATAGGGAGAAGGGAACGTGTGTGGGTGTTCTTTTATTACAGACGCACATTACAGTGACGTTAGTGCAGTCTTTGCTAGGACTGTCTCGTCATTTTGTATTTGTGCAGGAGGACCTGACCTGCACGAAGATGATGTGATTTTTTTTTTTTATATGTACTCTAGCAAGGTATCGAGCAGATATGTTTCCAGTGTTTCACTGGTGCTTGAATACCATCAAGGTAGAACGTTTTCGGCCTCCGAGAGGCGCAGTGGTAAAGGGCTCGCCCTATCATCCGGAGATCGCGAGTTCGATTCCCGGGTGATGCTGTAACCTCTCGCAGCCGGAGGTCTAAAGAGAGCTGATTGGCTGAGCTCGCTCAGAGGGGAGGGATGAGAGGTACTTGGTGCTCCCACATTAATCACGGCTCTACAGCCAATCAGGGATGTCCGTGAGCTCATGCAAGCGGAAGGAGCAGATCGCGCTGTCCTCCAAGTGTTACGCCGCCCCCAACATTGCGTGAGCGAGCAGTTCAAAAAGATGCATTTGGCTGGCGTCACGTGGTTCGGAGGAAATAAGTTATAGTCTTCGGCCCTCCCGACTGAGTGGTAGTAGTAGCCTTAACGTGGAGCCCCCTAGTGACGGGGAGGAATTGGACACGACTAAATTAGGGAGAAAATCTGGGTAAAATCCCCCTAAAAAAAAGGTAGAAAGTTTTCTCAGTACAACGGAGCCGTGATCGGAATACCTGCGTGATGTCTGAAACGCCGGGCTCCCAGGACTCAACCATGTGGAAATGTGGCTTGGAGCGAGGGCAGGACTGTCTAAAGTTCCTGTAATGTGCAAGTGGTGCTGATGAATGATTGTGTCTCCGCTTTGAGCCACCTCAGCCAGGTTCGTCATTCATGTTCGGCTTTCTTTAAAACATTTGCACCATTCAAAAGTTTTCCTGCGGCTAAGAGTCTGATCACTGGACTGTGCTTGAAGTCTTCTGTAAAAGTCGATCGCTTTTATGCCATCAATCGAAAGAAATTTCATCACAAGTCCAGGTTTGACTTTATAAAAAATACCCGAGTTGAAATACTTGAGTCTGGTGTGAACTTAATTCCTTATGCCTTCCTTACTGGATATCCTACATGCCTCAATAACTGAAACGAAGTGATATGTGATTGTATACGCGTGTGTGTATGTGTGTCCTCACCAGTTGTGGTGTATCCTGCAGCAGTGGCAGCAGCGTGGCCTCCAGTATAGCGGTTTGATCGCTACCGAGTCCCTGCCAAAGAGACACCAGGAGGATGAGCAGGTGCGTGGCGCTGCGTAACCTGGAGAAGGCTTGTACCAGACACGCGCGATTCTCCTCCGCGGCATCTGCCAACGCGATCACCTGACAGGGACAAGGAGGAAAAAATAAAAATAAATCACGTGAGTCAGTCAGTCATCGCCGTTCGTGTTCGAGTTGACTTCCTTTCAAAATGTCTTAATCGCACTGTGGAAGGTTACGAGAGGTGCAAGCACCGGCTTTAACCTCGTACACATAGGTTTTGCACTCGGAGTGGGAACGGAAGCTGTGCTGACAGAAATGATTGCTGAACTGAACTATAGAAGAAAAAATTTAGAAGAAAGGGACCAGACTTTATGATAAAAAAAAGCCTTCCAATTATTTCAGTGCCTTAAAAAAATACAGAAATTGTAATCTGTCGAGAACAGGAGTTATTTATACGGTCTATTTTTCACATACCACACACACACACACACGGACACACAGACAAAGATCCAGTGCTGCTGCTGAAGTGACCTGTCACCTGTACGCCTAGTAGTTTTCACTCAGGTTTAATCGCTCGTGAACCGCCGGGTCTCGGAGGGATGAAAACCAGGAAGCCGCCTTTGAAAGCGAAGCCCGCTAACGGAGAGGAGTGTGTGGTGACAAAACGGGCTCTTGTGCCAAGGCAAACTGAGCCGTGGTGAAGGGGCTTTTGTGAGGGCCAGCGCAAGGCCTGATTGATGCCAGCTGAGGAGGAACAAAGGCACATTTAAGCCAGGGTGGTGAGCGTGTGAGTTTGTGGTGTGTGTACGTGTGTGTGTGTGTGTGTGTGTGTGTGTGTGTGTGGTGTGAAGGACTGGATCCAGGCCCGACTGTCCAGGAGAGGAGATTAGTAAACAGAGTGCAGCCTCACATCCTGTTTCATACTGCAAAAGGAAGAGTGAAACGCTCAGGTTGAAGCGTTCGCGCTCGCTAGAGGGTCAGGCCGAGGCTTCATCGAGGCCTTGAAAACCGCAAACAAATGGCTACGTGAGCCTATTCCGCTTCATTAAAATGATCTCTATATAATCATTTTTTCAGGCAGAGCATTTGACTGAAGCATCCCGGTTTTTAAGACGCTCGCTTACCCTCGCATTTCGCAAAAATTACACATCCTAAATATACCCGTCTATTTCCGACGTAACGTTTATGACCCAAAACAAACCGTGACCAGTAACCAGCACCGGGGACGGGCCAAGCAAATCCATTATTCCTGAGGGACTGAGCCGCAAGCTGAAGCTGAGAGGCAGAAATATCTCCCCAGCTGGAATAAACAGCCCAGATTTATTCGTGCGCTGTTTTTTTTGTCTTTTGGGTGAGGGATGATTTTGGTTTGCGGTCTTTCTTGCACCTTGACAAGGAAAAGTTGCTCATCCCAATGTGAGTCTCCGACGTCGGTGGGTCGGTCGGCTCGCTCTTACAGAAATTTGGGGCCGTTTCGGTTTCAGCTGGTGGAAAAGTACAAAGGACGACGCAGAGGTGTGGGACTGTCTGTTGTGGCTCGGGAGCGGACTTTCCCCTCGAACCCGAATTACTGAATCGTAATGCTGAGGTTTTATGAGACGGATGCAGACTTGAAACGAGCTTCGCTTTTGTCAGGTACAATAGAGTCCCTTTGAGACGGTATGCTACAGTAGATGCCTGCGTCTGTGTTTGTGGCAACATGTACAGCGTACGAATGCATCGGGAATAACTTTACTGAGAGGACGCACTAGGGAGCGATTCGGAAAACAAATACAGGGAGACGGAGACCGAAACTGGACGGACAGATGCCGTCTATATCGATCTCTGGACAGACTGCTTTAAAAACAGATGTAGAGACAGGCATGATGAATCACAGATACAGGGGATAAATTATACCCTGTCAAGTAGAAACCGTCAAGAGAAAATCATTTGCGTGATGCAGTCTGAGCTTGGACGGAACTTTTCACGGATGTAGCGTTTGTCTGGAGCCCAGGCGCACTGCCGCTTTGAGAAATGAGAAATATCACATGCCTTTGAAATGTCACTTCTGCTTACACAAGCAGGAAATAACAGTAGGAGTAAGAGAGCGTGCGCTTGCACACTGGGTATTTCAGAAAAAAGAAAAAAAAGCATGTGGGAAAAGGGAAACGACTCCCTAGGGAGAGAGACAGAGAGATCAGCATCATACCAACAAATAATCCTAGACAGTAACTGCTTTTGTGTTGGGTCACGGTGCGGTGATAGCGAGCAGCTCGATAGCGCTCGGTCGCTTGGCCCGGACAATGCTTGTTTATAAACCGAGCCTTCGGAGCACAGAATCAGGGAGGCTCGAGAAAGACCTGCGAGCGTGATAGCATCTGGCAACCCGCATGGGCAACCTGAGCTCGGCTTATCGGCCGCCGTGGAAGGCTCCAAACCACACGGCCTGATAAGGCCGGAGCTCTTTGTTTTATTTTTTCCCTCCCCTGATTCTTGTTAATCCTCCTGCTCCTCTGTGAGGCTGACAATCTGATCCCGTTACAGCAGAACGTGCATGTTCATCCAGCAAATCTGGTCTGTCCCTAAATTCAGATCCCTAAATTCTAATGGCTTAAGAAGGAAACCAGTGAAATGTATCTCCAATGCACTGCACCGATGCCAGTATGCTCTTGTAAATTCCTTGGTCTGATTATGTAACACAGGCTTTCTCTGTGTCCATCTATCTAGATTTTATCTAGATTTTTTTTTTATGTTTTAGTCATCTGAACCTTACCTTTATAACTGGCCTTGGCTTAAATAACATATTAAAGGGGATTTTTCATTTTGTTTTCCATGCAGATGGCCAGGATTGCACGTTTTCTGTGAAGATGGCCAAGTGGAACCCTGGGAAGGGGGAATATACTTATGTGAGCTCACATTAGGGAGGAAATCTTCGGCTCGTTCAAACCCTGACCAAAAATTTGTACAAGTACATGTGTTTTTTTTTTTCCCTTGATGTTTTTTTGTTTGTGCACGCACACTGGAGACTAGGGATAGGAATCTTCATGGACCCCCCTGATACGATATCATCACGCCAATTTGATTTGTATTTTGATTCTGTAAATAATCCCGATGTTATATACATCCTGATTATATAGATTTTTTTTTTTCAGATTTTGTTACAATTCTAAACAAACTTAAACATAAATAATTTGCTCCTACTTTAGTAGCATAATGCTGTGCCGTGCGAATAGTTTAGAGTGCACCACCTGCAGGATTCTAGAGGAACAGCAACATTTTACCGCTTCAAATTCAAACGTAATAATACAAATTTGAAATCAGAGTGAGAGTGGAAATACATAAATCGTCACAGAAAAGAATCGTGATATGTAACTGAATTAATTTCAGACTAAAATAACTTAATACGACTAAATAAAAAACATTCTTAAATAATGACAACTACAGCGGTATATCTAGTATAATGTACACTTTGGGATGTACTGACAGGAGGACTAGTAAAATGCATGATTTAAATTGTTGAATGACATTTGTGACCAGAAGTGTTTTACAAAACACAGACAGGATTAAAAGTATAACTGGACGGGGTCATTACATTAATCACAGACACGTGATAAAGATTCAAACAACAACAACAACAACAAAACATTCAGGATTATCTTGAAAACCAGAATTATATAATTAAACCCGTGCTGCGTCCTGGGGGAATCTGGACTGCACGTATCATTGGAACTGCGCTAGAAACGCCGGACCTGCAGAGATATGCCGCTTGAGATTTGTGTACGTTCGTTTGTACTTCATTCGAGGTTCCAAATTTAGCCGTTGAGAGGGCAGAGAGGAGGCCTTTCATTAGAGCAGCTTTCTCTACTCATTTTAGCAGATGCTTGCTCCCACTCTGTAATCACCAGCCCAAACTCACCTCCCATGCTGCAGCCAGGCCACCTCCACACAGTGACCCTGCTCACACTGCACACGCGCGTGCAAAAACTGAGACCTTCCATGGTGAGATTGTTCAACTGGTTAAGAAACGATTAGCCAAGCTACTGTACACTCTGTGCTACGAATGAGGGATGTTACAATAATATCTTATCATGGAACTTGAAGATGGTAGAAAGATTTATGGGTGGCTTTTAGGGTACCTAAGGACACAGGACAGGACAGTTAAAAATGGTCTTTGTCTAAATCTCACCTGTCCGTTTTTGGTACGGTGTAGTCTCAGATATGGGGGAAAAAAAATAAAAAATGTGGCACCTGATGTGTCACCAGCAACTATACCATACCTGATCGAATTAATCTGTACTGTATATACATCTATACTTCTATTTCTTTATATAATCCCCTGCTACACTAAATCTCTTATACCAGCATTTCCCTAGTGCTTAGATTACCCAGTACGCCAGCGCCATGATCAGACTGCCTGCTTCAAATCTGATACGCTGGCCTCCCAGGAACTCCTTTAAAAATTAAATGGCTTGGAATGAGATCAGGACTGAGGCGATAACTCTCAGCCGAATGACGTAACGTCACATTGTGATTGTGTGTACCGTTCCCATAGACAGATTGGTGCGTCTCTTCCATTAACATGCGACAAGTTACCCATCGATTTTCAAAGATCAGGCGCTCCACTCATTGAATGTTCACGGGAACGACTGCAGTGAGCTCAGAGTTACCTATGAGCCGGGATAATCCCTCACAGACGTATTGCCTTCTTTAAAACGTTTTGAAAAGTCTTAAAAAGTCTTAAGTAAATGTCAATCACTTTTTCATTCACCAGAAATTTCACCACAAGTTCCGGTCCCGAGGGTTTCATCACAGAACCCTCAGGAACCTAATTAATTACAATTAATATTTAAAAAAAAAATTCAATAACATTACATCTAAAACTGTACATGAAGGATTCCACACTCACATACACACACACCAAAAGGCACAAACAAGAATACAAGACAAAACCCCGGCTGAGACGCCAGTGTGTATATCTACACGAGATAACACTCTCTTGTCTGACTGTATCCTTAAGACAACACAACATTAGAGAAGTAAATAGTTAGTACTGTATGTCTTCCCTGTTCCAATCTTTGTGTAGATCACCAGTCAAAGTTCGTGCACCTGTATATATGTGTGTGTATGTGTATGTGTGTGTGTGTGTG
The DNA here is from genome assembly GCA_013621035.1 of Clarias magur. Taxonomy (NCBI): domain Eukaryota; kingdom Metazoa; phylum Chordata; class Actinopteri; order Siluriformes; family Clariidae; genus Clarias; species Clarias magur. The sequence goes on along the minus strand of QNUK01000184.1, from coordinate 504,020 downwards.
TGTGTGTGTGTGTGTGTTTATGTGTGTGTGCATGTGCCAGCGAGTCTGAAAAACAGAAAGAAACCTTGCCAGGTGTGCAACTGTGGCATCTCTCTATACAAAGGACACACAATCACACAATCTGAAAGAAGACACTAGTGCACCACCCTGTCCGAGGGGCCGAATATGACCTTTTCTCACCAGGGCTCTTTAGTTCATGCAAAACCTAATTCGCCTAATTCACTCTCGGTCTCTCTCTCTCTTTTTTTTTTTTACTTTCTTCCCTCCACCCGTCTCCGTTTTCTGCCTCATGCCATCCCCCTTCCATGAAAGCGGACCCTCGTGACATTCCATTGCCCTCTGAGAGCCCGTTAAACTGCCCGCTCTTCAGGGGCGCGTAACAGATCTGACATGCGTTTTAACTCTCGTTCGGGCGAATATACAGTATGCGGATATATGTGCGACATAAAGCGCTAATGGACGTGTGACAGGCAGGCGGCCTCGCCGCTCAGGCTGAGAAAGGGGAAAGCTCGGGGAAAGAAAAAAAAAAAAGAAAAAGATACCTGCCGCATGACTAATATAAAATAAGCCTGAAAAGACAGAGAGTCGTTTGACTGCGGTTAAATGGCTCGAATTAATGTTAAAAGCACTGAGTGCCTTTAAAAAGTGCTCTCCGGAGTGGGCGAAGGCAACGGGAGAAGGCTGACTCCTGATGGCGAGAGGAGAAAGGTTTAATACAAAACCTGCATACAAATCCAGGAAAAATACAAAGAGGAAACGGTTCCAAAGAGAGAGAAAGAGAATCTTCGGTAAAGCAAACTATACGGAGTATGTTTTCATGTGTGTTTAACCTTTAACAGCAGCTAAGGTCGCATCTGGAATCTTTTTGAGGCGAAGCCGGCAAGCTGGCGCGTGCTCGCTGCCTGCGCGATTGTGCTGCGTGCTGAATCTCTCCTCTACACTCGTTCCTCTGTCTCTCTTTCTCTCACTCCGTCCACCCCTCTGATGCAAAATGCTAATGGCGATTCGGATGAAGGGAGGGGGCGGGCGGGGGGGGGGTCAGGGTGACACTGGGCTGATTGTGGGCCACCGATTTGCGCGGCGCATGCTCCTGTTTGGCTCCATCGTACCTGTTTGCTTTTCTCTCAATGGCCTCCTTTGAACAGCTTCGCTCGGGGGAAGACGAAAGAAAACAGACACACACATGCGCACACGTATACACACACACACACACACACACACAAAAACACACACACACACACACACAAAAACACACACACACACACAAAAACACACACACACACACACACAAAAACACACACACACACACACACAAAAACACACACACACACGCACATACACACAGAGAGGCAGCTTCAGAATTTACAGGAACAAGATAAATATCCGGTGAAGCCTGGCCTTTGCCACGCGGGGCCTCTGATTACAGAGCAAATACGCGTAATCACATAAATCTGCCATTGTTGCGCTAATCTAGGCAGCGGAAAAGCAGAAAAGGTGGACACGAAGGACGTGTTGACTTTAGTGAGACGGGCTTGGGAAAGTCATCCGTACAAACTGCAGCATGTTACATTATCCTTAAAAAGTAAAAAAAAAAAAAAACCCTGACATTTTTTTTTTACCTGATGCATTTTATACTACTGCTAATAAAAAAAAAGTTTTTAAAAACCTCTGTAAGGACACCAATATTCTCGTCTTTATAAAACCTTCGGAAACTTGGTCACTCCCTGGAAAATTGGTCATTCCCTGCAACCTGCAAAAAGGTACACATGCCGAGCTGGAACATATGCACTTATTCATGCAGGTCAGCCGTGAAGCCGTGTAAATCTCTACGCTTTCCACTCCGAGAAAACGTCGGCGCAGACACCTACGGCCAAGGCATGCAGTCTTGCTGTAAATCTAATGACAAGAACTTCCCTGTGAAACCGCAGCTTTCTGCGAGTGCTATATATCTTCGGTATGCTTTCGACTCTCATCTTCCAAAACAAACCTGTTCCTATACAGTAGGTATCTCCCAGACGTGTGCTGACGTTTAACACGAGATGACGAGTTCATTATTGCTCCACTTGTGCTCAGGTGATTGCAAATTTCTGCATGGATTCATTCACTCATTTATCCTCAGTAAGAGTCTGATCCCGGATCAGGGATGTATCTTAGGAAACGCTACAGTAGGTTTAGGGCCCGAATACACCCTGGAACGGACTTACAGTGTGTGTATACAGTACTGTGCAAATGTATTGAGCCACACCCATTTCTTCATATTAAATTAAATTACGGAATACCGAATTACAGAAGAAACGGGAACAAGAATGCAGCAAAGGTATGATTTAAAAAGCGTTTGTTTACGTGACAACCTCATTTCCCCTCTCGTCTGCTCAGACCACTCAGCATTCAGCATCACCCAGTTGACTAATCACCAGCCTGATCACCTGTCATCATCTGCACCCGTTTCCCAGTGGTTCATGCCGCAAGTTAGATGTTTTTGATGCTTGAATGATCTATAGGTCAGCTTGGGTACTGAAAATAAGAGCCAATCAAAACATTTGCAAAGTGCTGAATACATTTATTTATTAATTTAATAATCCATCAATTCAATAATCTCATCATCCTTGTTAGGATTATGGTGGATCCAGTTCTGTTTTGAGAACGTTGGACACGAGGCAGCTCCAATGCATACAGTCATGCATATTCATTCAATATTAATTAACAGTTATTAATTATGAGCAATTAGGGGTATGACCAGAAACATGCCATCGATGGGTTTGTAGTCCATCAGAGAATTCCAGTAGATCATGAATCTCCATATTCGTTCTTCTGAAAGCTAGGTCAGGGAGAATGTGAATGTGACATTTTTTCCATCTAATAATTCTATTGTTCATCTTCATTAACCACACGGTCATGGTTAGGGTTGTAGTGGATCTGGAGTTTATTCCCGGGAAAACATAAATTCCCAAGCGTAATGTGGTAATATACTCTGCATGGGCCACAATTACATTTCAGAATTCCTTATAGTTTTATAGCTACTGTTTGATTGTATCTGCAAACAAACTATTTAAAAACCTTACATTTACCTGAATTTCTCAAGAAAAGAGCAGTCACCCCAATTAGCCATTGTTTTCCTGTATCCCAAAATTCCAGGTGATTGTGGGAACATGTTTAGTTGTGTCTTGAAACAATGGAGAAGGAAAAAAAAGCCTATCTCTCCACAGAGAAGATAGTGCAAGCTTTTAAGTCGTGTTTTGCCTCTGTATCTAGAGGAGATTTCATCCGGTATGGCAGAGATATTATTTGGACTCGGAAACTCTGATTGTTTATCAGGTTAGTTCAGGGGTGATGGCTCCACAAATGAGCGACATGTCAGATTAGCCCAGTGGCAGTTCATTGTTCAGTCTCCCACCCACAAATACATCAAGTAATCAGTGCATCAGATGCCAGCAAGTCTCCAGACGGGAATTATTACTGAGCAGCAAAACGTCTAACTGCATGATGACAGAGTGCGTCTTGGTGCCAGTGATTTCAGCAACCATCTCTGTTCGAGAAAGAGTTCTGAGCTTGAGTGTGGGCCATTTTAATTACAATATAGGTAATCCTATTAGCATGGTGCTAAAGGCTCAGAGTCGCGTACAAAAGAGCAGCAGGAAGAAGATATGCTCCGTTTCTTAATACGATCCCGATTCTATGGCAACATGGCCGCAAACGAGCTGGTTTAGTAGGGTGGAACGTCAGCCATTGTAGCTCTCGAATCCGCCACAAGATATTACATTACTCATATCATGCAGGCATTAATAGTCGGAGAAAAAAAAAACTCAGCAAGAATAGATGAGAAACCAAACGCGGCTTTGGTTCCTGCTGCCGCTGCTTGTCACGTATACACAACACGCGGCAGTGTTTTGTGATGCCAGCTGTATACTTTTTAGAACTGGAAGCGTAAACTTTTCCAGGATATTCCTACAGAAGATCTGCCAGCATGCCTGGGCCTCAACCCCCCACTGAATCTGCCTCCCTTTGGGCAAACACCTGGACGGCTCTCACAAGGATATCGCTGTGCCTGTGAGCTTCCAGGATCTGAAAAAAAAAAAAAAAAAAGAAGTGGCACAGATAAGAGATGCACGAGTACTGTAAACACGGAGAGATTCATATACAAAGACTCTTGGCTTCATGTGATGACTCTTGGCTTTGGGGTGGTACTTCTTTACTTTCTTTTCTTCTAGTGTGAAAGTTACACAACAAAGCGCCCTGAATGTGGTCAGGACAGCTGTTTCGCTCTTGCTTGGTGCTGACTGTCATTTATCTCCATCACAATCCCTTAGATGTGTATGTCAACCGGAGCTGCCTAGGAACTTTTGAGGAGTATCACATGTATCGCTTTGATGAGCTTTGAGTGGTTGGAGGTTGGAGTGTAGGACAGGTTCCCTCAGGCCTTCCTTGTGCTATACAAACAGAACTACTGCTATCTGGCAGACCCCTTTCTCGAACTGGGCGTCACACAAACGCGCACACGCAAATCTTTGACCGTCAAACATTAATGGCAGGTTTCAGGTAGACAGCGGGATCAGTCTTGGCCCTTATTTGGGTGCTTTTAGCAACCGTTTAAGCCTGTTTAGTGCCCCATTTGGGCCCAAATAAATCAGGCTTGTCAGGAGAGAGGCCTCTATTATGAGCTTTTTCCGAGGCCTGTCACTCACAGCGCAGCCTCTTACACCTTTCAGCTGCTAATTACAGGGAGGCAAACGGAACCTAACAGGCTTGTGCAGTAGTGGGCCAAAGTCGTTCTGAGGCTCCAATATGAGGTAAAATATTTGTGGGAATGGAGCCTGCTGGGGATTCCCCCTCCCTGAAATTCTCCCAGTTGCCTCCGAGACTTCTCTTATTTGCTCTCCATCTTCTGACCCTGTCCTAAAACGAGTGCCAAGCCCTTTCGCTAGTGGTTGACTGCACCAGCTAGAGTAACACTCCCTGAGTCATTAGCGTACATACCGACCCTCGCGTTTACGTGTGTGCATGCGCCTAGAGCGACTTTATAAAAAGCAGACCTGATCAGGATGGCACGGGACCATCACCCACATCCTTTCATGAATAAAATATAAGGGAGAGAGTGAATGAGAAGGTGAAATCTTAACTGTCCACAAAACATGTGGAACATCATCGTGGCTGCACGGCACAAGCCGCAGCTTGCTAATGTACGGTGATAGAGTCTCATCAAAAATGCATGAGTGACGTGAACTTCGGGGTTGGTTCGAAGCCAGAAGAGAAGACCGTTCATGACAGAGACTATTTGTACATCTGTTGAGGCCTCAGTTGCTTGAAATATGAATTTCAATTACAACCACAACAATCATAAAGGGAAAAAGGATGTAGGCTTTTTTGTATTGTAGTTTTTTTTTTTTTTTTTAGACAGAGCAGTTGTTGTGCAATCAGACAATTATTATTTTTTTTTAAGACATCTTGTGAATCTGGTTTTCCTGCTCTTGCTCCTACCTTCATCCACATTTCTCTAACTCACTTGGTTCAGCTAATCAAGCCTTCAGTAGCATCTAAAAATAAAATCCAGATGTCTTTTAACTCACTTTTGCAGAATGGCGAAGTTCCAGTGGGGTACCTGCTTCAAGCCATCTTTTATCCAGCAATAATTCATCATTGAACCAAACTTTCCCAAACAATCCCAAAGGGGGAACACATTGCCCTGCTTACTTTATCTAAAAAATACAAAAGAAGAAACAAATTCTCTATACCGCTTATCCTGTACAGTATCCCAGGAGGCCCGGAGCCTATCCCAGGGGACTAAGAGCGCTAGAAAGGGTACACCCTGGATGGAGTGCCAATCCATCGCAGGGCACATAAACACATACACTTACTGTACATTCTCACTCACACACAACTTTTGAAATGCTAATTAGCATAATCTGCTTGTCTTTGGACTGTGGGAGGAAACCCACCAAGCACAGAGGCAGGACCCAAAGGCAGGACTTGGTGGAAACCCTGGAGGTGCAAAGCCACAGTGCTAACCACTACGCCTCTGTACCGCCTCTCAGATAAATCAAAAACAATATGTTTATTTTTTTAGGGTAAAAGGGAGGTTTGTGAGGGATCAACTGTTTATATCTGCTATAATGAGGGACACATGAACATTACAGAAAACTACAAATGGATCAGATAAGATAAGATATATTTTTATTCGTCCCACAGTGGGGAAATGTATATGTTATAAAGTATATTTCCCCACACTGCAAGTCTCAATTGTTTTTCCTGAGTGTATATTCCTTTGCATATAAACAGAGATGAATTATTAATTTAGAGTGCACATCACTCTTCCGGCCCATCAATACGTCCCCATTCTGACAGGGGTGTGTGTGTGTGTGTGTGTGTGTGTGTGTGTGTGTGTGTGTGTGTGTGTGTGAATATACATTACATTACACCGTGTATAATGTGTCGCCATTTCCCGCATGCCATCCACAAGACAAGCACTGGGACAGTCTTCCTGAGACAGGAAGACGGATCACGGTGCAAGAAGCTTTGAATTAAAAAAAAAGCCTTTTAAAGTGAGCTATTAGATTAATTCATATTCATTTCAGGTAACTGGTTAAACAAAGAAATTGTCCTGCTCTATAGCCTTTAAGAAGCTTTTTGTACAGTCTATCTCAGGATGTGTTTAACTGTAACTTATGTACAAGGTTGAGTCAAAAAAAAGTTCATTTATAACTGCGGTTACTGCACATATGGATGTCCCGCTTTTGAAAGAAGAGCAGCATGAGGTGATTCGTGATTTATGCAAGATGGGTACAGAAACAACTCACTGAAGAGCATAAACAGAAGCGTTTGGATATCTGCAAACAAAACTTGGACGGATATTCTAAAGAAGGTGAAAGTACAGTATCTTACAGAGAATCTTTACTTGTAATGAAACATGGATTCATCACTACGAGTCTGAGAGAACGGAAACATCCTCAATCGCCAACCAAGACAAAGAGGACTGCTATCCAAGGAGGATGTGACCTCACATGAAAATGCATGTACGCAAACTTCTGCCCACATTGTCGACACAAAAACTTTGCTTAGAGGTGATAAAGCGCCCTCCCTATAATCCTGATCTCGATCCATCGGCGTTTCACCTGAAAGCAGCCCTATGAGAACAAAGACAGCGATGCATTCGTGGCTCGCAGTCAGTGAATTTGAAAGCTTGTTGACAGATTGAAAAGTGTTGATCATTGTATTTTTGTCAATTGCATATTAACAAAGTACGAACGTTTGTATTCAGTCGGATAATGTTAAGCCAAACACACAGTTATCAAATGATCAAAGACTAGGTTACTAAAATTACACTTTAATTACATTTTAATGACTTTGATTACATTTTAATGACTTTGATTACATTTTAATGACTTTGATTACATTTTATTTCATTTTAATTACATTTAATTTAAATTACATTTAATTACATTTTATTCTAACCTAACTGACATAAATTTCTTAATTTTAATTTCATATTAAAATTAATTTTAATTAAATATTTTAATTTCCATAATTAGAGTGGGCTGTTCATGTGAAATATGAACTATTTTCATCTGTTCCAAATATCCATTCGGTTTAAAACAAAAATTGTGAAGACATGACAGCTTTTGAAAGTCGCAGGCCTTCAGTCTGGAAAATCAGGTCTTCAGGTCTATAATTACATCCTTACAAAGAAGTCCCTATAAAGTGTTCAATGCTGAACCTTTGTAGTCCACTTGACTAGAAGCTTTTGTTTAAAGATCACCGAGCCTCTGCTAAAGTTTTGCTATGCTAGAGCGATCTAAAGTTAGCCTTTCCTATACCCTTCTGCTAAATTCTACAGCTACTCACTTTTAAAAACGTGCATCCGCACGATTAATCACAATCTTCCTAATGCAAATCGTTGCTCGTTAGGAGGGAGTGGCCCTGTGTCACTGCAGTAAACAGCTCTTTCAGAGGACCATCACTTTGTAATCACACAGGTCTCGCAAAGTGCTAATCAGTTTTATGACGGCACATGGAAAGAAAAAAAAAAAACGAGTACAAACACACTAGTGGAGCTTCCATATGTGCCTATTGAATGTTAGTCAAGAGTGAAAGGTTGAGCTATTAGCTGTGAGGGTAATGTAACATCAAGAGACCCATTAGAGAGACGTCATAAATCTGTGCTCGTTCAGTGCAAGGCACTATGTGCGCGTGTGTGTGTGTGGTTGTGTGTGTAAATGATCATTCTGTACATAAATTAGGTCTCTAAATACAGGTCTCCATGTTTTACTACTGTCACAACGTTAATGTGCAATCTGTGTCCCAATAATGTCCTATTTCCATTATTGTGTGTGTGTGTGTGTGTGTGTGTGTGTGTGTGTGTGTGTATTCAGAATGTGTGTGTAAATGATCATTCTGTACATAAATTAGGTCTCTGAATAGAGGTCTCCATGTTCCATGTCCCCACTACTCCATGTTTGATCTGTCAAATAATGTCCGGTTTCTGTAATTTGTCCATATGTACAGTGTGTGTGTGTGTGTGTGTGTGTGTGTGTGTGTGTGTGTGTGTGTGTGTGTGCGTGTGTTGGAGGTGTGCGATTGTTTGTACATGAATAAGGGTCTAAAAATATGTGATCTGTGTCTCAATAATTTCATATTTCCAAGAATGTGTGTGTGTGTGTGTGTGTGTGTGTGTGTGTGTGTGTGTGTGTGTGTATTCATTTTGTACAGATATCAGGTCTACATGTAAACGTTGTTCATATCATACTAATGTCCCCACAAAGTTAATGTGTGTATGTGTGTGTGCGTGTGTGTGTGTGCGTGTGCGTGTGCGTGTGCGTGTGCGTGTGTGTGTGTGTGTGTGTGTGTGTGTGTGTGCACGTGCATGTGTGCTTATGCTTTTTAAGATCTTGGTTGGGACCATTTAAATGTCCTCACAAGCATAAAAATATTTGACAAATTTGGCCTTGTGAGAACCTTTAGAAGGACACAACAAGATTTTTTTGTTGCTGCTCCTTAAACAAACTAACTAACAGAGAAAAAAGTTTTCTTTTGGTTACTGAAGTTAAGGTTACATTTAGCATACTATTACTTAGCTACATGAAAAAAAAAGTCAAATTAAAGGTCCTCACAATGTTAATGAAAAACGTGTGTGTGTGCGCGCTTTCTAACCTGACGGTAAGTGCCCTCCATAAGTGTGTCAAGGTTCTGTAACGGTGCTGGAGTCTTGTCTTTGAAGCGTGTGAGCAGTCGCCGTTGGATGGCTCTGAACTGGACGGCTCGCTCTGAAAGCAGGTCCTGGTACTTCTGTGCATTCACTCGGAGCTGCAAAGAGCACAAAAACAACTACAGTGCATATGTTTTCGTGTGTGTATATGTGTGTGTGTCCGTGTGGCTTCATTTCTCAGATTATTAAAGACACACACTGCTAGTAGTGTTTATCATCAGTCAGAGCAAACTCATTCTGACTGAAATGTTTACATGTTCCCTAAACTCAGAGAGCTGTTTAAAAATCTCTGTTTATGTAAAAGTATACGTAAACTGAGCTACAAGTATGCACAAGCAATATTTAATGTCGTATTTATTACTGTCCCAAAGTGTCAGAAATTATATAACAGTCCGCCCTCACATTATAACTCTTGGAACAGTTTCTTGTACCCGCCAGTCAGTTTTCTGCCACTGAACAGGTTATTGAACTTGCTCTGATATGAGGGTCAGTCAAAAATTATTCGCACACCGGTTATATTAAAACTTCTGTCTTATCAGCGCTTTCCATTCAAGGCTTCAGTCTTCCCGTGTGCACGAATACCTTATTTCGTGGTCTGAGGACCGATCCTCTGAGGAAGGTGAACGTTTCCTAAAGAGAATCATGATGAGACACGCATTCATCACTACGAGCCTGAGAGTAAACGGCAGAGAATGGAACCAAAATATCCTCAATCGCCGACCGAGAAAACCATTGTCTTCCAGTTCCAGTCAACCATCAGCTGGAAAACTGATGCTTACGGTTTTCTGGGATTCTCCAGGGGCAGTATTAGAAAATTAACAGGAAAACAATTAAGGCGCAACGATCAACAGTGCTCGTTACAGTGAGACGCTTATTCAAGAGCTGAAGCCTAAACGTCAGATTAAACACCGGGGACTGCTATCCAAGATGCGGTGTGACCTTGCACAACTCTGGGGGGAGAAAATAAAAAACTTTTAAGTTATAAGTTGGTAAAGCATCCTCCCTAAAGTCCTGATCTCGCTCCAACAGACTTTCACCTGTTTGCCTGAAAGCAGCCCTACGAGGATGAAGATTCACTTCTGATGAAGAAGTGAAGACAGCAGTGCATTTGTGGCTTGCAGCTAGGACCTAAAACATTGTTTAACGAGGGAATATGTATTTGTCTTTTCGAAATGCTAAATCAAAATAAATTCTACAGCCAGAGTGGTGGTGATCATTTTTGACCAGCCGGTCCAGTCCACTCCCACAGAGAAGCCAAAGCAGGTGAAAAAGTCAATGTAGGCCATGATAGAAAGGCATCAGAACACCGAGTGCACCACAGCCCTCTATACATGGGGCCCATCAGGCAAGGAATGCAAGATTGCCGACTCCTAAATCCCTAGGTCTTCAATCTTTGGAAGCTTCACTCCGCAAACCACGGCACCCAAAGGATCTGCCGCTAACATTCTGGTGCCAGACACCAGAGCACACCCCAGAGGTCATGTGGAGTCATGCACCGAGGGGCCAGAGCTGCCTTTGTGGCACAAGAGGAACCTAAACAATATTGTGTTTAATGTTTTGCACAAACAACTTTTTTTAGACAATGTCCTTTACATTCCCTCTTGGTAATTTTTCTCTTGAATTCAAATGTCAGATTGCATATGTCCTTATAAAAAATATATTTATGCGAGACTTGTCCAGGAATGTAAGACCTCACCTCAAAGTGGTGGTCCACAGTCTCAAAGTACTCCGTTAGTGGGATCGGGCCTGAGAAGCTGTTGCGGAAATCTTTGACTCCGAGGTTGCCGAAATGCCGCTCGAAACGTTGAACCAATTCTTTGGCAACCAGCCACATATCCTCAAAGCTTTCGCTCTGGATCCTGTATCGCTCTGCAGGAGGGCCGTGCACACACACACATATTCACACAAACACCCACACACAAAGTAGTGCTATCATCATTTGCCCACCTCTCCACAACACCTGTAATTAACCGCTGCTAACGTAAAGCAGATCACAGGACTCTTTCCCCTGATGGATGTGTGTTGATGTGTGTTTGCGTCACTCACGGGATGTTTTGGAGGCCAGGACGGTGACCCGAGAGCCAGCGATAAACTGGAAGGCCAGGGCGTTACCTTCCTTATCCTCAGCCTTCCCTGAAAATTCTTCATTAAAATAAGCAGGAAAAAAAAAATTTAATCATACAATGAAAAGCAGTTCATGAAAACAAACAAAAAAAGCAACAAGATTTTTTTTTTCCATTTGTTGCTACACATCCCACTTTCATACACACACAGTTCTCAGACTGTCCTACTGCATGGCAGGGATGTCAGACAGAGATAGACGCTCTTATCTTCCTACAGGACGCCAGTCAAGGTGAAGTGAGCACAATAGCGGTGCCCCTTATCTGCCCTCCTGCTTTCGGCCCCTGCTTTTATCTCGGACTCCGCGCGGCCCCCTGTCTGCCGTGCCAATGCTGTCCCCTCCGTCACCCGCTCACCGCAACCAGATAACCCATCATACACAGCTGATAATGAGGAGAGGACTTTCTGCAATGTTCCCGTCACCAAAAAGGCTTGAGAGATGTGCTGATGTGGATACTGGAGCTATTGAGACTGAAAATGTAAGTTTTTTCTTCTTTTTTATATATGCAGTTCTGTGAAAAAGTATTTGCCCTGATTTGTTTTTTTTTGCATATTTGTCACACTTAAAATGAGCAAGATCATCAAACAAATTTTAATATTACACAAAGATAACACGAGTAAATATAGAATGATGATTTCATTTTCATTTCGTTGCCTGGCCCTACGTGAAAAAGTAATTGTGCGTCCCGTTACATATGGTGTCAAACTAACACAGCATTTCATAAAAAGAGCATCATAACATCAGAAACATAGTGGTGGTAGTGTGACGGTCTGGGAAAGCTTTGCAGCTTCAGGACCTGGACGACTTGCCACAATTGATGGAACAATGAAGAATATCCTGAAGGTGATTGGTCCAGCCATCAGTTTTTGACCTTAAGCTCAAGTGCACTTGGGTTATGTAGCAGGACAATGATCCAGAACACCTGAAAAAAAACTAAATCAAGGTTTTGGAGTGGCTTAGTCATAGTTCAAACTTGTCCAATTAAACAGACTGTTCATGGTCGAAAACCGTCCAATGTGGCTGAATTAAAACAATTCTGAAAAGCAGAGTGAGCCAAAATTCCTCCACAGCGATGTGAAAGACTCGCCAGGTATCGCAAATGTCTGATTGCAATTGTTGAGGGTGGCACGACCAGTTAGTAGGTTTAGAGGACAATTACTTTTTTCAACATAGGGCGAGCCAGATTTGGACAATTTTTTTCCCTTAATAAATGAAATCATCATTTAAAAACAGCATTTTATATTTACTCAGGTTATCTTTGTGTAATATAAAAAAATATTTGAGGATCTCAATCATTTAAGTGTGACAAATGTGAAAACATCTTTTCACAAAACTGTACTTCTGTACTTCTGACAGGACATAACTGTACAAGGCTCAAGGTTTCAGCTTGACGATACTCAGACTTGAACTCGCATTTAATCTTACGATCAGTAACGGAGCTCCTGGTCTGAATTTTATGCCCTTTTTCCTTAATGACATACCAACATATCCATGAATAAATCCTACCGCTTTAAAATCTTTCTAAACAAAGTGTAGAAGTTCAATAAATACTCTACTTCAGCTTGTGTACAATGCGACTAAACACTCCACTAAATGGTGGTATTAAACTCTCCGTGTGTCAGCGTGGAGTTTCCGTGGGGGATGTAGCCCAGATGACTGTTTAGATTTCACTTGGCTGTGACCATGTGGAAGTCAATACCAAAGCCGTTTCCTTCCACACTGTAGCTCCTCGAAAAAAGTGATGATGGACATCACTCGTTTAAAGGCTGCTGTTCTAAAGTAAAACAAGCCAATGTCACAGGCAGGTCCAGCATTCCAACACACTTCTAAAACGACTCTTCGTCGACTTCCCTTTGGCATTCGGAAAAAGGGATCGAGGGAATCGATACATCATGCAGGTTATTTTTAACTATATATTATCAGAAGGACTGTGGGACTGTACCTAGGACTGTTTGTAAAACAAATTAGCTTATGCTGACACACTGGTCTCCTACATAGATGACCTTCAGATTGATAGCAGGTAGTACATATTGGGAAGGTGTACCTTGGAAGGCTTGACTGAGATTGATAGGAGGTTTGTTGGTGTCCACAGTGATCTTGTACTTGGCATTCTTGGAGGCAGTGGTAGGGCAGCAAACCAGGCAGAGGGGCAGCGCAAACTTGCACTGGGCGACTCGTGGAACTCCTGGTAGCATGGACATACAGTACAACTTTTTACTAACAGATCAAGCACAATAATAACTAAAAGGCAAAAATATGCCACAGAGATCTGAGGTCCTAATCTGGTGGACCCAAGGAAGAAGAAGAACGGAATGTTATAAAGAACAGTGTATTGCACATTTTTGCTCAAGCTAAACGTTCCCCTTTGGTGCAAAAGTTTCTGCCTCAATCTGAGCAAATAAGTAATATCAAGTGAACTGATTGCTCAATTCTGCACTGTACTACAGTAAGAGCCATGAATATTGATGATCTTAGCTTAGAGAGACTCTGGCTCTGAGAAAGCCCTGACTAGTCCCTGGTATTTCCACAGATATCAGAAGTTACACTCCCCACTGCTACCCTAATCCCGTCCTGTAACGTCTTGCCAGGTAACCAGAGCTGCAGAGCATCAACACAATTCAGCTCATGTCACTTTCACCAAGATAACGTGGCATGAACAAAGCTTCATGATGATGTTTGGGTACACCCACTTTGGACCGAAAAAAAAAAAAAAAAAAAAAAACGGAAAAGTTGATCAAGAGGTGACGTCGTTGCAAAGGGTTTAAGATAACGGGAGAAAATCACTAATAATAATTTACCGAACCTTTTCGTCGATCTTTCCAAGGAAATCAAACACATTCAATACTTTTTATCCAAACCTGATCTGAGCTCAGGTTTTTGGGTGATTTCGAAACACTTGTTGTCTCATTTCAAATCCTTGTATGAATCCTTGTGGAAATTAAATGATTTCCTGGAGTCCAGAGTTTCTCAGAAATGTGTATTTGCTAGAAATTGACTGGGGTTGAATGTCTACCCTCTTTGTTGTTCTTCAATGGCCATGGGTGCCATGATCTATCCTTTATAGTGTTATTGTATCTGATGGGACCTCTATCACCCCTTACAGGCCAGTGCTGGCACTGCATCCCACTCCAAATGTCATACGTATACTGTATTCCTGAGAGCAAACGAATTTTCATTAAGAAGATCAGCGGTCACAAAAAAAGGCCATGTTTAAATCAGTCTATACCAGAAACCTTTACTTGTCATATATACATTAAAGTACAGTGAAATTCTTCTTTTCAAATATACTAGATTTTAAAGGATATGGACTCAGAACAGCTATACAAATATATCGAACGGATTAAGATGACAATTGAATTGATGTACTGGTTGCTCATGGGCAAAAGTTTAAATCAGTAAACTGTGGTGCAAATGAACATAAACACTGCTTTAGTCCTTCCTGTCACTGGGGGCACTCACCTGCAGGGTTTAGCTCTGTCATGGGCAGCATAAAGAGAGAGAGAGAGAGAGAGAGAGAGAGAGAGAGAGAGAGAGAGAGAGAGAGAGAGAGAGGCAAAAACAACTTTTACATTATTTTGCCCAGCATTCTACTCAAAGACAGACAATCTGACATAAAGACACACAACCTGTGCAAGATTTCACAATGTACTGTACATCTGGTAGAACTAATGTACAAACACTGTTGGTCTTGTATGAATGCATATGTATATGGACAATAAACCTGCTGCTGACACACACATCTATTATCATTTCATGGCCCCTGTTTCAAATCATACCGCTGCCATCATATCCACGCTATATTTTTACATTTGAATACTTTTATACTTCTCACAGTATACTTTAATTTTGTAAAATACGTTTCTTGTTAAATTTAAATTTCTATATTATTTTGTAACAATTTCCAGTTAAAATCAAATTTTAGTTTATTTGTTTTTTCTTTTGTAGTATAGTTATATTTTCTGCATCATTTTCTATTTTAGGTCTATTTCACTGCCTATGTATGGTTGTGTACATGACAATGAATATTTGAATTTTAATTTGTTCACTGTCTGATTTGTCTCAAGCAGCTGTACTTCTTACAGGCTTTAAAGTAATAAAAAACAATAAAGAATCTAATAACCATTGATATGCTGTGTAACTTGTCACAGTGTTGTGTAACTGTTTGTGCTGTGAAGCGATAACCTTTAGTTTTTCCTGCTAATCTTATGTTCACTCCAGTCCAGTAGGTGCACCAACTGTCCATGAAACTCAAAAGAAGAAGAAGCGTGGGCAAACACGTGAGTGTTTGTGGTTTGTGGAATATGGAAGCGGTTTGTATTTTCTGCAAAAGCTGGAGTGTATTTTTCAGAGCAGTTAACAAGTTGGAAGTTTCTCTATATAATTTAAAAAGCGTGAATTGATTCTGAACTGAAAACTGACCAACAAAAGAACGCGTAAATTGCGTAATCGATTGAATCACACTCCTCTAATTCTGAAGTATAAATTATTTTAGTCCCAACAATGGGAAATGATGGGAGATGTGCACTTGTGAAGTACCAGAACTAGAATTTTCCATTTCTGGTACCGATACTGAAACCTGACTGTATCAGCTGATCCTTTTTTCATCTTTCTGTCCGGATAATGTTTCCATATACTTTAGTCTCTACACTGAATGAACACAAAATAATGATAAACATTTTTTCAGCAAAAAAAAAAAAAAAGAAAAGAAAGGAAATAAAAAGTTTGTGGTTGCTCTGGTGGAGGTTCTTCTGCTTTTGCTCAGTGAAAGGAGGACCTTCAGTAAACCTGTCATTTTGATGCGAGTGTTTAGTTTAAAACATAACCACCCTAAATATTCTAGACACTTCATATCTTTAGTTAGTGCACTAACTAAAAAACAGCCAGTTGGTAATAAAAGGAAAGACTTCCACAAAGGAAACATTCTGGGATTCTGTCCATTCTTATATGAATAGTGGACATTTGTACAAATATGATGACGCTGTAAGCCTTCTGTTTAGGACTTGACCTGTTTCGGGAGCGCAAAAGTCAAAAGGTAAAGGAAGAAAACTGTTGCTTAGTGTAAAATCCCTGCTTTTCGTTCTGACAGGATTTCACTTCAGTTTTAAAAGCCTTTAAGATCTTGGGTTTCCTTTGCCCGGGGTCATTATAGCTGCCACGGCACTCAACAATTCGCAGGCATGTCACACCTTCTGAAATAACACCTGAGATGAAGCTGGAAACGTCTCAGAACTCTTCCAGGACCCGATGTGGCATGGCTGTCTACGAGTACGCACCTCCTTCGCGCTCTAACGGAAATTCTAACTACCCCCGGCAAGCCCTTGTGCCTCCCTGGAAGGGCTTCGGCTCTTTATTTATTCGCTAAAAGGAAAAACTGCCATTGCGTACAGGGCTAGGCATTTTAAGTAGCGGCCACATCAGTCATTCAAACCGCGCTTCTGAAAACACAAGACGTCTCTCGACAGCGTTACCTACAGTGCTGGCGAGTTTACGTTTAAATCTGTCAACGCTGCCCAAGAAGTCGATTTTTAACCTGGAAATAATCACAGATTAAAATTGCTTACAGCTGAAAGTTCTCTTACACTGATCTGGGACCAGAAAGTCCACCGGAGAACTTATAGGACATGTTTCAGATTACACAAAAATGTTCTTAACTCAAGGGTTTATCACTAGAGGGGACAAAGTTACATTTTGGGGGGATTTGTTTGGGTTCACTGTCTGGATTCGACACTTCTGAGCGGACAGTTATGACCACTGTAAAGCGTAAATAAATTTGGTTGATGTGCTGTGCAGATAAGTGACACAAAGAACATATCATTAAAAAATACAGACAACAAAGGTCTTTATTATGTGGAAAATTAGCAATGATTATTAAAATAACAGCATAGCAAGAATAGCAAGTATTCCTTTATTTGACAAAATACCATGGTGTATAGCATAGTTTTGTTAAAAGAAATGCATACATATGAATATGCAAGTCTGTTTCTTATTTGAATATGATGAACAAATATGGTAAAAGCAGAGCTGGCGGATGTCATTTATTAGCTACTAGACTTTAATTATAAAATTTGCAGTAAAACGTTATTACCAAAATGTGATTCAGTTTTTATTTCTTGTAGTTTTTCTTGAAAACACCTCGGCTACGTCCCGAGTTTGTATTTTAGATGCTACCCGTTTTGTATCGCCCGCTTCGCTAGAGCTGATGAAAAAACATCCGACATGTGAGACCCGGCTCCACGCGCTTGTTGCAGCTCAGTGCTGAGAGACGCTGTACAATATACATTCACTCACTACACAGGTTACTAGGGCTGATGTCTAAAAGGTAGGAGAGTGTAGAAAGCTGCATCGCACCTGAGCTCGCCACTGTGGCCTGTTCAGTCTGTCAAAGCATCTACACAAGGCTTTTAAAAGTGTATAAATCCCAGCTGAGTGGTTTTCTAAGTGGCCTTGACAGATGCTAATCCTTTTACCGAAGTTTGTTTTTCTTTTTTTTTTCTGGCCCGGGTTATGCGGAGGGTGTTAAGAGTCATGCTGGCATGGTGACAGCAGGTGCTGATGTGACACAGGCGGCTGCCCTGCGGACTTCTGCGTGAGTGTGAGTGAATGTGAAGTATGTGGTTTATACCTTAAACCAGAGCAGTCTGGGAGTGGACTGACTTCTGCACGTGGTTTTAGGTGTGTGGGCACGTCTCCTTTACTGGTACTGACACACACAGGACACGCCTCCTTCACTTACACTGACGCAGAGGACCTGGCTCCTTCACTGGGACTGATAAAGAAAGGACACGCCTCCTTCACTGGGACTGACAGAGAAAGGACACGCCTCTTCACCAAGATTGACACACAGCACAGTGAGAGAGATAAAGAAAGGACACGCCTCCTTCACTGGGAGAGATACAGAAAGGACACGCCTCCTTCACTGAGACTGATAAAGAAAAGACACGCCTTCTTCATTGAAACTGATAAAGGAAAGACACACCTTCACTGAGATTGATTAAGAAAGGACACGCCTCCTTCATTGGGACTGATAAAGAAAGGACACGTCTTCTTCATCGGGATTGATAAAGAAAAGACACGCCGCCTTCACTGGGACTGATAAGGAAAGGACACACCTTCACTGGGACTGATAAAGAAAGGACACACCTCCTTAATTGGGAGGGATAAAGAAAAAACACGCCTCCTTGATTGAAACTGATAAAGAAGGGACACACCTTCACTGGGACTTATAAAGAAAAGACACGCCTCCTTCTCCAGGACTGATAAGTAAAGGACGCACCTCCTTCACTGGGACTAATAAGTAAAGGACACACCTCCTTCACTGGGACTGATTTTAAAAATGACACGCCCCCTTTACTGGGACTGAAAGAAAGGACACGCGTCCTTCAAGATTGACAAACATCGCATTTTACTCTGAGTCCTCTCAGTTTGATACCCGACATTAATACCCTATATATTAAAGTCGAATTATTCAACTGTATATATAGACAGAGTGCAGTACTGATCTGGTGTGTGTGTGTGTGTGAGTGTGTGTGTGTGTGTTCACTGTACAGTTCATTGTGAGTGGGGTTTTCCCTCTCTGTAACAAGTCAGTGTTAAATGGCAGGATGTGTGTGTGTGTGTGTGTGTGTGTGTGTGTGTGTGTGTGTGTGTGTGTGTGTGTGTGTGAGTGAGTGAGAGAGAAAAAAGAACCGGGTTCGACTTGTGATCTAATATGTCAGCCTGAGAAACAGACAGCCTTTCCACTCACTTATTTTTAGGGGGATAATCGTAAAATGAAAAAGAGTTCAGATTTAAAGCTCGTTTAGGAAGCTTTCCATGAGCCTCTGCCAACCTACACGCCGTCCAAAGGAAACAGCGGCACAAACGGCGGACTTTTCACTTTTTCTCGGTGCGGCTTTCGGATTCAGCAAAATAATCGTAAAAAGTAGGGTGACATTTGCGCGGAAAATAAAGAGGCTCGCTGAGGGACGGGGATAATGTCTTCCAGAACGTGAACGCAGCCTGGATCCAGAAGCGTCATCACACACTCGCATGGACGATGGTTTCCCCGAAATGTGGAGCTTGGTGGATACAGTATGTTCGCCCGGAGAACTGAAAAGTCTTTATTGTTAAAACCAGACAAAATGTAGAAGGTCTCAACTGACTGTAACACTATGACTGAAGACAAAAATGGCATTCATGTCATGTTAGAACAACAGTATGAGTTTCCAACTTGTAATAGCCGTTCTGCTCTTTTTAAAACATGATCTTTTCTGAAGGCTCTTGGAAGTGTGTTGTTATAAACATATAAACAAGTTTCAACATTTAAAAGCAATAAGGAATACATGAAAGTTCTGATATAATGAATATTATATAACAGTTGGTTCTGACCGAGTAATCTGATTAAATGAGCGAGATTTCACGGGTTCTGATATAGAGTATAACAGCACTACGACGTTTAACTATACAGTATGCATCACCCTACATCACAGGTGTCCTTAGCAATCCTTAACTACACTAACTCTTGGTCACCAGCTCCGCCAGTCGTGGAGAGAGGATGAGTGTTGGCGGAACAAAATAACTTTTGGAATAAAAAAACAAATCATAATATGTGGATAGTAAATGGTGTATAACACACTTGAGGTCATGCTGTTGCACTGATTATCAATATGGCATTCCTCTCATGTGATATTTCTTAAAGACATTATAAGTTCATAATAAATATTTTAAGCATGTAGGGTTTAGAATAAAACATGCTGTTATAAATCTCAGGGTGAAAAAATAACACTTGCGGAAGAAATAATAAAGAATAACAGAAGTATAATTTGGAGTTACATGTTGTGGAAGTTAAATGATCAGGTTGAAGCAGATTAAAGTTCTGTCCACTCTGAACAGTGTTATAGAAGCGACACATTATAACCAATCAGATTCGAGAGTTCAACAGCATGAACTTAAAATAAACGCGTTTGCTAAAATTCGCCACAGATGAAAGTAGATGCAGCAGAATTTTACAAAAATGGATACAAAGGAAAAAATTTCAAATCAACGATAATTGTTGTTATTGGAGAAACCCAGATATCTGTAAAATATCGTAACTTCCATGGATATGACTTGCCGTCGTAGCCATAATATTAACTTACAACTAATTAACTTATTATTATTTTATATTATTAAATATTTATACTTTAGATTTATATTACGATAAATACTATATTATTAGTAGATTTACAACATTCTGCTTTTTATTTAGCAAAAAATAAATAAATAAATCATGCAACAAAATCCAGAATAGCAATAGTCTTAGGGTGTGTGTGTGTGAGTGGGTGTGTACCTGTGGGTGAACTGTAGGACACGGCCACATCTCCTGTCAGGTCCGCTGGCGTGTAGTGGCCATTCAGGAAAGCTGAGAAACCCACGACAACCTGAGAGCCGCTCCCTGAGGACCAAAGCATTAGGTCGAAGGTTAAAGACAAAAAAAAAATAATTCTCCAAAATGTCAAGATCGGTATCGTTAGAGCGAGTGACGCAAAACTAAAAATGTTGTATAGAGGATTAAATTCTCTAAAAAATAGGTTTTTGCTATGTTTTAAAGCATGTATACACAAAGGGCATGAAAAATCTAATTGACAAAAACAAAAATAATTACATGTAAACATTTTGGTTACCATAGACAAAAAAATATATTTATACATGTGCTTTATTAGTGTTTATTTTATATAAAAACTCAATTCTTCTTATTGTTGTTAATAACAACAATAATAATAATAATAATAATAATAATATATTCATGTTTATATTTGACATTTTAATAAATGTAAATATTATTTATTAAATATTATTATTTAATAAATTTTTATTAAATAAAAAGTATAATTTGTAATAAAAAAGTATCTTGCATGATATTATAAACACAATATTTAGAATATTGCTAATAAAAATACATTAAAATATTCATATTTTTGATGCAACTGTACACATTTTTCAACTTTTTTTTATTATTCTTTCAAAATAAATAAATATATATATAGTATTTAAAAAAACAGTGAGGAGGATGTAAAATGAAAAGTTAAAAGGAAGATTGAAGTTACTGTCTGTTTAATAGAAGAACATTTGCCTCTGTTCAAATCTCTCCCATGCGCCCTTACACACACACACACACACACACACTCTCTCTCTCTCTCTCTCTCTCTCTGGAGCCTCGAGGGCCCCGCCTGGTGCACGGCAGCTCACGAGTTAACGAGCCATGTGTTCAAGGCCAGCACAGGTGAGTGATCTGCAGCTATGTCCCAAGATTCCTGAGAGCCACCATGAGACTAAGTGCTCTACCGGCCTGCACCTCTTTTTTGTCTTTCCTTTCTCTCAGCCCTTCATTTCTTACTCTCCCTTAAGACAATACAAAACAGGACAATTTGGTCACATCGATTTCTCTTTGAATTATTATGATTATTATTATTATTGTTATTTATACACCGTATACACCATCCATTCTCTTTAATTGTTTTTGTTCAGCGACGAACACATCATTATCTGAAAATGCAAAAGGAAAAGGTGAAAGCTCCGCCCACTTGGCACAATAATTCATTCCATGATGAATGTGTCATTATAACCGTCCTTATGACATACGGTTTCCCTTTTCACCTACAATTAATAGAGTGGAAACACGTCAACCACATTGTATTTTTAATCCAACAAGAAAGAAAAAAAACAATACACATAATGAAAAAATCTTTCTGGAGCATTAATTAGCGTTCATTAGTTATCTTGCCAGCTTGTTCTTAATTTGCCTTCAGGATGAAATATCTCCGGCAGGAAGTATAAAGGCACACGCATTTTTTTTCCACATTGATGTTGTCACGCCTTCCATATTAACTGTCGAGTTTCTGGGCGAGAACTTTAAAGGCTAGCTAATGAACAATTAATGTTGCTTTCAAGTTCAAATAAATTAGCATTATACTCTTCTCTGGATAATATTTCAGATTAATGCGGATCAAGAGTTCACATTTTCACGCCTCTGGAATCGTGAGACCGGTTTGTCATCCTGACATCTTGCTGTTTTTCTCTCCACCACCTCAATCTTTCGATCTGTCTGTAAGGGCAAGCTTTTAACCTCTCCATAACAGGACCAGGGGACAAACGCGCGACCCTGAAGACTCCGACACCACTCGCGCTTCACTCCCACACCATTAGAAAAGGAAAGCGCAACAAGACTAAGAAAGGAGGAAGAAATAACTTGGGATCGCAACGTGCCCTCGGGGGTTCTGAGTAAACTACAGGGCATCTCTCTTGACCCCCGGCGACCCGTTCGGCCCTCTCTTGGGACGCGCTCTTGAGAGGGGTCATGGCCGAGCTGATCCGCACTTCACGCTCCGCACAAAGGGAGCACTTAAGGGAGACATTCCCTGACGGACTTATTCATCTGGGTGGATCTGAGGTTTTGGGATTTGTGCTTAGGTGTGTGTGTGTGGGGTCGCTTTTGGCTGACGGGAAAAATGATGACCTCTGACCCAGGAGGCGTTTAAAAGCAGTGGCTACATGCCCCCTGAGCACTTAGGATCAGTTTAGACCGGTGTCTTGTGATTCAGTAAAGGGTCAGACATAAGGAGAGAGGGGTCAGAATTGGGAGTAACTTAATAAAGTGTCAAAACAGGCAGAAGCTGAGATTTTCACAGTAACTTTATTCACAGGTTGGTCAGCTAATGCCACAAGTATTGTCAGGCTCAAAAAGTTAGTACTCTTTCAATTATGCAAAAAAATTATCTGATCGTAGAGGGTCTCGGTATTAGCCACATTCTCAACGAACACCAACATACAACGTTTTTCACCATTATCATCATTCATCTCGCAAAAATTAAACCAAGTGCCCTATACTGCTTCCATGGGATTTAAGAGGGTTATTTAAGTTGTAGCCAGGTGCTGCTAATCATCAGCCCTTGATCAGGTTTGCAGATCTCTATAAAAGCAGAAGTTTTGTCAGTTTGCTGGTCTGGAGCATTCAGGTGTGTGTTAACACAAATATGCCAAGAGGGAAAGACATATTGTAAGCAATGGTCTCAGAGAAGCGATTGTTTCTGCACATCAATCTGGAACGCGTTACACAATCATTTCCATACAATTTGGACTTCAACATTCTACAGTGAGGAAGATTATTCACAAATGGAAATATTCAAGATAAATGCCCAAAAACCTCAATGAACCGAAGCAATGTTGTGAAGACGAATGGGCCAAAACGATATGAGAGACTGAGAAAGTCATACAAGAAATATTTCCTTTAAGTTATTGCTGATAATCGAATCATGGTGGGTACCAAGTATTGCCCAGATGTTTTCTTTGGTTCCATTTTTGTTAATAAATAATGGCAGGTAAAAACAGTTTTGATGTGCTTGCTTGTCTAAGGTTGTATTTGCTTAATGCTGAGATCAATTGATTTTTATTATGCTTTTACACACAAAAAAAGAGGGGGCACTAACTTTTGGACATGACTGTAGAGGAAACACCAAAAAGCTTGAGTTATACACATTGATATTGATAATGAAATAATCTACCCTAATTAATTTATGCTTAAGATGTAATATGTTTTATCCGCATTTATCATGTTTTAAAATGTGACCGTTTCTCATTGCTCCGCCTTTCGAGTACCTTTGTGTGTATTGATCGATTCATGACACCTGGCTCTTGTTTTTTTTTTTTGTTTTTTTTGCGATGCTTGTATTGTGTAGAGATTCTGTAGTGCGTCCTCTTAGCATTTTCACACAGTACAGTTTGTTCTGCTCTGATTCATCATTAATCGCGTAAGACATCCGGCTCTGTTTTATTTCACGTCTTCTGCTCATGTGTACCAAACTTGCCTGGTACTAGGGCAATTTTAATGTAGATTTTATTTCTAATCCAAGCAACCAACGATGGATTACTGGCACGCCACTAATAAAATGCACATTTCTGAATTTTATTCATTGGTTTTATTGTTTTATTCATTCAACAGTTTTGAGGTTTAAATCACTCCACAGCTGGAACCCTAATGTTGAATGACCATCGTCATATTATTGTAATGGTGTTGCGGTGTAGTTCAGTCAAAATACAATGTCAAAATAAATGTTTCTTGCAGCTTAATAACCTTTTACACAATGTCCAACCACATCTGCAAAAATTCAATTTTATGACATTTTTTACATTCAGATGGGTCTCCGGTCTGGGTGCATAAACAACAAACACTTTTTGTCCTTTTAGTGTTTTTATATTGGCCAGGGAAAAAGAATTAGATTTTTCCCCCCTATTGTGACCTCATATAAGAAGAGCCCCTCCCCCGCCTCCTTGCTCAGATCTGGAGGGGTGTGGCTCAGCAGTAGCTCATTTATCTTAGACACTGAAATGTTGCACTTGGAAGAGGAGTAAAATAAAACGAGTTTGAGTTATGAAGAAATATGGGACCTTTAAATTTCCAAGAGCGTTCAGATATCCATCTCTTTCATTTTCTTTTGAAAATATTACGGCGAGGTGCATCATAGCTCCCAAATTACTGTACTGAGTGCTCCAAGGAAGTATTTTAGTTGACAGCTGGTCTGACGTCATTTCATCAATTAATTCTGATTTTCAAAAACAACTTAATACTATGATGTGCTCCAACATCCGTAGCACTGCCAAATTAACATCACCGCACTGTTTTGACTAGCATAAAATTCCTATTGGGCCAGTCATTCATGTTTCCATGTCATCCACGTTTCCATCCATGTTTTATTTTTCAAACATTCAAAATAAAGCTATAAGGCTAACATGGGTAATAATGAATAGAGCCAGTTCATCATATCCATATATATAGACATTTAGCAAATTTTGTTATGTTGCATGTATCAAATCAAGGTTGTTTTTTTTTTGCAAACAAACAAATGGTCCATGCAATTTTTTTTTGCATGTCGAGTCTAATAAAAAAAATATATATTTAAATCAATAATACCAGGATTCTCAGCAAAAGTTCCCCTCAACTTGTGTCAGTCCTGGACAAAAAGTTCTGGCATCATCGACAGAGTTTAACTTGAGTTGAGGTATTAAGCAGCTTGATGGTTTGAGGGCTGTGCGTGACGATTTACGCCCCTTGGGTCCTAGGAGAGCTTTCAAACACTCAAAAACATTTAGAGAACTGTCAGTTTACACCCACAAAACCTGGAAAAAATTGAGAACGACAACACCCGGAGTCTGGTCCTGTTAGACCTGCCAATCCAGGGAGGGCCGACATGGAAGTTTTCTAAACAGCCTCGTAGTCAGGTTTATAAACCCATTACTTGTTTTTAGGAGCAGAAACCGCAGACTTAATATTAAACAAGTCTTTCCTGTGATCGATTACATCACACCCGTTCCTTTAAAGGTTAATCGATGTGATTTGTTTAGGGAAGAAAATATCTGAAGTCATCGAGCAGGAATGTCAGCTCGTGTAGATTATACACTAAACACACTGTGCTGTTATTGTATGAGCCGATATGCGCCCTTGGTTACGCCCTTATTGTAGCTGAAAGTGAGAAAGCATGAATAAAAGAACAACAGAAACAAAGACGTCTGTGTATGTGTGAATCACAATGAATCGGAGCATTTATGAGTCATATTGGAGATGGAATAACGATACCAAAAAAAAAAAATAATAAATTATCTTGAGGCGTTTTCAAAGTTGTCCCATATTGTATACCCATGATCGATTCTGGACTCGTTTGTAGGAACGTGTCATCATCATCATCGTCGTCGTCATTGTCGTTGTCATAATCATTATTATGGGATTGTTTTCACAATGACAAATTCTTTCCTTCTTTCCAAACCCACAAATTGATTGTGTAATTAAATAATTCATTTACAAACGAGTTGGGTCAAATCATTTTTTCTGTTTTTTTTTTTTTTCTATAAAGGGCGTTCCAAACCAGGACTTGTCATCACATGAGTAGAAGAATGAAGGCATCAATCTCACTTCAAGCTTCAGGCGGAGTACGAAGATGAGATTCTCAGCAAAACATTGAAACGGTGCAAACATTTTAAAGAAGGCCTGCGTTTGTGAATGAAGATCCCGGCCGAGGTGGTTCTGTGGAGCGCACTGCAGTCGCTCCTGTGAACATTCAGAATGAACCTTAATAAAAAACTTGAGCGAGACGCATCTGTCTGTGGGAACGGTACACACAATCATTCAGTACCACCACTTGCACGTTACAGGAACTTGTGATTCCCAGTAATTCCCACGTCCCACATAAAGTCCTGACCTCACTCCAAGCCATGAAAGGAGTTCCTGGGAGGCTGGCATTACAGACTTGAAGCAGGCAGTGGCTCCGTCATGGCTCTGGCATACTGAGAAAACTTTCTATCCAAGCACTAGTGAAAAACTGGGACTCTTTTGACTCTCATAACTGCGTTCTAGATCAAGCGTCGGCTTTGACTTGAACGCACCTCATAAGTTATTATTTTAAATAACATTAATAACACATGAAAACATCTGCCTTGACACACTCCAGTCCAGAGAAAGGCTGTGTGCAAGAGATGATGAGTTTTTTTATTTATTTTGTTTTAAAAAGTGAGTGTCAGATTTCCATGAAAAGCAAAAGTGATGATTTTCTGTCTTAACAAGATTGAACATCATCAAATAACCGTGAACCCGTTTTTCTATCCACTTATCAATCTGTTTCTCCAAAGTGCCCGTCGCTTTTGAAACCGACACATGAGATGTGGAAAGCCTCGCTTGAAGAAGTTCAGAACACGAGACGAGGGAGTTAACCTTCGCTGTCTCATCAATTGACGGAACTGAAATTTAATCGAGGAGCCGCTGTTTGCCAGGAGTCACGGCACAAGAGAGCCGGTACACTTGCCTTAACATTTGAGATAAAGATCAAGAGGCATGAAAGGCGGCTTGTTCGGATTAGTGCCTCGAGGACTTATTCGGTGTGTGCGTGTGTGTGTGTGTGTGTGTGTGTGTGTGTGTGTGTTTGCAAACGGATGAATAGCGTGTGCGTGTTGAGCACTTCTCACATCTTGTGTATGTGAAGTCTGAGGAAAACCATCAAGATAAGCAGGTCTATGAAGCATTCAGGCATCTTTATAGTAATCGAGCAAGTGAAACTGTGCATGTGTGTGTGTGTTTAAAACTTCCTCTACCGCTGCCAGGTGCTAATGGCTGAGCTCGGGATACGCTGGCCTGATGGGTGACATTTTTAGGGTCAGGAGAAACCCTAGCCGACTGTGCTGAAGTGAAAGGGCGTGTGTATTGAGCGCTGGTCAGGTTTGGCATCTCTTTACCCAATGCTGCGTTTACTTTGGATTCTGTTTGTACAACGGTTACAGCTTGTGTTTGAGAGCCATTTTTCTTCATATCCTCACTTTTAAGTGGCCGTAGAATAATTGAAAATAGTTTTATACGACAGCGCTGCTTAATTCTTAATTTTCTGTGGCAGAAGCTCCTACGATATCTCTGGCTGCAAGGTTTGTATTAAAAAGTACTCATTTCTATAGTAAGGGTTGGGGGCTTGAATCCAGTCTCCAGTCTTTAAGTGTGCACGTGTGTGTGTGTGTGTGTGTGTGTGTGTGTGTGTGTGTGTGTGTGTGTGTGTGTGTGGAGTTTGTATATTATCCCTGGGTACTACGTTTTTTTAAAACAGTCCAAAGACATGTCTTGTAGGCTGATCGAGGTTTCCAAATTTCTAGTAATGTGTGCTCGGGTGTTGGGCGAGTGTGTGTGTGCTTTTACCCTGTAATGCATTGGCACACAATGCAGGGTGGATCCTACCTTGACCTTATGCCCTGGGATAAACTCCAAACAAACAATAACCAAGGATGTATGGATCAATTGCACTTGCACCACAAGATGTTTGTTTATCATAACACTTTTCCTCATTTCAGTCATTACATGTAAGTCGCTACTAAAGAAATGGTTTGTAATATTAGGACTAGCACATTACACAGCATTGGTTATGATTACATTTTTTTATGTAATACATACAATACAGAAAATGTGTGTGCCAAAGAAGCTACTTTGGAAGTGTTCGATCTTGCTTCCCTAGAAATTTCAGGTTGCTAACTTCAGCCTTTTTGGAGAGATGATTTTATATGCACCCCAAAAATGGCCATTTTTCAGTGTCATACTGTCTCACTTCAAACAATAATCATCATTTAAATTATATAATATTTTTTCATATTCTTTTTATGAGTATTTATACTAAAATTGGTGTAAGCTTCTAGATGTGTTGTTGCTTAAATGAAAGCATTCTGGTTTTTCATAAAAGATCTGCAGTGTCCGTAACCATGTTAAAATCGTGTTGCAATATCGTAACAATTTAGTATTTTACAATAATACACTTTTTCACATTTACTGTATGTCTTTTCATGTGGAATCTAAATCAACCAAGTTTCATCTGAATTACAATTAAGATCATTAAAAGATTTGAATTAAAAAAAAAAGTTATGGACATTTAAAAGGGCATGCAATTGTATTTAGCCAATGTGTTTCTTGTGTGAGAGGTTTTTAGCACCAATACCATGTTTTGGCCGTGTGGATATACATCAATACCTTCTGAGCAGTCAGTATTGAGAAATCAACAGGGCTGTGGATTAAAAAAATATATGAGGGAGAGTCAAAATCATATTATCCGCACTCTGGTTATATTAAAACTTCTGCTGGCCACACTGTCTTATCAACGCTTTTGGTTTAATACCTACGGTCTCCCCAGTCACTGCTGTGCAGGTGAGAACGAGTTATATCAGTTCACTTGTGGGGCGAGTAAAATGGATACCCTGCTTGTGATTTGCACAAAAGAAGAGCAGCGTGCAGTGATTAGCTGTTTTGTGGGCTGAGGGTGTACCAGTTGCTGTCATACATCAAAGGCTTTGTGTGGAGAAAGTATGGAGAAAGCGGTTGGATATCTGCAAACTAAATTTATAACTGGTGACGAGACACGGATTCATCACTATGAGTCTGAGAGTCTGGAAAGGAAACATCCTCAATCGAAGAAAAGTTCAAAAGTTGACCATAAGCTGGAAAATCCATCAACGCTTACAGTTTTTCTGGAATTCTCAAGGGCCAGAAGTATTGGAAAATTATCAGGAAAAAGGTTCAATGATCGACAGTGCTCGTTACAGTGAGACACTTATTGAAATGCTGAAGCCTAAACTTCGGATTAGAGGACACAGAGGACTGATGTCCGAAGGCGTTGTGATCAAAATACATTCTAAAGCCAAAGCGCAGATAACTCTTGACCCTTCCTCGTCTAAAAAAAACAACAAATGTCTTAAACAGTGACCTACTAAATACTTTGAATGATGCGCAAGGTAATGAGATGAGCTGATAAATAGCTTTCAAACTACTTATTCTCCTTCAAACCCAGACCCCATGCTCTCTAACATCACCACTCGTGATCATAAGGCCAAAGAAACATCAGCCTTTGACCTGCACTTTTGATCAAAGCATTCAGGCAGACTTCCTGTCACTCCTCATATGTGTGTGTGTGTGTGTGTGTGTGTGTGTGTGTGTGTGTGTGTGTGTGTGTGTGTGTGTGTGTGTGTTTTTGGTTGTTTTCGATGCCTGACAAAAGTCCTCACTTGCGCACACAACGAGAGGATGTAACCTGCTAATCCTAGCTGCTAGCCTTTGATCTGTCAGATCTATTACAGTGTTGATAATAAGCGAGCATCTCTCTGGACACTCATCGGGGAGGAGATAAAGAGCGAGGGATGACGTTTATCCAGAGCAGACATCACGCTCCATCTCCACCATCGTTCACCTCGGCCACAACACCAGCACACGTGTTCACGTGTTTTATTTGGATCTGGATTTCTTTTTTTTCCCCTCAAAGCTTTGAAGCCTGGCTGTCAATCACAGTCATTTCCTTTTAAAAACCTAGCGGATATTTTAACTGCTTGACGTCGGTTGAGCAAAACCAGTCATACATCGTACGCGTGACTGAAATGCAAAAAAAAAAAAAAAAACCACGGGAGCGGAAGGGAGAGACGGCTGAACGTACCTAAGGTGTCTAAAATGAACTGGTCCTGAGTGACAGCCAGAGGTGGCTGCACACACACACTTATCTTCGCGCTCTGGGCGGCTAAGCGGCTGCTCACTTTAATCTGGGAAAAAAAAAAACAGGAAAATTACATTTATATGTGCTCAAAATTTTTTTATGCTATACAGTATTATGCAAGAATTAAAAAAAAAATCGGGGTTTGCTTTTTTTGTAAAATAATCAACAGTGAAGAGCTGACACGTAAACAAAAAAAAAGTTCAGTGTTTTTTCATCACTTCATCAATGATTAGACAATTTTTAATCCATTTATGTGGAACATCTGCCATACAAGCCTGTGCACGCCTTGTTACTACGGAAACAATATCGAATCAAAACAGGTGCTTTAATATCAGAGCTTTCTGTCATGGAAAATTAATCAACACTTCCAGAGCAATCAGAATTTTAAAATTAAGGTGACTCATCTGCAAAAAACTGAAATATCTCATTCGAAGTATTGTAGGAGAAAGTCTGACAGTTGCATGGATGTGAATGTGTATGTTTAATGTTTGTATACCTTGACTGTAACAGAAGGGACAGCACTGCCGTTAATCTCCGAGATAAGGGCTTGCTGTGGATAAAGAAAGATTAGCGTGAGAAAACTAACACCACGTAGAGCGAGTGAACTGATTACATGCGGCTCAAAGTTTGTAGAGTCAAGATATGCTGTGGAAACAAACGCCTGGGTTTGACCTGTGTGTGAAAGCATTGGGAATCTCCAGGGATGACCTGATATGATCTCATCACGATACCTAGTTGGCGATTCGATTTGTATTGCAATTTTGTAACCATCACTTTAGATTTTTTTAACACTCGATTCAACATTATGCAAATTGTTTAGAATTGTAAAAGAAAAATCTGAACAAAGCTTAAACAGTCTATAGTTTAGACAGGAATGGCAACATTTTACTACCTCAAATGCAAACACATATAAACTTAAAATGTATTTTTTTTAAATACATTTTTGCTGATACAAAAATTTTCACATAAAAAAATGACGATACGCAACTGAATCAATTCAGAATAATCACAAAGTTCTTTTGCTTTTTTGCCCATTCAACATGTCTATGCATTTTTCCATTACAACCCTAATAGCTCCTTTTCCCCCCTCGAATCAGATCTGCCTACAACCTTTATCACAGAGATTCTTCTGCCTATTCTTGGGGTCGGGATTTGGCGGTTGCGATATGATTGATGGTTTTGCAACTTCTCATTCTCAACATACTTGGGGGAGACTGCTATCTGCCCCCTTCCTCATACATCCATGGTCTCATCATGTGTATGAAGAAGTTTTTACCTGACATCGGCACCTCTGGCTTGACTTGTCATGTTGGAAGGCGAACCTTCGGCCCAGTCTAAGGTCCTGATCGCTGTGGAACAGGTTTTTCAATCAAGGATATCCCTGTACGTTCCTCCATTCATTCAGGTTTCTATCGACCCTGAACATTCTCCCTGTCCCTGGTACTGAAAACCAACCCCACTGCCACCACCATGCTTCACTGTTGGGATGGTTTTGGGCAGGTGATGAGTGGTGCCTGGTTTCCTCCAGACATAACGTTTAGAATTGAGGCCAAGCAGTTCAATATTGGTTTGATCAGACCAGTGAACCTTGTTCATTACAGTCTGCAAGTGCTTAAGGTGCAAACTCCAAGCAGCCGTTCATGAGGAGACGGTTCCGTCTAGCCAGTCTGCCATAAAGCCTAAATCGGTGGAGGGCTGAAGTGATGGTTGTCCTTCTGGAACATTGTTCCATCTCCACACAGAATCTCTTGAGCTCAGTCAGAGTAACCATCAGGTACATGGTCACTTCTCTTACTGAAGCCCTTCCCCACCCAATCTATCAGTTTGGCCAGACGACAAGCTCTCAGAAGGTCCTAGTTGTTTCAAACTTCTTCCGTTTGAGAATTATGTAGGGCACTGTGCTCATGGGAACCTTCGGTTCAACAGAATTTTTATATGTTGCCTTCCCCAGATCTGTGCCTTGCAATAATCCTGTCTCTGAGCTCTGCAGGCAGTTCCTTGGAACTCATGACTTTTGCTCCAATATGGAATGCATTGTCAGCTGCGAGACCTTCTATAGACGGGTGTGTGCCTTTCCAAATAATGTCCAATCAATTTAATTTCCCACAGACAGACTCCAATCAAGGTGTAGAGACGTCTCAGCACTGATCAAAAGAAATGTGAGGCACGTGAGCTCAACTTCAGGAGTTGTTGTGGAAGGTCTGAATACCTAAATGCATCAGATTTGTTTTTCGTTTTTTATAAAATTTACATACATTTCTAAAAAAAAAAAAAAAAAAAAAGAACTTTTTCATTATAGGGCACGAAATGAAATTAAACAACCTTAGTGAAAAGAGTGAATTATTTCTGTATGTAAAAATATCGATGATTTTAAAAGAGGTCATGTGTCTGTGTCTACTGTATATCGTGTAAATTTATGTAATTTGTGACAGGTACCGAGACATCATCCAGGTTGGTGGAGACAACAGTCGTCACCGTCAGGTCGTCCTCTGCTTCAGCTTTGGGGATGATGTCTAAGAAAAACAGTGGATAAAGAAAAAAAGAAAACACTTTTGTGAGGTGTGTTACATTTTTGAGGAGATTTACTCAGACGTAACTATGCATCAGCCAATCAGAGATGCTTTAAGGTGCAGCAATGAAGCAGAGATCTGTCTGGAAGCTCATGCTTGACGCGAGTTAGGATCTGAAACAGCTCTCGCTTTTTGCATTGAAGCGTCGTTTTCGTTTTTGAGTACACTGTGCTGAATGAAGACAGCGCTGCGCTTCGACATTGCATGCAGAAGGCATTACAAGATATTCAAAAAAAGAAAAAAAAGAAAAAATCCCATGAGTCAGCTCATCCTGAGGATCTGTAACCTTCAACTTTTTCAGGTCATTAGAAATGCAGAGGAGCCTTGGGCAAATGCAGATTTCACAAGGAAAGATTACAGAAAACAAAGACTACACGCTGGCAAGGTTTCTAACCGCTGTCACAGATTCAAAAACCTTGACGATGTGCAGACTCGATGAGTAAGGCCAGGCTGCTGAAAACGCCTTCGGTTAAGAAGTGATCTGATGTCCTCGGCTCCTGCATCATCAGATGTTTATCTTCTGAAAGGCACCAGGCACTACCACGTACACGCCCAGCCCCGAACCCTGCAGCCCAGATTTGCGCTGCTGCCTCATAAAAAACAGCAGAGAGAACTTTTCACCCTCCCTTCCTCAAAAGGACATAAAGGCTCTGTTCTGTAACACAAAAGGCTTCCAGTCTCCTGCACCACCAAGGGTTAAATCAGGTCAGGAACAGGCCTTGAATCTGCCTCCGACGTGTGCTTTGTTATTAGAGAAAACATCAGCGAGTTAACGCTTCTCCGGTTTCGTGATTGGTGTTAGTACGGCGATGCACAAAAAGCTACTCTTAATCCCAAAACAAGGTCAAATCTCTCCAACACACACCAGTTGGAAAATATTTGCCTAGATTTTCACACCTGTTAGATTGTTTAAAAAAAGTGTCCAGAATGTCTTTTCTCATTTGATTTCCCTGAAGAGGTCAAACCAATGGCAGTAGAACATCGCTCTTTCTACTTGCTTGTTTTCTTGTAAAAGGTATAGAATTGCCCTACCTTGGCTTCTGGTGGCTTCACGGATGACCTTCTGGAGAGCCTTCATCTCGGCGTCCACTTCCTCATAGTTGACCTCCCGGGAATCCACCTTGGGCGCGGTGAAGAAGGAAGGATCCGTGCCCATATAAGAGCACTGCAGATGACCTTCAGAGCTCAGGGTCACCACCAATCCCTTGAGTTCCCTAAGACACACCATGGAGAACATTTGATTTGAAAGCATGAAACATAAGTTAAAGCTACCTATTGTAGCAGAAGTTCTAGCAAAGAAATCCGCCCATACTAGAGGAACTGCCGATCTACGGTCCGGTATGGAAACCTGTAACAAATGGAACTGATTTTGTGAATTTGTTTTATTTCTACAGTTTTGAAACAGGTGGGCACGGTGGTGCAGTGGTCCAGGTTCGAGTCCCGTCTCTGTGTGCATGTTCTCCCAGTTCTTGGTGGGTTTCCTCCCACAGTCCAAAGACATGCAGATTAGGCCAATTTCTTTTCCCAACCTGCCCGTAATGTGTGAATGAGTGTGTGAATGTGTGTGTGTGCCCTTGGATGGATTGGCACCCTGTCCAGGTTTTACCCCGCCTTGTGCCCTAAGCTCCTGGGACAGACTCCAGGCCCCCACGACCCTGAATACAGAATAAAGCGGTACTGACGATAAATGAGGGAGTTTTTAAACAAATTATATA
Organism: Clarias magur; assembly: GCA_013621035.1. Lineage (NCBI taxonomy): Eukaryota > Metazoa > Chordata > Actinopteri > Siluriformes > Clariidae > Clarias > Clarias magur. The sequence goes on along the minus strand of QNUK01000184.1, from coordinate 469,410 downwards.
CAGTGCTGTGAAAAAGTATGTGCCTCCTCCTGGTTTAACCTGAGTACATACACAATGGAGTTGAACATTATCATTTGTTTGATGATCTGAATCGTTTAAGTGTGACCAAAACTGAGTTAACTTTCACTTGCCACACCCAGGCCTGATTACTGCCAGTCCCGTTGAATCAAGAAATCACTTAAAGTAGAACCAGAGGATAAGCATAAAATATCTCAAAAAACCTTTATACTTTTTCACAGCACCGTACATATGGTTTGGTCCATATACGTAACTCATTTTTTTTAAATCAAGCAAGAGACTAAATAGCACTTTTCCACGGCAACATCCGTGACCTCGCATTGTAAAATATGCTTTCAGTTTTCATATCACACAACTGTGTTTTGTATCTATATCAACTTTTTTTTTTCTTTAGAATTTTTTTTTTAACTAGCACTTTTGGAAATGATATTGGTAAGGAGGGGCAGAACAAAACAAGATGCTGCAGGCGTTGAGACTTGGACACTGGAAGAAGTGTGAGGTTCTTTCAGGACATATCTGCCTTTTTCAGCATGTGCAAGCGTGTCGGGTTGTTCTGAGATTCAGATCTAGGAGCTGTGCGAGTAGACAATGTGATAACCGGCATAGATCTGGGCAGGTCTGAGATCAGCAGGAATGCTAACTGGAAGCAGATGTGTTCCGTGGGCAGTTAGGTTATAAGAAGCAATAACTCTGGTTGAGCGAGATCCAGCACAGCGGCTGCACCTGCAAAGGGAGGTGCAAATCTGACTTTTTTGTTAATAAAACTCCGCAGCCCTTGCCAGATTTCTGCATCCTGTGTTTTCTGCCAAATAGCTCAGGACGTTTAACCAACAGCACGGCCAGCGATGCCCAAGTCTTAACCTCTGATGGTCATGGCTGACCTGATGCTCTGTCTGACTATCTCCCAGATGACTTGGCTGATATTTTCAACCATGACTTTAGTCTGTTTTTGCCAAGTAAATACAGTTCCCTGGAGCGTTTGTGAGGATTTTATGAAACTGACTTTTCACAGTACATGAAACAATCAGCGTCCTGGAGCGATTTGCGGATAAAAACATAACAGGAAAGGAATCCGACAGCCATATGTTAAAAACACGAGATGACCCCAAGGCCCCTGGCGTCTTGTTCTATAGTAGACTGCCTAGCTTGTTCCTGAGCAGAATTTCGAACCAAAACAAACAAGCACGCCCATCGTAAAGTTCATCAATTCTCCTGCAACCTGAACGTCCTCACCCACATTCCCAAAGAGGATTTTTGGGGGCGAGCAGTGACAATAAACATGGATGTACAGAGCAACATTCAGCCTTCATTACTAATGTACATTCCCATTAACCAAAAACACTTACTTCAACAATTAAGGTCATTTAGATTATTTTCTCTATTTCTGCCTTATTTCTATCAATCATACAGTAGGTGCCATATAAGGGCAGTACAGTAATATGGGCATGTGTGTAGTATAATACCCCTATCTCACCTATGCAGTTTGACGCACGGTGTTAGGATCGCCAAAAAAAATTAGCATTTTAATCAGAAATTGGAAACATAATCAGAGAGCCAAAACTTGCGGTGAATCATGATGAACCGTACTTACGGCCACTGCGTAGGTGAGATACCGTAAGGGCGGTAGTATGGGATTTCTGGGGAGCTCTGGGACAATAAACATGGTCATACACAATAGCATTTCCTAGAGTACGTACAAACGTTCTTACAAACATACGAAATTACAAAACCAGAAATGGTTTCTGTTTTAAACATTATATTTCAATAAATAAACTAACTGTTACTCAAATAACAGACATGCTGCCTCACCCCACATCAGTGTTTCTAGTATAAGCTCTTGATCCTCCATAAGCAAGAGATAACAAAAACAAGATAAAAAGATTGGAAGCAAGACAAAGGAGGAAGGAGAACAGGAAGGAAAGAAAGAAAGAAAAGAGAAACTTTAAAAATATTTAAAAAAGGGAAAAAACAAAAGCAAGAAATGAAAGAAGAAGAAGACAAAGGAAAATAAACAAATTAAAGAAATTAAGGAAGAGGAAAAAGGAAAATAAATAAAGAAATTAAGGAAGAAGAAAAAGGAAGGAAACAAAGCAAGAAATGAAAGAAGAAGAAGACAAAGGAAAATAAACAAATGAAAGAAATGAAAGAAGAAGAAGACAAAGGAAAATAAACAAATTAAAGAAATTAAGGAAGAGGAAAAAGGAAAATAAACAAATTAAAGAAATTAAGGAAGAGGAAAAAGGAAAATAAACAAATGAAGGAAGAAAGGAAGGAAGGAAGGAGAAGAAAAAAATGGAAGGAAATGAATGAAGTAGGGAGTAAGAAAGGAAGGAAAAGTAAAGAATGGAAAAAAGAAGAAAAGAAAAAAGGGGAAATGAAGAAAGGAAGGTAAGCAAGGGAAAAGGGAAGCAAATGCAAAGAAGGAAGGAAGCCTGGAATAAGCAGATGGAGGTAGCAACGATTGATGGATGCATGAATGAACGCTTTCAACTTAGTTTTTATGTTTGTTTTTCACAGAAGAAACAATAAGTAAACAATTCTATATGTTTTCCTGCCGTTGCTGAGAGCCTACAAATAACCTTAAATAACCAGAAAGACGCGTTTCTGCTGTAATGTAACAGTGTTTCTGCTTATTGCACCGTACTGCACAGGACTGTAGGGCTGGAGTGTAGAGCTGAAAAGAACATCTCCAGTAAGACTTTCTCCGTCGTCAGAGCTACAGTAATGTCACAATCTGACCGGAGAGTCTGTTGTACATTTTGTTAAACTACTTTAAGCCCACAGTGTAAATCTGCCTTTAGTTATCGCTTTCCTCCTGGTCCGATGAGCCGATTTAAGCCCAGCTTGTACTGTAATATGCTACTTCTGGGTTTTTTTGATTGGTGTAGACGGAACACGAAAGCATGTACAGAGCCTGATGTTTCTGTCCCCTTTTCCTGCTCTGGTCTTTTTCAAAAACTGTATCTCCCATGATCCTCGGCTCTCGATGACTCTTTTCATTGTCTGAATGAGAAATCTGGTCACGGTGGTTTAATCATAGGTTGTAAATAAAAACAGATTTACACACAGCACTGACGCTCTTTGAAGTAATTCCTGATTAGCAGAGACAAGATTAGCTCTTTATGGAGAGTGCTCAGTTGGGCTGTAATTGCTGCATGCAGCGCCCTTCATCTAACTTTAGAAACACACACACACACACACACACACACACACACCTACAGTACAATACACACATATACAAGCTAGAGTACACACTGGCTGTGTGGGATCTGTGTTTAGCTTTCCTGAGCAGTGCAATTGCTGAGGGCAGGTTGGTGTAGGGGACTCTGCGAGCTGGGTGGTAAAACACTCCAGCTGTGGAGGTACAGTACAGGAGAAAAAAAAAAGAAGAAAAAAAAACATACACCAACCAGGTCAGGACACACTCCAAACCCCAGGGCTTACACACAGTAGAGCTAGAAGAGTGGAAGCAAATAGGCAGAGATAAAACTGATAAAGAAACAGCTTTTTTTTTTTTTTTTTTTTTTTTTATAAACAGGGATGTTTAAACCATCTGAGACGCTGTGGAGTTTCCTTTTTATATTATTAAAATCAAGCGAGAGATCAAACTCATGCGGGTCAGAGAAACATGAGAGATGTTTATAATTCAAGTGAAAACACTCGGCTTAGTTTTTCTACAACAATAAATGCATCTGTAAATGGATAAAAGATGTGATGTGACACTTACTCAAAAAAGATAACATTATGGTGTAAGAGTAATAAAAAAAAAGCAAAGGATGGAACAATGGATGAGTGGAAGAGATCCAGAAATGGTGAAGGAAGAAAGGATAGAAGGAATTAAATGATGTACTAAAGCAAGAAAAAATGGACACAAAGGAGGAGACGAGGGTGGACGCAAATATGAAATTATAGAAGAGAGGATGAAAGGAAGAAAGGAACTAAGAAATCAAGAAATGATAGAGTGAAGAAGGAAGAAAACAAGGAAGGAAGGAAGGAAGAAAGAAGGGAAGAAAGGGAGCGAGGGAAGAGGGGGCATAAAGAGATGAGTATGGAAACAAGGAAAGAAACATGGAAGAAAAGAAGGAGGAGGGAATTAAGCAAGAAAGAAAAGAAGAAATCAAGGATAGATCAATCAAGTAATAATGATGGAGAAAGAAAGATGGAGGGAAAGAATCAAAAAAGGAGTAAGGATTAAAACAGAGCCAAGGAAGTAAGGAAAGCAGATAGGGAGAGGAGGGGAGGGGGGAGAAAGGAGGAAAGATAGAGAGGAAGAGAATACAGAGGGGGGTTGAGGAATGAAGGAAGAAAGTTAAGAAGTAAGGAAAGGTGAAAAGAAATGGCTTTCGAGTGGCGCAGCGGTAAAGCGCTCAGCCTATCATCCGGAAATCGCTAGTTCGATTCCCGGCTGTAGCCTCTCGCAGGTTACAAGGAGGGATGACAGGTACTTGGTGCTCCCGCATCAATCATGTGGTAGTAGTAGCCTTAATGTGGGCGCCCCCTAGTGACGGGGAGGAATTGGACACGACTAAATTAGGGAGAAAATCTGGAAAAAATCCAAAAAAAAGATGAAAACACGAAAGGAAACAGAGGAGGGAAGGAAGCTAAAGAAGAGCGTACAGAAACGAGGAAGGAAGCAAAGAAAGAGGAAGGGAACAAAAAAGAAAAGGAAAGAAGGAAGCTTGGACAAATAGACAAAATCAGGAACTGTTCAAGCAAGGAAGGAATGAAAGAAAGAAGCAACCAAAAGGAACAGAGAATGAGGAAGAAAAGAGAGAAGGACAGAAGGAAGGGATCCAAAAATTATATAAGAAAGAAGAAAGAGAGATTGAAAGGGTCCTATAGAAAAAAATCAGGGAAGGACAGACAGGGTGAAAAAGAAGGACGAATGGAAGGAACGAAGCACGGAAAAGAAGGAGGGAAGAAGTGAGGCAGAAATAAGAGGAATAAACCTTGTGTTTATTAATAATTTTTGTATAACAGCAGATTTTTTTTCTTTCTTTCTTTAAATTCCTACATAACACAAAGTGGAAAAAAAAAAAGATCTGACGACATTTCGGGTGATGAACGATGGCACTTGGGCACTCGTGATTAATCTCTTAATCTTCCTGAATGTGAGTTCCTGTAATAATGTGAGTGCATGATTTGAACTCGGAACAGGACTTCTGCAGAAATCATTAAGATCATCGTTAAGATCACATCAGCGTAAAAGCAGACGAACCTGGCCGCGTAATGCGTATATACACACTCGTACGTATAGTCCTGGCTTCTGTAAAGCCGCTCCAAACTAAATACACAAACAAAACCGCAGTTATTAGTCGCTGATGTTTGGATTACAATTGTTTAAAATTGCGGTGCGATTACAGCAGTTTCAGATGTGATATTTTGAGTTGCGGCCACTCCTTATCTGTTTGGATTGGCCACTAGATATGGGACATCTTGGAGCAATTTTCCTGCGTGGTGGATTAAGCTGAGAGGCTGACCGAGGATGTGAAATAACTCCAAGCCAACGTGCGACTTAACAGTGTGTGTGAGCTGCGCCGGGCAAGAATTTGTGGCCTCGATTCGAAAACACGAAGATCCGAGGGTGAGACGGTAAAGCAAGCATCACGCTTAGGAAATCCGGAAGCGATTGTTCAGAAGGAAGCCGACCTGCTTTGATTTCCATGCTGTCTGTCCCTAAAATGTGTGTGTGTTAGAGAGCGGTGTTCAGGTCAGGACAAAAAGCTCATTCAGATGGTGCTGACAGACAGGACAAAACCAGAGCAAGTGACCCAAAGAGCGAGAGAGAAGAAGAAGAAGAAGAAGAAAAAGAAGAACCCTTCACTCATCCCAGGATACAGGAGGATCTGTTACCTTATCAGATGAGAAGGAATCTGACTGGACGATCCCACAAAAAAAAAAAACACTTAAATCGACTCAAGCAAACTCAGTTTAGACAAAAGTTGCCCAGAAAACAAAACTTAAAGATGGATGGACGGAAGATGTTATGATGCTTAGATAAAAGCAGAATTAATATGAAGTTCTTCCATCTTGGAGGAACTGATGTACTGAAAGTGAGTAATCTACAGCCATACGTTCGATTGCGGTTTCAAATAAAGGTCCAGAATGTAATCCTGGCGCTGAGTGAACCGTAACCCGACCTGAAACTCTCAGCCTAAGCTTCGAAATAAATAATAACACATGACGGTTAAACTTTTCCATTTCCAGATGAAATGGGATATAAAACTAAAGCCGTGACCTCACCCGAGAGGAAGCGGGCGCACTTACGGGAAACTCGCGATGCGCACGGCTACGGGCGCGCAGGCCAGCTGAGCCGCCCACTTCAGCGTCGTGTCCTGATACACCAGCAGCATGTTGTTATGGTTGGCCAGCAGGACGTTGGTTGTACCTTCGGAAACTGTGGACACAGGGACACCGTGAGTGAGGCGCTACTGTAGGACAGAAAAATGCAAAGGTTTATTTTGTGTATGTGAGACAAAGAGAGAGAGAAACAAAAAGAAAGGAAGAAAGAGAGAGAGGCCTCACACGGAGTGAAATGTCAGGGAGGTCAGGTAAATGACAGGCTCCTGCTCTAACCCAGAAAGCCACTTCAAAACCGCCTGTTCTCATCTGTTTCTCACTTTCCCGAAAAGCCCTGGGATTAAGAACAACGCCTACGACAGCTATTTAGGCCTCTCGGTCACCTCGTACATAGGGTGTACATTAAAGATGGGGGGGGGGAAAGGAAAAAAAAAAGTGACGTATTGCAATTCTTTTGTGTGCCAATATTTTTTTTTATTATTTATATGTATACATTTTTGCCATTAGGTTTGTAAAATGTTGCAATTCCTCTAATCCAGCAGGTGGCATGTTCTAAATTATTGACAGCAGATCATCCTCTGTGGTACGAGCAAATTATTTGCTAAATTTGTTTATAATTGTAAAAAAAAAAAATACTACGGATACCCTAAAGGGACATCGGTGGGGAAAAAAATCTTTTAAAAAATAATCTGAAATAATCTTTTTTCCCCCCCCCCTTTTTTCCCTTTTTGCGAGATCTCGCAAAACTTGACTCTCCAGCATTTACCGAAATCTACCGATTTAGTTCAGCAGGTGGCAGTAATGCCAAAGTAAGCTGGCTGCCTACCACGAAAAAATAAAGAAAGAAGCCTAAAATCAGAAGACATACAGATTGTATTCTGAGCTTGCCCTTTCTGTATTTTGGCGCTGGAGGATTGATCCTGAAGTGTGTCATTTGGTCTTGATTCTCTGGTTTTTTTTTTTTTTTTTGGCATCACATGTCCTGTTTTTTCCCCCTTCTCCTTTTTTTTTTCGTCCTATGTCCCTGGTGGTCCCTGATGCACTGCCTTCTGCCTGCCAATGTGAATAGTTTAGAGTTTGCCACCTGTAGGATTATAAAGGAACAGCAATTTTGGACCTCTGGAAATGTAAAAATGAAAAAAAAAAACTGAATTATTTCCCCCCCCCCATATCTACCGTGTAGTCTGTAAATACCTGAAAATCAGTTTCAAGAAACATGTGTAGGTCTTCGTAACCTTGGGTTGCATGAAACCTAGTGATTTTTTTAATCACGCATACTGAGTTATTGATTGTTTTGATCAAAACAAAACCTCATGCTTACGTGTAATTATTGAACGACCGGCATTCGTGAGTGTATCTTAGCATTTAATATTTTGAATGAACAGTGCTCTGGTTGTCAAAAAAACACAATAAACTTTATGTTGAATTTCATTAATAGTCACTTAAACACTTTGCTTTAATTCTGTCTGAAGAGGAAACATGAACAGGTGTCATTTTTGGTGATGAACAAGGTCTAAATACATACAGTTTAATGTAGAGCTGGAATAATAATTTTAGAAAGGTCTGCTCCTCTAATGGTTGCAGGATTATAGAAAAGGAAAATGAAAGACAGAAATAGGGTTAAAAGAGGATGTGAAAAGGTAAGTGATTTTTTTATTATTTTTTTATAATAGCCGAGGGGAAGCCTGTTCAATATTCACTAGTCACTAGCGCTCCAGCCAAAACAATGACAATTTAAATGGCTTGGAACTTTTATATAAAACAAGTGTGCTGTATTACAAAGGCAGGAAATGATTTTCCACACCAGGTTCATTCATCCATTCATCCTGTCAGGGCTGCCAGAGCTGACTTACAACCCTCACTCTCTCTCTCCCTCGCGTGCTCTCTGAACGCTGCTACTTAACCATCCAGACTTTTCTCTAATGAGAAGAGATTTGTACTTATGAACTTCTGTGCCTAAGAAACTTCACAGTTTCGAGTCTGGTTCCTCGTAATGTAATTTCCTAGACGAGGTCACGTCTGGCTCGTTCATTAGAAAGCCGGGTGTATTTCTGTCCTCGCTCCTGCATCGATTGAGCAACAGGTGGGTCTTGGTATTATAGGTGAGTTTTGAGGGATTGAGGGATTATCTCACTTTTGTTTGGATCTGTTTGGATCGCAGTCACTGACTTGATTCAGTGGAGTTGAACACATACAGTATTTTATGAATTTCTGTGCCAAAAAAAAAAAAAAAAAAACCCAAGTCTGACCAATTTACAGAATGATCATAACTATAATGAAGTTACATGTACTGTATAACGTAACCTCTGGTTTAAGAATAAAACAGTATGTGCCTGTTCGAGGTGTTTACCCCGCTTGGCTGTCTCAGAGTGTTAAAAATGAGGCCGGTGGATGAAACCGGAGTCTCGCCGCTGATATTTCCACGTTCGCGGCCCGACACAGGGACACAGAGCAGGCCTGTTTTTGGCGCCCGTCTCGCTCCCAAACCTAACACGCGCAGGAATCTGCATGTTTTATCTGATAAACCCGAGATGTTGCGCAAATAAAAGCATCCTGGCACATTAAGGAAGCTCACGGCTTAACGCGGGGACCGCTGTCATGAGCAATAACCGCCAAGCGCAGTGGATTTCCTCTTGAGGAACGGTTAAGAATAACTGGCTCAGTGAGAAGCAAATGTAGCAGCAGCTTGCCATGAAACAGAGCCAATGTCTCCGGCCGTGACAAAAGTGTATTTTTAAATATCCAGATTTGTTTTCCAGATCATTCGGTCTTTGGCAGGAGGGAGGATTTCGTTCCGATTTTGAGAGGAGGAGGGGCGAGAATTGACCAGGATTGACTTTAACTAGGGAAAGCGGGCACAGACGGCGAGCTGGATCATACCGTTACCTGAGGCGTAGGGAAGGAAGCAGCTGGGGTTGTACTCGAGTTTCTTCATGAAACGGATTTGGCCGTTGTCCCGGAGGCAGAACAGGTTCCTTTCCCCGAGCACAAAGATGGAGGAGGCTGAGGGAGAGACAGAGGGGACGTAGATGTCCAGTGCCTGCTCTCCTAACACTAGAATCCATTCAGCCTGAAACACAAACACGCAAACCCATCACTCTTATTTCCTGTCACTTAAAATCGCATTTTTAATACGACAGACTAACCGTAAGCCTCTTCCCAGAGCCTTTGCTTTGCTGTTCCGGGTTCTGTCTGGTGTCTGCGTCCGTGGCGACCGCCAGGGTCTCGTACCTGCATCCGGGACAGAGCGCAACGGCTTCATGGCACGGCAGCATAAATCAAAGTGAGCGTATATCCTATTAATATTATTATTATTACAGGCATGAGGTCATGAGAACTCGCGTCCTTAAGCGGGTCCTTTTTATAGACACTGGTTTGTTTCCGTACTTAATAAACGCTATGAATGAAGGAAACCGCAGCATACGAGGTTTGCTGTCGCAGTGTATGAGAAACAGTGGTGGTTTGGATTATGCATGCACGCGGCTTTCCCAGGAAATGCTCACCTACACACATTGTGTGTGTGTGTGTGTGTGTGTGTGTGTTTGTGTGAGAGGTTACACTTGTGGCGATCCTGACCGCATGAATGTTTGCAAGTGTATGAGGTATAGGAGTGTGTTCGTGTGCGAGTGGGTGGCTGAAAAAGCAGAATAAGACGTGATTCGACTCGCCAAAGTCATCTCAAGATGACGTGTAGGATACAAGGCGATGAAGGAACTAGAAGCGTGCTTCCTAACCTATTCTTAATATCATTTTCAGGTGATGCCCATTGTGAGACGCTTTCAGAAAGGGTTGATACGTCTCAGGCGTGGCCACCAACACGGAAAAAAAGAGAAATCTAAAATAAATAAATAAATAAATAAATCCCAGAGCATTACCTAAAGTGCTGAGTGCAACGATTCGATTGTTCCAGACTTATATTATAGATAATTGGATTTTTACCTGCCTACGCATTTTAATATCCATTTCCTGATTTGTGAAGTTCAACAACCATATTTTATTTGCGTTTTAGGTTTCCCTTATGGTCATGGATAACATAAGGTACATCTCATCATTTTCTGTAAACAGGGTCATGGGAATCGATCCTTGCCCCTGGAGGTGTAAGGCAACAGTGCTAACCACTAAGCCACCATGCTGCTCACCTCATATTTACTTCCACATAAAAAAAAGGAAGTCCCTAAAAACAAAACATGTAGTTTTTAAATGATGATTTCATTTATTAAAGGGGAAAAAAAGCTGTCCAAAACCTGATCCTATTTTTAGATAAAATAAACTGTGATTAAGCACGTTTTCTGAAAAGCTGAGTTAAATTTCTCTTGCCACACCAAGGCCTGATTTCTGCCAGACCTGTTGAATCAAGAAATCATTTATGCTCGAAAACCCTCTGATTTGGCTGAATCAAAACAATTCTGCAAAGAAGAGTGGGCCAAAATTCCTTCGTGATGAGAAAGAGACGGTACAGTGGTGTAGTGGTTAGCACTGTCGACTTGCACCTCCATATTCCGGGTTCGATTCTCGGCTCGTGGTCTAGGTGCATGGAGTTTGCATGGACTCCCCCCCCCCCCCCCCCCCCCCCCCCCAATCCCCCCACTTCGAGTACTCCGGTTTCCTCCCACAATCCAAAGACATGTAGGTTTTTCCTTTAATAAATTAAATCATCATTTAAAAACTGCATTTTCTATTTACTTTGGTCATCTTGTAATGTTTGGTGATCTGAATCATTTATGTGTGACAAATATGCAAACTAAATACGCAAACAGCACTGTATCTAAATTAATACCTCGCTTACGATTGTATTAATTGGGTGTCAATAGTTTTGCCACGCATATTACAAAAAAAAAAAAGTAAGTTTCTTACAAGAACCACAGGGTCAGAAGCATCTGAAATCCTTTTAAATAGTTAAAGTTTTTTCTTAAGGGTGCCAATATTTTTGGAGCTCACGGTATGCATTATATTCACTCATCATCCAACATGCAAAGGGTCTCGCCAGAGGAAACAACAAGAGTCTTTCATATGAAAGAAGATCCCGGACGGACCTGGCGCAGAAAACACATATATCAAACTCCTTCCTCTCGGCACGCAGGGAAACGACCGGACCGGCTGAATAAACGAAAACCTGGGCGGCCTGAAATTCACACCGTCACACAGCGAGAGTCCAGTGGAGGGCAGTACCTTCACCGCAGCGCCATCGAGACCTGTTTTTCCCCCCAATCTCCCACAATTCTCATTCCACAATTCAGCATTTTAAGCAAACCTCAACATTCAGTACAACCTCAGACCTCGAAAAAAAACTGTTTCCCTTAATTATACGCGGTCGCGCTCAGTCTCATCGGGTCGACGGTGATCGCGCGTGCTATCATTTCACAAGAATCCGTCTGCACACATTTCCTGCATTCTCAAACCTCCAAATACATAACTTATATGGAAGGATAAATGGTGGCGATCTGCGATTGGAAATTTCATTAGGACGTGAGAAACGGTCCTCGGCTTGCCGCTAACTGGACTCAGCTGTGGAAACAGTACCAGAGCCACGCGACGCCTACTCGTCCAGCTGCACCGTCCAACGGCTACTATTTTTTACTATTTCTGCCCACAATTCCCCGTGTCCCTTTTCCCTCACATGCCGGAGACAGAGGATGTGGTCAGCAGGATGACAAGTGAGAATAAGAATGGCCTTCTCTGCTCATATATAACTTTGCATACGAAGGTGAGACGAATTTTATCGGGCCCGTTTCACGTGCTTGTCCCCGCTCCCCCTTTCTGTCATACACGCCAAAGAAAATGACAGAATAGTGCTACAAGAGCTTGGACCACATTCAAAGCAATAGCGGTAGTTCGTTTAAGTGACTTTTTTTTGCCCTGAGTGACTTATTGCTAATTGCAGGGACAGCTCCCCTGGGGCAACTTTGGGGTAAGTGCCTCGCTAATGGCACTGGGAGAAATCAGCCAAAATTGAACCCTTGACCTTTTTGAACCAGGGCCAAGTTCTCTAGTCGCACACCTCGTCTAGAAGGGGAAAAAAAGAAAAAGGCTTCATCAGTCAAAATTAAGTGACAGAACTGTGTGGATAAGAGCATTTTAGGGCACTAAGAAAAGCGAAAAAGGTAGCATATTACAAAAAAAAATTGGAAATCTTCTAAATAAAAAATAACCAACATTCTAAAAGTCATACTATTATGAAGAAAAAGTGGCGATGTTTAAAAAAAAAAAAAAGATTACATATAATTAAAAAGGAGTAATATTTTTCATGAATAAGGTTAAGAACTAGGGCAAAATGTAGCATATTAAAACAATGTGTTCAAATATTAATGCTGAGATCTTTTCTTTACACATTGTGACATTTTTCTTGTATCAAAAGGCAATTTTTTTTTAAATAGTAATAATAATAATAATAATAATAATATTAATAATGATAATAAACTACTTTTTTTAAGGTATTTTTATGGTTTTCTTAAAAACTCACTCAGGTTGCATAAGAAGTTTTAATACAACAGACTAGAGACTGAATATTTTCTTAAAAGTTGCACTTAAAGTCAAAACCAGCAGAGGGCTCCAAAATTTACAAAATACACAGCGAGTGTAAATCAATAAACCTGTTATACTATCAAGAGAGTAGCCCAAATTGACGAGGCTAACAATGACTAGCTAATGTGATGTAATGATTAGTTAGGTAACTTTCCATAAATTAAGTGTTTTAAGCACAAACACAACAATGGACGTACAGCGGTACCTCAGCGTATGAATTTATTTGTTTCCGGAAGCAAGTTGCGAAACGCATTTTCCAATAGAAAATAATGTAAATGCAGATAATCCGTTCCAGCCACCCAAAAATATTACCAATATTACTAATTTTCAACACCATTATATTTTTTCATATAAAAACAATAAGAAGACATAAAATATGAAATAAATAGCCATTAAACCTTATTTAACCTTACTTTATGATTTCTCTTGGCACTGACTGCTTTAAAAACCAAACTGAAACTGGCTCCCTTTTCTTCTTGCTACTGTCCTTGATAACATTCTGTCTTCATTAAATCTTGCACAAAATAAATAAATAAATAAATAAAAAAGTATAAACTCGCTTCACTTGGCTTTCCACTGACGCCAACATAGCCAGTACGCGCAACTTAGCCAGCGTTCGTTCGCCCGAGAATGGTTCACATGCCGAGGCAAATTTGGCCAAGACTTTTAAGGCGAAAGTTCATATGACGAGGTACCACTGTAAATTCCTCCAAGGGTGAAAAGGTAAAAAAACTGTTTTAAGTTAACGTTGTTGTGTTTTAAGCTGTTTTCATATTCTTGTTTTCATATTCATCTTGTTCACGTCATTAATTTTCTCTCAGAATGTGGGTACACAAGATGGATTTCTTAACTTATTGTCTTCATTTTTATCAGAACTTGAATTTCTCAATGTTTTGTAGAATAAGAAAGAATTAGAATCTCTATGGTCGTTGATCTGACCTGTAGCACTCCACCTGGCGGGAGGAGGAGACGGTGATGAAGGCGTCGGTCCGGGGGCAGTAACATAGGGGCCCAGGGAGTAAAAATCCAGGCAGGAAACGCCCGAATGCGTAGCTCTCCTGTTCAAAGAACATCAGCATTCCATCCATGGACTGGATACAGATGAAATGATGTCCTGTGCACACAAAAAAAAAAAGAAAGAAAGAAAGAAAAAATGGAGAAATAAAGCAGAAATCTTGCTGAGAGACAAAACACACCAGCAACAAACACCACAACTATTCAGACAAACCACATTCCCTTCACCGAAAATAAACCGATCATTTAAGGATTGAGGAGTGTTATTTCGTTCTGGGCTGACATTGGCTCATGCTTTAAGCATTTCAGATGTTTTCCTCATGTTCATGCTGATGCGTGTACGGAGGTTTTTGCCTGTGTCACACTACACTCAGATCCGCTCTTTATGACACAGAAAATAAAGCTTGCAATGTGCTGTAAAAAAAAAAAAAAAAAAAACAGCCTCTACTAATTAGGTCTCACTGCTCCATTAAAAAAGATTGCACGCTCGTCAATGAGAGGTCAACGAGAACCACCAACAAAGACGGTCCTACTCCTACTCATATGGAAACCTAATGAGAGCGTGTGTGTGTGTGTGTGTGTGTGTGGTTGAGAGAGTGAGTAGGTGTGAGTGAGTGTTAATGATTTCAGGAAGGTTCAGCACAGAATAATGAGTGCTACTAGTGTAATTAGTGGACCAGACAGGGCTTGGGTCAGCACCCGGCCACCATGCGCTGCACACAGTACATTCCTTTCAGCTTCAACTCTTGTCTCCTTCCCTTCTTCTGGACCTCCTCCTGCTCCGGGGTCGTCATTAATATCGCCATGTATATGACTAATTAGGCCATTTTGTTTTCCACAGGAGGTTCTGGACTGTAATTCAGCATTGTGCTTACTTCAGCAGTTCTCGCACACACACACACACACACACGGAAACCACATTTACTGTGCCACTATTGCACGTTTCCCCAAGGGTATCTTGTTTAAAGCTTAACGTATGCATGGGTTAAAAAGACAGACTCTGCTGCCACCATGTGGATAATCATAATATTGCATGACGAGAAACATACAGTAAGCCTATTAAATACTGACATGGAAGGATGATCTATTTATAGGAACTTTATTATAATCCGTTCTTTAGCCAGTCTGAGGATGACGAAGGAGCCAGCACACATATGCACAAACATAAATACCGTGGAAGCAGTGCCAGTACTGTGCGAGCTCTGTTCCCATAGTGTAGTGGTTATCACGATCACCTAACACGAGAAAGGTCCTTGGTTCAAAACCAGCGAGAACAGGAGAAATTTAGCCGGAGGTGGAAGCTCAGAGAATTATGGCATTGAGTTACTGATCATAAGGTCCTCAACCCTTACTGCTCCAGGGGCGCCGTATCATAGTTGACCTCAGCTATGCTGGGATATGTAGAAGGATGTAGACGTTCACTGTGCATTAATGTATATGTGACAAATAAAAGCTTAACTTACTGTTTTATCACTAATTAAACAATCAGTTATAGGAATTTACTACCAATAATAATAATAATAATAATAATAATAATAATAATAGAAGGAATAACACACTAGGGATCATACTGTTATAAAAAAGGAATCAACAACAGTGTGGTGTGATTTTTCCACAAAGCGAAAAATCTGAACGATTGTAGTGTATGTTTGTGTGACAACTGTGTGTGACAATATGATAGGAAATATTTCAGGTTGGTACGCAACTCTTCACGCTATGGCCGATCATGAGGATAAATGATAAAAGATTGATAAATAGATAAACAGACTTTATAGCAAATAATAAACAAGCAATTTAATTTAATTAACTAGACTTGGCAAAAGTGCAAAAACTGTGCACTTTTCACACAGAATGGCGAAAACACGAACGGAGACATGCTCACCGGTGACCCCTCCGAAGGGGCCGTAGGTCATGTTGCAGGCCGTCCTCTGCAGGTTGTGCTCGTAAACCAGTCGGAGCTGGTACTGATCTCCATGTTCCACGTTTCCAGAAGTTCCTAATGCCAGCAGAGAGGAATAACATAATATTAATTACATAATATAACTATTAAATCCACAGTGCTTTGTTGTTTGCCAGGACTTCTTTAAGTTCTTATTTCTCACCAACAACGTTAGTAGTTCTGATTGGTCATTTACTATAACACACAGTTTCTTCACAGGAAGACCACCTCATAATCTAAGACTAATATTGAACCAATAAAAAAATAATTATTTAACAAAGCGATATTCACTGACATGATGCATTACGTTTTCACTTGTGGTGTTTAATTTACCGTTTAAGGAAGGAGTCTCCAGTGTCAGCACTTTATTATTAATGCAAAAACTTTTTATAGCTGCTGTAACACAAGTGATAGCAGGAATTAATGTTAAATGTAACAATGAGCAGATAAGCCGTTCTTCAATAAATAAAATAAGTGTCATGTAAGAGAAATAAAAAGCTCCAGGATGGGCTGTTATTGAAAAAGTGTACCACACGTCTACTATTAGCTACGCCCCCTAGTGTTTAATTGCATTGCATGTCTCATCTTTTCCACAGACAATTAGATAACTTGTTGCATTCGTGGTTGATTTCCTCGATTCCTGTCCGATCACGGCTTGGGAAAAAATAAAACCCTACCTCTTCACAGGATGGGACACTAACCTGAGACGGCATAGATGGACAGTTTTCTGGGATGCAACACTGCCAAGTGAAGCAGCTCTGAGCACCTGGACACACACACACACACACATACACACACATTCAGTCATTCACAATCAGGAGACATCCTCAACCTACAAACATGACATTCCAATGTTGTCCTAACATCGCATGTGAGCAATCAGGGAATTAAGACGTCCCAGCTGTATAAGCACCGGAGACGGTCCGCACACCCACGAGAAAAATAAAAAAGTGTTTTTTTTATTTTATTTTCAAACCACAAAGTACAGTACTGTATAACTCTGTGTATATACAGATACTTTTACTTCACTTTAACTCCTGTGTGTTCAACCAATGAGAAGAGATAAAATTAGTTTACGTTTCAACAGAGCAAAAACATCCACACATCTCTGAGATGCACAAAAGAGTTTAAAGGCATACAGAGAAATATAACGTCATACTAATGCACTAAAAGAAACCAGGGAATGTGGTATAGCCACAGAATACTGACTACAATAATCATTATTCTGCTAAAACACTGAAATCAATATTATTTTTTAGACAAAAATAAGCTTAAGTCTATATTGCATTATACAAAGGGCGTTCAAGTCAAACTGGAACTTTTAAATCACAGATTTGAGTAAAAACCCTTTTATTTTTCTATATAATCTCCTGCTACACTAATGAGTGTTTTTACTATGACCCATGATCGGACTGCCTGCTTCATGTCTGAAACGCTGGCCCCCTAGGAACTCCTTTAAATGTCCCAAAACATGTGGAAATGGTTTGGAGTGAGGTCAGGACTGACGATGTGGCGATAACTCCCAGTCGAGTTCCAGCAACATGCAAGTGGTGTTCGTGAATGATTGCGTGTACAGATCACACAGATAGAGGAGTCTCTCCCACAAGTTGTTGACCATTATCCGTAGATTCTCCAGCATCAGGCGTCGACTTGTTGAATGTTCGACTGCAGTGTGCTCCGAGCCACCTCGGGCAGGATCATCATTAAAGGATGTACGGCCTTCTTTATAATGTTTGCAACGTTCAAATGTTTTACTACGTCTAAGATATCATCACCATACTGTGCTTGAAGTTGTCTGTAAATTGGTCCGATGCCCTCATTCAAAAGAAATGTCATCACAGGTCCCGGTTTGACTGGAATGCTTCTTAATGTGGTTTAGTTTTATACTGCCTCTAATAATTAGGGTAATTTAATCCATTTAAAAGAGTATACAAAAAAAATTATAACATAAGAATATTTTCTCTGACTTTAGTTAAACGCTCTTAGTATCACTGGCGGTGAACAGAACAGTAATACACCACCTGATATCATGTCTGTATCATGACATACAGAATCTCATCATCAATTTTAAACACATACTCTACATGGCCTGCTCAGCCATCATTTTCAGAATTTGATCATTTTGTATTCACATTTATACTCCCGTATCACAAACCAGGTAACCATGGGCTAAATGAGCGAATTAAACTCTTCACACATTTCATTAAAATGAAGGTAGATTTCCCATTTCTCATGTGTCTCGACTCATCCAGAGGCGGCGATGACTTACGAGACGAACTTGCCCACTTCCACCTGTACAATGGGGTCGCGCAGTTGGACCTCGAGGAGCTGGGCGTCCACTCCGTTCTGCTCGGCCGGCCTGGCCGCATGGGGGGCAAAGATCCGCAGCATGCCCATGTAGCTGCCCACCACCACCTTATCTGTACAGCGTAGAAGTTCACACACACACACACACACACACACACAGTTCTTGTTAGATTATGATATGCATAAATGAGCTGCAATTCGGACTAACACTTTTCCAGATGAAAAAAAAAGAGATAACTTTAATTTCACACAAAAATACAAAATCAAAACATTTTTAAAGGTTCGTCTTAACGTGTAGACATATCTGCATAGTCACCACTAACCGTAGCCACATCCGCTGTTGTCCACATCTCCGACGCAAAGGCAGCCCTGATCAAACTCCTCCTCCTCGCCCAGCACGGCCGACCACCACTCCCGAGCCTTAAACAGGGACATCTCGTTTCTCTGAGGGAAGACAAAAACACTGGTCACTTCACCACGCTGTGTCTGTTGGATGTTGAAATGTTCAGTATTACAGGTTGAACCGGAACGAGTTTTTCTCCCCATGTGAGGCGCTATATTATATAATATCTGGCGGAAATTAACATTCATTTTCACCTACATGAGGGCATGAATCACACGCAAAAGAAGGGATAATAATTGGATTAGTCATAATAGTGCTGAACAGATCAACAATACAGGTAGTCCCTGACTCACGAACATTTGACTTGAGAATTTCTGCATATACAAACGGTTCACGGGGTTGCGGGAGAAATGAGTCTGCCTCACCGGTTTCAATGAATCAGTCCGGGAGCACGATGATGAAAATGTCTGCCCTGTAAAGCTGTCCTGAGGGTTATTCATTCTTATTTCGGAAAATCCTCAACAAAACAGAGTTCACAGTCCAATACAGTGGAAAACAGCTCTGAGACAAAATTGAGTCCGGGATTCCCATCGCAATTTAAATGTGGAGAGACGACACTGTTACATTCTACTGTGAGAGTAATTTCCTTAGGCACGGTTATGATTTTTTGCCACATGATAAGAGTGGGGGAAAACAGTGTGGGGAACAGAGGCGACAGAGATTTAGTCAAGTGGATTGACTCACTAAGACTCGGGAAAACCCGTCGACGCGAAACAGATGAATTAATTTCTGTACAGGACACATGGGCGACTGTAACATCGAATCAAGATATTTATAAAATCATAATACAGTATAGCATCTTATAGCCCCGAGGTATCGTGATATCAACGGATCAGGCGGTGACTGGTGATTCCTGTCACTATTAACACTGGATGCTCTGTGCATTACATTGTATATTCGTGTCAAAGGTGTACAAGAGTCACTTTGTCAAACTAAAGAAAAAATCAGACTTACAAACTCCCAGTCCCAGAACAGAAAATAGAGTAAATAGAAAACAACCTGCATAAGATAATAAATTGACATACTGCACAAATGCATTTAAAGTCTGCAACAAAGTTACAGCTGGTGCATTAAAAAGTTAGAAAGCGTAATAATATAGTATTATCCAAAGAGAGAGTATTTTAATAAATGTAAACAAAAAAATTATAATAATAATTTATTTTGGAAACAGACAGTCTGATTTAAAGATAATGATGTAAGCACAGAGGTGTTGATTATTTTCTCAGTTCAGCACAAAAGTCAACTCGTTATTCCTGTGAGTGCATCACGTGATAACGGGTTTCATTAGGACTCAGGCAGATTTACGTTAATGCTCTTAACTACTTACACAGGCTAGTTAGTGTTAGCTTGGCGTCTGTGTGTGGACCAATTCCAAATCACTGGACGCTCACTATATGGCGCACTACACACACGGCTTTCACTCTATGCTATGTAGTGCACCGGATGTCCACTAAGTTGCGGTTTGTTATTCTGCCCAGTTATCCTGTAGCGCTGCTACACAACGACAGTTCCATCACCGTTTAATGTGAACCTTATGTATTTTTTTACTTACTGAGAACAAAAATGAATAAAACGGACCTGTGTGTTGCTGTTGTACCTTTTACGGGTGAAGTCCTGGAAGCGTTACCGCTGCTTCACGAGCGCCAGCATCATCTCATCGCGTGCGCTCACGTCGCGGTTGCCATGGTATTGTCACCAACCTTAAGCGGATAACGGAAGAGCTGTTTCTGTTTTCAGGTTGTCAAAATAAAAGCCAACTGCATACGTCGGTAAATATGTATTGTGTTTAGAAAGGGGAAAACATACATATTAGTTATACATAAATTTAGTACGCAGTACCAAGACAATATTGTATTTCCGGTATGGCATAACATACATTGACACCCGGATGTTGTAAAAGCAGGCGCGATCCTTTCAAGCTAAACCTGGTTGATTAGGGTTTATTTTAATTTCAAAATAAAAGTATTTAAAATTAAAAATTATTTTTAAAAACAGACGTCAGGGTTTTTTTTTTTGGCATTTATTTCAGTTTACCCTGACATTTAATTAGATGATGATTTAATTAGAAATCCAACAGTGGCATAGTGGTTAGCACTGTTGCCTTCCACCTCCAGGATCTGGGTTCGATCCCCGCCTCAGGGTCTGTGTGCATGGAGTTTGCATGCTCTCCCCTGATTGGTAAGTTTCCTCCCACAGTTCTAAGATGTGCAGTTTAGGCTAAATGGCGTGTCCAAATTGTCTGTAGTGTGTGTGCCCTGCGAAGGGTTGGCACCCCATCTAGGGTGCACCCCACCTCGTGCCCTAAATATCCTGGGATAGGCTCCAGCCCCCCCTGCGACTATATATACAGGATAAAGGGGTATAGACCGTGAGTGACAAATACAATTTAATTTGAATATTTCTTTAACGTGCATGTTGTAAATCAGTAAATCTCACTTCACAAAAGCAGTGCAAGCTGAACATTAAAGACAAACCCAGGACGTTAAATCTGCAGAAAACAGCTCTTTATTACACAGGCACGGAAAAAGGAAACTTTCCAGTTGAAGATAACTAGAAGAGCAAAAAAGCTTTTATATTCCAAAATACTGATTTTGACTCTTTTTGAGTCCATGTTTCTCCACCTCTTTACACTTAGCTACAATTAAGGCTAAAATCATTTATACAGTTTCACTGTTTCATTTGAACAATGTTTCCTTGTCTATTTATACAGAGGAAGCCACAGTCATGGATCCAAGGAGCTTCAGATAAACGTCAGATAAAATGTGGATAAACAGTCAAGCCGCATCGTGACAGACGATAAGTTCACAGCATGGCAATGTCAGAAAACGACAGCAAAGCAAACAGAAAAAAACATTCAAATTTCACTTGCGTTTATATGCAGTCTAAGCAAACCCAAGACTAGATGTCCACTGCACACGACATGACCGTCAAAGCTGCTTTAAGGGGCGTGCCTGTTTACAACGCAGAACATCAAGAAACATGAAAACGCTGTTTTGAATAAATTTTCTTATTATTTGAGGTAACATAAGTCTAAAAACATTTTGAATTTAATATTGATGGAAAGTTACAGACGTAAAATAAGCAGTACAATGTGAATGTACGCAGTTGCGTACAGATGTTTCTGGCTGTTACGCTATAATTTGCTCAACGAAAATTTTCAAAGTTGCTCGTTATACCACAATCCATAGTGCATTTTTATATTTTTTATTTACTCCCAGTTTATTTGCTCCTCTTTGTGAGGTATTTGCGTACAGTGGACATGTAGCCTATGGATACCGCCCCCTTGTGGAGAATCTTCCAGCTGATAACAGTAATAGTTACAAACAACAGTAACAGTTACAAAAGCTGTACAGGATCCTGAATGTGCCATTGTCCCTGCGTGCTTAGTACGACATTGTCGATCGTCCCTGATCGTGACAGTACGACATCACGACCAAAATACATTGTGTAATGTACTGAATGGATTACAGTGGAACCTAGCATACGAATTTAATGCTTTCTAAAGGCGAGTTCTTGAGGCGAAAATTCGTATTGTGATAGGAATTTTCCCTTAACAAATAATCTGA
The DNA here is from genome assembly GCA_013621035.1 of Clarias magur. Classification (NCBI taxonomy): domain Eukaryota; kingdom Metazoa; phylum Chordata; class Actinopteri; order Siluriformes; family Clariidae; genus Clarias; species Clarias magur. Next base: position 447,341 of record QNUK01000184.1, on the reverse strand, counting down.
ATGCAGATAATCCATTCCAGCCACCCATATATACTATTAAAAGTGACTTAAACAAGTTTTGAATGTATGCGAAACTTGTTCAGTTCGGATCGGACTTATTCCAAAAATGCTTCTTGCAAAAATTTCATTCTTAAGACAAAAATTCGAAAGGAAGGGGCCTTCCCATGCCGAGGTTCCACTATATTTATTTAATGCTAAGCACTACACTGAGCTGAAGGAATGAAGTGACATGCTAGTAATTATATGGCTACTTGAAGCTCCATCCCTTTTTGGTGACTTACAATACGTTACCAAAACTCTCTATAAAATGAGGCAAAATGTTGCAGTACCTGTATAATCCTACAGGTGGTGCACACTAAACTACTCAACCATTTGCAGGCAGCACAGCTTCTTGTGTGATATAAGTTGCTTGTTATACAAGTTTGTTTAAAATTGTTAAAAAATAAAAATAAAATAAAAAAACTCTGAAAATAACGTTCCCATCAAATCGGTTTGTGATGATATCGTATCGGGAGATCCCTGGTGATTCCCGCTCCTAATAGAGATCAGATTAATGCTTGCTCATAAATCCGATAACAATCCTTAGAATACACTTTAACAAAAATAAAAATCATCTAATAAAAATACAAACTAGAACTTTCTGCTCTGATGAAGTTAAATATACATTATGTATATATCTCATAGCAAAGACAAAACTGTAAAAGCACAGGCAGCTTGTAACGTAACGTAGGAGGAATAGCTCGTCACGATGTCGAGGGAAAATGAGAAAAGAGAGCGGTGCTAAGCGAGGGCCGATGGGACGACCTCAATCGTCGTCGCTGTCGCTGCCTGATTCGCTCAGCTGCAGATCGTTTCCTGAGGAGAGAACGAACACAGAGAGAGAGGGAGAGAGAGAGAGAGTATGAGAATTCTTTCAGGTATTTTTTTTTTACATCAGCTCCCCATTTTTCCTCAAGAAACTAAAGTGACTTGAGGGTTGCCAAATCACACTGACAAAATCCCCAGGTGTATTACTAGAACCACAAACAAAATTAAATAAAATCCAATATAAACCAAGCCAAATAATATCAGTAGTAGAACGCATACTGTAGCCCAGTTATATATATGGACATAGTTTATTTTTACGAATTGTTCATACGCTATTATTTTTTCATTTATGTATTAATTTATTTATTTAATTATTGTTGTTTTAGATTTATTATTATTAGTAGTAGTAGTAGTATTATAATGTTCTCTATTGCTCAAATGAAAAATACCGAAAAAAAATATATGAGGACACAACAGGGGGGAAATCAAATTAGGTTTTTTAAGCAAAAGGAATCCCCCCCTAACCCCCAAAAACACACACACACACACACACACACGGGAGACCCACTTCAATGTCTAAAAATAAGAAAAAAGTGAATGTTAGATATTTTTAGTCACTGAGATGGGTCTCCTGTGTGTGTGTGTGTGTGTGTGTGTGTGTGTGTGTGTGTGTGTGTGTGTGTGTGTGTGTGTGTGTGTGTGTGTGCGCGCATGTGTGTGTGTGTGTGTGTAAAAACACATCATCCATGACCTGCATGTAGAACTTTCTAGCACCATTCACTGTTCATCTGGCCAAGTTCTTACCAAGATTTTTTAAAAATATTTGTAGCTTTTCTTTGTGTTAAAATTAGATTCGATTAAGCTGTGTGTGTGTGTGTGTGTGTGTGTGTGTGTGTGTGTGTGTGTTAGGATGCGTTACTCACTCAGCGTGTTCATTAGCTGGTTGTTGCCCTGGGGTTTCTCCGTGCCATTGCTCAGAGCCTCTCGGCTGGGCGACAGATGGAGGTTGGCACTCTCCTGCTCTCCGTCGCTGCTCGAGCTGTCGTCGTCTCCGCTGCCTGAACAACTACCCGAGTCTGAGGAGCTGCTGCTGCCACTGCTGCTCATCTGCTCAATGATCTCCACCTCTGCCCGCAGCTCTAAGAGAGAGAGAGAGAGAGAGAGAGAGAGAGAGAGAGAAAGAAAGAAGGAAAGAGACAAAGAAAGAAAGACAGAAAGAAAATTTAGGGCATTCATACACAAAGAGAAAGAGAGAATGGGAAAAGAAAGACAGAAAGAAAAAGGCAGTAACAGAAAGATGAGGAGATGGGAAAGAGAGCAACAAAGAGACAAAAGAGAGAAAGAACGAAAGAAAACATTTAAAAAGTGCAGCAATACAGGGAGAGAGAGCGAGAGAGAGAGAGAGCAAATGGGGAAAAAAGAAAGTGTGAGACAGAGAGGGAGAATGAAAGATGACAGACAGACAGAGAAACATGGAGAGACAGAGAGGTGGTGAGAAAGTGAGACACAGACACAGTGAGATGTGTTTGGTCAGTGTGAGGTGAGTGTTGGATGAAGCATATGTATATTTGTGCAGACAGCGCCCTCAGTAGTCAGGTGAATATAATTGCCGCCTCACCTCTCTTGATGTCGTCCAGCTGGGGTTCGGGAGACGGGTTGTCTTTACTGGGGGACGTCTTGACCCCGGCACTGGGTTTAGTGGGAGTTCGGAACTGAGACGTGGGTTGACTGGCTCTCACTGACTGCTGCTCGATCCGAGCCTGGATCTTACTGCTGCCCTCGGCTCTGACACAACAACATGGGGGTCAAAGGTCAGTGGGCCAACAGTGCAACTTGCTAACATTGTCGTTTATCAGTGATGGAAAATAACACACACATACAGTACATAAAGTAAAACCGCGCTGAGCTACGAGCTCTCACCTGGTCTTCTTGACCTGAATGCTGCTGCTCAGCTTCTCCAGCACAAACTCGCCTGTGTCGTGGTTGATGATCAGGACGCAGTCCTTCTGATACGGCCGCTTGTTGCCTTTAAACACCGTCATGGGAGGAGTCGAACCCTTGTGATATCAACAACGGTTAATGATAGTAAAAAGGCAGGCAGATAGTTATGTGACCGTCGTGTGAGTGTGAGAGGGAAGGAGAGAGGAGCGCTCACTGGGATGTGTGGGAGAGTAATGGTGACCTCGTCTCCTTTCCCCACCTGCAGCTCTCCTTCACACGATGTGTCGATGGACGCCGGCTTAAAATCATCTGCCATGGTATTGAAACAAAAATCATCAAAATGTGTGAAACCCCTCAGCAACCCTCACTGTCACTATCATCGCTGTCACTACTGTCATTATAACCATCATTACTGTCACTACTGTTACTGCCATCACTACCGTCATTACTGTCACTACCATCATAACTGTCACTACCATCATTACGGTCACTGCTGCTTGTCATTACTGTCACTACCATCATTACTGTCACTGCTGCTCCTCATTACTGTCACTACCGTCATTACTGTCACTGCTGCTTGTCATTACTGTCACTACCATCATTACTGTCACTGCTGCTCCTCATTACTGTCACTACCGTCATTACTGTCACTACCGTCATTACTGTCACTACCGTCATTACTGTCACTGCTGCTCGTCATTACGGTCACTACCATCATTACTGTCACTGCTGCTCCTCATTACTGTCACTACCGTCATTACTGTCACTACCGTCATTACTGTCACTGCTGCTCGTCATTGCTGTCACTACCATCATTACTGTCGCTGCTGCTCCTCATTACGGTCACTACCGTCATTACTGTCACTACCGTCATTACTGTCACTGCTGCTCGTCATTGCTGTCACTACCGTCATTACTGTCACTGCTGCTCATCATTACTGTCACTACCGTCATTACTGTCACTGCTGCTCGTCATTGCTGTCACTACCGTCATTGCTGTCACTACCGTCATTACTGTCACTACCATCATTACTGTTACTACCATCATTACTGTCACTGCTGCTCGTCATTACGGTCACTACCATCATTACTGTCACTGCTGCTCCTCATTACTGTCACTATCGTCATTACTGTCACTACCGGCACTACCGTAATTACTGTCATTGCTGCTCGTCATTACTGTCACTACCGTCATTACTGTCACTGCTGCTCATCATTATTGTCACTACCCTCATTACTGTCACTGCTGCTTGTCATTACTGTGACTACCATCATTACTGTCACTGCTGCTCGTCATTACTGCCACTACCGTCATTGCTGTCACTACCATCATTACTGTCACTGCTGCTCCTCATTACTGTCACTACCGTCATTACTGTCACTGCTGCTCGTCATTGCTGTCACTACCGTCATTACTGTCACTGCTGCTCGTCATTACTGTGACTATCATCATTACTGTCACTGCTGCTCGTCATTACTGCCACTACCATCATTACTGTCACTGCTGCTCATCATTACTGCCACTATCGTCATTACTGCCACTGCTGCTCATCACTGTCACTACCGTCATTACTGTCATTACCACTCGTCATTTCTGCAACTACCATCATTACTGTCACTACCGTCATTACTGTCATTGCCACTCGTCATTTCTGCAACTACCATCATTACTGTCACTACCATCATTACTGTCACTGCTGTTCCTCATTACTGTCACTACCGTCATTACTGTCACTACCGTCATTACTGTCACTACCGTCATTACTGTCATTGCTGCTCGTCATTACTGTCACTACCGTCATTTCTGTCACTGCTGCTCATCATTGCTGTCACTACCGTCATTACTGTCACTACCGTCATTACTGTCACTGCTGCTCGTCATTGCTGTCACTACCATCATTACCGTCACTGCTGCTCCTCATTACTGTCACTACCGTCATTACTGTCACTGCTGCTCGTCATTGCTGTCACTACCATCATTACTGTTACTACCATCATTACTGTCACTGCTGCTCGTCATTACTGTGACTACCATCATTACTGTCTCTGCTGCTCGACATTGCTGTCACTACCATCATTACTGTCACTGCTGCTCCTCATTATTGTCACTACCGTCATTACTGTCACTGCTGCTCCTCATTATTGTCACTACCGTCATTACTGTCACTGCTGCTTGTCATTACTGTGACTACCATCATTACTGTCACTGATGCTCGTCATTACTGCCACTACCGTCATTGCTGTCACTACCATCATTACTGTCACTACCATCATTACTGTCACTGCTGCTCGTCATTACTGTCACTAATGCAGCAGCAGTGACATTACTGTCACTACCGTCATTACTGTCACTGCTGCTCGTCATTACTGTCACTACCATCATTACTGTCACTGCTGCTCGTCATTACTGTCTCTGCTGCTCATCATTACTGTCACTGCTGCTCATCATTACTGTCACTACCGTCATTACTGTCACTATCGTCATTACTGTCACTGCTGCTTGTCATTACTGTCACTGCTGCTCGTGATTACTGTCATTGCTGCGATTACAAGAATTTAAATCAAACACCCCCCCCCCCCCCCCCCCCCAGCAAGTAACAGAGGAGCTTTAAGCACGCTCGGGTCTACAGTATAAAGTGTTACAGGATAATTCAAGATTCAAGAGTCAAAGAACTTTATTAATCCCAGAGGGAAATTGCTTTGTCTTGACTACAGTTGCTTTGATTTGTTTACCGGGAAGAAAGGAAAGGAGTAATAGATTAGACAAAGAAACAAGAATAGGGACAAAATTTTTTATTAAAGAAATAAAACTTAAAATAATAAATAAATAAAAAATAACTAATAAACTAATAACTAAGAAATATAATTAAATATAGCACACAGTAAGTTAGTAGGTTACATATTGCACTAAAAATAATTAATATACAGATATTGCACTTTGAATTGATAATGATCTGTAGGAACAGTATTGTATTAATGTAATATTGTATATTAACTACTGACAGTCCCTATCCCGTGGTGTAAACTTTACAGAGACAAGTTGTATAAATCTATGGCCACTGGGAGAAATGATCTCCTGTGGCGCTCTGTAGAACACCTGGTCATAATTAGTCTCTGGCTGAATTTGCTCCTCTGTTCAGAGAGAACACTGTATAGCGGGTGAGAAGGATTGTTCAAGATTGGAGATATTTTGGACAGAATCCTCCTCCTTGCCACAACATCAACAACTGGAGTCCAGCTCCATGTCCAGGACAGATCCGTCCCTTTTAATGACCTTGTCCAGACTATTTCAGTCTGCCGCTTTCATGGTGCCCAAAGAGACCACGGCATAAAAAACAAGAATCGACAACACAAGATGAATAGAACATCCAGGTCTTTCAACATACTGCAGATGTTGAAAGACCTGAGTCTTCTCAGAAAATACAACCTGCTCTGTCATTCCTTGTAGAGTGCCATTGTGTTAACTGACCAGTCCAGTGTGTTATCTAGATGAACTCCCAGTTATTTATACTCTTGAGACCATTGTGTACAATTACAGTACAATAACCCTGCTTTAAAGTGAAAGAATTTTTCTCCTCAAACACACTCTCAGGCCTGGTGTTTAACACATCTGTGGGGTGTTAAAGTATTAATGAGAAATGTCCACGTGACTGTAACAATGAAACTGAGACCCACACGATATTCATCAGCCCATGAACATGAGTGAAATCTCGCGAGAGTTGACGGTACGGTACGGGATGATGGCTCTCAGCCCCTCCGTGTGTGTAGGTGTGTTTGAGAGGCGTGTAAGCAGGAATAAAGCGCTTCACTCACAGCGGATGGTGTGGAACGAGGACTTGGCTCTTTTCTCGAAGCTCTCTCCCAGCTTTAAAACATGTTCCTCTTTATCCAGCGCCGCATTACAGCTTCCGTTCATGACTGTAAGCCGCTGGTCACTTCCTCACGGCGACATTTACTCACCTGCAGCCTGCGAAACCTGACAAATCCGCTCTTACGTACAAATAATATTCTCTCACACACAACTTGTTGACATGATGAACACTTCCGGTCGTATTAACAAAATAAAAGTCGCTGGGCGGAAAAAGGAAGCTGACAAAACACAAATAAAATCGAGAGAAACAAACAACTCGCCATTTCTTTCTGTGAATATTGTTTAATCAAGTTTTGACCTATATGTGTGTGTGATAAAAAAAAAAGTTGCTTTAAAAAATAATTGCTTAAAATAATCGTGGAAGTGTATTGATGAGTTAAAAGAATACTAAAAGATTTAGTATTTTCAATGTGTACTAAGATATTTTAAATATCCTAAACTATTATTATTATTATTATTATACAAATATTGTTTCCTGGAAAGTTTAAAACATTTCGTTATTTAATTAGTTAGTTTTAATTTTGTTGAGCTGCTACTTTTTTAATTTAATAACTAAATACATCAATCCTTCATTAATATGATAAATTAATATCAAAATAGGACATATATAGTCATCACAAATTAAATAATGTATTCTTGTGATTTTATTTTATTTATATATTTTTATATAATTTATTTTGCTTATATTTATTTATTTACACACATTTTTATGTCTTCTATGCTTTCCTTGCATTTTCTTGTTGTATTGAATTCAAAAAATAATAATAAAATAAAATAAACACAAATAAAATAGGAGGGGGGGGGGAATCATAAATCATTTGAAAAAATAGACGAGGGGAACAAAACCGACGCGCGTGGCGCTCATCCGATTACCGTAAAGACACGAATATACTTGCTGTTTAAAAAAAGAGAGACAATTTTCCATTATTAAAAAGTCTATTTTTATTTCAACATGTAAAATGTTATACAGAACGCACGTTTCATCTTGTAAGTAACTAAGATCGACATTTGATATATTATAGTGCTTTGTAAAAAAAAAAGTAATGTACGTGAAGTTGAGCTCGTGTATTGCATATACTACGGTATGCAGAACGGAAGATGAAGCGATCGCGCGTAGGGAAGCATTTTAGCCAATCAAGGTTTGGGATAGAGAGAGGAGGCGTGGCTACATAGGGAGAATGCGGAAGTGTACAAGTGTGAGGATGCAAAGAAAGCGTAGAAGCTTTATGGATCATGACAGATACAGAGAATAAAGTTATTTTGTTATTCAGCGGAAAACGGAAGTCTGGGAAAGACTACGTGACAGATTTAATACAACAACGGTGATACATAATAATATTTTTTGTATTAAAGTTTAAAGTTAATTCAATGAATGATTGTGTTTAAAGGTGCAATAAGCAATTCCTACTAATTCCACTTAAAAATGACCTGAAACAAAATGTACATTGTGATGAAAAATGCTCTTTTAACCTGTTGCTTTTTGTGTGTTTTGTGGCCGAGACAACATTTTTAGAAAATTGTGCTCCGGTCCAGATAGATGCAGGGGATCACATGTTTGTTTGTTTGTTTGGCACCTGTCTGATGTGTAGGTTGAGCCCAGAGCTGTGCTGCATCCTCCGGCTTTCTGCTCCACTCAAAGAGCAATATGCAAAGGTATACATCAGATCCTAATTAAAAAAATAAAATAAAATAAATAATGAATTCACTGTAAATTTGTAACATTTATAATTTCACGCATCATCAGGAGCACGGGCTGGATTACACGCAGCTGTTGGGAGCGGGTCAGTATAAAGAGCATCACAGAGCCAAGATGATCAGATGGGGAGAGAGCAGGAGGAATCAGGACCCAGGCTTCTTCTGCCGCATCGCCGTGTGTGGAGCCTCTCAGCCCGTGTGGGTGAGTATCAGGGTTATAGGAGCATTTTAATGTTCAGCCATGTTCCAAACCTCAGGTAACGAAACTGCTTGGTTGTACAGTGTACGGAACAAGTGAACAGGGGTTCACGCGCAGATGAAAGGGGACGGTTGCATCAGAAAGGGCATCCGATGTAAAAACCTTTGCCATGGTGCGAATGTGCGAATCGGATGGTCCTCTGTGACATCATATTAATGAGACACAATAATTAAAAATATATTTTTTAGATATATAATTGCCATTTGACTCACGAGGGCGAGTCAGAAATTATCTGTGCTCTGGCTATATAATTTATTTTAATTAACTTTTAGAAAAGTTGATTAACAAATAGATAATTTTTTGACAGTCAACATCTGTCAACAAGCTTTCATGTTCCCTCATTAAAAAAAATGTTTCAGGCTGACCTGTGAGCCACGTATGCTCCTGATATGCGAGATCAGGTCTATAAGAAGGATGCAAAAATAAGTTGTTTTTTTTTGCAGTGTCGAATTCGAGGTGGTAAAATGTTGCAGTTCCTCTATAATCCTGTAGGTGGTGCATGCTAAACGTAGGTAGGAGCGGATTATTTGCTAAATTTGTTAAAAGTTGTAATGAAATTGAAGGTTATTTATAAAAGCATGTGTTACAGAATCACAACACAACATAAATCAGACAACATCGTATTGTATAGTTCAGGGGTGGCCAAGTTCGGTCCTAGAGAGCCGCAATCCTGCAGAGTTCAGCTCCAGCCCTGAAAAAAAAACTCTCCTGCCAGTAGCCTTAGTCGTCCTCAATACCTTGATTAGCTTGTTCAGCTGTGTTTGATTAGGGTTTGAGTTGAACTCTGCAGGATTGCGGCTCTCTAGGACCGAACTTGGCCACCCCTGGTATAGTTGCTGGAGATTCTGTATTAGTATATTGCTGTATAAGTATTACAGTTACACTTTTACTTTTTCACTTTTGAAGGGATGTCATGTGACGGTCGTTGCTAATGCTAACTATTTAAGCCAGTGTAAGTATGTACAGAGTCTGACCTTTGGGTACTCAGGTGGGAACAGTGGATGGGCTCAAGAAACTTAAAATATTCACTTTTCAACCACATCATTTAGCTCAATTTGTCACAAATCAAGCATATTCCAGATGCATTATGACAGTAATAGGACACTTCAGGGATATAATACATACACAATCAATGACCCAGTGTGTAGGACTGCTGGTATTCTTTGGGGACTTGATTCTCTTCCTTATGCCTGGGGCTTTGACCTCACCCTGTGACTCAGGACAAGCTCTTCACATAAATGCAGTGTCACGGTGGGAAACGAGAACGCCTAGTTTAGGACAATGATTAGTTTGATATAGATGGATGAATAAACATAATACGAAGCATTTTGTTTGAGTAATCACGGTTTCTCAAGTTTTTGTCAAAATACAAAAATCACCCTGGATAATACAGCTCTGTTTAGTTTTAATTAAGCAGGACTTTGTTGTAATTTCCACCTCATATCCTTCATGCTCCGTAGTTTGGGACTACAGTTTAACTTTAACCTCCGCGCTGTAAGACTGCATGATTGGATCAGCCGCATTCTGCTCACCAGCTCCGGCCTGTCTGTCTGTCTCTGTCTGTCTGTCTCTCCAGATCGTGAGTGACTGCAGGCGCATGTCAGATCTGCAGTGGTTCTGGAACGAATATCCAGAGCGGTGTGTGTGTGTCCGAGTGGAGGCCTCTGAGCAAACCAGGGCTCAGAGGGGATGGAGATTCACTGCAGGTATGAGAAAGTGCGTACGGTCTGTAATAGTGCTAACTGTGCAGGTGTATCCTAAACATACAGTTAAAAGGAAGAAAATGATTAAGAATAACAAGGATTACAGCAGGGATTATTCCTAAAATGAGTCTTAATCTTCATCTTGGTGAAGGGCAGTTTGCCAAAGGTCAAGAGATATTCCCCAGCAGTTCAGATGAGCGAGAGAGAGAGATAGAAAAAATGTGACGCAACAGTATGTTTGTAATGGAAATAAGTACTGTTAAAAGATGGAACTGGTTGTAAGGCAAAGGGTGAATCGTACCAAGAGCCAGTTCTGAAGCATATTAGAGAGTGGATCGTACCAAGAGCGAACTCTGAAGCATGGCGGAGGGTGGATCGAACCAAGAACCGGCTGTAAAGCTTGGCATAGGGAGGATAGTACCAGAACCGGCTCAGAATTATGGCAAAGGGTGGATTGTACCAAGAACCAGCACAGGAATATGGTGGAGGCGATTTGTACCAAGCGCCATCTCTGAAGTAGATGGTAGAGAGTGAATTGAACCAAGAACCAGCTCAGGAATATGTAGGAGGGTGGATCGTACCAAGAACTAGTTTTAAAGAATGGCGTAGGACGGATTGTACCACGAACCAGCTCTGGAATATGGTGGGTGGGTTCATGCCAAGCGCCATCTCTGAAGCATTGTAGACAATGGTTCTACCCAAGAACCAGCTGTAAAGCATGACGGAGGGTGGAACGTAGCAAGCACCAGCGGTGAAGATCGGCAGAGGGTGGATCGTACCAAGAACTTGCTTTAAAGCATGGCAGAGGGTGGGTGAATCATAGTGTGCAGACTGGACATCTTAGCGACACTCAATAATGCTCCAAATAAAAAAATTACGAAGATGTATACAAAGATCTCGATCCATCTACCAACTGTAACAAAAGTTACAACATTGACGAAAAACTCAACAGTTAACAATGACAAAACTAATCTAAATCAGAGTTCATCAGGACTACGAATGATTAAAACGCCGGTGTTCAGTAACAACAGGGAAAGAATCGCGGTCGCTTCAGTTTAGACAAACTATTTTTCTATATCCACGTCTTGACTTTAGGTCCCTTTAGATTGAAGAAGCTGGCAGTTTATTACCCGCACAATGTTGGAATGGCTCACTTTATTACTGTACGTAAGCTGACTAAAGTCGTCAACCTTTCGCTCCTCAGGAGTCGACGACGCCGAGTCTGAATGCGGTCTGGATCAGGGAGTGGACTTCGACTGGACCGTAAGGAACGACGGAGACGCCGCTCTTCTGGACAGACAGCTCGAGGGACTGTTGGCGTTAGCCAGGGAGAGGACACGCGAGCACCGGTGCACACAAGACAGTACGAGATGAAACGGACAGTGAAGAGGAGACCTGCCTGTGGAACAAAACGATCATGAGCCGTTACTGCAGAGCATTTTAGTTAAACACTTGAATTATTGCTAAATATGATGTTGCTTGATTTTAACACCCACACAGACTCTCTCTTATCACCATGTACGGTAATTCACATAAATCTTCAATATGTCGTTAATCAAGACGTAATTTTCATACATTTCCAGATTAAGCTCAACACATTGGTTGGAGTTTGATTTTATCTCGTGCATGTATTTTAGATATGTATTAAACCATAACTCTTGTTTTCTTGTTGCTCAGGTCTGTTATAACTCAGATTACAGGTTTATATGAATGAAGTTGTTCTAATGTTAGAATAATTCCATGGTAATAATTTATCCTCCTGATGGGAGTGGTGTCTTTCAGGATGACTCCACCCCATCCTCAGGGCACAAGCGCTACCTTGATGGTTCGATGAAAATTCAGTTCCAGATTAAATCTCGTCTGGAAATGCGTACCTTTTTTTAGATTCTGGAGCAGAAATTCATGTTCATTCTGCTGTTAGAACGTTAATGTATCCGAGACGTCGTCTGGATTACAATTCATCCCAAAGGTGTTTAGTGGTTTGGCTCAGGGCTCTGTGTCACACTCAAGATCCATGTCTTCACGGAGCTGCACACACGGGCGTTGTTCTACTGGAACAGGTTTGTCCGCTCAGTTCCAGTGGAGGGGAAATTTCAATTCTACAGCATAGAAAAGACGGCAAATACGCCAATGTGTGGCAACAGCTTGGTTGCATTTGGTAACTAAATAATAATCACATTATTCAATGTTATTTTAAAACACAAATGTCAGCTGTTCTGGAACGGTTCTTGTAAGAACAGTATTGTGTCGAGTGCATTTGCAAAACCCATCAAGCTCCATGATGAAACAGTCTCTCATGAAGACCTTCCCAGGGAAGCAAAACCAAAACGTTACTTCTGCTGCAGAGGAGAAGTTCATTTAGAGTCACCAGCCTCAGAAATCACCAATTAACAAACAGCACCTCAGATTAGAGCCGTTATGAAGCTTTACAGAGCAGAAGTAGCAGATACGTCTCAATATCAGAGGAGATTATTGTGCATTTTGAATAAACACCTTCAGTATTGTTTTACAGTGAAGAAATAAATAAAATAAAAATCAGGAAAAACCATGGAGTTAGAATGTGATCCCAAACTTATTGACTGGTAGTGTATAGTGTGATAGTTTGGTGTCCACATACTTTTGATCATGTAAGCAGTATTGTAAAACTATAGACAAACAATATCCTCCCTAATGGATCATCCGAGCCACATATATTTGATTTGGCACCTGTTTTACGGCGTTCCCAGAAAACAAATCAAACCGTGGTCAACCACAAGAAAGGAGGAACACCCTCTGTACTGATGGAGCTATTTGAAGAATCAATCTGCAAATATTTTTAACCAACATTTAAAATAATCCATCCATTTTTTTTTCCATCCATGTTATAACTTTGGCCTGAAATCTTGACTTCAAATTAGTTAATGAGATGAAAAATTGATTTGGGTACGAATCATGATTCTTTCGTGTGGCAATTCATGAATCTGCAAAATAGATTTTTTTGGATTTTTATGTGTTTGTATAGTTAATATTAGGATTAGGGAAATTTCATTCAATTATGAATCGCGATTCTTTTTAGTAGTGATTCATGTATCGCCACACTGACTCCACACTGACTTTTTTTTATTTTTTTTTATTAACCAGTTGATCCAGAGTGACCAGAACAGTCTGGTTTTCAGTTTGATTGGCTGTGACCGGTGATCATCCTCAGATATAAACCATTCTTTACCAAGTGCAGAAACTTCAAGTGAAGCAATAAACACATTTTGATGGCGTTACATTATCAAATGTCACAGCTTGCAATCTGCCTTCTTTCTCCCCAACCCTGTTTGTATCAATTAGTATCAAACCCACTCAAAATAATCAAACTCAAATCAAATCAAAAATAAGTCACCGTTTGAGGAGGTAAAACGTCATCATTTCTGTATAATCCTACAGGTGGCGCACTCTAAACCATTTACACATTCATCACGTGTTGTAGGAGTGAATTTTTTGCCAAGTTTGCTTAGAAATAATAATCATGGTGGATGACAGCAATACATGCTGCTCAGTAAAAATTTCGCTTTTTTTTTTTTTTTTGCTTAATTTGATTTGAAGTTAAATGTTAAACTCTTGGATATGAAGTTTGTATTGTTAAATGCTGCACTTGTGTTTGGTTTTAAGTGAGAAAGAAATTTAATGTAGAACATTCCTTATAAATCATTCAACTCTTTCATTAAAGTTTTTTTTAAATTGTAATAAAATCGTGATGCTTAATTTTTTTTAATAAAAAAAAAATCAATTCTCCTTAGAGCTAACTCAATCATTAGACTTTCTTTTCAAAGAAGTGAATAAAGCTTTAGCATCCAAATGTGACTCGTTCCCTTTGACATATCCGAAGACAATGAATACAAGAAAGCTCATTAAGTGTTATAGTACTTTATTAAAAAAAAAAAAAAAAAAAAAGGATTTTGATCGTGTGTGATCATTATTACAATGAAACACTGATAGCAAAATGTTTACATCTTAAACTTTGCAATTCCAGTTAAAAAGGTTCTTGGTGCTTAGAAGTACTTAACTCACTCCATGTGTGGACACAGACAGTACACTGAAGAGATGCTTATAGATAATACCTTATACTTATTCACTCTCTTGCTCTCTCTAGACCCCTTCACCCTTTGTTTTGTTTTTTTATTTTGGCAGTGGAAATGCGACATCCCGTCTCTCTGCCTCTAACTCAGAAAGAAAAAAAGAAAAAAAAAAACCCGAAATAAGCATTCGCCTGGTTTTAGTAAATTTTTTCCCCCTCACTTCACACCAAACTTGAAATCAGTCACCTAGTGTTTGTTCACCTCAGCCTTAAAAAAAAATTTAAAGGTTGAATGGAAACCGTTGAGTTTGTTTTCTGCTGAACAACAAGAAAAGAGGAAACAAATTCAAGTGAGATGATTCGGCATATTTAGTAACAGGTCTTAGCTCTTTTTCCCAAGCGAAACACATGGCGAAGAGTACGACATGTAATATAACGGTCTCATGTGGCATTGGCACAGAAAAACATGCAGATCTGTTGTAACAAATAATAGTGCTCAAGTGTTAGAACGGACGGGGCATAAAAACAGAGGGGGGGGGGTTTACAAAGAGTCAGGTGGGAAGAGGCGTACTGTACTGGCAACCTTTCAGATTCTTTATACTGTATTAATAATATTGCACTGCGGGACTAGAAAACCAACCAGAACACAAAAATCTGAAAAGAGAGAGCGCGCCATCTCGTTACTTTATAACAATTACAGGAATGAATTTATCAAAAATCAGGAATATTTTGACTTGCAAACAGACATCGGTGGCTTATCATATCCAGTCCTGTTCATGGGAGGGAATGGGAAGAGTCTACACCAAAAAAAAAAAAAAAAAGTATAATAATGATAAAAAATAATAATAATAATAGATATGAAAAGGAAAATATGGGAATACTGAGGGCCGAAGCTGGAAAGTGATGAATGAAGCTAAAGTGCTACCTACACCAAAAAAAAAAAAAAAAAAAAAAAAAGCATCTTGCCCTTGTTCAGCCACTCAGCAATAACTGATGGGGTGTGAGGGGTGGTGAGGGAGGGAGGAGAGGAGAATGAGGGGCGGTGCAGACTCTTAGAAGTTGTTGAGATCCAGCAGAGTGGCATCCAGCGAGGCATGGATCTTGATGTTCTCCTCTTTAGCGGTGGTGAGTTTCTCTGGAAAACAAAAAACACGAAAGAGGGAGGTGTGAGAAAAGAAGAAAAAGTGAAAAGAAAAAAGGAAGAAAAAAAAAAAAAAACAGGGTTGGTTCAATGGATGGATCGATTCTCTCCTGACAAAATACCTCAAACATGATGGTGTGGATATTTTTGCAAGTGGGCATAACATCTGAAAATCTGTGCTGTTCGAATGCCAAAAATAAAACTGACTTGAAATCTAATACCTACAGGATCGTTCCAACATAAAGCCACAAAGCCAAAGTTATGATGAAACCGAAAAGCATGGACATGTCTGGTGATGTAATTCGTTACACATGGGGTGGGAAAGAAAAAGAAAAAAAAAAAAGCCATGCTGAAACATGTTAAACGCTTTGTTACAAGTTTCAAGATATTAAATGCAAACAGGAAATAGAAAGTAGTGTTAAGATTTTTTTCCTGAAACCTAAACAAGCAATTCATCATTAGGAACCATGAAAATCTTTTCAACTTCTACGCAAACAGTGAAGACGGCGTCCTCCGTCAAGGAAGGTGTACAGCAGCAGCACTACAAGAAATACTATTATTACCCTCTACGTAAAAGGCGGCTCAGATTGTGGTTGTATAATAAAATAAATCATTATGTTTTTCAAAACCTGCCAATAGATATTACAAATAAAACAAACGCTATGTAGCTGTATCTATTTAGATCTAGCGTACAGACGGGGCTCTTTCAACTTCCAGACGCGTCTGATTCATCCGTATACTCTACTTCTGCCTCACTCCTGACTCACCTCCTGCGTCTGGTCCTGCACACCAGTTCTGTTAACGATTTCAAAAAGTACACGGTTTACACCTCACCCTTCCTTTGGTACATAACCAGACCAGGTGACGACAAATCAGTCCATCACGTGTCAGGTGTGACCCATATGTGATGTCATCTCAGGGGGGTTTTCTTTGTCGTGGTCACCTCTGGCTTGCTTTTCAGTGATCATAAAAACTGACCTACATCTACATCCAAAAGTGCCAAACACAAAACTGAACTGACCCTAAGACCATGTAGATCACATGACCAGGGGAAAGGCGCTGCTTTTCCTATATTGAAGCAAGGAGGAAAACACGGCTTGTACGATCATGTCATGCCTGAAAAGCCTTTTAAACCTGCTTTCTTAATATCGCCGCTAACATAATTAGCTCAGTGACAAATCTAAAACGCTGGAAATTAATCTCAGATAAACATCATGAAACAACATACAGTAAATATCCACATCAAATAGCTTCGTGTGCATAAATCCAAGCAAGCAAGGCCTTACAATAAGTCCTTTTTCTCCACTGGCTACATAATGTTTTTGCAACATGATGTCACACGTTACTGTTTTCTGCTAAACCTCCATCACTTAGTGATGCATTTCCGATCTAGCCGTGTAGCAATTTTACCCTAGAGATTGTTCACCAGTAAATGGCGAAGGTTAAATTAAAAACTAATTTAAGTGTGTATGCGATTACAGTGTGGTTGTGTAAATTAGAAGACTCTTGTTTCTCGACAAGATATTCAACAGACTAGATAAAATACTGCTTATACCATAGAAATGATTTAAAATCAAGCCCACATTCCTGCTTCCAGAACAGTAACTTCCCCTCTTGTAACAGGAGAGGCAGCTGGGGATAAAACAAAGCATGTAGCTGTTAGGCGAGCTGCTAGCATACTAGGATATTAGCTCATACAAAACCGCAATGACCATGGTCAATTAGAAGTAAAAAAATAAATAAATAAAAGGGACTGGAACATTCTCCAAAGGGCGAAACGAGCGTTTAGTTTTCGCCAAGAGCGGCGGTCCATGATGTTACGGTTTGCCCTGTTTGAGTAGAACATCGTCCAAATGTGTGTGTAGGTGGATTAAACTAGACAAACACATGATGCATTACATATCCACATCGAAATCCCTCTCTGATTCACTCCAGCAGCATTTCCTGGCTCAACCGATCAGACACAAGAGTGGTTAATGTGTCATTAAAAGATTTCATTGCTGTAGCTATGAAACTGAAAACCTAAGGCATGATGCGTATATTTCAATGAGCAAGGTTACATTTCGTCACGACTTGCTTTTTCAAAGATCTTGGTTAACGGGGAAAAGAAAAAAGAATTTAAAAGCAGACAGTGATGACAATCCTGAACAACCACAAAAAAGTGGGTGAGTGTTTATACATAGAACAATGAGATGTAAAGAGTAAGAAGAAAAATAAAATAAATAAATATCTATATCTTTATTTATTTAATATATATAGATACATATATATACATCAGTCAGAGCAGAACATGAGAGAGATAAAGAGATAGAGATGGCAGCAGGAGAAGTAAACACACGCCAGGGGAGAAAGTGATGAAATCAGAGCGGAGACGAAGAGGGAGGGGATGAACACTGAGTCCTGGCCTCGATATCATTCAGAAATGAGCTGCTCGCAAAGGCGACGTGGAGAGTGGGAGGAAAGGGAATGTAGGCGAGAGAGAGAGGGAAAGAGAGCGAGCGAGCGTGTGCTCACAGGAAAGAGCGACTAAAGTGGAACGCAACGCTGGTATCAGTCTGCATTTCCTTGAGATCCCTGCCATGTCGTGAAAGATTAGAATAACATTACCACTTAGTCATTAGAAACACAAAAATGTGGTATTGGTGACAAGATCTGATCTTAATGAGCAGCATCAGATAGAGCATGTTAAATACTCAGCCATGTTCAAGCTCAAAGACGGGATTCAAGTCAGATTTCTAAAATTATTGCGCTAAATAATTATCAAAACAGCCTTAAACATTTTCCTGTATTTTGTTGCACAGTAATGACAACCCGCCCCCTTACCCCTCCCTCCCACCACCCTCGTGTCACTATGCACTCCAGAACACCACCATGCAGGAAACCACTCTTAACCACGCTGCTAATCCTGTTAGTTTGTAGAGTGATCTTAAAACACACGCACCAGCCTCGACAACACCTATGCACAGCTCTTACTGAGCTTCACAGCAGCGTGCAAAGAGCAAACAATGAGGCTGTGCTGTAACGGCGCAGTGTGTGTAGGAGGCAGACTACGGGTTTATTTTTATCAGTGTTTTTTTTTTTACCGAGTTACGATCTCTAAAGCTCCTTCATAGAGGAACCACAATGCAGAAATGAAGCAACATGGGCGAACAAAACCATTACTAGTCGCCATCTCCGTTTGTGTGTGACTATCGTCTTTATTCTCTCTCTCAGCGTCACTCGTTTGTTAAATTCATCGCGAATTGGATTTGTAAATTAATTGAAGGGCGAGTAAATGTATGCTAAATTATCTACTGTAACAAAAAATGTCAAATGTCTACAGTTTGAGTTCCGTTCGTAAGTTGGATTTGTTCTTAAGTCCAACAAAGTGAGTCTTGTACGGCCTTTGACACGAATATATGACGTGTATTAGGTTGTGCATTATACGAGACTGCACCTTTAAATCGCAAGGGGAATCCCGGGGACACAGCTGCACAGTGGTAGATGATGTGAACTCTGTTTTGCTGGGGATTTTCCAGAATTAGGATTATTCACCATCATGACAGCATTACAGGACAGAATGTCTATCATCATGCTTCGGGACAGATTCATTGAAACCGGTGAGGCCGACACACCACCACACAATACATCAGACTTAAAACATTTTATATACCTCACTTACCCACTTAAAATATTGTATATAATTTTAAACATTGGTATCAGGTGCACTGCAGTGTATATTTTTATACAATACAATACATGCAATCCTATGATTATCCTGTGATTAGTTATACGAATAATCTATAAACGCAGAAATTCATAACTCAAATGTTCCCAAGTCCGAGACTACCTGTGGTTATTCCAGTTCCACAAGTAAATGATTTTAAAATAGTTTAATTTAAGTCAATTCATTCACACTTCGATTTTAAATCAGCCTTTGCACGGCCTTGTTTTTAACAAGATCAGCCACTAACAGGTGCGTGTAAACTAAGTGGTTTTTACAAACCAGAGATCTCGCCTGTGTGCAGCACAGAACGAGTTGCTTGTAGAGTACAGGAACAGCATTAGGGTGGTGTATATTTGCACCACCATTACATGTTCTATGTAAACGGACTACCCGGCCCGAAAAATAAATAAAGCTGCCACTTGAGAAGGGTGAAATTATTGGGCTGCATCAAGCACTTTGCTGAACCTTCAACTTTGTCGAAGAATAGTGGTCAGAGGAAAAAATAAATAAAAAAATTTGAAGTTAATCAGCCTGATCAGTTTCAATGAATCAGCCCAGGAGAACGAAGATGGAAAACCTCTGTCCTGATGGTGAATAATCACAAGTTCAGAAAATCCTCAACAAAACAGTTCACAGTCCAATACAGCGGAAAACAGCTGAGACATAAATGTGGTCCATTCAAACGTGTAGCAAACACCATCGTTCGAGACGTACTGTATAGACTACATTTATATGGTGACCCAGAGCTGTACTGATTGAATAAGCGTGGGTGCAAGTTATTTATTGGACGTATTGTATCTATTGGTCAACAGACACAACACTATGTTTATGTCCATAAGTTGCGGTAGTATGGATTGTAAATCGGCAAAACACCCTGCGCACGCGCACACACACACACAGTGCTAACAAAACATCTCAATCAGAATTGAGAGTGGTACTTTCAGATGCTTTGTGATCACACAGGGGAAGGAAAAAAAATTCAATAAAAAAAACTAAGTGCACATGCAGCTCACTCCACTGCACACACATGCTAAGTATTTACATGAAGGTCACGTCATTAAAAGATGGCCCGGCTCTTCTCTAACGGCCTTGCACTCAGTTTCTGCAGGCGTACACACAGCGATCAGAAACGTTGTAAAGTTGTGAAAGAAAGATAAAAGCAGGATACAGTGAGGTGAGCTGAGATGAGCTGCCTACCTTCCAAATCGTCGATGGTCTTCTCAAGCTTGGTGACTGATCTTTCACCGAATTCGGCGCGAGTCTCAGCCTGAGAAGGAAGAAACAACAGCAGCAAAGATCTGTCAACAAATTTGTTTTACAGCAAAAACTCAAAGAAGACAACCTCGCAAATTTAAATGTATAAAAAGTTCCTGCTCTCGCTCATGAAAAGTAGCCAGCCGGGCTAGCAAGGAGCTGGAGCTACAATCTTAATACGGTCGTCAAAGCATGTTTAGTATTCTCATTTCTTTAGCGATTTCTCAATGACCTGCTTTTGTGGTTTCTGACTCTGACAAACAGCAATAAAAGGACAAAAGGATGTTGCTAAAAACCGGGTGCGAAAAGTTATGTTATAAATGTTTTAGGGGAACTACTTCAAGGGGCTTTCAGATGCTGAACTAGCAAGTCTCTTAGTTGTTGCAAGTTTATTGCAAACTTATGAAGCAAACTACAGACACCACTTGGTTCCAGGGAAGGGAAATTATAATTTTACAGCACATAAAGACACCTTAGACAATTGTGTGGCAACAGTTTAGAGAGACATGCAAATCTGATATTCGGGTGTTACAGGGTAGAAACACAAGACAGAGTGACCGCTTGAAAATTCTTTGTAATAAGAAGAAACAGGGGAAGGGATCTCATTTTGTTTTGTATAAAATTCTCATAGGATTACATGCACATGTGGAGTTCTGAGGGAAAAAAAGAAAGAAAAAAAAGCAAAAAAAAAAAACAAGTACTAGTACTAGACGTTCAGCTTATGATGTCTAAAACCTTGGTAGCCAAGTGTGATTTTCTGACACAATAAAATGACACAAATTGGTGAAGTTGCTGAATAGTCCTGAAGCAAAGTAGATTTAATCAATACTGATACCTCAGCAAAATGGTTTTCCCTTTCACTTTTGATGGCAGACTGATTTAGCTAGAAAATGCTACCTGCTAATCTAATATTAATATCATATCACACAAGTTTTTTCCATTTCCTGAAGCGTGTATTTTTCTTTGCTGACTCTTTACATTCATTATACAATAATAATAAATTCTGATCTATACAACAACCAGCCCCTCCCCCACAAAAAAAACACCAGAGCTTTGCTAGTTATGATAGCGAAGAAGTATTGGAGTCCCACCTCCTTCAGCTTATCCGTGAGAATCTTGATCTCTTCCTCGTACTTGTCCTCCTTCTGGGAATACTGCAATGAACAAACAGTTGGCGGCAGCCAATCAGAGAATCACACTGTTTGAAACCAGATGCTTTTATCACATACATTTTAGACACACCAAGGCCTCGTGGGTTACACAGCAGCAAACCTTTGTCTTCTATTCATAAGTTCACTGACTCAGCTGATTGATTCCAGATGCAGGGCGCGTACAACTAATCTACAGGGCATGTTTACAACCAGCATCTGTCCCAACACTTTTTATAAATATTGAACCTTCGTTCGATAATGTTCTCCCTTGCACAAAAACTGAGTACTTGTCCTGCTTTTCGGTGTCGGTTTAAAAAGACAGGAGCTAAGCTATTAATAAGCGAGCTCCCTCAAGATTCAAGACTGCTGGAATGCAAGAGAGGGAAAAAAAATCTCCACAGCTTGAGCTGAATCAGCCAGTGACTGAGAGAGCGCTCAAACATTCACAGAGCCACAGTTATCTGGAGTGCTGACGTCATGGCGAAACGACCTTGTCTTGAGCATAGCTGAGCAACTGAACGCTACCACACATCTCTGCGAAACACAGTGTTTCTGGGTAAACATGCCTCAAAGGATTAAACTGCAAGCTGGACAATATTCTGCAGAGCTAAGGGAATATTTTAAGGGAATTTCCATCCAGCCGACCTCTAGATTTCTTGCCTGATGTACTCAGAATTCTGAAGAATTAAATAAAAGGGTTTTTTAAGCATTGATATGGTTACAGCTCTACAAGTTAAATCACAAACGGTTCAATCTCGTCCATAGTAAAAAAAAATAAAAGGTCCAACAATGAGCGCAAAAATTATTCCAAAGGAGGGGGAAAAGCAGAACTAATACATAAATAGACTGAAACTATATATATATTATTTCACTACCCTTGACAACACGGAGTGCTTTTCTAACACAGCCTTGCATAAATCCTATCCTTCTGTGGTGGTTTCTATGACGACTTATGTTTCCTAAATATGGCCAGCAACAGATCAGGCAGTGAAATTGTGAAATATTGTCTTGTCTCGTTCACAAACACTGAATAAGATAAGGAAATATCAAGATGTTACAGACACAAATATTTAATTTCAAAAGACATTCCAAACCAGAACACAAAATCTGATGGCTTTATTACACACCTAGTCTAAACTTTATATAATTAAAGATAAAGTCTTAACGTTTCACATCATGCATGCGTACAATAAATGGGTCTGGAGGCTAGTAGGACCAAGCAGCCGTGGTCTTTTGATAAGACCCGGGCTTGTACTCTGCTGATAAGCAAAATGAGGCCCTTATATCTTATTCTGGAATCTCTTCCCATAACTACTGTAGTCTCTTAGACCTTAGAACCGCTTAAAATCCCACAAGCATGCAGAAATTATTTATTTTTTCAATCTCTCCTTTCCTACCTTCTCAGTTTGGGCCTCCAAGGACTTTAAGGTATTGGTGACATTTCTCAGCTCCTCCTCCAATTCCGCACATTTGCTGCAGGATTTTTTGTTTGTTTGTTTTTAATTTCACATTTTGGTGTTTGAAAGAGAGAAGAGAAGGGGAAGTGGGGGGAGGGGTAGAAAGACATTGGAAAAATCAGGAGTCAGGATGTAGAGGGGGAGGGGAGGAAAAGAAGTTGAGAAATGAATTGAGTAGATGAGAAGATGAAAGCAAATTATGGGAATAAACATGACAAAAATGAGGGGGTGGGAAGGGGAAGAAGGGAGGAGACACAAAATAGAAAGACAAATTTACAACAGAAAAAACACAAACAGGAAGAAAAACAAAACATTATGGACTGCTAGTGCATGATCTGGGTGTAAATTAGTTCATCCCTCAAACAAAAAAAAAAAGCCATGTTAGATTCTAGGTGAACTAAAAATAGTCGACTGTAACACAGCAAAACCAAAAACTGGGCGAGTGAAAGTGATTGTATGGAGTGAGAGTTTAAATAAATAAATAAATAAATAAAACCACACACACAAATTGAACCACATTCATGCAGTTAATTGCAGCATAAACCACACAGATCATTCACTTGGGTGAGAAAGGACGAAGGATGAAGGGAAGAGGGAGCAGACGGGTGAACAAGGAGAACGAGGGTAAGCCAGGTCATTCGACGGTTGGGGGTTTTTTTTTTTTTTTTTTTCAAACACCTGCCTGAACCTCCCTAAAAACAGGCTCATAGGGCATGGGAAGCAAGCAAGCCCTTTAAAAAAAATACCAGTTCCGGGCTGCTCGATATAAATCCGAGACCCACTTTCGCTCATCCCGGGGCCTGTAAGAGGAACCCACTGGGAATCAGAACTGGGCCAGTACCTTGTCTTCGGCTGCCTGCAGACTCTTCAGCGTTTGGTCGTAATTCCTCAGCAGCTCCTCCAATCGACGTCTATTGCTGTTTTTTGGAGGTGGGCAGGGAGGAGGAGGAAGTAGGAGGGGCGAGGCGAGGCGTGACAGGGCGGACCCAAAAGCGCATGCAGGTAGGGATGGGTGTGTGGGAGTTTTTCAAAACATGCACGCGCCAGTCGCACAGAGATGGGGGGGGGGGGGGGGGGGGAGGAAGCACAGGTAATGTTGAGTCATGATATGTATGGCATTCCCACTTTTATGGTGTTCTGAATAACACAAGCACTCTTCTTCAAGAGCTCTACTTAATGTTTTTTTTTTTTTTTACACCACCTTTTAACTATACACTTATTTAAGCTTAACATATATTAAGATAACGTAAGCCTTTCTTTAAAAGACAGACATAAAGGTGGGGTTGCTCTTGATGTGTGCTGAAAACAACATGCAATTAAGTAAGGGAAAAAAACTGTAGATCTATGGGCATTGCATGATGGGATGGGACTCCGTGACTGTGGGTGATGCAGATGTTAATTTGCAGGCTAAAGTGTCTAAAAGATGAACTCTAAAATGTGACCTGCCAGATTAAGAAAAGCCAAGTCACCCATGTGTGCAGGGTGAAATGCAAAAATAGCTCGTATCTACATAAATAATGGGGAAGGAATGGGCTACCGGCTATTAAGAACTGTGTGTGTGTGTATGTGTGTGTGTGTGTGTGTCTGAAAGCCTGACTCACGCCTCAGCAACTTCTGCTCGCTCCTCTGTGCGCTCCAAATCACCCTCAATGATGACAAGCTTACGAGCCACCTGCAAACACACAGATACACACAAATCCAAATTTGGAGAACAAGAAGAGGGGCAGGCTTTAACCCCAGGGCAGAAACAGGCTGTGGTAATACTTTACCTCCTCGTATTTGCGGTCAGCTTCCTCAGCAATGTGCTTGGCCTCCTTCAGCTGGACCTCCTGCAGCTCCATCTTCTCCTCATCCTTCAGAGCTCTGTTCTCAATCACCTTCATGCCCCTAAAATGCACACACAAACAAAACACTCAGACAGCCGTTTGACCAACTGTACCCAACTTGCTAGAACCCAGACTGAGGTTTACTTAAAAACTGATCCATTTGAAGTGATACAGCTAAATGTTTACCTGCATATCAGAATAGTCAGTATAATAATTTAGGGACGCTTCATTTCTGCCTTCGATGACAATGTTAGGAGCAACAGCAGAACGCAACACAACGCATTTACAACCAGAGGACATATTACAGCCAGTGCAGTCATGTCATGATGTAGCTGATAAATGGCTCTAGAATGAATTAGGGCAGGTTCAGAGGGTTACAAATCTCCATCCAACCTATATTATTTGTTTTTACAGCCAGAGTGTAGAAAGGAGCTCGACTGGGTTTTTAAAAAAAAAAACCACACAATTGTTTTAATATATCAAAAGTATATCAAAATATATAATATATCAGTATATCAAAAGTGTCACCGGTGAGGTAACTGCCCATTCATACATCATAAAAATCAAACCTCTGTCATATTTTACACAGAAGCTGCTGTAATATTATATAATTGTAAATACTATGCATGTATGAATAATAAATGTCTTTTCTTCTCCTGGGGTATCAAACTACATCCCCACAGACCAGCCTCAGGGTGTGACCTCTATCTCATCTAACTACAATAATATCGGGTACTTCAATACTGAACACAAAATCTAACTGGCTACATGATAGCATGTTTTTTGCCTAGCAATATACAATCTAAGCAGTGGTTAGAGATATTTAGCCAGCTAACTTAACCAGTAGCAGCCGTTACTAAAAACATACATGTCTAACATTTATAACATAAGTAGGTCGGAACAAAGGTGAGGGCAGACCTTTATAATGCAAGTCGTTTTGCTTCAAAGGATAAGTGAAACACTGACCATAATCCAATCAATAACATCTATACACTCTTACATTTGCATCATCATTCCACTTAACCTGAAGTTTCTTGTCCACTCCGAGGCCTTGCTCACTTTTGATTGAGCTTGGAACGTTATGCTGTGTGCATGCATGCATGACAGAGAAGTGCAAAATACCTCAAGTTCCACCTAAACCCAGCTGTGAGTTGTAATCTAATTTGGAATAAAGGTTCAGAAACCATGCGATGAGAAAATGGGGTCAGGTTTGGGTCAGGGTGTTGCAGACTAGAGACCGTGACCCCAGATGTGATTTTTCACTGTCTTTGATACGCTGCAGTTCGACATTTAAAAAAATTTAAAAATCAGGTACTTGTCTACTGTTTTTGAGAAGTTCTCAAGAAGTTTTAGCAACATTTTTTTTCCATTGCAGTGAGCATTTAAATTTACAAACCACTCTCAAACCTAATTAAAAAATTATTTTCTCAATCGGAATTCAGAATTTTCAAGACTAATAAATGCTTCTGAATCTAAGATTAGAGTTTCTGACTTGAGACGCGTTTATGTCATATGCATGAAAATAATTAAACATTTAACAGTTTAATTTCGAAAGCTAATGATCAGGGAGGTTTTGGGTGACACTTGGCTAGAAAGGCAGTGGAAAAACAAAAGTTATTAATCACTTGCTTTACACATATGAACATTACACAATTCTGAAAGTAAAAAAAAAAAAAAAAGTATGAAACTTTATACACTTCATTTTGGATTTTTTATCCCCCCCCCCC
Organism: Clarias magur; assembly: GCA_013621035.1. Taxonomy (NCBI): domain Eukaryota; kingdom Metazoa; phylum Chordata; class Actinopteri; order Siluriformes; family Clariidae; genus Clarias; species Clarias magur. The sequence goes on along the minus strand of QNUK01000184.1, from coordinate 420,758 downwards.
AAACATTTTAAGAACACCTGATTTAACTGATCAACTAAAGATTGCAATCAGTTCTCCAGTCTTGGGGTATACAAATATATAATCTGATTCATACAGAATATAGTACAGTAGACTACTTTGATTAATTGCCCAGTATAGTTGTATCGATTCACAAAATTATACCTTAACTGAATTTAAATATGAAAAACTCTTGATTCTACTGCTTCATTCATTAATTATATTCATGCATCAATTAACAGGTGTGGATCTAACTGGGACTACTGAAGGAAATATGACCTAAAGCTAGGCTTAATTCAGCTGTATTGCATAAGTTCCTGGCATCCATTAACACGTTAAGAATGTAAATCAGACGAGACCTGGCATACAGTCTTGAGTCATAGATGATGTAACAGAACCACTCATCGGTGCATCATGATATTAAATACAACCATTAATCTCAATAATTCAGTGTTTAAGGCTGGGTTTATCCAGGTCAATGCCTCCACACATCAATGCCTCCACACACTCACCTCTCACTCTCGTCTGCAGCCTTCTCTGCCTCCTCCAGTTTCTGCAAAGCGGTGGCAAGTCTCTCTTGAGCTCGATCCAGCTCCTCTTCGACCAGCTGGATGCGCCTGTTCAGAGAAGCAACGTCCGCCTCGGCCTGCGCACGAGCCAGAGAGAAAGCGATGGAGAAGAATGAGGGAGGGAAAGAGATTAATTATGAATGAAAAATTATCATTTATTCTTGACACCGCTCAGTGGACAAAACATATGGACTGGACTGTCTCACACAAGCAGATTTTTCTTTAGAAGCCCAGTGGTCCTAATTAGAGACCTCTAAAGCCAGGTTTAGATAGGGTGGGGAACAAAACTAAAGTATATATAGAGAGAAGATGGATGCCAAATGGATGAGAATTGTTTATCTTTTTTTAGGGGGGGGGGTGTTTATGGGAGCATACCAGAGGTCAAAAACTGTTAAATATGTCAAAATATGACAAATAAGTGATGGGAAAATGTAACACTGCTGCCATGGCAATGCTGTGAGCTGCTCATATGAGGAGGATAAACTTGCCAACTCTGCTTAATGCAAAGACCATTGCCATGGAGATACAATTTCTCTGGAGCAAAAAATATTTTTTTGAGAGGGGGAGGATCAAGAATAAAAAAATAAAATTAAAATAACCCCACCAGTAATATTAAATAGAAACTTCTTTGTGGACGGTGCTTCTTCCCAAAGTTCCTACAAGACACTTAACTGGTGAATGTGCGCTGCTGGAAAACAAGCTCATTTCGCATTTTGAATTTGTAAAAACGGATGGCGTTGCGGTAAGCATCGCTTCCTGTCTGGCTGTGGCCCAAACGAGGACCCACAATCAGTTGGCAAGCACGCTTCCTGTCGCAGCTGAGCGTGACTCCACAGAGACTGGAAACCTCCTTCATCATAAATTGACTTTCCCAACAAAGACCAGACACAGAAGTCTGGCAAAGTGGTTATTAAGAGTGACATGACACTCCATGACAACGCTCCCCCCTTCTTCTTTAAGTAACTAAATCAACCAGTCCAACCGCTCCTTGTTTAGCCCCCAAGGTATCCCTGGTGAATAACACTGCACATTATTAACCATTCTGTTTTATTTTTCTAAAACTTCTGTTTATTTAAAAATCATACTGATAATCTTTAGGGAAACATCCTTATTAGTTAAGACCTAGTAAAGCACACACCTCGCTCTATACCTTTTATTACTTTAATATGACTATTTTATGCTATTTTAATCAAAACACACAATCCTATTTAGAACTGGAAATGTGAGACATCATTGTAATTAAGTACAACATGAGATATTTTCCACGATGAGGCACGGGCACTGCACACAGCATCAAGCCTTGATCAGACATTAAGATGCAGTAGTGTGATGTAACAGTTACGGTTAACACAGACGTTGACCAGACGTTTCAATCAAGATTGTGCACGTTCCAGTAGCGCAATTTAACAAGTATTATGGCTCATTAATTATTAACGCATTACAAATTTTACTCATTCACTCCTCTTCCAAGTTCTACTTAATTATCATCTTTAAAAAACTAAACAAGGAGAATTTAATTATCAGACATTTCTCTGTTGAAACTGAGTCTGTGGAAGTGCTATGATGAAGCGCTCAGCACTGTTACATCACACCTCCAGGGCTGGGGGTTCAACTCTCGCCTATGGTCTGCATTCTCCTCGTGTTTGGTGGGTTTCCAAATTGTCTAAAAAAAATGTTTTCCAAATCACTGGGTGTATGTGTGTGAGATTCTGTCCTGCACTGACTGGCACCCCACCCAGGGTGTCACCCACATTATGCCCCAAGTTTCTTGCACAGGCTCTGGGATTCCTCAAACCCTACACATGTATAGTCCCTAGATTAGATTAAATGATGTGTGTGTGCGTGCGTGTATATATATATATATATATATATATATATATATATATATATATACACACATACATACACACGTTTTAGTAATATATATATATATATATATATATATATATATATATATATATATATATATATACACACACACACACACACACATTATGCATTGGCACTGGAGACTCCCTTCTATACACATTTCCTTATCACACTGATTAATATTGGAAAAACACAATGCCAAGCAATCTCTAAGGCTACAGATTCATGGTTTGAACGCTCTCCCAGTTTTTCCAGGAGTATTACCTGAATGCAGGCGTGTATTTAAATTCTGATCAAATGCTTTCGGTTTGCTCTAACCTCAGACCTTCTTTTTCTTCATTGCTTAACAGCGGTTGGAATCTAGTAGGTTGGTTACATGACCGCCGACTGCAAGTCTCATTCTCCCTCATCCATGTTCTATGCCGTTTAAAGCCAATTTTCCAAACTCAGACCAGCCTCCCTTAAAATGCCTAATGCATCCTTCCCTGAACTTGTCTTGTATTAACCTAAGATAAGATTGTCCACATTTTATTTATAAGTAAACCTGCAGTTTGAGTGACGGAGTAAAATTGATCTATGATCAGGACACAATCTGAGGAGAACCTCCTGAGAGATGTCTGCTACAACTTCCTGAGCAAGACTCTTAACTCTGAACTCATCAGTTGTTTCCTGTCTCAACTGACATAACGATGTTGTCCCTTATACAGAAGGGTGTGTAAGGGGTTTTGGATGTTACCTGCTCCCTGGCGCGTTTCTCCTCCTCGACCTGTCTCTGCAGGACCTCGGCTCTCTCCTCGGCTTCATCCGCCTGTTGCTGCAGAACTTTAATCTTACGCTTCACCGCTTCCACGCTGTTCACTCCGGCCATTTTATACCGACAAGCTTTTTTTGTTCCTTCTCCTCTATTAACGTGTAACTGGGCGGTAAACCCGAGCTTTCAGGCGATCTGCCGCTGAAACCCAAATCAGAGTGAAAAAAAATCTGTGCGCGCGAGCGACCTGGTATCGCCTTACGTCACAATCCAATAAACACTCGACTTTATTTATTAACTTATTTACTTCAAGTATACCTATCACACTTACAATGATTTCGCGAACAAACCCCAAAAAGCGATTTTGTTCTTCGGAAAATAAACACTACGAAGCCTGCGAGTCGAATATTTAGCTTAGTTTAGCTTAGCCTAGCCTGTGTGAGTTAGCCGGAGTGCGCGCGCGAGCCTCCGCGGATGAAGAGATTTCTTAATCGCGTAAAATATCCTTCTTCTTTCAGAATGAAATCCCACCAAAAGCTGTCCAAAAATCTATATCTATCTATATGTATATAAAATAATGCTAAAACAGCAGCCGACGAAGAAAGAGGCTAAAGGCAAAAGATATAGGGTGTTTCTTCTAGCTCTCGCGCACAAACCTCCTTCTCTCTCCCCGCCCTCACTCAGTAACCCACTTTCAGCTTCCGCATATTAAACATACTTCCGCTTGACCCCGCCCTGTAAACCGGAAGTGACGCAGGGTCGTCTACGCTTAGATTCACTAAAAGTCTTCCGTAAAGTCTTCAAAGAAAATAAAAACGATCTCGAAATATATATAATAAAATATTATATAATGTAATAAAAAAAACACATTTAAGACATTTAAAAAAAAAAATAAAACAATTCATAACCTGTGACCACTAGATGGCGGATCTGCAACGTATTTGCAACCTATGCGCGTTGTAGCAGGGATTCAACATATCTTTATATCTAACGCCCTCTAGTGGAATAACATGTAAAGCAATCATTCCCCCCAAAACGACAAACTTACAAAGACATATATATATATATATTTTTTTTTACAGTGTTGATGTGTAGAACGTTCCACACATCTATACTGTAAAAAAAATATATATATATATATATATATATATATATATATATATATATATATATATATATATATATATATATATATATATACACACTTCTACATTCAGGTGCTTGCCTTTAAAAATAAAATTATAAAGTGTACATGTGTAGTGCAGTTATTTTCAGTCAAAACTATACATTCACAATTTTCAAGTGTATATCTAGTTTATTGACTGTAAGTAGATGGTTGTTGATAACCCTTGTCACAAAGCAGCTTCACGGAAATCCGGTTGTAGATTTCGATCCTCATGGAGCAGGACAGAGGAAGCAAGTATGTAACAAGGAAAAACTTCCTTGACTAATTTGAGTAAAAATCGTCAACAGGAACCAGACAGCAGGGAACCCGTCCTCTTCTTTGTGACTACAGATATTGGGATAAGATTCGAAACCATTACATTATGTCAATAGAAGTCATGAGCCGAGCACAAGACAAGTCTTATACTATAGTCACATCTACCGTATACTATCCAAATGAGATCTAGGCAGAAACACTAGCAGTTCATTCTCACGGTTTATTTTCTCTTTGTATTAACAGTGACATCACTGTTAGCACAGGGTGACACCGTGAAGGAAGGAAGCGGACACTTCTCCTGAAAGGAAAGGAGAACCAAAGGAAAACAATGTGAACCTGTAAGAAAATGCTAAATCAGCAGATAGCAGAGGGTTAGAGTTACGTGCATGCTCTTCCACTTGACTTCTTTTAAGCTGCCTTCGTGTTTGAAATAGTCTCAAAACAAATCCAATATATAGGCTTAATTTTATGATTTGAATCAAATCCACTCCAGGAGAATGGTTATGCTCAGTGGTATTTAAAAAAATGGTTATTTTCAGTATTTAAAAATATGAATGGCGTTCCTGGGAGAGAAGCATTTCAGACATGAAAAAGGCAGTCGGCGTATCATGGCTCTGGCGTACTGAGAAGTTCACTCTACATGAACTTCTCCTCTTGATGGTATCCAAGCACTTGTGAAACACTGGGGTAAGTGCATTAGTGTAGAGAAATAAAGGAAGGTTTTACTCTCATTAACCAGAAACTAAAGGGCACAAACACACTCACTCACACACCCAATTCCACTCTATGGGCAATTTGGAAACACCAGTCGGCCTGCACTGCATGTCTTTGGGATTGTCAGAGGAAACCGGGGTACATGGAGAAAAAAACCAAGAAACACCCAAAATACATACACAGAACAGAGATGAGATCTGAACCCCAATCAGGGAGGTGTGAGGCAACTGTGTTTATCCACTATGCCAACGTGCTTGATTAATAGTGACGTGTTCATGTCATGGAACACCCGGGAAACATGTAGATGCTTATAAACAGTCATTTACTCATTAGTCTTTATTTATCTCTCTCTTGAATTTAATATGACAAATATATATATTATACTGTATATATATAATTCCATAAATTGTTCTCTTTGAGGTACAGCTTTATGTTGAACACCGGAGACTCCTTCCATAACTGTTAAATAAATGTCTCCCTGAACAAAATGTCATCATATCAAAAATGACACACATTTTTAATAGGAATAATAATACATTTAATATATGGATAAAATGTTACAACGAACCTCAATGTTGTTGTTGTTGTTGTTTTTTTTGCTATTAGTTATGATTTAATCCAAGCCTCTGAAAGTGTTCAATATCTGTGTAACAAAAGTGTACTAATGCATCAAAATTGAATTCTGTCCAGATTTATTTGCAATAAAAACTGAAACGCCACGTTCGGTGTGTCACTTCTTTCCACACTCATTCCTCCATCAATCCTCAGATCGACACAGGGCCAGAAGTGCCAGCTGCAGCTCACCTTTGAAATCCTTCTGTAAGTCAGACGACACAAAGGCATCATGAACACACCATGTATACTGGAGCATCATGTCTGTCATTTTTTTAGAATAACTGCCTGGGGTGTGAGATCTGACCTGGATGGTGGAGTAGAGGGAGAGATTAGTCAGCTTTAGGAACTCGACCCTCACCCACAGGAGGTCCTCTTCACTCTGACCCACCATGATGCCACGAACCACTGCGTTTTTCTAACACACACACACACACACACACACACACACACACACACACTTACACACTATAATCACTCTACAACTGATAAAACGGGAAAGATTTTTTAAAAATCAGCCTCCTCACCTTCATGCAGGAGTGTAAGCGCTGCGCCAGGAAGAGCGGCTTGTTTTGGATGGTCTGAGCTGCAGAGACACGCAACATGTGCTTCAGAGACACGAGAATTCTAATAATTACAGTAGCTGTCATATAAGGATGCATTTGCAAAACCAATCAAGCACCATGACGAAACTGTCTCTCATAAAGACAATAGCAGGAAAGCAAGACCAAAACCTACAGTACCTCTGCTGCAGAGGAGAAGTCCATTTCCCTCACAGTTACCAGCCTCAAATAGCGTCCAAACGTTTGACTAGTGCTGTATATATACTTTTTTAAAGCTCATTTGATGAATATGAGCACATGGGAGGCTAATGTTGCGAATGGTATCTTGTATTGCATGCTGAAGTAAGATAAATCTCCATGCTAGCAACTGTAAGCAATAGCATATTAGCAATATTTACCACATAATAGTTGTAAAACTTTTAGTTCATGGCCTTTTAACAGCACCAGACCAACTGTGTGTGTTTTGTGAGAGTTACGTCAGCTAACCGGCAGCTAACCTGGACTTCTTCAGATAGATAGATAGGTAGATAGTTTATTGATGCTGAACGAAATTCAGCTTAATGTTTCTACCACTAAACATCAAGAACAACAAAACGTTTTTATAATTGTGTGTGTTTTTTTAATCAGATTTCTTTATTTTTGTTCTCAGGCTTATTCCCTTTCCTTCTATCCACAAGGTATTAACACAGGTTTTATGCCAGAGCCCTTGCTGGCATAACCGACCCAATCGGTCTCCAGGCTTGGGATGCCCTGGATCTCCACTGACCGGGTCTACTTTATAGGCACAGGATTAAGGGCCTTGTCCAAGGACCAACAATGGCAATGCAGCAGTTCCAGAGTTCAAATCCCCAACACTTTTACCTGCAACCCAGAGTCTCAACCTCCTGAGCCACAACTACCCCAAATTTATTCCAGAGATGCAGGTTGAATGAGCCTAAGTTGATGATTTATAAGATCCCTAACATACGTGTAAAAGGGGGGTATTTCTGCCATATACATTCAGTTCTTGCTTTCTAATTGGCTAGGAAAGTGCACTTCTGCAACAGGGCACTCTGAGGGAGTTCAATTAACAAGTTACTGACACTGAAACAATGTGGTTGAAAAAAAAAATCTTATTTTAACTTTAAAAAAGCATATAATATATGAACTTAAATTTATTAGCCAAACCTATAACTGTTTAGCTAAATTTCGTCAAGTTCGTTTATAAGAGTCTCCATCTATCCATCTAGGAACCTAGGTACTGTGAAAACCAATGGTGACCATTGTATTTATTCTCATTTGTACGATCATGGGCGGACCTCCTCAATATTCAAACACAATGGGCAATTTAGTCTTTGGTCTGTGGGAGGAAACCCAACAAGCACGGGGAGAACATGCAAACTCCATGCACACAGACCCTACGCGGGAATCGAACCCAGGACCTGGAGGTGCAAGGCGACAGTGCTAACTTTTTTGGTGCTCTCATGAAGACGTTCCCAGGAAAGCAAGGCCAAAACCTACCTCTGCTGCAGAGGAGAAGTTCATTGAGAGTTACCAGTCTCAAATAGTGTCCAAATGTTTGACTGGTGCTGTATATATACGGTACGTTTTTAAGTTCGTTTGATGAATATGAGCACACTGTGAGGCTAATGTTGCTAATTGTAGTAAGATTAGCAACATTAGCCTTACAGTGTGATAATGTTGCTAGTGTTGCTAATTGTAGCTTGCATCCATTGACTTTTTTGGTGCTTGATTGTTTGCTAGCATTCTGTAAGCTGTGCATTTCTAAACTGTTAGCCTTTACAAGCTAAGACCTAAGGTGCAACACCATACTAAAATTTACATTTTATGTTTAAACTGAATTGTAGCCTGACGTTTATGTTTAAGCTGCAGGATAACAAGATGGCAAGCTACTGTAGCAAAGCATGATATAACAATATTTGCTAGTAATGCTAGCTAGATAGCGTCTTTGCAAAATACTTTTATCTGCTCAACAACTACTACTGCTAATAATAATAATAATAATAATAATAATAATAATAAAAGTACAATTTGTCACGGTACACCATGTCACATCCACACCTCAAGCCAAGTGATCACCTGTGACTCCTCTCCACACTCCAGTCCGCTGCTTTCATTTTGCCGCCTCATTCACCGGCTCAGCACACCTGTTCTTCATTTCATTCATTACTCCGCTCTATAAAACTCTTTCACAAACCACCACCTCTTGCCAGATTATTGTGTGCCCTCATGCCCAATTTTCCAGCGTTTTTCACTGCCTTGACTTTTGGATCTCGACCCACGCTCTGTTTCACGGACCTTGCTCTCGCTTCACGTTTTGGATTACTGCTTTTTTGGATTTCTGGATATCGACCATCGCTCACGTTTCATGACCACGAATCAGGATTACGGACTGTATTGGATTTCATGACCTCGAAGCAAGCACGTTCACAACCACGATTATTCCCCGCGGACCTGAGTTGCGTTCAGCGCGCACCGGCTCTTCACTTTCACATTCTCTACGCGAGGCTCGCGCCGTGCCGCTGCATCTCCGCACAGCGGGAGCTTTCATTCACAAAACAAACAGCGCGTTCATCACAGGATAATCGGCGCTATATTCCACACGCGCTCTGCGCTTGGATCCACTACGCCTGTTCGGATCGTGACACAATTCTCATGGTTGCATTTGTGTTAAGAGTTTTTTTGTTGTTGTTGTGTTTTTCAGAGTTAATACCTCTTAGGTGTCACCCCAGAGCTAACCAGAGTTAGCTTTTTTTTTTTTAAAAAGATTTTGGCCTAGTATAAATGGCTATGGGCAAACGTTTCTCTTTAGTCTTTGACCGTTTTATATATTTATTTGATATACTTTTTAACAGATCAGGAGGTGAAACGTGCACAAGTTGTTTCTTTACCCAGAATCCGCAGACCCAGTCGAAGGTCTCCTGAGAAGTGGCTCTGGATGGTTTTATCCACTGGCTCGCATTTCAGATCCTCCAGTCTAGACAGCACTAGTAGAACAGAGTAAAGTCACACTGGGTGCATATTGTAAGAGTTTAGTGCTGGAGGTCGAGTTTGAAGGTGGAGTTCATACCTCTTTTGAGATGGTCAGAGCTGCGTGACGTGAGCACCTGAGTCCAGGGCTCAGGGTTCGCTTTCTTTCCAGTGACAGCCTCACTGAGTTCCTAAACATGTTCACACCAAGACATGATCAGAACATTAACAATGATTATGGCATTAAAAAAACGCAAGGTCAGGGAATTCCTTGGTCGCGCTAGGAAGCACCTTGACATCTTGATCGATGAGCTCAAAATCTATCTTGCCGGACGCGTTCCGTTCCTCCTTCTGTTGATAAGACAATTTGTGTCAACATTCCTTCAAAACGAGTTACTTTTTGTTTTAATCAGACTGTACCTTCAATATGGCCAGCACCAGTTTGGTGAATTCTTTACTGGTCTCACTGATCAGGTCATTCTCCAGATAACGGTTGTACACTGTTGGGCCAAAATTAAATAAAAAATCTCTTATTTTTATGAATTACCCCCCAAAATTTTTGATTAATTTTCTATGAGAGCAACTTTGACAATAGCTCTGACTACAAGGTTTGTATCAAAAAACAAGTTGAAATGATCAATTTCTACTAAATATTAATTTATCTATTACAATTATTCAATTCAATTATAATTTCCCTTGTGTCAACTTAGTGTACACAGATTTGAATACCAAGCGTCTGACTTAATTCATGTTTAAAAACCATGGTGAGGAGACGTTTATTTAGCATTTGTAAAAGGATGACTAGCCGCTATAACATAAGTGATAACAGGAGCTGACATGTTTCAAGCTAACGATCCACAACACTAGTAAAATTAGAATATCAATAATGGACTGGAATTGAACATTTCAGGATGTGCTGTTATAGAAAAAGAATCAACCTCGAGGTTGTAACTGTTGAACAGTTTCACAGCAAAACACGATAAAAGCCGGTTTTGACTTTTATTAATCCTGGCAAATCATTGTTCTCTGAAAAGCAAGAACGTCTATAAGCGTACCATGACACGTATCCACCCCGTTTTTGACGTCATGACCGGCTAATCGCTTCACTTCTTTCTGAACTACAAGCTGTGAGACACAGCGGCTGCCACAAATTAAATGGTCCAACTGATGTACAGAGAATGTTAAAACCGGAAAAAAAAGGAAGTTTACGCTCTATTACTGCTGTGGCAATCGATAATAGCTATGCATCGCTCAACATCTATGATACGATAGGGGATGTCTGCCGGACACCCAGTGACTTGGTGCACAAATGGACAGAGCATACCTGATGATAAGAAGCTATAAACAGAGACTGAAGTAAACGGAAATCAACCAACATAATATTGACAGTAAACCGCATTCTTAAATAACCACAAACACAACTACAGGCTATCAATAGTGGCGAAACTGTGGGGGATGGAGTTATAGCTTTTTGCGAAATCAGACCAAATTCACACTTATATAACCAAAACAACTGAACATAATATTTCACCATTCGTGCTTGTCTAATATAATTGTGACTCGAGATCTGCATGGAGCCTTATCTATCAGTCCGCAAGACGTTTAGCTTTGTTTGAAAAACCCGTTTTTCAGCTTATCCTCAACTTATCTCATTTCGCTGTCAAACTGTTCGGCTACTCCTCTTGAGTAATCCGTTTCCTACAACAGGACATGCTTGCAAGTGCTTTATTCTTACAATATACATAATTCCAGGACTCCATCAGTGTTTCTTACTTTCACGGTACGCTATAGTGATATCTCGGAGCTGAGCTGGCGATCTCGTGCACAAGACCTCCATAAGTGCTTCCTCGTCCGTGCCGACACCCTGCAAGCATTGTTTCTCATGAATGAATCTACTCTTTGATAACCAGATTAACATCATTGCATCATTGATCTTTCATAACAGCGCGTCCCAAAACACTCAGATCAGTGATTCTCAGGGCCCGGGTTGAGAACCACGGTCTTAGAGGATGCACGAAAGCTTCAAACCTCCATAGACTGTCGAAGGCGGTGAGAGTCAAAGCGATCTGGAGTCATCATGAGAGCCAGTAGAAGCTCCTGCACAGCACCTGACAGGCCTTTCTTTAGAGCGGCATTCAGATCCTGAAGGAGGAAACAAGACAAGGAAAAAGGTAACATAATTCATTGCAATAGAACCAGTTTTCATCATATCTTGATCAGGATGTACAGTAAATGAAAAAAAAATGGAGGGAATGGAGAAGGTGATAAAGTCACCTTCGATCTGAAAGGGAGAGGCTGAATTGTTCTTTCTGAGTCTGTCTTAAAATGGAGGTGCACACAAGAACAAGAAGAAGGGCGTTCAACTCAAACCGGGACGTTCTCGTGACATTTGTACTGAGAAAACTTGATGGTGTCCAAGCACTAGTGAATCGCTGGGATAAGTGCATAAGTGTAGCAGGGGATTATACAGAGAAATAAAGTTCTCATAACTGTATTCTATCTCGCTGTAATATCAAAAGTCCCGGTTTTGACTTGAACGCCCTTTGTACATATATTTGCTGCATCGCTGAAGAACAATAAAATGTTTCAGAAAAAAAATTCACTCTTCTTTTTTGTGAAATTAACAAAATGAAAAGAAACGCAGTTTGTCGTGCCTCTGACCGATCAGATTTGAGTATTCCATAGTGCTGGGTGTTAAAACCCTTACTACCTTTTTTGTTTGTTCCTGGTAGGCCGAAGCGATGCTCTGTCTTTGCGCGTTGGTCCTGTTAGTAAGGATCTTGATCAGGGTCATCACGTCAGCATCTAACACACAACACACACGACATACATATATACATACATAAATACATACATACATACATACATACACACTCTAATCAGCTATGACTTAAGGAAGGTGATATACAGTACAGTATTTTAGTCCAGTATTGTGTGTATTGCGTCTATTACTATGAATTTATTAACTGGATGATGTAGGATCATACTTTTCTTATCCAGGGCGGCGTGAATCTGACGTGCATCCAGATGTGGATCAAAGGGCATATACGGACGTACAGTCCCAAGAGTTCCCCACCACATCTGGAACGAATGAGTATAACTGCTTCATCAAGATTATACATGAAATTGATCCTTGCATGTTAAAAAAAAGGAAAGCAGGGTACATACAGATTCTTTGGCTGGAAAATACTCAACAGTAATTGGTTCACTTCCCATGTCTGAGCAAGAAGCAGATTACCAGCGCTAATAAAAAAAATAAAAAAATAAGAGTCAGTTTAAAATTCTGATTAGCAACTTTCATAATCAGGAACAAATTATAATAATAATAATAATAATAAAAAAATATGCAAACAATATTCTTGTTAGTCCAAATATGGTTAATTATCTAAGATGTGTTTCTAATCTGAAGGCTAAAATCTAGCTAAAATGTAAGCTAAGCTCATCGCTACCGATTAGATTTGTGCTAACCTGAACGGCATCGCTGTACAATGGTTGTTCAAGTCATAACAGGGAATTTTGATTGCACAGATTAACCGAACGCAGTTATGAGAGTAAAAACTCCCTTTATTACTCTATATAATCCCCAGCTACACTAATGCACTTATCCCAGTGTTTCACTAGCGCTTGAATACTTTCTCAGTACGCCAGAGCCATAATCGGACTGCCTGCTTCAAGTCTGAAACGCCGGCCTCCCGGGAACTCCTTTAATGGCCCGAAAATGTGGGAATGGCTTGGAGTGGGATCAGGACTGTACGGGGGATGTCGCAAAAAAAAAAACTTCGAACTAAGCTCCTGTAATGTGCAAATGATGTGTGTGTGTGTACAGTTCCTACAGACAAATTCTTTCGTTTCTTTTCGTTTCACTCACTGAATGTTCGCGCCTCGGCCAGGATCGCCTTTACAGTACAAACGTACTGCTTCCTTTAAAGCTTTTGCACCGTTCAGATGTTTTACTTGGGCTAAGAGTCTCATCATTGTGCTGTGCTTGAAGTCTTTTATAAACATCAATCACTTTCATTCCCAGAAAATTCATCACAAGTCCTGGTTTGACTCGAACACCCCATATACATAGAAATTTATGAATGCGTCCAAATTGAATAAACATCACTACTTTGTGTCACGCTGAAGGAAATACTTATTGCGTCCGTATTTGATTTGCAACTCGTTTTCTTGTTCAATTCATACAGTTTGAGATGCTTTTCAGCTCGTCACAGTCGTACAGAGTGACTACTCCAGGCTTTCTGTTTAAATCAGTCGAACTCGTCTGGTCGTTCTTATCTAACCTTTCTCATCAACGAGGCATTTCGGCAAGTAGAACTGCACGCATTCTGTATGAAAAGCTGTGTAGAAACGTTTCCATGCCACGCATAGCGTTACTGAGATTGCATCGTCCGGGTCTGAATACTGAGTGCAAACATGGATAAAAAAAAAACTGCATTTCTCAGCAGCAGTCCAGACTCGGATCTTTATCATAGTAGTAGCCTATGGTGAGAAAAATATTCTGATATTCTATGATATACTGTACTTGTTGAGGTGTTTTTATAAATGTTACCTAAATGATCGGTAGTTTTTAATATCAATTGTATTAGGCACTTTTTATCAGTATTATTATTATTATTATTATTATTATTATTAGGGGAATTATTTCTTGTGCTGTTTTAATGATATTATCATTACTACAAGTTTATCAAGAAACCAAAAGAAAGACTTTTGTAATTATTAATTTTTATGATTATAAACTTAATAATAATAAAAATATTTTATTGTCAAACTAAATTCTTACTTAGATTCCAAATTTGAAAGATTTTTTAATTATTATGATTAAGCCAGTAAAAGAAACCCACAGGCCACTTACTGAAAGTAAAGAGTGTCAGGGTGGAGTTTTCTCCTCGGCTGTGAGCGATCCTTCACCTCTCCGCTTCACCTGAACTTCACCGACTGTTGGACTCGACTCTAGTCATCCTCTTCCGTTTGCTGATAAGGGCGTGCTTTCAGACACCGCTCTCGTCAAATATTTTCTCTCGTCTTCAGCTATTGGCCGAGGCACGTGAGGCTCGGCTCGAAGGCTTGGCCGTGGTCAAGTGCAGTCGTGCAGAATAGACAGCCATTGTTTTTTTTTTTGTTGTTGTTCCTCATATCACAAGAGATCCACCCAGATAGAATTATCTACGGAGCAGCCAGTAAAAACCATGGTGTCATATAGACGTGTCCTGAAGGAATTCTGAGCCCTCCTACTGACTTTTCTTCTCCTCACAGCTTCAGTGTTAATGCTGAAATGATGATTTTTACACTGAGGTTTTCTTTCACTTTGTTCACCTGTAACTGACTTCTTTTGTATCATGAAAAAACTAAATATCGATTTGTAATCATTTCTATGCAAGGTTCATTCAAGACAAACCGGGACTTTTGATGGACTTTTGCAGAATAGCAGAACACGGTTATGAAAGTTTAAAACCTCCATTTATTTCTCTATATGATCCCCTGCTGCACTAACGCACTTATCCCAGAGTTTCACTAGTGCTTGTATACTATCAAGGTAGAAAGCCATGATCTGACTTCTGAAACACTGGCCTCCCAGGAACTCCTGAAATAATTGGGGTGTACGAGGGACGTGGCAATAACTCCCAGACGAGTTCCTGTAACGTGCAATGATCGCGTGTACGGTTCACATAGACAGATGCATCTCTTCTACAAGTTATCGACAAGTTATTTGTCCATTTTCAAGTTATCAGCAGTTCCACTCTGAATGCCCCGGAGCCACCTTTCAAAATCATGTTAAAAAAATGTGCATTATTCAATTGTTTTACCACAGCTAAGAGTCTCATCACCATACTGCGCTTGAAGTCTTCTGTAAACGTCAACCAGCTCTACGGCTTTATTGACCAGAAATTTCACCACAAGTCCTGATTTGACTTGAACTGCCCTTGAAATTTATTATTCATACAAATTTCTCCCCCATAACCCACGTCAATGTGATTTATTCTCATTTGCTTTTTGCTTATGATGCACACTAGATTGAATTTGATCAGATTTTTCATTATTTTAACAAAAATATGCAAAATAATGTTATTTATTTTCTGTTTTTTTTTTATTATTCTTTTTACAAAGTGTGATTTCCTTTCACAGGTAAATTTTTTTTACATGATTTTTTAAAATTAATTTTTCATGTGGTAGTTTTGGACATGATTTAATTTTTACTTGAAAATTTATGTAATTTTTTATATGATTTTCCTATTTTATCAAGTTAATATTATTATTATAACTATTATTATTATGCAAATACCCCCCCCCCCCCCAAAAAAAAAAAAAAAGCGAAAATGCCATTTATCCCAATTGATTGATTTCCACATATTGCATTTTCAGGACATTTTAATCACAGGTTAAGGGCAAAAAAATTTTTTTTTGGTCCATTTACTGCTTTTAAATTATTTCAATTTAGCTATAAAACATTATTGAGCTAGCTACCTATTTAAAATCTTATCTACATTAAACTCTGATTACCAGCTACCATGATATTCAACAAATTCCTTGAATCCTTGTATATTTCCTAACATACAAAAATCTGAACGTTCTGCATTTTAATTGCGGTAAAGTGCTTCAGCGTCACACCCGCGTTCGTGAGCCACACAAAGATAAAAAGACAACAAAGACAAGAATTTGGTAAATCCTACAGTATATTTCAACAGCACAATGCCAACAAGCAGGTAAGTTCAAGTAATAAAAACAATAAAATTACAACATAAAAGTCTTAAAAAAAAGAAAAAGATACAAGGTTTACACTAAGATACAAGGTCTTTCTTTTGAGCTTTTTGCCCTTTTTTTTCCAAAACATTCCAAATATTTATACAGATACATAATATATACAAAGTACAGAAAAAACCCTTCATTGACCAGTAATGAGTTTCAGCTAGTCCGTCTACTTCAGTACAACGACGCAGGATGAAGTGGATTAAAATGCTGATTATGAGCTGATGGATCATACCACTTATTGTGTCTTGGGGGGGTGGGGGGGGTATGGGGGGGGGGCAATCGGGAAGGATGGGGAAGATGGGGAGAGTAAGAGTATGTATATCTGATGTCTTGCATGCATTACCAAAAAAAATGTACTAAACATGATCACTGTCGTCTAATCTATAGAAGAGCGTATAATTTATGATTTCCATTACTAACTGCCGAACGAACTTTGGTCTGCTTTTATTAAATATTATTATTATCGTCTGTTTTTTTTCCTTCCTTCGATTATTGATCAGTCATTTTTGTGAACTTCTCTAAACGTCACATTCTCGACAACAATCACAGAGCTGAAACGTTTTTTTGCATATAAAAGTATAAAAATTTTGCCTAAAACGTCTTTTTTTTCCTCCGTTAACGACTTCTATAAATTATTTTACGATGTCCATGTTTGCACATGGGTTCATGTTTATAAATGATGAACATACAGTACATGATTTCATCATGATTCCATCCATCTTATCTATTTCTTCTTTTTTTCTACCTTCAGCCTCCTTTTTTTTTTTTTTTTTTTAAACTTCAGTCATTTCTACTAAACAGTAAAAATTATTATAAACGAGAGAGTTCCGTGCACTTAGTGCTAGGACCCTAAAGAAAGGCAGGCAGTCGTAGGCTACAGTTCATGATAGAAGAGGTTATTCTGAGATAAATTATTATTAAGACAAATGTTGCTCGAGTCCATGAGTATAAAGGCAAAAGACAAAGTCCTTAGAATCCTTCTTTCTCCGCTTCGCTTCAAAAATCTCGTCCTTGAGAAGCCTGAGAACGTTTTTTTTTTCCTTCTCGTCTCCTCGAGCGGAGCCGTCGTGTAGCGTTTTTGTATGCAGGGAGTTCGGACTGGTACCCGGTGTTAACTGTGACCGGAGTCGCCGTCTGGAGCTTCGCTTATACACTCGCTCTCTTCTGGGATGTCCTGCAGATCTACAAACACACACACACACACACACACACACACACACACATAGAAACATGAAACCATCAGTGATCAAAGGTAGTGGGTGCGTCTCAGTTTGTGTGTGTGTGCTGTGTTGTGTCTGTGTTGTCATCCTTCAAAAGATAGAGGTGAGTGTATGTGTACATGGAAGAGCGGGTTAAATATTGACGGAGAATAGCAGCACCCACCCAGAGTGTAAACAGAAAGAACGATAAAGAACTTTCAGACACACCTACACACACACGCACGCACACACTGATGGGAATGAAAACATGATGTATCTGTGTATATAAAGACTTCCTTATTAATCTTTATAATTAACATTTGCCTAAAGACCATCCTTTAGCCTTTGCCTTTACACTATCTGCTAATTCCAGTGGGAGGATTAAGGTTTTTTTCGAACGATATTCTTCACACTGAATACTTCACTCCTCCCCAGCGCTCACCTCTGGGACTGTCCGAGCGTGGCGAAATCCGAACTTCTTCTTCCTCTTCGGAGTCTTCTTCCTCACTTCCCTCCTGAACGCCGTCTAACTGGTCCGCTTCCTGACAGGCCAGCGGGGCGAGGGGGATGTGGCCCCCGTCACTTCCTCTCCGCTGAGGGATGAGAAAAGAAAGGCTGTTAAAGCCATGCACGTCACAGTAACCAGAACACGCGATATGCAGCATCTCAAGGGGAAAAACACACACAGCACACTAAACTAATTACTGACCAGATCAATTCAAAGGGCAATACTCCACCTAATAGCCTACTGATTCAAGAGAAGTTGTTTTGATTTAGCATGACTATTTCTCTGTATTAACTCAATTATTCACCTTAATGTCTCACTATGTTACCTTAAAGTCTTGCCATTTCACCTTGTTAACTCACAGTCACTGTTATGACTCACTATGTCACCTTAATGGGGTCAGTGATTAGGGCATTGGTCTACAGTTTCGGAAGAACCCAGGTTCAAACCCCACAACCACCAAGTTGCCACTTTTGGGCCCTTTACTGAAATGTGTAATGAGATAAAAATGTAAGTTGCTCTGGGTGAGGGAATCTGGCAAATGCCTGAATGTAAAATGTTAATGACTTAGGATGTCACCTTAATGACTTGCCTTTTCACCTTATTAATTTACTGCCACCCCAGTGACTCGCCATGTCACCCCAGTCAGTGACTCGCCATGTCACCTCAACGACTCATTATGTCACCTCAATTATTCTCGCTTTGTCACCCCAGTGACTTGCTATATTACCCAAATGAATAGCTATGTCACCCCCAGTGACGCGCCACGTCGAACCCAGTGACGCGCCACGTCGAACCCAGTGACGCGCCACGTCGAACCCAGTGACGCGCCACGTCGAACCCAGTGACGCGCCACGTCGAACCCAGTGACGCGCCACGTCGAACCCAGTGACGCGCCACGTCGAACCCAGTGACTCGCCGTGTCACCTCAATGACTCACCACGTCACCTCAAATGACTCATTATGTCACCTCAATTATTCACAATGAAACCTTAATGACTCGACAGTTCACCCTCAACTCCTGTCACCATTAACGACTGGCAGTTACTGTAATAACATGCTATTTCACCTTAATGACTCTTTATTGTTAATCACGTTAATTAATTGCTATTTTACCCTGACAACGGGCTCTCACCTCCATAACTCGCTATTGTCAACTTAACAATGCTTTATTTAAACCTTTATCACCTTAATGACTCGCTCTTTCACCTCAAAAACTCACTACATCACCTTAGTACTTGCTTTGTCATGTTAGTGACTCAGTTTCTTACTTTAATGACTATGTCAGCTTTATGGCTCAATATCGCACTAAATGACTTGCTATGTTGCTGTAATAGCTTGCTATTTAACCTTAATACAACAATAACGGTAACAATAACTGAACATAACATAAGTTGTTGTATGTTGTTTTTTATTCTTTCTCCATAAACATCAATTTAAAAAGAATAATCAAAACTCTCTGTAATTCATCTCTTAATCTCTGAATTGTAAGAACACACACAGACGCACACACACACTAAGCGCTCACCTGTGAGGTTGTTGAGTCCGTGCTGTCTCGTCTGTGCGTGCCCTGCAGCTCTCTCAGCTGCGCCTCCATCTGCGCCCTCGCCCGTTCGCTCTCCCTCAGCCGGGCCTCGAGCGGGCGCAGGCGACACACCTCCTCATGCATAAGGGTGTAGTGTCTCTGCAGCAGGGCCTGATCGGCACCCACCCCGTGCGCCACGCCATCCATCAGGGCGTTACCCGACAGCGAGCGGCTCAGACGCAGAGGGGCGGAGCCGAGAGGGCTGGGGGTGGAGGTGGTCGGAGTGGAGCAGGAGGTGGAGGTAGAGCTGTCTCGCATACACAGCTCCAGGATGGAGTCCTGTCTGATCACTGCTGCCTAAAGACAGGATGGAAGGTGAGAATTTCACACTGATCTAGAGGGAAAAAAAACCACGAGATCTCGCGTATCTCATGAGATAACTGCTGCACTGTCTCTCAGACTGACCTGTAGTGCGTGGAGATGCGTGCTGAGGTTTACGAGTCTTTGGCAAACTTCCTAAAAAAATGTTTTTAAAAAGGCAAAAAACACCAATTTGGACAGTGAGAAATTTTGGACATTGCTAATAATTGATAAATTATTATTTAAAAAATTGATAGACACAAATCTGTACCTCACTGGACGTTCTGTCCTGCAGCTGGTTACCGTTTCTGTCCTGCAGAAATAAAAGAAATGTTCTGAATTATTTAGGAACATCAAACATGGGTTTTATGGTGTCGGTGGTTCTGAAAAGTTCTTCTTCCAAAGTACGGACAACTTTCGAACTAGTCAATGAGACTGAATTGTAACCTTAACATCCATAATAATGATAAGAAGAAAAATCTCCACCACATTCAGGAAGGCCCGAGAGATGCCGGACGATCCCCTTGGACTGGAAAAATAGTCGCTTTGTCAGTTCTGAGATAATTTTACCTCAGAACAGACAAAATGAACATTTTTCAGCAAACAAAAAAAAAATTCTCTCTGATCGGAATTATTCGGTACTGTTTTGTCCTAGAGGTGTGTAAACTTTCGCACGCATGGGTAGAGTGATTGTGTCTGGAGTGTCTTACTTTTTGCGACGTACTGTTCCCTTCGTGACTTCCGTTTACCGAAATCGTCTCTCCATCTATATTTCAAAGAAAAAAGTGGAGTCCATTAAAAAACAAAAACAAAACAACAAAAAAATAAATACATATATATATTTTAAATCATTAATAGAATAATTTCTATTGTTATTGTGATGCGAAAGATGAAAGACTTACTGCTCACTGGCGCCTCCATGTGGTTCTGGTCAGTACTGGTACTGCAGGAATGAGGAAGCTCGACGCTGGAGCCGAGAAGCAGTTCGCTCAATCTGTCCACTAGATTACAACAAAATAAAAAATGAAATCGAAAAGTGAATTAAAACTCCCATAATTGTACAATTTGTCTATGTTTAAAAAAAAAAAAAAAGACTTAATTTATGATGTCGGACCTTCAGCGATGGCATTGTTGAGGAGTTTCTCGGCCTGGGGTGCGTGCGGCGTGTCGGCTCTGAAGACGTTCCGAGAGCTGGTGGGCATTGTGATTTCTTGACCTCCAGTGACCTCTGCCAGGTCAGAAAACAGGGTCACGCGCTCCTGTAGGAGTTCTAGGACTTCACGGTCTTTCTGCTGAATATCAGCTGAAGACGAGAGAGAAAAGAAAATACATATAGAAATGAGGTGAAGGAATTCTGGAATTGATGATATAAGCTGAAATTATCCCAAAAATTCAGACTGTAAGACTAAACACATCAGATGTTTATGTGGCTGATGGCGTAATTTCCGAGTCTGAAGTTAAGATATCAGGACTGACTCATATTTCCCACTGAACATTTTTCTCCTGGGTCCGAAAACAGGAACTGTGTTAAATGCGGCGTTAAACTAGATTTCCCATCACGTAATGTTTTTTTTTTTCAGTAAACACGACTCGTCTTGACACCGACCTCTGAGTCTACGCATGAGAGCTTTGTCCTCCGTCTCAATCAGAGGAAAATCTTCTCTAGAGGGACATCTGCGGAAGAGGAAAGTTTGAACCGTTAAAATATGGACGTACAAAACCTTTTTAAGCGTAAAATCTTTTAAAAATCCCTCTGTGTATATGTTACGGCAGGATGAAATCAGATGAAGTGTGGGTAACTGACCTGCTCACGGCCTGCTGGATGATTTTCATCCAGTTGTTCCGGTCTTCCTTGGAAGCGCCGTGCAGCTCGTACATCTCCGGAGGGGTGGAGTCACTGATGAGGAACATCCCTCGCTCCTGATTGGCTATGTCTCTGACGATCAGGTTCTGGAGCGACAGCACCGAAGGCTTGTCCTTTACAGAGAGAAGAAGAAAAGCAGACAGGACGTTTTTGGTTTGTTCTGCATATTATAAAAAAAAATCCTCGTTTAAACAGCGAGGCGAAACAATCTCCAGGTTTTCCGAGCCTTCACTCACCAGACAGGGGAAAAAATATTTCTGGTCTTTTTCCTGCATGAACACCAGGATGTCCGTCATCAGCAGGACCTGGACGTCTGCGAAAATAAACAGCGATACTGAGAAACTCTAGCTCACAATCAGGCTTCCTTAGGAATGACAGAAGTATAACAGCCCGGACATTCCTCAGAGCAAAATAACTGAACAGAAACTTGTTGCAAAAAAATGTTTTATAATTTTTCTGAATTGAGAAAAAAAAATAATAAAATCCTTACAGCATTTACTGTACAATGCTTGAAAATTCCGGTTATACTATAAGCAATTAAAGTATATAAAATTCAATATTAACATTAAACAGCTGTTCAAAAATATTCTCAAGTGTTAAAAATTCCATCTCCATTATTATAAAACCTCACAAATTCAGGTAGAAAAAAAAATTCAGGTCTTCAAATCCCGTAATCGCTATATATTCAAAGCAAAAAGAACCGCCGCGCTCTTTTTGCTCAGTTCATGTATTTCAATATTTCCAGACACTTTGAGAAACTTTGCCACCAGTATACTTACTACCTTTCAGTCTGGATCCCTGTGAGGTTTTTAACAGCAGCGTTCCCTCGTGGAGGAGTCTTCTCCGGAGCAGTTCCCCGCCTCGGAACACTCCTCCGCCCCTCACCTCGGTCTCAGCGCGGGGGTCCAGGCGGGCCCGGATCTCCTGCAGCTTCTGGGTCAGCTCCAGCTCCTGCACCTGCTGATCCACAGAACTGAGGAGCTCACGGATCAGAACCAGCGCCTGCGTCAGAGACTCGGCTTCCTCTTCGCTACCTGTGATCAGAAACAAAGCGCAGAGATCTGATTAGGCACAACGTCTTTAAAGTGGTTCAAGTCTGAATGAATTCAACCATACTGTGGTATAAAAATTGAATAGTAAGTATAATAACCTTTTGTGTTATCCAGGATGCGCTGGATCAGCACTGGGTACTTGGTGATGCGCTGCGTGACCAGCAGGATGCATTCTTGGACTCCGTGGCGACGGAGGAGCGACCCTCTACTCACTCGCTGTTTAGAGAAAAAAAAAACCTTCGTTCATAAAATTCAAAGAACTGTTTTTTCTTTCTTTCAATTTCCTCACTCCTCACCCGGATGAAGTTTTGGAAGCGTTTGTCGCGCGCCAGCAGCTCCTTGTAGAGCTTCACGGCTTTCAGGTGCCGGCTGCAGAACTCGGCGTAGCACTTGCGCATCTCATCTGCGTTCTGGCCTGAAAACTGGACGACGAGAACACGCACGCGGGTGAGAAACGTTCTTCCGTCTGGGGTGTGTGTTAAGAGCGACCCGAGGTCATGTTACGCTCACCTGCTCCACCAGGACGTCCCCGAGCTGCTGGATGGTGAAGTTTTTGCCACTCCCCGGCGCCAGGCTGTGGTTCCGTCGGCTCAGGAGCTGGCTGACGAAGCGGGAGTGCAGCGCCACCAGCTGGTCGAGGCACGGAAAGACGGCGTGCGCTACGCCCGGCTCGAGCATCACCTCCTCTAGCATGCCACGCCGGAACACGCCCTCCATGATGCGCAGCGTTCGCACGTGGTGGAGCTCGGTCTGGATCAGCTCTGTCGTGAAACGGATGCGTTAGTTTTAAGGCGCCGTCTGTTACTTTGACGTCATCTGATGAGGAGATACTACAGGTGCTAGGTGACTAGACTGACTGACCATAGATGACGTCTTGCCTCTTGATCACGTCTTTGCGGTGAGTCTGCAGGTAAGACGAGTCCACCGCCAAACTCCACGAGTCTGCCTCGAAGTCCCGGCCCTCCCTCTCCAGCTCCTCCAGCATGGAGGCGTAATACACCTCCCCTGTGAGGAGAGAAATGCCAGGATGAGCATCCTGACAAAACGTGCGTTATGATGAAAACCAGACAGTCTTCTGTCTCACCGTCATCGTTCAGAGACTCCATGGACATGGCTCTGTTCCTGAAGTTCAGCGAGTCCGTGGACTGAGACAGGATTCGTCTCAAACCCAGCGGAGAGTCGTCGTTCAGATTTCTACAGACGCACAATGACCGGAATGCTTTAAGACGGGTTTATCCAGTGCACTCGTACAGAAGAGCAGAGAATGAATCGGAATTTACAGCTAGAATAATTTAAGACTTGAAGCAAAAACAAATCCTCCTAGATTGTTTGGAAGTGCAAGTGTTTGTTTTTGTGTCTTGTTTTAAAATTTCTTAATATGATAAAGAAAGACACGCGGTTTTGTCAGTCGCTCACCCTGCGATGTTGTTGGTGGAGACGCTCTTGCTGAGAGACAGCGTGGAACGTCCTCTCCGGGACCCGAGGATGGACTGGCGCAGGCTGTCGGAGGGGTAGATGGCCGAGCTCGGACGCTCCTTGATGATGGGAGCTGAAAGACGAGAAAAAGGGAGACAGGAAAAAAAAACAAAAAAAAACAAAAGAGGTTAATCGAATAATAAAAAATAAAAAAAATGAAAGAGGTTGATCGAGTTGACATGACAAAAATAAATAAATAAATAAAAAAAGACAGTGTGAGATGCTCAACATAAGATAAAACTGAAGAATCTTATGATACATCTGTATATTGAAACCATTTGTGGGAAAAAAATTATGTGGGGGATGTTAGAGATGGTTTTTGGAATTTGCGTGCATTTGTTTGTGCGAGCATCACGTAAAAACTACTGAATGAATTTTAATGGGGTTTTCACCGATGTGACTAGCTGCGCCAGTGACTTTATTTGTGTGACTTAATTTTAGAATTGTATAATCATCACAAATCGACAGACGTACTTTAACTGAACAATACATTTTAAAATACAAGTGAGCACTCATAAGCGTGTATATTAAAAAATGTTCAGCGCCATCTACTGAGTTTTAGAATTAACTAAAGCTTTCTAAAATTTTCTAAAAAAAATAAAATTTTCAAAAGTAGCATATTTTTTCTTCCCGTTTGCAGACTGCGTTGAAACGAAGCCTATATGTTACCTCAAGCTCGGCCAAACACACCAGTGGAAACCCCATTAAAATAGTTTCAGTAGTTTTTACGTGATGTGTGTACAAACAAACCGACAAACAGATTCTTGATGTGTCATCCCATCTTTACTTCATCTCAAAATCCAACAGATGGCGCTGTACATTTTTTAAAATACTCGCTTATGAGTGTGGAATTAAATTCCATGCGGTGAAATTGCAGGCACATCTACTAGTTCATAATGAATGTGTAATTAGTTATTTTCGTGAAAGAGATATAAATTTCTTTGTAATGGTGGTGTTCGCACTCTCTCAGTAAAGTGCCAAGTTGATTATTATATTTTTCTCCACGGCTTGAAAACAGGATCTTAATCAGCAATGAGATTTTTAACTTCCTTAAGCGACCCCTAAATATTATATAATAATAATAATAATAATAATAATAATAATAGTAATTAGCGCAGCACGTTTCTACAGAACCCTGTACAAAAGGCGAGGTGAGGCAAGATCGCGAGGAACTGACTCATCTTCCGTTTAAACTGGACTGGACGTCTTTTTGAAGATAAAGGACCAAAAAAAATGTCATTATGATAAGGAGTGAGTAGAAGATCCTGTTTAACCAGTGCAGCCTGGTATCTCAAACCAGTTCGGATCCGTGTGTGTGTGTGTGTGTGTGTGTGTGTGTGTGTAAGAGGACTGAGCAACCAGTAGGAGACAGTATCGCTCCTCTTGCTGACAGAGGTTTTAAACCCTGTGAGCTCAGTAGGGAGGAGATAAAAACAACAGAACACGAGAAAAGCGTATGGTTCAGGAAGAAAAAGGGGGGACGGGGACGGGAGGCGCTTACTTTTGGTGCGGAGAGCCACATTCTGAAGAGCTGAACTGTTTCTTGCTCCCAACTTCTGCTGCTGCAAGAGCCAGAAAGATCACCTCAGTCTTTATATATTAATAAAATACATATTTACATTGTTTTCCTATAAATATACATGAATATAAATAAACTGATATGTATAAATGAATAGTACAGATGGGAACAGCAAATGATGTATCACCACACTGATGCTCCAAAATTTATATATAGTTTTATATTTACAAAAAAAAAAAATTGCATTTAGGTGGTAAAATGTTGCAGTTCCTCTATAATGCTACAGGTGGCGCTATCTAAAGTAGTCACACATCGGCAAGCAGAACAGCATCCTGTGTTGCATCCACGACTTAGTTGCTAAGGTTTTTTTTTCTTTTCTATAACAAAATCTAAAAAAAAATTTATATCGAGTTTCTCAGAGCTGTTTTCCGCCGTATTGGACTGTGAACTCTTTCCGAAATTAGGATTATTCACCATCAGGGCGACTTTACAGGACAGACGTTTTCTATCACCGTGCTCCCGGACTGATTCACTGAAATCGGTGAGACAGACTTTATGACATATGAAATTATGATATCAATTTACATTTTTAGTTTGACGCATAAGAAGGACGAGCGAGTTATCTTACACTTAGACGTCTGAAGTATAAAAAGTGGTAAAATAAATAAATAGAAAATCAAAGAACTGGTCATACTTTTAGTCGGTCTTTGGCATTTTAAAAGGGTTCGCTATCAGGAAATTTGAACATCATTTTATTTTAAAAATGAAATTTCTTCTTCTTTTTTTTTCATTTTTGGGAAAAAATTGAAAGAAAAAAATCTGTACTGCAATCCTGGTGTATGGTGGGATACCTTTTTTTTTTTGAGGACAGGAAAGAATAATAAAAAAAAAAAACAATTTGTGTAATAGCATTAACATTCTCTCCCATTTATGGAGCCTAGCAGCTATTTAGGGTGATGTTTAGCTTTCTGTGCTAACTAGTGAGCTGTATCGGATGGTCTAATGAATTCCGCATTCCTGGCTGCGTCTCGTACCTTCTGCTTCATTTTAGCGCAGTTGGCCAGCGTGTCTCGGCACCGGTTGTGGATGGTGACGTTGCAAGCTGCAAAACAAAAACAACAAGAATTATGGATTATTACACGCAGAGAGAACTTTTACATGTTAACAAATCAATGCCAGAAAAAAAAATCTGCAGTGTGTATTGCTGATGTTAAGACGGGTTTAATTTATTATTATTATTTTTTTTAGAATTCTGGAGCTCTTTAGAGATCACATTACAGACAGTGTAAATACACCATAAATCTGTTTGGCCCCAAAAATACAAAACACACATAAATCAAACCAGAGGATCGGAAAGTGAAATGGAATTTTGCTGAAGATAATCAGAGCACAGGCAAAATGAGGGGATTTATTGTTTGATACTTGATCTATGAACGTGTGTCACATGACTGTCATTAATTATGATGTAATCAAACACAATGAAACGTGTGATACTGTCCGAGTGTGCAAGTGTGTGTAAGTGTGAAGAAAATCACTGGTTTCTCCAGCTTGCCTACACTCCTGATACCTACAAGCTGCACTTTCTACTTATTAAACTTATTAACATTTAATGATAATAAAATGCTAATACATTAATCACATCTCAATACTTACTGTACCTCTTCAACATTACGGTTTTGTTTCTGAAGTGTATACAAGAAACACTATAAACGGATACGTTTGTTCCGCTCAATACGCTGCAAGAACTTAAGAATTAAATCTGATAGCAGGTTATAATGTTTTTTTTTTTTATACCAACTGTACATTATGAAGGGTTTCTACCCTCGAGCCATTTGAGAATATAAAAATTTAACAAATACGGTCACTGAATCTTAGGAACTATTTGCATTTCACACACTCGCATCTACACATTTCGCGAAAACTCAGATAATAACATTTATTACCTATTAGTTTATTTTTTCCCAGACTGCAAAATCTCAATTGTAGTCTAGTTTTTTTTTTCAATTTGTATTGATTGATGTAAAAAAATTAGTGAAAAAAAAGGTGTTGATTTGATTAATTAACACTTGTGATTACTGTCTGATTTTTTCTTACACGTCTTGAAGTGTTAAAAATGATGTAAGTTATCTAATAAACTTCATCACATTTCAGAGCGATAAACATTGTTTTTTCATGGCCAATTTTATGCTCCAAGCTCCAGTCCACTAGGTGGTGGTACTGACCTGGGCCGCCTATAAACTCAAAAGAAAAAGAAGTGGATTTTTTTTTTTTAAACCAAGCGTATTCTGCAAGTACTTTCTGCTGCAATGATGCAAAGTATTATTTATTATCTGTGGCATATTTTAAAGAAATTTGATAATTTTACATAATTTAAGGATTTTAGGTTTACATTATAATTTAAAAAAAAAAAAAAATTTCAAAAATTTTTTCAATGTAAACACTGACCCATCTATCGTAGTTAATCAGACTAAAGTAAGTATTAAAAGGAATCCTAGGTCAGGCAACATCTGTACTTCAAAAACAACAAGGTATTGAGGGAAAAACTCTGAAAAACTTTGACCTTGCTGTGACCTTGACCACGATTGGCTCATTTCCAGAGTGTAATCTGCTGGTACAGTGATGACAGAGTTGTGCGATTTAACTGATTATTCAAATTAATCGAACTTTTTTGACTCAGTTCATAAGTTTGAATTCAAGTGTTTTTACAAATTTATGATTGCAAGATTACTAATGTTAAATGCTCTATTTACGAAGTCCTTACACCACCGTTTATTTATTTATTTTTTGCCAGAAAACAGAAAACGCTTCCGTCCTGAGCCAATACTCACGTTTTGCGAGAGTATCGCTTCTTCTTTTGAATTTATGTGCAGTTGGTGCAATAGCTCCATCTACTGGACTGAGTGGTTTAACTCAATGAAGCGTCTCTGAGCATAAAGCAGAATTAAAACCCGAACACCTTGGACATGCAGGAAGTACGTGTTTGCCTGGAAGTTTTAAAAATTTTTTACCGTTGGGAATTGGGCCGAGTTCACCGGAAAGCTTTCAAAAGAGAAACCCTTTCTGGAACGATTAGTCTGGCGCGTGTCGATTCGTTCTTATTAGCCTTTTCATGTCGTATCCGAAAGCTTTCGGAGGCTCATCGCGCAGCTGCGTGCTCGTCTCGATCACCGCTGCCAATCTCTCAAACCATCATCCCTCATTCAGGATCAAAGAAACGCAGAACAAAAGAAAGCACTCCCTCAGCTCTCTCTCTCTCTCTATCATTCTCTCTCTATCATTCCCCCCCCCCCCCCCCCAACTCCTCCGACCCCCTCCTGCCCGTCACCCGAGATCTCGTTTCTCCACATTGTTTCGGAGAGAGCGTGTTTCCTGTGCTGCGTTTTGTAGACAGGAAGTTGTCCTTGTGTGGCAGGAAGCGTGTAAGGGTTGGCTGGAGAACAGTTAAACAGCGATTAGGGGTACGGGTGGGGTCGGGTGTCACAGGGGGCCTGACAAGGATGCTATAAGTCAGCATGATCTAAAGGAATTCATAGGGAAAGTTTAATTAATTTTTTTTAATTTCCTACATCGCATTTATAACAATTGAAGACGTGAACTTTGAAACCTGACAGAAAGGTTTCGGTTTCTGTGTTGAATATAAACGAGAGGTGAGGGAAAACACACAAGACCTTCTTAGGGTGCGAATAATGAGGTCACTTCCTGATTTACAGATAAAAGTGTTATTTTTATCCCAGACCAAAACGTTCTTGGGGTGAGTGTGTCCGTGTGTCAGCGCTCCTCTGTTCTCAAAGTCTACATTTTTCTTCCCATTTATAGTCCAGAGGTTTTGGCTCGGGTTGTTTCGTGCGAGGTCGCCGCCAACACGGCTGCGTCGCTAAACATAGAGATGCGAACCTCATACCTCATACGCGCGTGGGGCTCGAAGCACAAGTCTGGTTTCCACCAGACGTAGAGGACACACCCGTCTCGCGCGGCGCAATAAAAGCGTCCAAGAATTTTCTTCAGAAAGCTCGTAATAAGAAGCACAGAAGGCCCATTCATGCGCGCACATTCTATCCCTTTGCGCTGGTACTCGTCTGTCCCGGACACACACATACACACACACACACATACACACACATACACACACACATATACACACACATATACACACACATATACACACACATACACACATACATACACACATACATACACACACATACACACACACACACACACACATACGTACACACACACACACACACATACGTACACACATACACACACACATACACACACACATACACACACACATACACACACACATACACACACACATACACACACACACACACACACACACACACACACACACACACACACACACACACACACACACACACACACACACACACACACACACACACACACATACACACACACACACACACACACACACACACACACAGAGAGCCCCACCAACGCTAAATAAACACACCATGCCCTGAGTAACCAAACCAACATGGCTAAAACAATCCTGCACTATTCATACATCCCGGGATGAGACACCGCTGATCCTTTTGTCCTTATAAGCCGTCCGGTCTTTCTGTTCGAGAAACCGGCCGCGGATAAAGCTTGCGGCTCATCACATTATTACATGACGTCCAGCAAAACAAAACGCGCGCACATGCTTTCCGTGTCAAAGTCAGGAAAATTTGAACTGTCGTCTTTCTTTTTTAATTTTTAAGATATGCAAACTGGTCTGTTCATGCGTTCCAGGTTGTTAACGAGATATTTACGCAATGTTAGCGTTAACGTCCTGGTTTAGCTGCGTTCTCGAAAAGGCAGCTCCATCCATTAATCACATCGTTCAAAGATAACAACGATAGGGTTTCCCAACGCGTCACACTCTACCTAAAACCTTTTTACCTTTCGTCGTGCTTGCCCTGCGTAGCAACTGTAAACCAAGCATGGGCAGAGCTTTTCAGTTAACTAGCTACGCATCAGCTTCTATCCGTCTCGTTCTTACGTTCAAATCTCGAAATCTACAAAGACTGTACAGGAATGGACAGAGTGTTACTGAGCTTAAGAGAATTGAATCCAAGGTTTGAATCTAATCCAATCTGATCCCTCAGACTCTGCAAAACGAAATCAAAAGTTTTGGCGCTGTCGTTAATGGGTCGGCGTTATTTGGCATGGTGATTTCTGCACACGTGGTCTAGAAAAAGCTGGATTTGTTGAAATCGCATCTGGAGTGTTGAAATACGACTGCGAGTATGATTATGAAACGTGGTTTCGACAGCTCTGTCTGACTCCGAAGACGACCACGACGATCCCAGAGGGAGCTGCAATTCACTCCCGTTTGCTTCTTGCAACACAAAAGCTGAACGTCGATACCGCTTCCAAAGTGGGGTAATCAATAAGAGACTTGAGTAAATGAACTCTGGAGCGCTCCTGCCTTTGTAGTCGTGTGTATGGCTGTGTGTGTGTGTGTGTGGGTGTGTGAGAGAGAGCTGGAAGATGCTGTTGTGACAGACAGTGTGTTAATCTCTCACGCTGTCCCTGGATTACATGTGGCGATTGTGGGAAGGGGGGGGGGTCGGAGAGTGGCAGCTGCGAACTGTGTGCAGAGAAACCCTATTTGAGAGTCGGGAAACAAAAGCGCCACACGCCGCATTTAAACGTCCCGTAATGCTGTGCATAATGGTGCTATAACCGCCATGTGCCAGATTAACAGGGCGATGGGGAGGAGAACTATTAAGAGATTCCAGCAGTGACGAGAAGAATAAGCTATCTTTTTCATTTTTTTCAACACTGAGGTTAGATTAGGTTTCTCAATGTTTCCCCAGCTCGAGGCAAACATGCACTCGAAAAAAAGAATATATACTTTAATAAAAATTATTAAGGGAACACTTCGACTTGAACGCTGCTCGTATGTATGTACTGTATACACATGTTCAGGTCAAACCAGAACTAAGTGTTCCTTTCATTTTTTTAACTAGTATGATTATTCTGACAAGACAGAAAGAGCGAGATTACCGAGTTCATGAGCGGTTGTCGCAATACTGCCATCTACTGGACTGGAGTGTGAAAAAGAAGCTCAGCAGGTAAAAAAACAAAACAAACGGGATCGTTTTGTACGGGGTGTGACATTTAAATCCTGTTAGAAATATAGTCCCATTTTGGGAGGGTGGCCAGGAAACGATTCAGTTACTTTATCGTGATTCTTCCTTTCGATACAATTCATGCATCAACGCGCTGTCTCAGAAAATGCATTTAACTTTATAAAAGAGGTTTTTAATTGCAGTTCACACATTAGTCACACATCGGTGGGCAGCACAGTGAGGTAGAAGCGAATTTTTAGCCAAGTTTATTAAGAATTGTAAGAATCTAAACAAACAAACAAACAAACAAACAAGCACACATATTGAGTCAGAATATTAAAAAAATAATAATAAATTGACATCCAAATCAAATCAGCACACAGGTATCATAATAATATTGTATCGGGTGGTCCCTGGTGATATTATCCCTAATTCTTAATGTTAATTATGATGTTTAATTATACTTGTTATGTATTACATATGTATTTATCTAAATAAATAACACCTTTCTTTAATGATTTGGATATAAACGCACATTGATTAATAAAAACGTAAACAGCAGTAAACCCAACGCCGTCCCTCCTCCACGGTTCATCAGCCATAATTTATTCAGCACGTCCAGCCTCCTTTCAAGTCCAATACCTCCTTTCAATATAATTACACCCTTGGGGCTGAATCAATAGCCCTCCGAGGGTGTGTTTGGAGATGTAGGCTCCTACCCCGAGTGCCCTTGCTGCAGTAGAATTCCTGTACATGGCCAGGGACGCCACTGCGCCAGTGTACAGTACAGATTACACACACACACTCGCACATCTGTCCCTTTGGCAAGAGACGTACGCAATTACTGGCTTCACTACGGGTCCTCGCTGTCCTCCCATCCCCCCTCTCTGCATCGTTCTCGTCCTCCGCCTATCTGTTACCTCGTAACCACAACGTGTCAAGGTTATGAGAGTCAGCAGTGGCTGATGTGCGTAGAACTCCACTAAACATGCACCTTTTATAGGGTTTAACAAAGGACAACATTTTAACGATATAATAATAAAAAAAAAAACTTAAATTTATATATTATTATTACATATTATTATTATTATTATATCGAATTTCATTGCCAAATTGTGCATCATTAACTTAGTGACATTTACATAAGCACAATAGATCCCCCCCCACACACACATACATATAAATTAAAGGGTTTATTTAATTCTTTTTCTTAAATTAAAATATTCTTTCTTTCAAAAATACAATTTTTTTCTCCTCTCTAAATTACATAAAGACAATTCTAGATATGCAACAATGTAGAATAGTATTTATTTAATATTTTTTTATTTAATTTAATACTTAATATTATTATATATCTTAATTTATATTCGGGGTAGCTGATGAAACAAAAGAAAACTATATATAAAAAAAGAATATATAAAATATCTAACAAAATTAATAAAAATAATAAAGCCATATAAAATAAAATAATTTAAAAAGGGAAAAAACCCTATAAATTAAATAATAAAAACATAAAATTAATAATACAAAAAAATAACCCTAAGAAATATAAAATTAAAAAAAATGATAAAAATACTATATTAATAAAATAATATATAAAATAGCAAAAAAAATATAACAACAATTCTATTAAATAAATACTAAACCATAAATATTTAATAATAAATATAATAAAACATTTTGTATAAATAAAAAACACACATATAAAAATTTAAAACTCTATAAAATAATAAATAAATATATAATTGGTACGAAATTGCTGTTCCGCTTCACCATTGATCTGATGAGCATATAACGGGACGTCACGTTGTGTTTAACGGAAACGTGTCTTGCTCATGGTTCAGGACGTTTTTTTAACGTGTCGAGTCGTATGAAGTGTACCGCTCTTCGTTTAGCAGACAAGCGTGTCCTCGATCAGCACAAAACCGCACAAAGGAATCTGATATTAATCTGAAATTATTAATGATGTAATTAATGTGTTATTAACTCTGCGGCACAGATTATCCTGACAGTACGAGACGGAGATATTAATATTCGGGTTGAACAGTGCCGAGCTCTTCACCGTGTTTCTCCACCTTCCTGCACTATGACATCATTTCTTTCTCTTACTGTATGTTCAGTATGACCGCTTCTAATCGCAGGGGTTTTTTCCTCAGTGTTTGGGTTCCTCAGCGTGTGAAGTGTATCGCAATAACAGGGTGTCGCAATAAAATCGCTATTTCTCTCTCTATTTGCCTGTCTTTCTCTTCTCTTTTCTTTTCTCCTTTCGGTTCTGTTTAGTTCAGTTATCCTTTATTGGCATAAATGCTAAATCAAAGGATTATTTTGGGCTAAAGCAAACACCACAGGTAAACAGACGGTTATTAACGGGTTGCTAAATAGTTAGTAAACTAACGCATTGATCCAACATGGCAAATAGTAAAAGATAACAAAGAATAACCTGCTTCACCGGTTTCTGCTTCTTTCTCTGTCTCTCATTCATTATCAATCTAATTGTCTTTATTTATTCTTTATAAATTTTTTGGTTAATAATTAGTTAATAATATCTCATTAGCTATTAATATCAGCAAATCACATGATTGCAACAAAACCAAAAAAAATTATTATATATTTTTTAGAACATCAGCATAAAAATCCGTCTGATCGGCAGTTTTCCTAAAACCAACCATCTCTGTCTCTGTTCCTGGGATCGATCGCTTTCCCTCTTTCCCATCCTTCCATTCCTCTCTCGATCTCTCCAGCTAGCTATCTATCCTCTCCCTCTCTTTGTTTGCGCTCCCCTTTTCCATCCCTCTATCCCCCAGCTGTTCCTGTGGCGCGGTGGAGATGGAGGCAGGCGCCTCGCACACTGACTCCATTGTGTGTGCACGTGTGTGTGTGTGTGTGGTGCAGGACGAAAAGAGGTGGAGGGCGGCGGGTGGTGGGCGGAGCTGCGGCTCAACAGCGGATTGATTTTACGAGGGGATGGAGGGTGGGGTGATGGGGTGTCGAGAGGGAGGGAGCAGCATGGAGGTAGCGAGTCCCTGCAGTTTGCACCCCTGCCTCAGAGTCTGCTTCGATCGGTTGTTATCTGTCTTTTTGTCTCTCTCTCTCTCATTTTTTTTCCTTCAGAATACTTGCATTTTGTGTAAATTCCCTGACAGTATGCACGAATATCACACTCGCACCTCTCGCACACTTATTAACTCGCACACTAAGCCGGTGCCTCAAACATCCCTCATTAATATACTAATCTATGAGCGCTATTAATAAATCATTTAATTGACAGTCCATCAACAGTTAAACAGCAATAAGCATCGCGCGTCTTGCTAACCAAAATCAAAACTAACCAAAAAAAAAAAAATGATAAGGACTAGATAAGGCTAGTCGTCGTTTTTGTTTCACTGGCAGTTGAGGAATTTCTTTTTGTTCCGTATACATCATTGGTACAGTATCATCATGTACAGTACAGTACGATCAGTGTAAAGTAGGGATAAAGGAAAACTAGGAATCAAGTTTGAGACAAAAAAAAATTAAAAATTACACACACTAATATACTGCATCACTAGACAGTCTTTTGCTTTCATAACTATTAAGCTTAATCCTCACATCATCATGGAATACGCCCGTGTCATCACGGAAGGGAAAAAACATCCACTGATCGGGAAAAAACTTGGTCATTCAGGACATTCAGGTCGTCAGCTGACATTATATTTTGGACACATGACTGTCGCTGAGCCTGGAACTGACCAACAGAAGCGGCCGCAGATCATAACACCAAACCGCCGGGCTTCTACCATAGACTTCATCCGCCTTGAGCGTACCCTGGTCCACTCTGGAAGACTCATCAGACCTGGAATCATCAGACCACATGACCTTTTTCCGATGCGCCACGGTCCACATTCTTTAAGCTCCGTAGCAGACTGAAGTCTTTTTTCCAGACTAGTCTCATCAGTCTGATAAGTGGTTTCCTTCTCAAGTCTACGCAGCTGTTTAGTTCCAGTCCCTTGATTTCTGAAATGCTCTTACAGTTCACTTAAGTATTTAAGTGATCTTCCACTCAGGATGTTTTTCCGACCACATTCCTTCCTCGAAGATGATGCTTCCCCTTTAACCTTTCCAGGGTTTAACTTTTTATAACAATGATTTTTACAGTTCTCGATCACTTTTAGTAGTTTCGGGAACCTCCTTAGTTGTTTTCTTTGCTTGATGCAGGACGGTTATTTAACCTTGCTGAAAGTAACAGAAGCAACACCTTCACCACGACCACAGGATACGTCCTCTGACACGGTTGTTTAAGAAATGAGAAGCTACTCAGTACATCAGTTAGGGTTAAATAAAGAGTATCAGTGTCTGATCTGATTATAATGTTACTCTAATAGAGTAGTGTACAGTATGATGCAACATACCAGTAGATATCAGGACAACATTAAAGGTAAAAATTTTACCCTATTCAATGTGTTCCGCTTTCGCATGTTCAGCCATTACTTCTTGAGTGTTATGAATGTGTGTGTGTGTATACACGAGTGTGAGACTCACTGGGGCAGCTGAGCGCCTCCTTGGCCGTGATGCTCTTGTTGCAGGCCGAGCAGAGCGTTGTGGCCGACACGGTCAGAGAGGTGAACAGGTGGCCATTGCTGTAGCGCGCCTCCCTCTCGCGTGCTTCCTTCTCCCGCTCCTTCATGCGCTCCTTCTCTTTGTTCTACACACACACACACAAACACAAAGAAACACCCTGGTAAGATGATCCGGAAGTGTGATTTTTGTTTGGGAAAACAGCCACAACCGGAGCTTCTGCTACACTAACGGTGTAGTTAATGCAGCTCACAATAACATTTTTCGAACATATTACGTTTTGTTTTTTATCATTTTATTTTAAGGGTTTGTTTCCTGGATGGTTTAAAAACAGAACAATTGTGAAAACTGAATAAATAAATAAATAAACTGAGTAAAGCATGGAGTTGCGCAAGCATGTTTTGACAAGACGGTGGACGGGGAGGTCCGGACCAGATGGGGACGTCTGTCTGATCCAGCTGTTCTGGCTCTGGGGTTCGTTTTACCCTGCATTATAGTTTGACACACACACCATTCTGAGTATTCTGCGTTTTTTCCAAGCCTTTATGATAAGATATTTTTTTTTTCATAATCATGAGAAACTTGGACGCCTAGGAATCCACACACCCTCCCTGTAGCTTATAAACATCGAGCAGTGTGAGTTTATTAATACAACAGAAATCTGACAGATATTAAGCACCAGTTCCACTCAAACAGAAAGACTTACACTGACTAATCCTAACCATCATGACACGGCAGGACTCGTGTTCACGTTACAAGCTGTATTGCTCAATTCTGAATTTTTTTAGTCAGATCGGATGTGCGCTTTTCACGGTTATAATAATTACAAGTGACTTTTATCTGACTCAAACGCGGACGGGTCTGTCCTTTGAAACGGCGCGCATTGATGCGCGACACCTGGTCATATTTGTGTGAGCGCTCTTTCATTTCAGACACGATTTTAGCTCTCTATTTTTTGCCTGGGGGTTTTGCTCTGGAG
The DNA here is from genome assembly GCA_013621035.1 of Clarias magur. Taxonomy (NCBI): domain Eukaryota; kingdom Metazoa; phylum Chordata; class Actinopteri; order Siluriformes; family Clariidae; genus Clarias; species Clarias magur. Next base: position 383,403 of record QNUK01000184.1, on the reverse strand, counting down.
GATGACGAGCAGTTAGTCAGAGGAGTTTGTTGAGGTCCAGAAGAAGGAAGAAAGCCAGATGTCTCACTTTAGCCGTTTCAGCAGCTGTTGCTATCACCGCTATGAAATCCCGCCAGTCGGCGCCCTGTGATACGTGTCTGATCTGGTACCGCATACGAAAGTGATTCTGATCCAATCTGAAGAGCATCACATTTTGTCCTTCAGACGGTCATTAAAAAAATAATACTAATTTTGATCTCGGTCACATTAGGATAAAAAAAATCACGGGAATCAGAATCACTTCACTTTATTCACTGGTAATGTGAACGCTCCTGCAGGACACGGCAGGTTTTAACCTCGGGACCTCGGCTTTCTTTACAGCAGACAGCTAAGACACCTGCCACAAGGACTGTCCATTATATCCTGTCAGCGCGTCCACTACGACATATAAGAACACTCGGTCCAATTTTTTCCCCAAGTGCTTACCCCTGTCCAAGTCACTATAAAGCTTGGTGCTTTCTTGGTGTTTGAATTTAGCATACGTTCTTTGGAGATGACATTCAATAGAACAAACCAGACCTACAGATGGTGGTGATGCAACTTACTGGATACCAACTGTTGAGAAGATGAAAAAGACATTTGTTCCATGAAAAATCTGACGCTGTAAACTGATGGCTAGAGAAGACTTCAGACGAACATGTGACGTACAGTACCAAGTCTGTGATTGACTCTTAAAAACAAGGCTTTCGACAAGCAGAACATGATGTTGAGAGAGATGTCTTTACCGCCAAAAAGTCCTTCCTGTTATTGACTTGTATATCTCAACTTAACAGGAAATATGCAATAAAATTTTGTCACTGTCTAAAAAAAATCGGAATCACCAAGGACCTCCTGGTACGATATTATCACGATACCTCAGTGTCGATTCGATTCATAATGCTGATACGATATATATTTTTTTGTTACAATTCTAAATAAACGTATCAAATAATTAGCTCGTACTAGGATACTTTACTGAGTGAATGGCCTAGGGTGCACCACATGTAGGATTAGAGAGGAACTTCAACATTTTAGTCCTTCGTTTCCGCCATTATTCCAACAGTTGTGTGTTTTTTTTTTGGATTTTTCCCCGATTTTCTCCCTAATTTAGTCGTGTCCAATTCCTCCCCGTCACTAGGGGGCTCCCACATTAAGGCTACTACTACCACTCAGCCGGGTTTCCCGGGTTTCCTATCACGTGTTTCCTCCGAACCACGTGACTCCACGTCTTTTCGAACTGCTCGCTCGCGCACCGTTGGGGGCGGCATAACACACTCGGAGGACAGCGCTATCCGCTCCCTCTGCTGCGCGAGCTCACAGACGCCCCTGACTGGCTGTAGAGCCGTGATTAATGTCGGAGCACAATGTACCTCTCATCCCTCCCCTCTGAGAGAGCTCGGCCAATCAGCTCTCTCTAGACCTCCGGCTGCGAGAGGTTACAGCACCACCCGGGATTCGAACTAGCGATCTCCGGATGATAGGGCGAGCGCTTTAACCACTGCGCCACTCGGAGGCCCTGTGTGTTTTTTAATATATTATTGAATTCGGTATTTGCACTGATGGATTATTTTACTATGATGGATTACTACGATTAACAACTCTGCATGCCTTAAATTGCGGCATGATAATAAAGCTTTTTTAATCGAATTGAACAGAATTCAAATACAAACAATATATTAACAGTATATAAAATTAAACTTAAAAAAATATATATTATTAGATTTCGACGCTGTTGTGGCGATAGATGAATTGATTGCCAGACAAAAAAAACTTTTTTATACCAAATTTTATAATTCTATACCTTGTTCTCACGATGTGAAAGTCATGACACCCCCACTCCTAACGGTAACACCATGATTATACGACTGTAATTACAGCATTCTGCAAGACAGGGAAGTCCAGCTCGGTGGGAAACACAATAATGTTGCTAATCGTCCTTCAGTGCGATATACGAGCCATTAAACATATAATCTGTTTGATCTCCAGGTCTGATATTTCAGCCTCGGTTGACCTTTGCGATTCAGAGCACTAAACAACAAAAAAGCTAATACTGCATCATCAGGCTGGTCATTAAAGTGAGTGAGATTATCCTAAATTAGGTTTAGTGTTTGAAAAGCTCTGTTCTTGAGACAGCATGTTTTGTATTTTGTGTCCTAAAGTAAAAGCAAAAAAAGTAAACGGATTATGCGGGGACTTCCTGATTTACATGGCATGAACTGTAGGATGGAGATTTACAGGAGTAAATGTTTAGCGTCGTTATGTCGGTCATCTGGAGGAAGTCGCGGTTCCTCCTCAGACTTCTGCATCAGCTTTGTGCTCTTAATTCTCTGCCTGAACTCGTTAACAGATGTGCGACCGCAAGAGGTAATAAGGACGAGGTCAGGGGATGGATTTTGCACCAAAACGTGTTCCAGGAGCGGTGCGCTCTAGTTGCCGAGTGAAGGCCTGGTGTGAGCCTCACAGCGCTACGTTCTCAAAGCCTGCATGCAAATCACCGGAGTGCCACGAATGTGTGTGTGTATACGTGTGTGCCGCTGAGCCGTTTAGATTTGCAAAAAGAAGTCTCTCTGCTCGTTCGGTCATTTGCATCATCGCGGGTTGCAGATTGTATCTAGAGCAGGAAGTATATCGTGTGAACTTCCTCTTAGAAAGGGAAGGGGTGGGGTGTGTGTGTGTGGGTTGGGGGGGGGGGGTTACTCCTCTAGGGTTCAAAATTCAGAAAAATTTGTCTTGACACAACCTCAACTATTTATTCGTAGGAATAATAAAGCATAACATAACACTATAATGAAATTATCAAGTTGGTGTATGTCAATACGAGTGTACAAGGTTTCCAACGTTTCCAACTTTTATTTTTTCCCAGAGCGCCCTGAATTAAAAAATGTTTTTCTCTCAACAAATCGGCTATGCATTAGCTGTACAATGGCACGATGTACTTACGATTACGAAGAAATTACTTGACAAACTCTCTACGGACTCGCCACATTTCCCAAAGTAACTTATACTATTTTGTACAAAGTAGCTATTTCACCTCACAATTTGCTACGAACATCGTACAGTAAGTTAACTGCTACAAACTTTCTCACCGGCTAACAGCGACTTTAATACTCGTATTTTGGATGCTTATGAGTATAAAAGTGTAATATTTATTACAGGCTTCTGATTTTAGTGGTTTCGTGCACAGAGTTGGATTTAGCCATTTAATTATATTTGTCAATATTTGTATAGGAGGCTTTTACAAGTTGACAACAATAGTCAGGGAATTCTACCTACTTTTGGTACCATTTTGGATTCTTTGGCACATTTTGTACTGCCTACAAAGTCTATGAACCACCTACGACCTGCTACAATCTACCTTAGAATAATGAAGAAATTGCTACAAAATGTTAATGTTATGAACGTAAATAGATTTAAAACTTTCGACCGCGGTCCAATTTATTTAGACATCTGGAATTTCTCCCGAATTCTCACAAAACGTAACAAACGCTGACAATCTCCCTATGCTCTCAGTTCACACCAGTACGGGTTTGTAGGAAGAGCCTCCGTTTCTCTGCTAGCACAGCTAATATAATTAGTTAAATAGTCATGTTTACCTTGTGGAAGGTCGGCAAAACATGATGATTTCTAAGTTTTAGTTGCTTCTATAAACAGTCACTCCTTTATCAGACTCCTCGGGAAGTTAAGAAAACTAAAATGTAGCTTGTCATGCTACCAAGACTTTGACATGATGGAAAACATCCAGAAACGTTAAACAAACATTTACATCTGATCATCTTCACTCTGGTGTAAGTCGCTACTATTTAAATAATGAGATATTCAAATGAAAGCACTTGAATGTGAAATCTATGATTTATCACACAAATGTCAGAACCGTCGACTAATTAGAATCAACACTGAATCAGAGACATTTTATAGGGTTCTATGTAGAAAATACAAGGGTTCAAGGACAAATTATGGGCTCTAGATTGTTGGGATGGGAATCACAAGCAGCCACCTGATACGATATCATCATGATACCCAAGTGTCGGTTCAGTTTGTTTTGCAATTCTGTAAATATCCCAATTTTATAAATATCCCAATTAAGGTTTTTTTTTTAGATTTTGTTTATATATAAAAAGATTTGAGTGTCCGTATGCTAAATCATGAATTCTTGCATCGAATCGCATCAATTTGTCCCCAACTCTACTACATAGAAACCTTTTAATAAATGTTTTTACGACATGTTTTTAAATAGTTTAGTGCAACGATTACCACGTAAACCATACACCCATGTACAATATCAATATCGTCAGAGTAAAATGTTCTACAATTGATCAAAACATCATTAAAATAAAGTCAACATGCTAAAATCAAAAAGGGTCCTTGTTTTTCTAGTGTGACTTAGACTAAATTTTTGCCACATGCTTTCCCTTGGTACCTTGGCTTGCAACGGGTGAGCCCTTATCCGCTGAATGGCACTTAATTAAAGGGGGCATGATTAAAATCAGAACAAATGTACTGGAAATGACTCAGAACACAAAGAAAACAAACCTCCCATCGGGAATGCAATAAGACTTGTGTCTCACGCTTAAATCAGTAACCAGATAGATTTTAGGCGGTCATTAAAACATTCTCTGGGTGACTCCAACGAGTCGGCATATACACAAAACATCTCGTTATGCCATTAACGCTTTTGCGGTGTTCTCGAGAAAGATCTTTAACTGCTTGTATTGCATAAAAAAAAACAGTTTCAAGGTTAATATAATGTAACAGAAGATGGCGTGAAGATAAACTGATGATATCTTTACACGGTATCGCGTTTTCATGCTTAACCCTCACCACATAAATCTTGAGTATACGTCACGTTGCTCCAAAACACTAAAGTAGCCTAAGGCAGCAACGGTTCATAATTGTTTTGTATCCAGGCACTGTTTATCTATATAGTAAAGCTTCTTTTTCCGGAACGATCCGACAGAACATGTTAGGTTTGAGTTGACTTTGGTGCTTGGACCCTTAAATATAACAACTTTTCGATAACGCGGGTCATACATTTTGTCGCAAAATCTATAAAATCTAAGGACCCCCCCACATGGAGAACCACTGTCTTAAGGGGGTACCCATTTGTGCCTCTTCTTTTATCCCTCGCTTTATCCTTCTCCCTCAGGAACACAAGACAAAGCACATCTGGCTCTGAGCACTACACTACCATCGCCACTCTAATCCTCTTTAATGCCAGTCTGGTAGCAAAATCCCCTTCAGGATTTGCCTGGCGCTCTTCGTAACATCTTCTACATCTATATTTCGGCAAAATAATTATCATCCACACAGGTTTGAGGGTTTGAATCTCGCCTCCGGTCTGTGCCTCTGGAGTTTGTACGCCGTCCTTGGGTTTCCTTTGAGTACCCCTGTCTCCCCTTACAAAGACGTTGTGTTTCCAAATTACCCATGTAGTATTTGAGTAAGTGTGTGTACCAGTGTGTGTAAGTGTAAGTTTGAGTAAGTGTGTGTGCTCTGCCATGGGCCAATACCATTATTATTATTTCTCTATATAATCCCTAAATTGATTATATCCCTATATGCTACATTGATGCACTCATTGCAAACAGTGTTTCACTAGTGCTTGGATACCATCAAGGTAGAATGTTTTCTCAGTACACCAGAGCCATGATCGGACTGTCTGCTTCACGGCTGAAACCCTGGTCACCCAGGAACTCACTTAATGCACCATACATGTGGAAATGGCTTGTATGTAAGTCAGGACTGTACGGGGGATGCGGCAATAACTCCCAGCTGAGTTCCTGTAATGTGCAAGTGGTGTTTGTAAATGGTTGTGTTCCCTCAGACAAATGCACCTCTTGTCAGTGACAAGTTATCTGACGATTTTTAAAGATCAGGCGTTACACTTTCCGAATGTTAATGGAAACAACTAGGATCGTGGCTTAGTGGTTAGCACTGTGGCCTTGCACCTCCAGGATCCGGGTTCAATTCCTGGCTTGGGGTCTTCCCGTGTTCGGTGGGTATCCATCCTTCAGGTTCTCAGGTTTCCTCCCACAGTCCATTAGATCCCAAATTGCCCTACAGACTACAGAGCTTGCACTACAGTGGTTCCTAGATGGATGGAATTTCTTTATATTTGAAACAAAATTCTAGTACGAATCGAACTTCTGAGTGGCCAACCAAAGGAAAATTAGACAATGCGGTGCTAAAAAGACTGGATCGGGGATCAATTTGGTGTTCAGCTGGACCACGGCATACTTAAACTGCCAAATTTGATTTAATCAAATAGAGATTCAAATGTTGATTTCTCACTTCAAAATTTTATTGACATTGCAGCTGTCTGTCACCTTCTCACCATACTAGTGTGCCATTTTAATTGCCTGTGCCCAAATAAAATTTATTGCCAAAAAGATTTTCAAAATTATCTGTAGTTGTGACTGGGTTAAAACTTCTCAGTGCAAACTTCTCTTTTCCAATGCAAACTTTTGATGTTTTTGACACATGATCGTCGAGACAAGACGTCAGGTTTGGCTCTTTTCACATCGAAACAGAGGCTGCTACGAACAACAACAGGATTATTTATTCGTTCTATCTTGGCACGGCAGGTATCTGGGGCAGTGCGCAAAAGCCGGTGTCCAGCAATCCCCAGTGTGTCTTCAGGTTGGAGGGGGAAAAAAACTAAACAAAAAGAAGGTTGCTTTAGGAAGATAAAGAGCTGAAAGCCCAGAGGGTAACCTCTGATAGATGAGGATAACCTCTGATAGACGTGAAAAAAAAAAAAGGCAGGGGCATTAGTACCGATGGGGGGTTTGGTGTTTGAGGGCAGACAGATGAAGAAAGAACAAAAAAGATGTTCTAGGGGAATGGAAAGGGAGAAGGAAAAAAAAGCCCTTTAGACTAACTGAGCAGGATAGAAAGAGCAGGTAACTTGATTTCAAAGATGAGACAAAGAAAAGGAGAGCAGGAGGCGGAGGAGAGCGCCGAGGTTTTGTCGCTCGACACCAGCTCTCAAGGGCTAATTAAAATCCCGGACAAAGCGCTCTTTTGTGAGACGAGTCGATGAGTGGATCCTTAACGAGAGATGAAGTGTCCTTGTAGACCTTTGCAGGACTCTGCTATAGGAGTGCATGCAAATATGTACACTGGTGCATTGCAGGGGTGTTTCTGCTGCACGCTGGGAAACGATTAAAGCAGCATTATTGCATTTCCGTGCTCTAGATTGTGTCTCGAAGCAGGAACCAGCGTCATAACAACTACTTTTTGGCCAATTGGAATCAACTGAACCTGACAATACAATAAAGCCTTTAGAGATTTTATAGACATGTCTGTTTGTGTGTTTGGAGAAAGAGTGATCTTTAAACATTCCACGAGCAGATGGTGACCAAGTTCCACTTTCGCTAACGCGGAAATGGTTATGTGACATAAAACCAACTAACGAGCAACCCCGCTAATCCCTCCGGGAGTATCTGGAGTGCCAATTAAAACTCCCACGAGGACGCCTAAGACTAAGCTCAGAGGGAGATCGACCCGTAATCAACCACTCGCACACACCCTCGCGCACCCACACCTGTTCGACTTCGCAAAAAAAAAAAAAAACGAGACGCGAGTCAACACGGCAATGAAAACCTGAAACGCTCTGCCCGTGATTGCTCAGCTGTGCTTTCGAACTCGGATGCAAATTAGAGCGCTGTGAAACGAAAGCAATGCCTATCCAAAGCAAAGCCTTTGTTATAATCCAACCTGATGTAATACAGCCATATTTGCAGTTAAATATGTCTGTTTTAAACAAGCAGTTGGGGGGGGGAAAAGCTGATTAAAATCTGGCCTCGTTCACATTTTTCCTGAACAATCTAAGCACCAGAACGTACAACCTGATGAAACATGAGGTAACTCCATATGTGGAAGAAATGATGAGTGAGGCACACAGACGACTAGAGTGAGGTCACTTCCTCAACCGTCAAACAAGAGCGTTTTAGTCAGAATCCCAGACGCACAACAGACCCACTGACCCAGTTAATACATCACTAAACCTACATCGCTGTGTACTCACACACTCGGATATCTGCTCCATTCTTAACCTTTAGATTTCGGTCATTACACAAGCTCGAAACTGAAATCAGTTCTGTTGACACTACAGTCAAACACGTAAACACGTAAGGAAGACGCAGCTCAAGTTTACTCAACTTCATGTACGTAAAGGTATGAGCTCAAAACTGTGACACTGATATAACTTTAAACCAGTATACCTTTTTAATTTGTCAAGAGTCACATGCATAATTATCGGGCGTTACATCATAGTAGCTGTTTTTACAGTAGAATCTTTTTTTAATTTTTATTATACTAGTAGTTTTTAACAAAAAACACTACTTTTACTTTTTAGTCTTCTGGCAGTTATGACACTTGTACAGTATATTGGAAATATATATTGGAACATACGAGTCAACGTACCACTATACTAAATATAAGAAGGAATAAACAATATAGTGTGTGTGTGCGCAAACCTATGAAAATAATTAAGGCAAAAAAAATCAAATTCTTTAAAAATTTACTACAACCTTTGCAGAAAATATAAACCTAATGTTTTGACAGAGATTGCTCATTCTTCTTAGCCGAGGTTGTAAGTGGTTGGTCATTTACTGCCACCTATTGGACTGGAGATGGCCGGGAAACTACAATAAAATAAAAATACTGCTTTGTTTGAGACGTTTAAACATTCAACAATACAAGTTATTATGGATGGGACCAGCCGGTATAATATTATCATGCCAATTCGATTTGTTATGTGATTTTGTACATATCCTGTTTTTATTAATATTCCAATTTGATAGAATTTTTTTTTTCAGGCTTTGTTATAATTCTGAACAAATTCGTTCCTACTACACAGGTTGTGCTTGCTGCCAATGTATGAATAGTTTAGAGTGCACCACCTGCAGGAGTATAGAGAAAAAAGCAGCATTTTACTACGACAAACGCAAACAAACAAATAAATTTATAATAAAAAAAAAAAATTTTTATTAAGATTTTCAGGTCAATGTGGCTCATGAAAGAATGGTGATACATACCTGGAACTATCCGTCAATCTCTACAAGTTAGTAGTTTTGAGGTAACCTGAGGTAAAAAATAACCTTGAAGAAGCTAGAAGAAGCTTAAAAATTTGCATAAAAATTTAATAGGTTGGGCCTCCGAGTGGCGCAGTGGTTAAAGCGCTCGCCCTATCATCCGGAGATCGCTAGTTCGAATCCCGGGTGATGCTGTAACCTCTCGCAGGTCTAGAGAGAGCTGATTGGCCGAGCTCTCTCAGAGGGGAGGGATGAGAGGTACATAGTGCTCCGACATTAATCACGGCTCTACAGCCAATCAGGGGCGTCTGTGAGCTCGCGCAGCGGAGGGAGCGGATAGCGCTGTCCTCCGAGTGTGTTACGCCGTCCCCAACGGTACATGAGCGAGCAGTTCGAAAAGATGCGGTCGGCTGGCGTCACGTGGTTCGGAGGAAACACGTGATAGTCTTCGGCCCTCCAGGCTGAGTGGTAGTAGTAGCCTTAATGTGGGAGAGCCCCCTAGTGACGGGGAGGAATTGGACACGACTAAATTAGGGAGAAAATCGGGGAACAATCAAAAAAAAAAAAAAAATTTAATAGGTTGACTGAATAGGTTGATTCGCAACAAATTCAAATTTCAACAAAAAGTAGCCTGGTGTGATTGACAGTAAAATGGTCAATTATATACCTTTTCTGCTCACCAAACAGATATGTTTACCTCACTGTATGTATCTACTGTTAAATATTGTGGAGAGTGTGCACTTTATTTTTGTTTTTTAAACTCAAAGATGACATCATGCTAAAAATGACCTGAACATCCTGAAGCGTTCAGTGAGAAAAGTGCACGAGAGACATCTCTATAGATCAGAGTCTCTGTAGCTCAGACTAGAAATCCCGTAGCAGGAGTGTTAAAACCTCAATGTGATTGTTATTAGTGTCCTCAAACGGTCCTTACAGTGTGTGTGTGTGTTTGTGTGTGTGTTTGTGTCTGTTCAGCTGTTTCTCTATTGGCTCTTCTGTTTGCACAGGTGCCCTCCATCCCCCACTGCAGATGGCCTCAGGCTAAAACAGTAACACACACACGCACTCCATATCCAGGCTTTACACACTTTCCGTCTGCACTGTACAGTAGTGACGGTGTGCATCTCTGAGGGATCGATAGGACTTTTGATGAATAGATGACTCGATACTTGCTTCCTCTGGTATAACCCCGTATCTGTGTAGCATTTCCTGTCAAAGCTCAGGGGTGAGCGGGTGAGAAGAACAGCATGATAAAACTGTCCATGTAAGTGTGAGACAGTGTGAGGACGAGCCTATTTCTGACTAAAACCTTTTCACAACTGGGAGTGATTGAAAGATGAAAAAGGTGATTGAAAGCTTTTACACAGAACACACTCCGAGTCGACTTTGATGCTAAATGGGATCTTACGCTAGCCGGGACAACTTTTGGGGAGAAGACAAAGACAGAAGATGCAAACTATCATCCGTCGTCACTGCGTTTAAGTGTAGATGTGAAAATCAAAGCAAAAAAAAAAAAAATACATCAAGCTTTGAGTGAGAAAATTTTTTGGTTTCTTTCTTTCCTTGTTAAAGGTCCCATATTTTACTATTTCTTACTTATTATTTTTTTTACATTTCTTATATAATTCTCGTATGGGGTCACACTAGAGGGAAAAAAAATCTAATTAGCTTGCAAAAAAAAAAAGGACAAAAAGAATGCAACTGAACTGAATGGAATGTCTCACAAACTCTCACATGCAAAGTCTAAAAATTAAATACAATTTTGCTTAATAGGTGTTCTCCATTTGTTCCATTTAAAGCACTATGTAGAACAACCTAAAACATACAGACTTGTAAAAACGTGAACAAATTCACATAAGTTAAGGTTAGGGGGCGGGATTTACTTCTGTAAGTTTTACTTGTTATAAAAATGACTGAAATCAAAACAACACAACACCATTGCCCATATAATACATTTTTTGAGGTTGTAATATATGAAGGATATTTTTGGGCTGTAGTCGGTGCCTACAGAAGAAAACCAGCAGTTACATTCCATCTCCGGCTGCGTCTGGTTGGTGTTTACGCTGCAGCCTCGAACTGTTGGCTGTGCAAATGTTTGTGCTGAAGAGACAATGGACAAACATCTGCTCTAGTTTGCGAAGATTCGCAATAAATCATTTAATGGTAAGCTCGTTTCTTTCAACTGCGAGTAGACCGTCGTCAGTGATCATAGAGTATCATAGAGACGACACAGTTGCTACCCAGACACACCGACTCCTAAATGATTTGGACGAAAAATACATCAGTTCCTTAAAGTGTGTGTCCTGGATGCCCCAAGCCTACTCGCTGTGGTCTGAGCAATAGTAGCTGACCTCCTTTATTCCTTACATACTTGCAACGCAACGTGTGTGTGTGTAATCAGAGTGGAAAGCATGTGGTGTGAGCAAGTGCGTAAATAAAACCCACTTCCAACAAACTCCCTTACATTCCTGAGGTGCACCGAGGTAACCGTCACTCCCGCAGGAAATGGCAAACATGGGTTTGAGGAATTCTGAGAGGCTAAGGATAACGAACTAGAAAATCAACGAGGTAAAAGAACTTCAAAACGTCTCAACATCTTGTAGCTAAAGGCTACGAAGTATTCCTTTCTTAAACAACACATTTTCTGTATTTGTTTCTTATTTATTGTATTTATGAAGATGCCAGTGAACTCCATGGGAATTCTCAAAAATAAACAATTTACTGATTAATTGACATTTAGAATTCATCTGATTCAACACGGATTTACCAATAATGTTTGTTTTGCACATTTCCCTGTAGCTCATATATCTATTAACTTGTATAACACAAAACGATGTCCTTGCATACTCAAGTCAAATTGGGATTATTGATTTGAGTTTTCTTAATACATTAGAGCCATGATAGAAAAATACTGGCCTCCCAGGAACTCCTTTAGCAGTCCAAACATGTGGAACTGTCTTGGAGTGAGGTCTGAACTGGTAGGAGGGGGAATGTGGCAATATCTTCCAGCTGAGTTTGTGCAAGTTATTTTAATTTTGAAGGATCAGCTGTTTTAGCCACAAACCACGTCGTCAGTAACAGACGTATGGTCTTTAAATCACTTTCATCATTCAAATGTTTTACTTGAGTCTCATCACCATACTCTGCTTTAAGTCTTCTGTAAATGTCAATTGGTTTCATGGCTTCATGAGAAATTTCATCACAAGTCCTGATTTGACTTGAACGCCCCTTGCAATCACGTAACTAATACGTTGTGATTGTGCAGCTAGAGATGTTAAAATTAAACTTAATTTAAGACTAAATTGTTCGTCTTGTTCTAATGAATTATTAAAGATTAATCAAATACTGATTGTTAAAACATTCGACTATAGGTTAGGAACAATTTGACTTGTTGCACTCCTCACCCTTCCCGCCATGTGACATTACAGACTACGATGAGTCACAGCAAAATACGCGACTCCTACATGAAAGCACAACCAAAGGTAATGTTGCCCTCAATTAAAATCCCCACATTGTCATAACCCAACCTGCGTGTGCTGAGGCGGAGCTCCTCTAGCCACCCCCCACCCCGCATGGTGCCATTTTTCGTCATGTAATGACTAAGACCTCGGATTTCGGCATTGGGACTTACCACTTAAACCGAGAAAACGTGCTAACCAAGAATTTACAGAAACATACATTGTCTTGTTACTGTATTAGACCCAGTAGAAGTGTTGTGAAAACACATTTGGGAAATTTAGGTAAATATTGATTACATCATCATCATTATAATTATATCCCCATTAGGTTGGTTTTCCTGTTCTTTCATCTGCTTCCGGTAGGCGTCACCACAGCAGACTGTCCGATCAGCATGTTTGATTTGGCACAGGTTTTATGTCCTGACACAACCCTTTCCATTTTATCATCCGGACTTGAGAGCGACGCTGAGAGCGCACTGACTTGTATGCCCGAGTGGCTTTCATGAGAAAGACTGAGATACCTCCACTGTAAAAACAAGGCATTATAATATAATAAATTATTGCTTATTAAAAGACCTTCAGCTTCTTGTGTTATTATGCAACGGAACAGGATTAGGGTCACCATGAAAAAGTATTTGACTTCTGACTTTAAATTCAGAATTCTGACTATTCCTTTTTCCCCCCAGAATTCAAAATTTTTTCCTTCAAAAATATGACTATTTTAGTATTCTGATTTTCTTTTATTCAGAATTCTGGTGAAAGTCAGAGTTCTGGAAAAAATCTAGAATTCCTTGGGGGGGGAATTGTGACTTTTTTTTTGTTAGCAGTCTGACTTTCTTTTCTTTTTTCAAGAATTTTAAGATTTCTTTTTCTCAAGAAATTCTAGCTTTTTCCCCTCAAAATTCTGGCTTTTTTTTTTTTTAGTATTCTGGGTTTCTTGTTTTTCATAACTCTGCATTTTTTCTCTCTCAGAATTCGAAGAAAGCAGTCCGAACTGAAAAACTCTATGGTGGCTCTGATTATCGTCCGTACTATGGAGCCTTAAATGTTTTTTTCTTTTTCTTTGAAGAATCAGTATATAATATTCCATCTCAATAGATTATAATTACAATTAGCGTTGGTTGATGCAATGATATATCATTTTTCATCAAAGTATTAATATCATAATTTACTTATCAAAGATACCCGGTCATTCTATGAAAACACCCTTCGGTTGTTCACTTTAATTAAAAACAAAATCACTTCTTTTCTGTAACTACTATTTTGCTTAAATTTTTTGTGCAACTCTGTACAAATATTTATTGTGGAGTGTCGAAACATTTCGGAGAATCGAAATATAATTTTTATCTTCTCCGACCTCAAAGTCTAACTTGATGCCAATGGAACTTGATTTACATTTCAAATATTTGCATTCTTTGTATAATCGAATACTGCTACATTCCCAGAGGCGACCAGGCATCCAGGAATCATGACGTTTCCTCGTCTGACCTTCACGATATCGTTTCACCTTGAGCTTGCCATGCGACCGTTAACTGCTGCTTGACGCTCAAGATACGCAATATCTTATATACAGTACACTCTATGGTCCGAGTTCGGATCGATTGCACCGAGTGCCACCATTATGTCTGGTACGATGCAGAAAACAGAGGCCTGATTGAGAAGATGGGACGAATCGGTGAGGTGAAGTCAACCCTGTGAGCGCGCCAGTAATAATAGGAGGTCTGTTAGTGCTCCTCTCTGTTGGCGCTCTGTGTGTATGTGTGTGTGAGTGTGTGTGTGTGTGTGTGTGTGGACGGTCTCATGTCTAAGCCTTGGGCTCTGGTCACAATCCTTTCTGTGTCTCCTCTGATCTCACGGATGACTGATTGCTTGATTGCCCTCAGGGTACGATCCTAGGCCCGATTGTGTTGTACGAGACAAAGTATGATAACCAAAAACGAAGACCAAAGAGGGGAAAAAAAGCTGAAATTTTGATTAGTTTAAATGGTTTGGTTAAAAATGAAAATGTCAAATTTTTTTCCTATGAAGGGTCAAAAATAAATAAATAAATCACAATTCTGGCATATTATAGTATTTACAGTACTGTGCAAAAGTCCTGAGCGGCCTGTCATTTCCTTCCAAAGAACCAGACTGTATTTGTTCATGTAGTCTTGAGAAATGGTTCTCCAAGCTTCCCGTAGGACTTTTTTGTCCCTGTACCTGAGCAGTTTCAGAGATCTATGAGAAATCACACAATTATCTATTAATCATTCAAGCATAAAAAAAACTAAGCATGAACCAGTGAAACATGTGCAGATGGTGACGAGTGATAATTATTATACTGGTGATGCTGAATGCCGAGTGGCTGGAACAGACGAGAGGGAAAATGAGGTTGCTGCTGAGGTTATTATATGAACAATCGATTTCTAAACCGTATCTTTATGTACTTTGCAGCATCTCACATTAAAACATGCATTCCAATTTCTTTCATATAATCTCATTTCATTATAATAAAAAGAAATGGGGGATGGCGCAGGGCTTTTCCACAGTACTGTATATGAATAAAACATTGTTTGTTGTCACAACAAACAAGTGCATCAAACTCAGATAGGGGGTGTGACCTGGAGCTAAATTGTGAGATAAAACTATTCTAAAGAATAGTCTGAACTAGTCTGTATTTACACTGAGAAATTCACGTGTCTTTAGAATCTGGTGCTTTTTAAAGCTTTTGTGAGCGACCTGCCTCCAGTGTGAAAGAATAATCGCTTCTGTCGCCTTTAAACTGACAATATTGATAATATGAATTAATTAAATCATCATTAGGACAAATAGTCATGTTTCTAAACGTGATATCACTCTCAATTTGCTTTCTGTAGCATTTTTTGGAAAAAAAAAAAAAAGTATTTACGACTCAAGGTCAACTAAGACAAAAAAAAAAAAAATATGATGATAATGATTTTAAACATTAATCGTGACACTGGGCCGAACGTGTACGAGCAAACGCTTGAACCGGCCGAAGTTTCACGATGACATCATCAGGCCTGGTGTGAGCATGCAAGAGTTACTGACTAAAATTAGTCTCCTGTGTGAACTCTTGTCAGCCTTCGCATGCAGGCAGAGGACATCTGCACTCACACCAGCATCTGTACTTGGATATGTGTGCGTGTGTGTGTAAATACACCGTCCGAGTTTATTGCATTAACTGCCAATTTTAGAGATGCAATAAAGCCACCAATGCAGTGTGTACACTTCCTTCTTCGTTATAATCGCCAGAGCATGAGCTAAACAAACATGTACACCTGTATCTCATAAATCTCACGCATTACCTGGAGTCGTGGCACCGCTGTCCACCAATAATAGATTCTCCATAAAATATATATATATTAATACAAAATGCTTTGGATTAGGCGCACGATTTCCCAAAACATGCAAAGGTTGTGTGTGAGTTTGAGATCTAACCAGTTTAAAAAGAGAGAGTTTCTTAGTGTTTTTTACACCCATTACGTTTTCAATTCCAACAGACAATATATGGTTCATTGTGCGTGTGTGTGTGTGTGTGTGTGTGTGTTTTTCTGTGACAATAAATGAGCTGCTGTACTACAATCCTAAATGCCTTTCTGTTCACTACACACAGCAAAGCTTCTTATATCAACACATTTCTAACAAAAATTGTTTACGATACGGCCATTTTCCTTTTACAACCGTATACATATGTTTTTTTTTAAGAGTAATATTTTGCAAAACCAAAAATCTGTGTTTCTTTAATAAAAGAGACCCCCCCCTCCTCTCATCTCCCTCCCCCAACCAATTTCCTTTTCAATGGACGACAACGTGGCTGACTTCCAATCGCCGGCCTGATCCCTACACAAGCGCACTATATAGTGCGCGAGAGAGTGTTTCCTGCAGCCTACTTAGCACACTGATTTTCCAAAAGTAGTGCGTTTGGGATGCGGTCGGTTTTTCGAGCCACGCTTTCTGTTCCAACACGGCATGGAGAAAAAAATAGAGGTGAGGGGGGAAAAAAGTCAAAAGGAAAACGTCACCATAATTGCAAAAGGAAATTGGATTTATTATAATTTATAATAATAATATTACATATTTATATATTATATTTAGCTTTTTAAGGATGAAAAGGAAGCGCGAGCCTTAATCGCTATTCTTTTCTTAAAGTGCCGCAGTCTGTCGAGAAAAAAAAACGACCACTCGAGCAAATCGGATGTGCAGAATTTTTGCGACACAGACACACACACACACACACACACACAAACCGTGTTGCTGTAAATATCACCCATGTGTTTACATTACAGTAAATTCCACACATTAAAAACGGTAATTAAAAGAGGTTAGCACCTTAATGTTTAACGTTATCTGGTGTGCTCAGGACCTGCACTCACCTTTAAGTTGACTTCTTTCATTCTGTCCTGGCGTGTTTTCATTAACGGGTCCGTAACACGGGACATACCGAGCATCAGGACCCGTTTAAACAGATCCTACGGATCCTAAAATAATCAATTCTCAAATATCCCCAAAACGACTAAAGTACAATCCCACTGGTCAGTGTCCAACCTTAATCGCATGTACACACGATATAAAAAGTCTCTCGTATAAAAACTCCATCAACTTTTATTTCCAATATCCGTACAGATGATAAGATCACAATGCAGCGCTGTGTACTTCTCTCTAAAGAGTTTCCTTACACTCACTCTCTCTCACTCACTCACTCACTCAGGAAACACGGGCTAGCCGCGTTTTTTCCCCCCCAACCGCAGTCCAAAGAAGAACCCGCCTCATTGTATTTTGATTGGCTAATCGGATTCAACCCTCACAGCATCCTCGCGCGGAGAAGGCGGGACTATTCAATGCAGGGTGGAGAGGGGAGAAAAATGAGAACCTGGTAGCCAAGCGACGCAGACTTCACCTTAAACCCCGCCCACTTAATATTTGGTTACTCAACTCTATTCATAGCTCTGGCCAATCAGCGCTCAGGATTTCAGCGCTTTCTTTAATTTACATTAAATTAATGTTCAGTATAGTTTTACCTTCTTAAAAATACTTTCTGAGTGTGTTTTTAATATTTAAATAAAGAAAAATCAGGGAGATAAATGTTATGAAATTACTGCATAATAATAATAATAATAATAATAATAATAATGTCTTCGTACTACATTAATACTATTAGTATTGTTGTATTTTTATCTAAAATATTTAAAATTATTTTATTATTATTATTATTATTATTATTATTATTATTATATGTAATGAGTTAAAAGTGCATTATAATTTACTAAATATTAGTATTTTATATAAAATCAGTGTATTTTATTTAAAATAAAATACATTTTATGTATAAATGTACTTTTATGTATAAATTTACTTTTACCACTTATTATTATTATCTTTGTAGAAAATATATCACTCATTTAGTCAATCATCATCTATACTGTATTCAGGGTCATGGGTGGCCTGGAGTTTGTCCCAGGAGGCACAAGGCGGGGTACACCCTGCACAGGGTGCCAATCCATCACAGGTCATACACACACTCACACACTCAATCACACACTACGGCCAATTTGAGAATGCCAATTAATCAAACCTGCAGAACTTTGGACTGTGGGAGGAAACAAGAGTACCCGGAGGAAACCCACCAAGCACTGGGAGAACTTGCATACACACAGAGACGGGAATTGAACCCGGACCCTGGAGGTGCAAGGCGACAGTGCTAACCACTACACCAGAAAATATATCAATAACTTATAAATAATACTGTATAATAAATATGCAAAAAATACGATATTGCCCTATATGTCATGAATTAAAAGTAAATTATATACTGTACATAAAATATATAACAAATACAATAAATATATATATATATATATATATATATATATATATATATATACACACACACACACAAACACACTTTTGCACAGATCGTATTATTACGCTTATTAGAGTGTTCAAAATGTTAAATGTGTATTAAACCTAACACACTCTAAGACTGGATATAACAGGCACCAGAGGTTAAAGAACAGACTGGACATAACTGGTACCAGAAGTAAAAGAATAGAGAAAATTGCATAAAAGTTTCACCCAGTTGGGTCATGGGTGGTTTGATACCAAGAAACACGAAACACAACATCATCTAAATTTAGAGAGACAGAAAGGGAACGCCCTCCGCTCGTAGCCACTCAGGCTCAACCAAAAGCAGCTCACTGTTGGGATTTTACAGAAGTGTGGGGTGTGTGCGGGGTCATTCTTCTCTATGATCAGAGCTTGTGTGAACTAGTTAAGCTTTATTGTTTATGTGATATCCACATGCTAAAGTTTCTGTACCTACAGACAGAATACAGACAGAGATTCGCTGTGGAAATTGTGGCTGCACCTACTAGGGAGACAAAAGTGCAAGATGTGGGTGTTGTAGGAAGAACAGAAGAAGCCGCAGCTAAACAGACACCCACTGGAACGCTCACGCAAAGTTTTTAAAAGTCTAAAAAATGAGAATTAGAGTCTGTGAAGCAAAATCTAATTATAGAACTGTCCTAGAACAAATCTAAAACTAAACACTGTCATACGTTTCATCCATTTCTAGTTACAGTTCTAATTATGTTGCAAATCCGAATCCGATAACCAGGAAGACTTTCCTGTGGTGGAATACATCCTGACTGTACTGACTCTGTAATCTCTGACACTGGAGACTCCTTCTATAAATCTAGCATAACCGTGTCCTTACAATATACTATATTATATATAAATATATATATATTATAATTTACACAATTTAATAACAAATTACTTTTACTCAGGTCATTATTATCCTTAGATCTTCAACTACACACAACCATGTGAACGAGTTTTTCATCATCATAATATTGTTTCTGTTTAACTAATGATAATTGTGAGGGCAGTTACAGTATATCATTAATAAAATTGACAATTACTGAGTAATTGAGCATGGAAAAAAAAATATTGCTGAAGTTTCATAATACAAATAGTCACCGTAAAGGTCCCTTGACTATCACAACCCACTTCAGTGTGCTGTTTCAGACTGTCTGTCTGTCTGTCGGAAACCCCGCAAAATCGTCCCACAGCTACAGAGCGAACAGACGCTCTGTCTCTCACTGCAGTGACTCACTTTCCATTCATTTCCTGCTTTTGTGTCACCAACTGAAGTTGTCTTTCTTACACAGCCATGCCCAGGAGCGCAGGTAAGATGAGACAGACTATCTGTGTTCTATCAATAGCCGGAAGAGAAAGACTCACTGTTCTGACCCTGTGTTAGGGATACACACTGTTTTCCGGGGATGTTTAGGGTCATGGTGATGTCTGATGGCGTGAGAGCTTGTTAGTGATTCTTGGACTTAAAGGTGAAATTTTGGTGTAATGGTTAGCGCTATAGCCCTGCACCTCAATGGTTGAGGGTTCAATTCTCACCTCGAGTGTGTGGAGTTTGCATGTTCTCTCTGTGTATGGTTGGTTTCCGGGTACTCCATTCAGATTAGGCTAATTGACAGGCATTTGAAAATTGCCCGTAGTGTGTGAGTGTGTGCTTGTGTGTCCTGTGATGGATTGACACCACGTTTAGGTTTCCCTCCCGCGACCCTGAACAGGATAATCACTATAGAGTGTGAGTGAGAGGTGCAGTCTTGGATTTTGACTCGTTTCTTCATGATCATCATGCTAGTTTTCTTGAAGTAAATTTCTTGTATACATTTTTAAAACTGATGCATTCATTTTGTTCTAAATCTTCCTTAAAAAGAAATGAACTAGGTGGACATCACTCATTCACTCACTCACTCATCGTCTATACTGATTTATCCTGCATACAGGGTTGTGGGGGGCCTGGAGACTATCCTAGGAGACTTAGGGCATGAGGCGGGGTACATCCCCAGGCAGGGTGCCGATCCATCGCATGGTACACACACATATACTCATTCACACTACGGGCAATTTGGAAACACTAATTAATCTAATATGCATGTTTTTGGACTGTGGGAAGAAACTGGAGCACCCGGATGAAACCCACCAAGCATGGGGAGAGCATGCAAACTGCACATGCACACAGAGATGGGAATCGAACCTGGTGGAAATCGTGGGCTGGCCCACGGTTCAGAAGGTCCCAGTTTCAAAACCCACAACCACCAAGTTGCCACTGTTAAGCCCTTGAGCAAGGCCCTTAACCCTCATCTGCTCAGATGTGTGATGAGATAATGTAAGTCGCTCTGGATAAGAGCGTCTGCCAAATGGCTAAATGTAATTTATTTTGGTTTACATGACTAGAGAGTAATAGATAGAGAGACTGAACCGCGACACTGTATGTCGAGTGTGTTGAGGTGTTCTTCGGGGGAAGAATCTAAGAGGTCACTAATAGGTCACCGAATGTCTGGTGAAAAAGACTGCCCTTGAAAACCACAAACACACAGGCGGCTATGTGAAGAGCTGATTGTTGGGCGATCATCATGTCATGCAGTGCAGAACGAGAGGATAGATTACACACTCAGGGTGAGTGTGACTGAAAAACCAGAACAGAACAAAGAGAGAATGAAAGAGAAGGGAGGGTTCAGAGAAAAATAAAGGGAGAGAGAGAGAGATCGAATTGCAAAAGTTTATTCAGGCAACAAGAGAACACAATAATACATAAAGGTACGATTACACTTCAGCGTACGGAGGTCTCAAACTGAAATCCAACACATCTTTATGCTGGATGATAACCAGCGGGACAAAAATGGGGACAACCGTACAACATGGATGACGAGCTGTGAATCTGTTTGAAGCTAATCGATATGAAATTACTCATGCTTAACATCAATGCCGATTGATCTGAACATGAAGACACACAGACTGCTTTGTCCTGAATCAACTAAAATACACTTGTCCACCTTTGTTCAATGCTGATTGCGGATTCTTTGTGAACCCAGACACTCCTTTTTTAAAAAACTGACGATGTGGATTCCGAATCGGCCAACTTAGTCGAGAAAGAAACAAAAAGGGAAAGTTAATCATGTTGATCCAGCCTTCAAGGTTGCCTTATCATTTCCTTAATGCTCAAGCAATGTCTAGACTACTACCTCTAAACACAAGTACTTGACTATAAGCTGTAAAAAATGGGAAAGAAAATAAGGACCAAAGAAGATGATGTAGTAATATCATTTGCTGATCTAAATTGTACTATTTGTTGACATATAATCCTGCTGGTTATAAAGGAATGGACATAATGGTCAGCAATAATACTTGTTTAGGCTGTGGTATTTAAACCCTGCTCAACTGGTACTAAGGGGCCCAAAGTGCACCAAGCAAATATCCCTCACACCATTACAACCCCGACCACCAGCAACCTGAACTGTTCATACAAGGCAGAATGAATCCATGCTTTCATGTTGTTTACGCCAAATTCTGATCCGAATGTTGCAGCAGAAACCAAGATTCATCAGACCAGGTCCATGTTTGTCGAGCCCATGCAAATTGCAACCTCTGGATCTGGATCCAGGCTTTCATGTTGTTTACGCCAAATACATATTATACCCAGTGATGGAAAAAAAAAATCACAAATCCTGTATTTAAGTAAAAGTAGAGCTGGTAAAATATTACTCCAGTAGAAGTTTGTTTGTGAGGAAAAAGTACAAAGTTTGGACCTTCAGTTTTACTTGAGTATCAAAGTTAATAAGCTTGTATTAGTTCACTGTAGACTTTAAGTCTGCTTCCAATTTGTGAACTTTCATCACCGATTTCAAACACCCGCTACTGTGCAAAAGCAAATCACACAATTATGTATGAGAGTAAGCAGCTAGCGCTTCAAATTCGCAGCAGAATGTTGCAGCAGAAACCAAGACTCATCAGACCAGGTCCAGGTCCATGTCATGCAGTGCAGAATGAGAGGATAGATTACACACTCAGGGTGAGTGTGACTGAGGAACCAGAACAGAACAAAGAGAGAATGAAAGAGAAGGGAGGGTTCAGAGAGAAATAAAGGGAGAGAGAGAGAGAGAGAGATCAAATTGCAAAAGTTTATTCAAGCAACAAGAGAACACAATAATACATAAAGGCACGATTACACATCAGCGAATCGCAACCTCTGGATCTGAATCCATGCTTTCATATTGTTTACACCAAATTCTGATCCGAATGTCGCAGCAGAAACCAAGATTCCTCAGACCAGGTCCAAGTTTGGCGAGCCCATGCGAATTGCAGCCTCAGTTTCCTGTTCACCGGTGTGGTGATTCAAGATTCGTCTACAGAGATGTTCTGCAGCATACTGTACCTCGATTGTATTGAGATGTTATTTGAGTTAATGTTGCCTGTCTATCAGCTTGAACCAGTCGGGCCATTCTGCTCTGACGTCTGGCATCAACAGTGCCCAGATTTTCACCAGAGACCTGCCCCTTACTGGATATTTTCTCTTTTTCACACCATTCTCTGTAAACCTTAGAGATGGCTGTGTGTGAAAATCCCAGCTGATGCCATGCTCATGCCAAAGTCACCTCAATCACATTTTGTCCCCATTCGGATGCTCAGTTTCAGCAGACCGTCTTGAGGTGTACCTCGAAGCAGTCGAAGAGGTGCATCTAATGAAGAGGCTGGGAAGTGTATATCATGGTACGTCTCAATGATAATCAGAAATAACCTCTCAAGCCATAGCAGGATGTTTAAACAGTACACCGAGTGCATAAACAAGGCAAGAGACCAGGGACCTTCGGGCAAAAAAATGGGTTTGATGTTAATTAGTTTGCTGCTCAAATAAATACTGTGCTTAGACCTGGATGATGTATTACAGGTTATTACAGGTCTGTGCCTCGGGGTTATTTCAAAGAACATAATAAAGACTCTGTAGCAGCAAAAACCATCAGCTGATTCTCAGATTCGAGTTTCTGTTTCTAGTCGGGTTTATTCTGAGCAAATCAGAGGTTCAGGGTCACTGATTCACAGACAGATGAAATCTAGTTTACTTTACAATAATAGATTTTCATTTGTTCACGTGATTTATTTAGGCTGAGTCTGATTAGCGTAAAAAGTGGTCGCTAACATAATATTGTAACCTATGGGAAGCTAGTAAGCTAGTTAAGTGAAGTAAGAAACACGAAAGGAAATAAATGAGTTTATGAGGTGATGGTTAATAACGGCGAATGACTTGCATATTCATTTTCATAATTACGATAACACTTTAGGTGTGTCCAAGATTTATTTAGTCACAATTCTCTTTTAATCAACCTTATGATCAATTTCTGTAATTTGGTTAACAGGTTCCTTCATTAGCCCCAGTGCCAATGCAATGACAATAATCTCTAGAAGAAGAGGGTAATCCAGCGGTGCTTTAAATCTGGGTTTAGTTCTGGGTTGTGTTTTAATTTGATGTCAAACATGTGTACACTCTTCAAGCATATGTACTTTACTTAGTCTTATTACTTTTCACTTCTACTCCACTACGTCCTACAGCAAATAATCTGTACTTTCTAGTTCACTACATTTGTCTATGGCGTTGTGTTACATATTACATACATACATTGAATGGTGTGTAGCATTTAAGGCGCCACCTGCTGACTATTATACGCAATTGTGTGACTTGCTTTCCCTACGTACAACGCATCATGTAGCAAGTGTTTTGAAATCAGTGACAAAAAACAGCATGTTTACAAACTGGAAGCTGAGAGAAACGGCGAGAGAGCGAGAGAGAGACAGACAGACAGACAGACGTTTGCTATGACTTGAAGGCTGCAGTGAGCTAATACAAACATGGCTGTAAACAGATGTGGAAGGTAACCAAGTATAGCTTTCCTGTATATATGTACTTTACTCAAGCAGTTTTACTTGTGGATACTTTTTACTTTTACTCCACTATGTCCTACAGCAAATATCTGTACTTTCTACTTCACTAAATTTGTGCATGACATTTTGTGGCATAGTCACAGTGGTGTGTAGCATTTAAAGCTATTTAAAGCATTTTAAGACTACTATACGCAATTGTGTGATTTGCTTTCCTAATGTAAAACGCTTAATCATGTAGCAGGTGTTTGAAATCAGCGTCAAAGGACAGTGATGAGAAAAAAGACATAAACAAACAGATAAACAGACAGATTGACAGGTGTTTAATATGACTTACAGGTTACAGTGGGCTAATGCAAGCATGGCTGTAATCAGAGGTGCAAAGTGACTTTCACATATTTGTATTTTACTAAAGTGGATACTTTTTTACTTTGACTCCACTATGTCTTACAGCAAATATCTGTACTTTCTACTTCACTACATTGGTGCACGGTGTTGCGCCACATAACGAGAGTGGTGTGTAGCGTTTGAAGCAGGAATTTGAAGCGCTAGCTGCTTACTCTCATACATAATTGTGTGATTTGCTTTTGCACAGTAGCGGGTGTTTGAAATTGGCGATGAAAGTTCACAAATTGGAAGCAGACTTAAAGTCTACATTGAACTAATACAAGCTTATTAATTTTGATACTCAAGTAAAACTGAAGGTCCAAACTTTGTACTTTTTCCTCACAAACAAACTTCTACTGGAGTAATATTTTACCAGCTCTACTTTTACTTAAATACAGGATTTGTGTTTTTTTTTTCCATCACTGGGTATAATATGTAGAGCGAGAAAAGCTTTAGTTTTTTTCTTCCCTGTTAATCAGCATGTGGTGTCAGTATGACACAAAAACCAACAAGAGTAATGGAAACACAGCACACGACAATCCATATGAGAAATATGTCACGGTAAAATATATTAAACATGTTTCAGAGCGGACTTTCCATTCAATCTCAAATCCAGCATTGTTGACGTTCTCTTTATGCCGGGTTATATTAAACCGGACGTCTGATATGAAAGAGAATCTAATTTTCAACAGCGTGGCTAGCAAACAGGCCGAAGCGGTACGCTTCATTACTACACAATGGAAAATGAGGCATGACTCGATGATAAAGCTCGGGTAAATATGCTCAGGTAATATGGCACACACCCTGACATGGACTTTATTGCTTTTCATTTCCGCTGCTCAGCACTGAGGTTTGTTCCGTGTTCCAGGCCACATCCTGTGAAATCCCGAGCTGAGGATCTCCGAGCGAGAGCACGAGGAGGAGGAGGAGGAGGAGGATGACAAGGAGAAGAAGGAGAAGGAGGATGAGGGGGAGGTTTATGGGAGGGACCTCCGCTGCGCTGATGCAATCCTGCCGTCCGAGAAGAAATTGCCCAGCTGGCATGAACGGAGCCGGGGGAGGGCGATTCTCACTCAAATCTGTGCAGCGTTCACACGCTCAGTTGCTGGCACAAACGTGCGCACGCACACACACACACACACACACACACACACACACACACACACACACACACACATACACACATACACACACAGACTCACACGTACTGTATATGTGTGTGTCATTTTCACACAAAAGTGGTGTTGGGACAAAAGCATATGCCTGGAGCAGAGCAGCTATAAACACGACATGGAATTACATCTTAAAACCTGCTGAGCTGTTTAGAAACACACACCTAGAGTTCGACGCTTGTAAATTTCTCAAACACACTATTACACACATGCTCGCCAGATGTGCGTCCACACATCTGGTTTTGAATGGTATCAGCTTCTGGTTAGATTTAACGCATCTACTCAAGTGAAAAACAAACCACTAAGGCAAAAAAAAAAAAGAATGAATGAATGAATAAACAAATAAAATGTGTGTTGAGTTTTTTTTTTTTTTTAATGCAGAAAGTCCTGAATGATATGTTTTGTGATGAGAAAGAGACAGGGTTAACGCCAGGGAACAAATTATAGCCGATTAGCCCTCTGATTTAGACTTTAAGTCTCGAAAACATGAAAGTAAAGAAAAGAAAAAAACGCTTTAACGCTATAAACGCTGACGTTTATATTTTTAAAAATGAAACGTGATGCGTATACGCCACAATACTGCCTGTGCAGACATGAAATCAAGGGTAAAGTCTCAATCCGACTCTATATGTAAAAATGCTACACACACGAACATACACACACAATGACCACGGCCGGTGAAATATACGTCGGGCTGTTTCATCTGACTCCGCCTTCTCATTTCCTGCTGTTTGGAGCGGTCTATATTCACAACGGTCAGATCAAGCTTAACCCCCTCACACACACACACAAACACAACTGCCCATGATGGATGCTGTCAGCTGCTTCAAATAGTTCCAACCCCATAATCTCGCAGCTACAGCCCTGTCTTGCTGATGATGTCAGCTGTTGCACTTCCCCAAGCCAATTTCTGCATTTTGTTCAAAGCGCGATGCCTGGCAACCGAGCAACACAACCTGCACAACAAATATTGCTTAACTCATCTTCAGCACATGCCTAGTGTGCGTGTGTAGTAATGAGATGAAACGTTTTGAGTTGAAGGTCTCGGAGTGGAAACAGCTTCATGACCTCTAATGTTCATGGAAGCGCTCGTGAATGTTTCATGATGCGTTATAAATGTGTTATTAACCTATGAGGTAACGATGACGCATGTCAGATTAAAATCTCTTAAATTAGTAACTGCTCATAACCAGCATGATAACTGACCAATGATTTGTCGTTTCCAGGTTCGAGGTTTATATTAATATGCTTGTTCTAATGCATTATAGTTTCTGTGCTAACAAATAATTCCCTGTTTGATCAATAAAGTCTAAGTGTTGTTAATTAACAACAACAACAAAAAAGATTTTTATGTAACATTTATGGAAGGAGTCTCCAGTTTCATCGCTTTATAGCTTATTGGCAAAGTTGCATTTTTCACAGGCATGATGGAAGACGTTGCATTTGTTGGTGTATTTTTTCCCTCAGCTTTATGACAACCTGGCTTGTATGCTCTAGTATTAATAAATGTACAAATGTGTTCAAGTCAAACCGGGACGTTTGACTGTGCAGAATAACAGAACAGAGTTATAATCCGCTGCTACACTAGTGCACTTATCCCAGTGTTTCACAAGTGCTTGGATACCATCAAGGTAGAACGTTTCTCCATGATTGGACTTCCTGAAACGCTGGCCTCCCAGGAACTCCTTTAATGAGTCAAATCACCGTACCGTGCTGCAGGTCCTCGGTCTCCAGTAAATGTAAATCGGATCCATGCACCAGAAGGTCCCGGTTTGACCTGAACGTCCCTCCTAGGTAAGAGCATCTAACATGACGACAGTTTTATCCAGAAAAACTGCTAGCTAGATTGTTGTCTTAAAGTTCTCAAGTTCATTTCCAGAACCGAAAAAAAAGTGTTGAATACGATTTAAGTCATCCATGAGGTTGGTCTGTTAAATCCTGCATCAAAGAGTGCCCCCTAGTGGCCAAAACAACTCAACATCCAACACGGATGGAACACGGATTCCTGCATTTATTTATTTTCCATGCTGCTTATCCTGTGCAGGGTCACGAGGGGGCCTGGGGGCCTGGAGCCTATCCCAGGAAACTAGGCAGGGTACATCCTGGATGGGGTGCCAACCCATTGCTGGGGATAAATACACTGTTTCATACACTACATATTGCAATGTGGAAACACCGATCAGCATTCAATGCTTGTCTTCAGAGTGTAATGGGAAACCGAAAGGAGTACCTAAAGGAAAGCACTGGGAGAATCTAGAGTCTAAACTTGACACGCGCATGCTGGAAGCAAGATTCGAGAACCCCCGACCCTGGACGTGCGAAGCAACAGTGCTACCCGCTAAGAAATGAATAATAAGGAGGAAATGAGACAGTTCATGTTAGAAACAGAAACTCGTGAGCTCATATAAAAGTACTACCCAAAAACTGCTTTCATTATGTATAGTATATGATACAGTAGTACAGCCTGGAATATATAGTACACAAACCAACCTTGTCATAATGGTGCCTCTATGTCCTACTGTATATATAAAAAGTATACAGTAATAATCATAGGCAGGGGTTTTATTGCTATTGGTTGCAAATAAGTATTCAGTCGTAGTATTTTCAGTGTGGTTTGACACTTTGTCTTCAGTCACTTTGATTATTGTTTAATGTCCTGACACGGTATACACAGAAACCCAGACAGTTTCCTCTCAAACCTGAGCACAGGGAAAGAGGAATTCCTCCCCCTGACCCTCATTCTCTCCAGATTATTCTTAGAATAATGAGTTAATTAGAATAATGAGTGTTAAACTTTTCAACCATGTCTTTGTTAAACTGATAATTCATCAATGAGGATTAATGTGAAATGAAAACGTTCTAAGTCATACAAGTTATACGATTTATTATTACATTATGCCTTTGGGAAGAAAATACAAACAATAATTCGCAAAATTTCGGTCATACGGCAGTGGTGCTGAATTCTCGAATCTGATTGCTCGGGTTTAGTTTATAGTGCTCATTCTAGCGTTATGCTTTTTAACCCTGGGAATATATGAACGGATAAAAAAAAATCTGTTAAAACAAGGGGTGTTCGAGTCAAACCGGGACTCCTGTTGATATTCCAGAAGACCCGATCGTAGCCCGCATTCGACAAGTGATTCTTAAAACCGTCGCCTTGTCATTGAATTGCGGAACAGTTTCATATCAATCAATCACCAACACCACTTGCACGTTACAGGAACTCGGCTGGAAGTTATTGCCACACCCCCCCGAACAGTCCTGACCTCACTCCAAGACATTCCCACATGTTTGGATCATTAAGGGGGTTCCTGGGAGGCCGGTGTTTTTACATCTACATCTAGGCATTTGGCAGACGCCCTTATCCAGAGCGACTTACATTTTTATCTCATTACATCTGAGCAATTGAGGGTTAAGGGCCTTGCTCAATGGCCCAACAGTGGCGACTTGGTGGTTGTGAGGTTTGAACCTGGGATCTTCTGAACCGTAGTCCAATGCCTTAACCACTGAGCTACCCCTGCCCTACCCCAAAAAGTGTTTTAGTGGGTGTTTAGGACACCTTGAGGGTGTCCAAGCGATAGCGAAACACTGGGAAAAGTGCATTAGGATTATATAATGAAAGCGGATTATACAGAGAAATAAAGTGAGTTTTTTACATTTATAACAATATTCGGTTATTCCGTATGAATAAAAAGTCCCGGTTTGACTTGAACATCAGAGTTGATGTTATAAGATTACTCCAAAATGAGAATTTCTCCCATTGTAAATGGCTATAAATGATGACGCTGTGTACACCACTCCATCGTTGATTATTTTCCTATAACAGCATATTGCATCATAGTCATCATTCAATTAGTTAAGTATTTTGAATGTATTCTACACTGATGCACTAGATCTTCTAGATGAAATCTCCACGGCGCTCTACATACTGTATATAATCGTCTCGTTATATTAAAGCCAGGTCAGAATAACACTCCTCCTACCTTGATATTCTTCGCCATCTTTCCCAAGAAGCTGAGACTCCGAACCAGCGAGCGCAGGCCGTTCGGCTTCTCGCTCTCCTTGTCTGGAACCCCCTGGCCCTCCGTCGTCTCTTCGCTGTCCCAAGGCTCACCACTGAGCTCTGCATCAACCTGGAGACTGCTCCACACACACACACACACACACACACACAAATCTTGAGTCAGGCACACAAATACAGAACAATCACCGGTTCTCACATTGTCCAGAATGACCAAAAGTCAGCTCTTACCTCTGTGTAGATCCTCCAAGTAGAGAGGAAAGGGAAGAATGTGCTGAAAAAACAAAACAAAACAGCACAAAAGCACTGAATCAGTCCCCCAACTTCTTAACAATGTTTTGGAGAAAAATAATCCTCCGAAATTGACTTTTGATCTGTTTCTGAAATTTCATGTCTAAATCGTAGCCCTGCATGACTTGACAGTGGAGACGCTTCTTCATGACTTCATTAGAGAAGAGATGGGAGAGTGAGTGGGAGGTGAGAACACACTACTTTAGGGCTTCAGGGCGCTGACGAGCAAATCGGCAGAACAAATACAGGAAGGCGGCTTCCGCATAACTGCGCGCACACACACACGTGCAGACTCATACACACTAAATGAATTTACAGCACTTCCACGTTACTGATTTTAAAGCAGTCAGTGCAACTGCGGCATCGTGTTTGTTG
This sequence comes from Clarias magur, assembly GCA_013621035.1. Taxonomy (NCBI): domain Eukaryota; kingdom Metazoa; phylum Chordata; class Actinopteri; order Siluriformes; family Clariidae; genus Clarias; species Clarias magur. The sequence continues at coordinate 352,910 of QNUK01000184.1, read as the reverse complement.
AGACTCTGGATTCGACTGAGGACGGCGCAAAAAACAAAAAACATCCGAAGAAGAGCCGGAGAGATGCTTGTGTTAGACGGGTTCAGGTAACTCGGATAACCACTCTGTACATCCGTGGTGAGCGGAAAAGCATCTCGAAACGCGAAATCTGTCGGAATCACTAGAAAAGTCCAAATGCACTCCAGTCGGGTCCAAAGCTGAGACTGAAGATACGGTAGCTGAAGAACAGAAAGAGTTTCTCTATCACAGTAATGTGCAATTTGTCTGTCTTATTAATGTCAACAGAAAGTGAAAGAACAACTATTTATAGTGAGCACAAATGAGAACAGGAACTACATTTATTTTCCGCCAACATCTACAACATTAAACGCATCTGTAAAAAACAGACCAAAAGCGTGTCTGTTTAATTCAATAAAACTTTAATGCTTTTAATGATTTTTTTTGTTTATGGTAGGATGAGTACAGTTTTACATTTTGGCAGACATCTTTATCCAGAGTGACTAACATTTTGATCTCTTTATACATCTGAGCAGTTGAGGGCTAAGGGCCTTGCTCAAGGGGCCAACAGTGAAAACTTGGTGGTCGTGGGATTTGAACCTTAACCACTGAGCTACTCCTGACTAGCTTTATAAACTGATGTGTTTTAACTAGAAAATATAGTTGCAAGCAAAGATGACGGGCCAAAGCACCCTGTGCCACCGCTACCCCGAGCACACCGCACAACCCGTGTGTTACTTGAGTGTGTCAAGACCTCAGAAAAGCCATCGCCACCCGGTTGCACCGCACAACCTGCACACGTCACACACTATAAAGGGCTAATGTCAGTTTGGGCCCTAAATATCTGTTGAGTGCATTAGTGTGTGTGTGTGTGTGTGTGTGTGTGTGTGTGTGTGTGTGTGTGTGTGTGTGTGTGTGTGTGTGTGCGCGTGCGTAAGATGTGTTTGTGTGTGTGCGTGCGTGAGTGACTGTACTGTATTTGTAATGTGGGTGTATGTATCTGTGCATGTGTGTGTGTGTGTGTCACAACCCTCTTTTTCTTCTAAGGATTCTTCTTTTTTATTATTTTTTAATGAAAAACTCACCCACACACTATAGGTGCGCAGGACCCTCTTGTTTTCCCAAGGATTATTCTTTTTTCTTTTCGTTCCTCAATGTGATGTCCCTGAACGTGATGTCACTAAAGGTGTCACTGAATATAATTTCACTCAATATAATGCCACACAGAAGTTTAAGACATTATCACGACTGACCCATTTGAGATATCAGAAATCCCTCGGCAATTCTGCATCCTCAATGTCTTTAGATCACATCGCCCCAGGTTTGGTGGCGATCGTATAAATTACCTAGGAGGAGTATAGCAAAATCCATCGGGTGCGTTTTTGCAAACGACCTAAAATAACCAGCCTCCTGTTGAGTTGAGCCCATGTTAAAATGTTTTTGTGTGCTCGAGTTTTTGAGCATGTTAAGACCCCGAAAAGTCCAAAAGAGTGGTAAAAAAATCCTTAGGAAAACAAGAGGGTCCTGTGCACCTATAGTGCTAAAAAATTACTAAGGAATTTGGAACACAGCTCGACCATGGTTGGTGAGTTCATTTCAAGTAAATCAGATTGATCTTTGGGAACTTTTGGCTGAAATCTAACACACACATCCTCTGAAAGGAAAACAAAAAACTGTCGAACTGCTGCTCATGCTGCATCAAAGGGCATTGAGACCCAGTTAGAGGAAAGTGCTTATTCTTTCCTCATACATGAGTTCCTCATACGCTTGCGCATTCACACCATCCACTAGAGGGCAGATTGCACCTGGTTTCTTTGCAAGCCGCCAATAAACACAAAGGGAAGAAGAGTACAGTATGCGGCAAAATATATAGTACAGGTCGTTCCTGACTTACGAACGAGTTCCGTTCCGGGAGCAAGTTTGTAAGTCGGATTTGTTCTGAAGTCCGACAAAGTGAGTCTCGTACATCTTTGACACGAATATACAATATACAATGTAAAGCATACCAATCCACTTGACTAAATCTCTGTCCCCTCTGTTCCCCAAAAACCGTAACCTCAACCTTAGGAAATGAATTTCACAGGGGAAATGTAACAGTGTTGTCTCTGCACCTTTAAAACGTCAGGGGAATCCTGGTGCTATTTTGTCTCAAAGCTGTTTTCCACTGTATTGGACTGTGAACTTTTTCCCGAATTTAGGATTATTCACCGTCACGTCACGACAGTGGTCCACAACCTTGTTTATAGGTACTCTTGGCTTTCACATTAGAGTCAGACCACATGCAAATCCACCACTGATTCCTGCCTGAGCATGAACATGCAGTGTTCAGGTTACTCAAACGTACCAGACTTTGGGGACAAGTGTACTCTGGCCTGTGACAGCATCTGTAGTGTGAACACAAAGCTGATGCGCCCCAGTAAGGTTGTGATTGACAGAAGACAGTGGATTTGCTCTTCCCACACATGGACCAATTTGAAACAGTATTTTTGTAAACTTTTACACTCTTATTCTGGTTCTGGTTAGTGGGAGGTGATGGGTGGAAAACAATGAGTGAGACCCCTTGAATCCAAATGAATCACAACACAAGGTTCCAGAAACATCCACAGGCGTGTCATTCGATTTGTCTCCGCCCCTATGGATTTATCTAAGTAATGAACTTCCGGTCATATGTTAGCATCTGCTGTCTTTCTCTCTGCACCACTGACTTGAGCAATGTGCCTGATTTACCTTGGGCGTGAGAGTGAGGACGCTGTTTGGTGAGAGATGGACCTGGTTCACATGGCGTGATGCAAAGAGACGGAACGGACATACTGTATTTCTGCAGAGGAGACTTCACCTGTAATACACACAACGGCAAGGAGACATGAGAACACATATGTGCGTGCACGCACACACAAACACACACACACACACACACACACACACACACACACACACACACACACACACACACACACACACGCACACACACGCACGCCCATGTGTGGCCACACCCTTAACAAATTTTCTCTGTTAGTTTTGTGGCTTTTGCACTTATGGGAAAAAAGCAAAAAAGAGAACTCTGTGTGTGTGTGTGTGTGTGTGAGCATGCAAGTTGTTTTACATGTGTGTGTGTGTGTGTGTGTCTTTGTGTCAGTGTGCAAGCTATTTAAGATGTGTGTGTTTGTGTTCAAGTTTATTTGCGTGGGCGTGTGAATGTGTGACTGTGTGTTAATTGTGTTTGTCTGTTTATTTATGTGTGAGTGTGCAATGTTTTGTGTGTGTATGTTCATTTTGTGCATGTGTTAGTGTGTGAATTGCGTTTATGTATTTATGAATGTGTGTGTGTGTGTGTGTGTGTGTGTGATGGTTGTGTATGGGCCGATATTGTTATGTGTGTGTGCCTGATATAAAACAATGATTATCAGGTGTGTTCAAAGTTCCTCTCAGTAGCGGTTTTTACACTCAGAGCTCAGAGTTTGACTGACATTTTCTTCCTCCAATCATCATCCAGTGTTTTTTACACTGACCTCCTGGAAAGAGAAGACCTGCGAGCCTGACCCCTCCTCCTCCTCATTGAGTGACAGCAGGGACTCCAGGTCCTCGGCGTAATCGGTGATGGGGGCACGGCGAGGGTCTCGCTTTTTCAGACTACCACACTGAACCTTCTCCATCTCCACAGGGTCAAGGGCCTCCAGACTCACACTGACACACAAACACAGAGCAGCGGCGTACGTTCACATTTTATAATAACTTCTTATTACTTTACTGATAATTTCATATACTCTTTACCAAAAAATAATAATTTTCTAAGTTTTGATAGAATAATATTCATAATAATATATGACAGTTTGTAAACAATTACTAATAATTGGAATAAAAATATATTTCTTATTGTTATTATATGTATTTGTATTAATATGTTTATTAATGTTTATTAGTTATTTATTTAAGTATATTATATATTCTTCATCATTGCTTACAAATAAATAAATAAATACTTTGACACCAATAATAATTTGTTGAAAATAGTAATAATAATAATAATAATAATATATGACAGTTTGTAAATAAAAAAAAACACATTTCTTACTGTTATTATTTTTTATTTGTATGGATATTTTATTAATGATTATTGAATTAATGTTATTTATTAAAATATATGATTTTCTCAATCATTGTTTAAATAATAATAAATAAAACATAGTTGCAAGCAACGATGATGAGCCCAAGCACCCTGTGGCATCGCTGTGTGTGTGTGTGTGTGTGTGTGTGTGTGTGTGTGTGTGTGTGTGTGTGTGTGTGTGTGTGTGTGTGTGTGTGTGTGTGTGTGTGTGTGTGTGTGCGCGTGTGTGAGAGAGGTATGTGTGTGTGTGTGTGTGTGACAAGTGGATGTGTCAGTCTGTGTGTTAACATTAGTGATGTGTGTTAGTTTCTGTGAGACATGTGACTTGTTAGTGTTTGTGTGTAGGTGTGCTTCTGCATGTGGGTGTGTGAGACAGAGATGTGAGTGTTATAATTTGTGATGTGTGAGATACACTCACCTAAAGGATTATTAGGAACACCTGTTCAATTTCTCATTAATGCAATTATCTAATCAACCAATCACATGGCAGTTGCTTCAACGCATTTAGGGGTGTGGTCCTGGTCAATTCAATCTCCTGAACTCCAAACTGAATGTCAGAATGGGATAGAAAGGTGATTTAAGCAATTTTGAGCGTGGCATGGTTGTTGGTGCCAGACGGGCCGGTCTGAGTATTTCACAATCTGCTCAGTTACTGGGATTTTCACGCACAACCATTTCTAGGGTTTACAAGAATGGTGTGAAAAGGGACAAAACATCCAGTATGCGGCAGTCCTGTGGGCGAAAATGCCTTGTTGATGCTAGAGGTCAGGAGAATAGGCCGACTGATTCAAGCTGATAGAAGAGCAAATTTGGCTGAAATAACCACTTGTTACAACCGAGGTATGCAGCAAAGCATTTGTGAAGCCACAACACGCACAACATTTAGGCGGATGGGCTACAACAGCAGAAGACCCCACCGGGTACCACTCATTTCCACTACAAATATGCGTGCATGTAAACATTTTGAAAAAAGTGAAAAACTCACCCACACACTATAGGCACGCAGAACCCTCTTGATTTTACTAAGGATTATTCTTTTTTCTTTTTTTTAATGAAAAACTCACCCACACACTATAAGGTGCGCAGGACCCTCTTGTTTTTCTAAGGATTATTCTCCTCATTGTGATGTCACTGAACATGATGTCACTGAATATAATGTCACTCAATATAATTCCACACTGAAAGTTATTAATCATTTTTCAGTGTAGGTTTAAGACATTATCACAGTTTGAGATATCAAAAATCTCTCCGCAATTTTGCACCCTCAATGTCTTTAGATCACATCGGCCCGGTTTGGTGGCGATCGTATAAATTCCCTAGGAGGAGTATATCAATATCCATCGGGTGCGTTTTTGCAAATGACCCAAAATAAATCGCCTCCTGTTAAGTTAAGCCCAGGATTTGCAGTGCGGCTCAATGAGCTCTAAATGTGTGCCTATGTGAAAGTGTGTATGAGCTATCCAGCTAAATCTTGTGTAGGGGACTCTCAGGCATCCTGATGGCAGCAGTTTCCAACCTGTCTGCCAAGTATTTAGGGCCCAAGTAGTGCTTGGGCCCTAAATAATATTAATATTAATAATAATAATAATAATAATAATAATAATAATAATAATAATGATAATAATACATGAGGTAGTGAATATTTATATTTTTATATTATATTACTGCTTATTAATTATTTATTAATAGTGAATGTATTTAAGTATTATTTATTGTATTAACCTATAACTAATCTATCTATCTATCTATCTATCTATCTATCTATCTATCTATCTATCTATCTATCATCATCATCATCATCATTATATCTTTGAAACAAATTTAAGCTTTCGGTAACATTATGTACAACAATTACAAAATTATAATTTATTAAATAAAGAAATACTAAATTCTGTTTAATATAACTCAACGAACAATATTGAACATTACAGTTTTTAAAATAATGACTATTAAATATACTAAGGTAATTCTAAATTTTTTTAACAATTAATTTAACTCAATATCTATAACACCAACAAAATATATTTAATATATAATTATATAATATACAAGTAACGAAGTAATAAATAAATCAACATATTGAAAAGTATAAAATTTACAAATTATTAGTAATTTCTAAATATTATACTGAGATTAACTTCATAAGAGAACCTATGACAGACCTGTCCTGACAACAGTCAAGAGATAATAAGAAACAGAAACCTTTTAAAAGAAAATCACACACACACACACACACTCAAACACACACACACACACACACACACACACACACACACACACATGCACGCATCCCTAATACACACCCACCATAATCACATGATGCATCGTCTGTCCCTGTCCTCCATCATAAATGAAACTCTCTGAAGCTCTACACCTGGTTTATACAGATACAGTGAGGGCCGTGATGCTGCATTTTCCCCCGAAACAAAAGCAAAACACAAATGACAACTGCAAACACCACAAGTGCCACAGCAAGCAGCACAGAAATCACGAAATAGGCGATGACGACCGAAACTCCCAACACGACACCAGCTGCAAGGCCGAGCACGGCAAGGGCAACTCGTACAAGGATGTTTTCCATTGTGTCCGAGCATCTCTCTCTCTCTCTCTCTCTCTGAGAAAGAATAAAGCCAGCTCTCTGTTCACTCTGACAATGTGTTCAATGTTAATACAAAACAATGCAGACAGTGAACAGAGCTCGGCCTCTGTCTCATATCAGCCCTGCCCTACTTCTTGTCCTGCTTCTGGAGAAAGAAAATGTGCATCAACTTGTTCAATGAGACAACATTTCAAATACAGTCAAGGTGTTCGAAATCTCATTAAACTTGATGGTTTTCAAAGAGAAGAATTACTCAAAGCAATTGGGGGTTAAGTGCTTTGTTTACGAGATCAAAAGTGGCTGTTTGGTAGTGGATGAGATAAAAATCAACATCTTTCTAATATTCCTTAAGCACTAAACAATCCATCTAAGGTTATTCCTTGGAGCAAAGCCAAAGTCAATATCCTGTTGAAAACAATTATAGTCACCTAGTAAGTATACAAAAAAATCACAAAGTCTATGTTTTGAGAAAAACAGAAATGCCCAAGTGAATGTTACAATAGATGTGTGACCTGCTGCAGCTGATGAGTAATAGTGCTACACTGACATGAGGCTTCAAAAGCAACGGTCGTGCAACCATGTCATGTAATCACACAGCCACCATAGAGCAAGAAGATATGATAAAGTTCTCCATGAAGCAAGAGAGGCGAGTGAAGGTACACTGAAATACCAGGGGCCAGAGCGACATCCTCAGCTGAACAGGGAGGTAGAGTGGTGGTGCAGGGAGATGGAGTGACGCCCATGGCACTATGAAGAGTAGCAATTGTGTCCTCATTGAGGCAGGCTCGGGCAAACATGTCCTCATCAGATTCAGGGATTGGGGCAGCCACAACATCAGCCTTGCAATGGGGATGCTGCCAATTGATTTCCAGCTTGAGCTGCAGTATGGAGGCTGACCCATTGGTCTGCAGCTTGAAATACAGTAGGGAGGCTGTCCCACTGGTCTCTAGCTTGACCCGGAGCGGGGAGGCTGCCCCATAGGTCTGCAGCTTGAGCTACAGTGGGGAGGCTGCCCCATTGTCTGTAGCTTGAGCTGCAGTGGAGAGGTTGCCCCAGTGGTCTCCAGCTTGAGCTACAGTGGGGAGGCTCTCCCATCGGTCTTCAGCTTGACCCGGAGCGGGGAGGCTGCCCCATTGGTCTGCAGCTTGAGCTTCAGTGGGGAGCCCATTGGTCCCCAACTATATTCCCCCTCAAAATAAAGATTTTGAGGCAGTACATTGCAAAAGCCATTTTCTTGTTCCAATCATATAAGGCAGCAAAATACAAGTGCTGATTCTATTTATTTTAATAAAAAGAAAAACACAGCGAGATAGATGAAACAAGACTATGTGCATAATCTTTGTTTCTAGACAACAATCAAGGTACAAACCTTAAAATGGGTAGTGGAAAAGACACAGAAGGTTAGAAGAAACAAACAAACAGAACTACAATATGGTGCCTAACATAATTCAAGCAATTATGTGATTTGCTGGGGCTCAAGTGTAATGTAGTTAGTTTGCGGGCAGGGGTAGCTGCTATTGGGCTACAGTCCAGAAGGTCCCAGGTTCAAACCCCACCACCTGCCCTGTTAGGCAATTGAGCAAGGGCCCCCAACTTCTCAGATGTATATTGACATAAAAATGTAAGTCGCTCTGGATAAGACCATCTGCCAAAGGCTGAAATGTACAGTAAATGTAGTTTAGTGCATCCCTACAGCTACACTGAGAGGAGTGCAAAGAAAGCTGCTGACTGAAACACTTAGAAAATCTTAATAAAAGCAAATGATTTAAGGGCAAATATGATTAGGTGCCTGTTCATTAAAAAATAATGTAAGAAAATAATCAACAATAGAGTTAGTTTTTTATGTGCCAATTTTTGCCACAGACATTTGCCAATGTAAATCTTTTTTTTTTTTTCATTTAGAGAATGATATATTTTTATTACTACTTTTATAGTTGCATTAAATGTTATATAACATCCAAACACTAGAAGTCATGTTACTGAGAAAGCACAAAAGCCAAGGCACATAGACTTTCCCAAGACAGAAAACTTCAAATCTACATTTTGCTATCTTTACCTTTGACTTGGGTTACAAAGCTCTGACACAAAAAACTCCTTCCACAACTTTGCACTGTAAGATAACAGCTTCTCTTTCTGATTGATTAATTCATGACCTGTTCTTCAGTTGTATTGATTTGCACAAAGTGACTTTTCCTATATACCTACGAAAACATGCCATGTAGTAAATCCCAGCCTGGGCCGAACCGGTGATAGACAGGCATTATTAACAAAAATTTTAATAATACTCGCTGCATTATATTATATTTTGAACAACAGTATTTTTATAAGATGCAGCAAATTGTCAAAGGTTTAATAATTATTTTAAACATTTAAAAAATCTGCATGCTGATCTTCAATCAAAATAATTTTTAAATTCAATTCAATTCAGTTTTATTTATAAATTGAAGTTTTTCAGTTTTTTTATGCTTTTAACAAAACAAAAGAAAATTAGGGAAAAAAAATATATATATATACTGTTATTATTATTCCTCGTGTCCCCTACCTGCGCTGTCCACACTGTGAAAGGCTACACTGCAACACGCCAGGATGCCAGCTGTGTCTGCGGTGGCAATTCGTCCGGACCATGTGTCCAGCGAGCGGCAGGGTCAGCATCAGCTTCCTCATACGCGGAGATGGCGAAGTTTGGGGGCGGCAGGGTGATCGGGGTGAGAGGGCAGAGACGGGCTGCGGTCCTAGATGAGGTGAAAAGCATCCGGTAGGCATAGCTGTTTCTGGGATACGGATGCGGGGGAGCTGTGGGGGGCTGATCATCTACAATGTATGCAAAGATATAGCAAGGCATAAATAACAGAACTAACAAATCATAGTTTGCTTAAAAAAAAAAAAAAGCATGACGTGGACCATACCATGTACATCAGTGCACGTTTAAATTCCAGGCTGGTTACTGGACAAAGACGTGCTTGCGTGTTTTTCCTGCCCTCTAGTGACCGATAGTGCTGGGAAAGTTTTCATGAAGTGAAGGGAGGCTCCTACAGGAAAGCACAAGAGGAGAGATGTTCAGTATTGGTTAGGTGTGGATTTACAGTATAGGCATGCTAACACGCTAAAGAGCTGTTATTACCTTTAGAAAAAGAAAAAGAAAAAGGATTATTCGGCTCAGCCCACTGAAGCGTGAAGCATTTAGTGTTATTTGCAAACTATGACCTGGCTAATCATACAGTGTATTAACTGATTTGGGTGGGTAAAATGGCCATGTACCTATCACATTACCACTAACATAAGAAATGAAGCTGTGTGTTTTTACGCTAACTCCAGACGTGTTAACTCCAAAATGCTAATTCGTACAGTTTTAGCCTGACACACATACAGCACAGCTGATGATACACTATCAAGTCAATTAACACATTTTTTTCCACAGTAATTGGGCTATAATGATGTCCTTTTTATTCTGTTGTCATGCTGCTAAACAGGATTATCCAACTGGAACCTAGCCAGCTAGTCGGCACAGTGCACGCGTTCAATTGTCTTCAGTGGAACAGTCCTGGAGCTATTTTATTTCCAAACCCTTTAATAATTCATGCTTGTTGTGCTGCTAGTTGTACGGTTCAGTTGATAATGTTGCTCTGAGTGTCTGTGTGTGTCTGTGTGTGTCTGTGTGTGCATGACAACTGTTAAAAATCACATGAAATTCCATTATCAGGAAATCCCACAGGGTTATTTAACTGGATTTCCATAGACAGGGTTCCCCAGGACATGATTTGCACTGTTTATAATAGGAAACAATAAAAATATTACATCTTAGATCAACATCAACCATCTTGAATACGGTCAATTATATCCTGTATTTATTATTATAATACCTTTACAACAAATCAGTTCTAAGATCTGTCTATTTTACATAATGTAAACTATACAATCTAAAGTTTCTATATTACTATAGGTTGTTTTCTATAATCTTTTTTCTTTCTTACTAAATTTTTTATATAGTAGGTATATTTCCATAACTAGAGTTTTCTTTATTAAATTTTTTACTTTATTTCCTAACTTATTTTTCTACTGACTGTTTATTCTCTTTGTTCTCTTTAGTGTAAGGTCACGGGCGGTCATATACTGTAAGCATTTCACTGAATATCGTACTGTGAATGACTGTGTATGTGAGAAATAAAATTTTAATTTGAATATATTACCACATTGGCGACCCCTCAATAAGGGAGCAACCGAAATTCCAACAGAATGTCTGGTTTTTCTGCAGTCAAAAAGTCTCAGTTTGATTTACTTGTAATGAATGAAAAGCTCACACTTTCCAACATAATACAATGACAAAAATTTTGTTTCATATTACAATTACAATTTCTTCAACCCCCCACTGTGTGAGCTACCCGGAACAATAATGTTTCTACACCACTATTTGAGAAGTAGTTACAGTCTGTATTTTACAGAACGGCCTGCTGCGAACAAAAATGACAGCACTGACAGATGCAAACTGTAATTACATTACTGCCAGATGAAACATAATGATACTCGGAGCATGAAAGATGGTCATAACATTTGGTTCCTGCATTAGTGACACACACATCATTCAGTGGTTAAATGAGTGTACATGACTTCATCGGGTACTAGTTTGCTTCTTGATAATCCAAATGTACTACTAAAAACATCTACACACCTTCTAGTCTATTATTACACATTCTGCATGATTTTAAACGTTTCATTTTGTAAAAGATATTGCCAAATAAAAAGGTTGCAAAAAGTTATTCGTATTAAATAAAATTTTAATACGAATTCTTACTTTCCTTTGATTTAGTAGACTAGCATGAACAGGTTGGTCAATAAAAAATGGACAAATCATTGACATTTTATGGATATCTGTTTCAAAAAGATAACATTGATATCGGTAATTTGACCAGAAATTATTAAAGTAAAATTGATATTAAAGTAAAAGCTTAATAACCCGTAAGATCTTATGAACTGCAAAATATTTCCAAAAATTCAACATTTAAAATCGATATAACTTTTTTCAATTTATTAATAAGTCATTTTTCATGTGATGTGCATTATATACAAAAAAAAAACCCTACTTAATTTAACTAAATATGAATCTAAAATAATCGTCTCTTGTTACAGTACACTAAATATTAACCCTCATGAGCTTTATTATTTTATTATTTATTTGTTCTTTATGTTATTTCCAAATACGTTTTTGCAGATTGCATTATAAGAAGCGAGGCAGATAACAATACAGGATGATCTTGTTTTTTTGCTTCCCTTTTCCCAGTAGACCATAACGCTCCACAAAGGATGCAGATCTGGGAAATGATGATGCGAGGCGAGGCGAGGCGAGGCGGGACAGGGTGGGCTGTAACAGCAGGGTGTTGTGCATACAGGAGCACACAGTGTTGGCAGGGGGAAGAGAAGTAAATGACAGATTAACTCTGTTATTAAGAAAAAAAAACAGTCAAATTTTGGTTTAGATTTTATTAGTACCATGGTATCGGTGCTAATCAATGCCTCACCTAGGTGAAAAAGGGAATTTTCAGATAGGATCATATAACACCATTTAATGCTTCTGATCCATGCTTCATTGTTTGTACACATTTATATTTTTATCAGATACAAACACATTTGCTAAATATGATTTTATGCCCTTTTATGCCTTTCAATGATCTTAATTGTTATCAGATGAAACTTCACCAGTTTAGATTTCACTTGAAAAGACATAGACCTGAAAAAGTAGATTATTCTAAAATTGTAAAGATATCGCAACATAATTAACCATTTGACATGGTTACGGACACTACTGATGTTTTGCTTTAAAAATACTTAATTTTGCAGGGAATGCTTTAATTTAAGCAACAATATTTACAGGTCATATGCTTATAGACGCTTACACCAATTTTACTATCAATACTAAAATAAATAATAAATAATAATTTGCATTTTAAATGATTATTGTTTGAAGCGAGACAGAACTGTATAACGTTGAAAAATGGCCGTTTGAAATTTTTAGGGAAGTAGGATCGGTCACTTCCACGTTGCATAAACTTCAGAAGTAGCTTCTTTGGCAAACACATTTTCTGTATTATATGTATAACATATATCAGCACCAAAAAGTGTGTTTCGCCTGTGTATTAAACTTAAAACTTAACATGTCATATATTCATGCTGATTGTTCAAACCCTCATACAGACTAATTCATACTTCACTAGAACAGTAAAGCTGAGGCAGATCTGATAGAGACCCGTATGCAAAAGTGCTGTTATCACTTTGATTATAGCAGCTACAGTAGGAATAATCTCGCTCTTCTTCTCCTCGCTCTCTTGTGAAGTTAGTAGGACAGAAATGCAGCTTGTCAAGTTAACAAGAAAACGATCTAGTTCCTGAAGATGTTGAAAACATTACAGATTACTGGTTGATAAAAAAACTAATCGTACGGGTTCTCCTCACAGAAAACGTCACAGTTACAGACTTTGTTTATTTAATCCGTTCAAGGATGGATTAAAAAAAAAAAGGATGTTAATATTTGGTTAGCATTATAGAGAATTAGTTGACATACCAGGCGTTGACTGGAAAACGTTGAAAGGTTAAAGGTAAAAATAAACTGATCAGCTTTAATGTAATCAATGATATTATTTCAGATTGAAGTCCACGTGCATGTCTGTCTGTCTTTCTGTATGACAGAACTCTCTGTCTAACTTATTGATACAAATAAGGTTGAGTATCTCACGCCTTGTTTACACAAGTCGTACTTCTTTCATTTTCAACCAAATACACTCCCTGTTCAGAGAGTGAATCACAGATAAGGAAATCGAAAAAAAGTAGATCGGACAAAGATTACGTTTTAAAATTCACTTCAGCGCCAGCATTTCAGTGGTAAAAATATGAACTAAGCGCAGTAAAAATATTAAAACTAAGTAGATTTTGTAGATATTAAATCCAGTGCATAACTGTTTATAACATTGCTTTTACTGAACATTTTGATTTGACTTATACACTGTAAACCCGAATAAGTTGACAAAACTCCAAACAAAAAACAAAAATTTGAGGTAATCAATCAGTTACATAAAACTTAATGTAATGATGTTTCCAATTTTATGTAAACAAAACTATCAGTTTTTGAGTTTGTTGTACTCATTCATATTAATCGTTCTTTACTTGCATTATTGAGAAGCCTAACTCATACTATTTAATAGCAATTATATATTTTTTTCTTTAATTGTTGCAAATCAAATAAATTGTTGTTGGTCTTTCGGCTGCTCCCGGCAATGTGTAACCACAGCAGACAATTCGGTTCACACACATGCTTGGCACAGGTTTTTACAACAGATGGACTTCTTGACGCAACCCTCGTATTTTATCTGGGCTTGGGACAGACACTTCATCCAGTTGTTGGGAATCGAACCCGGGCCTTTCGCATGGCAGGCGAAACACCTTCCACTGAGCCACCAGTGCCCTATTGCCCTGATGATGTCAGACACAAACTCACTAGTCTTAACTTAAAAAGATTTTAAGTTGGTGGAACTTTAAGGTAACAGTTACTGTTACTTAAGTACTTACAGATACTTAAAATATCAAACTTGTTCAGCTAACTTGAAAACTCATGAATACCAAAAAGTTCTAAATACTCATCAAGGGCTATTAATTAGAACTAATTGTAATTATTGAAGTTAACAGTACTCAATACGTTTAATTACTTTGAGCGTTAGGGTTTACAGTGTACAGTTTACAGTGTGATGAGTGTAGTGCAGGTTAAACTTCAGGTAGATATCTAATTAATGCAAACGTTTCATTAAATTCTGTCCAGCTAGTTTTGTTTGATGCTGTGGCAAAATCTGACAGAAAATTTTCCGAGAAATTTTTCGATCCTCAAACGCGTATGAAACGTAAAGATATAATTAAATGAGGAGCTTCTGACCAATATACAGACAAAACATTTCTTTTATTTATATAAACTAATTAACAAATTCTGTCCAAATGCATTAAAGAATTCTACAATGCTATGGTACGAAATAATCTCCAATTCTGCTGCTTCAGAGTTTACCAGGTGTGTGTGTAAGGAGGAGAAGTGTACAGGTCAAACATGCAACACTGAACGATTCCGGTTATTACAACTCCATAAGCGATGAACCTTAATTAAGAAGATGAAAGGGCTGTGTGTGCTGTGTCGGGTGACACACCTGACTCTTTTTGACCTCTCATGTGTCTGAGTTTCTGCAACACACCCTTAGAGCAGAGGATCTCTCTCTATCTATCTGTCATGTATATCTGGAAAACCACCCTGTCGGGCTTCAGATGGTGTACAAGAGTGTCTCCTTCTTAAATGAAAGGTCAGGCCTTTCAGACCAGCAGCTCAACGTTTCTGCGTTGGCAGTATTGGTGCTAAGAAGCGCCTTCCAGTGTAAAAATAATTTACAGAAATTAGAGGACAAACATACAGTACAGTATATAATGATACTGAAAGACATTTCTACAATACACAATATGCAATACTGATATACACGGCTTCAAAACTTTTATTGGTTGCAGTGGCAGTTACTTCTAGTCACTCTATACTGTAAGTCAGCAACAAAGATGACAGATAAAAAATATGTTTGCAAGATGATACCAAGAAATTCTCCAGGTAAAAAAACTTGTTTAAAATAAATGTCTTCCTGTTGATTAGATGTCCCATTTGATAGTGTTGAACTAAACCTCAGGTAGAACCACATGGCTGTTATAATTCCTACTATACAGAAGGTATGAATTAAGGATAATATATATTGACATTGTCGTTTACAGTAATAAAATGACCTGACCTAGTTTTTATTGTCACTCTCTGCTGGTATAGATGATAGTGCGTAATATTTTTTAAAGCTTTGGGTCTCACCTACGGTCTCACTATGAGATCCAAAGAACAGGTGACAGTGTGATAAAATTGTATGCCCTGCTTCTGTATAATTGTACAAATACATGCATGTATCCTGTTTTGTATTTAAGTTGGTTTCAAAGAAGATTGAAAGATTAACCTAACCTTTTTGCTGAGTCCACAAACTCGTATATGGGGTGTGTCACATTTCATTAGTGGAGAAGCACTGAGGCAGATCTGATAGAGACTGAGATAGAGTAGTGCGTACGAATGCAAACATAATGTGTGTTAACACTACAGTAGAGCTATGCAAACGTGTGGATATAATCCAAGTAGGGACCGTGGAGACCAATGATGACCATTTTATTTATTTCCATTTTTGCGACCGTGGTAGAACTTCCGGTCAGCTGAGGAAACCCACCAAGTACCCAATGGAAACTCGCCAGGCACAGGGAGAACATGCAAACTCCATGCACACAGACCTGAAGGCGGGATTCAAACCCAAATCCTGGAGGTCTGCTAGGCGGCAGTGCTAACCACTACTCCACCAGGTCGCCATAGGTCAGGATATAGGTCAAACACATAACACACAATGGTTTCAGTTATTACAGGTTGATAACCAAATCATGAAGTTAAAAAGTTGATGAGTTAATGAGAATGTCAGACCTCAAACTCCAACTCCCAGAATCCCCAGAGAGCCACATCACAACCTGTTCAGTAAACAACCACAAACCAAGTCACCTGACTGGTCACATGAGCCATAACTCTCTGTTGACAGTTCCCTGATTAATAATCATGCACAATTTTCACAATTTGTAGTTTATTTACAAACTACATCTACAAACCCATCCTTTTATACGAACATACTGTATGAGGTGAAAAAATATGAGGTTACAAGCACTATTACTATTATTCGATGTTCTTTGTTACTCGGTGATCACCTGACCTTTGCCTGGCTTTGATTACCATTTTGGATCTGCCCTTGTTTACTCGACTGCCACATGCTTTTCATGCATAAGTAAACACCCTGCACTTACATTCAGCTGTCTACATGACTAAGAAGACATCTCCACCCACGGACACAAACATCTACATCGGGTTCTGCAGGTGCAGTTGCATCTTTCCATGCTTTTATAAATGAACTGGCCAGCTTTATGCAACACCAGACTCTGACCTTCTCCTTTACCAACTGGCAAATTGAAATCATTATGGTTCAGACTGAAATATTTGATCACAGTGTGACAGATTTCTCCTCCAATGCAGGAGGGCTCTTTCAAGCAAGGTGTTGTATTAGGGAGCGCTCCTATGATCTTTTCATTCAATTGTTCTGAAATATTTAGACTTTCCAGCAGAGGGCAAGAAGTTTGCCGCTTATAGTGAAAAGGAGACTGACTGCTCACACTCACATCTAGGCCTTCAAAGGTCGAACAAAAGCAAACACAAAGGGACCAGGCCTTCCTCTGGATAAAAGAGGCACTACCATCCCTACATTGGAAAGCTAGACATCACTCTTGAAAGTCCATATAGTAGGCTTCTTTTGCCTTTAAAGTTATTTGCCATGGACACGCATGTGCCACCTCCGCTCTGTGGTAAATTAAACACTTGGGTGCACTTCTCCCCGGCAACTGGCCACCAGGGATTTCATATAAGCTTCTCCACACTGAAACACCAGTAGAGTTAATTGATAACAGACATACCTAATTTGATTCAGCTCAGTTCAATGTGTGCAAAGCACCAAGAACACTGTCACCAGGATACAGTTTCCCCCCTTCCAGGGATCTTCACATTCACCTCCACTTCCCCAGAACCACACTGATTCTTCTTGGCCACTGTTTCAAGCAACTTGCCAGCTATGCAAACCACATTTCAAACTAAGAGTTGTTGTACAAGTAGGACATTTCCGTTTCTAATTGGGACCCTCAGAACTCCTTAATGGGAAACTGGATGCTTTAGGGATGCAATATACTCAGTGTATGTAGAGTTGTGGCCATGTGGGGAGGGCCATTCACAGGGACAATTCTACACTAACGAAGGACAGGAGGACTGGTCCATTTTCGTGACAATGACTGCACCACCAAAGTGACCCCTTCTAGTGACTGCTTGGCTACCATTCGCCTCTGTTGTCCTGTAACACAGTTACAACAAATGCTCCCACCATCAATGGCAGATTACCTTGGAGTGAACTAGTGTGTAAGAGTGAAATATCAACAACTACAAGAGGTCACCTGATAAACCAAGCCAAAGGTCAAATCAAAAAGGGGCAAGAGTCTGAGCAAAGATTTGACTGTACGCATAAAATTGCACTTAATCCATGGACATAGGAAGCTCTAGCCACCTTTAAGTAGATCGAACAAATTAAAGAAGTCAGTAATTAACATTTTGCATTTCTCACCTCAATGGACCCATCGAATCAGGTAATTTGTCCAAAAGAACTTCAACTGATCCCCAAAGTTGTCCAAAAGAACTTCGGCTGATCCTCTACACCAACTCCCTCTTGACACAGAAGGATCACTTGTCTTGTCTGCCTTGTCTGCACGACCTCATGAACTGGGGGAGAACTCTATATTCTAGAGGAGAGAATCACATGACCCCAATGTGCATTCACAGGGCGCTGATTACTTATCACCCACACCTCTCTGCCAATCACAGAAGTCCCTGAAATAAGCAAGACTTTGACACACACATTTTGCAAAGTCTCACAGCAGTCCCGTCTCTGTGATTCTAAGCGTTTGATCTTTTTTACTACTATTCATGTTCTCTGACCTGCAGCTCTTTTAAGTTTTGTTTTGTATTGTCTTGTTTGTTTGAACAGTGCCTACGTGACCCTTTATCTGGTCTTCATTACTATTTTAGATTTGCCCTTCTTTCCTAGACTGCCTCATACTTTTCAGTAAATACTTACATTCAATTATATACCTGATCATTTGACTTAAAATGATGACAAATAAAGGTATAATTCACAAACTTTTCTTGGTTGTATTAGGACTTACCAAAGCCATTCTATAAATCACCACTAATGATGGCAGATATAAACTGGTCTGTCTATAAAATTATAGTGAAAACTGAACCAGGTAGAAGTCCAAACCTAACCAGGGCTTATTATGATGGGCATTCAAGTCAAACTGTGACTTTTGATTGCAGAAAATAACTCCCTATATTTCTCTATATAATCCCCTGCTATACTAATGCATGTGCTTGGATACCATCAAGAAAGAAAGTTTCCTCATGATGCCAGAGCCATGATCGGACTGCCTGCGTCACGTCTGAAACACTGGCCACCCGGGAACTCCTTTAATGGCACAAACAGGTCAGGACCGTATAGGGAGTGTGGCAGTAACTCCCAACCAAGTTCCTGTAATGTGCAAGTGGTGTTGGTGAATGATTGTGTGTACAGGTCCCACAAACAAATGCATCTTTTCCACAAGGGAATGCAATGGGTTCCGAGCCACTTCAGCCGAGATTGTCGTTTACAGACGCACAGCCTTCTTTAAAACGTTTGCACCATTCAAATGTTTTACTGCAGCTGAGAGTCTCATCACTGTACTGTGCTTGAAGTCTTCTGTAAATGTCAATCGGTTTTACGCCATCATTCAAGAGAAATTTCATCAAGTTTCAGTTTGACTTGAACACCCCACATATTTAGCCCAATGCTGTACGTTTGTGTCTAAAAGCGCAAGTTTTTACACCCAAAGAACCACAATGATTTTTTTTCCTTTTTCCTGCTTACATGCATGGGCTGACACGGAAAAAAAAAGAAAAAAAAGGGCAAACCCATGTAATAGGTCAAACATCCTACTATAAAGAATAGGTATGACCTACAAATTGAGTAATACATCAATATGACTGTAAATCTTACAGATGGTTACTTTTCTTGCAATTAGACTGGAAATGCACAATAGAATTTGAATAAATTGGGTGAAATGCCATGTATATATTGTTATGATGTTAAAAGTGAATAGTAATTCTCTTGAAAGGTTTGCTTGACAGGTTCCCTAACCAAATGCAGCACCGCACAGTATGTCTCATTGTAAGGTTACGTAACGAAAGACAATCATATCAGGGGTTAGGCTTACTACACAGCACATTCGATCCATTTATACTGTTTATATGTTGTATTATAGTTTGCTAACATGAACACGAACAACTGACCTGAAACAAATTATTAGAGGATACAGTCACAGGCGTGGAGGGACAAGTTTGTCTGTCTGAACGTTGCATGGAAGCTGTCTCGACACAAAATGACAGGTATGCAGTGCACAGGAAATGCACTTCGGCATAGTCCTCTTTCCCACCTGGCTTCTTTTGTATTAGCAAAACCTGACCTTTTTCTTTGCTGTGCCTTGGCAATATTTTTTTTTCTGTTCGTGAGTGAAAAAACAGAGCCATATCTAATTCAGAGAATATGAATCACTGATTTTGAACATGTGCCAAGAACCTGATCTTTAGTCATTCTAGCTATTGTTCTCTCGCATACTGAAAAGTGTGTTAATTGGGCAACAGCTTGGCCCAAAAGCAAACACAACAAGCAAACAAACACATCCTTAATACTCCAGTTCTCAAGGATCTGGTGATACGGCAAGAACAGAAGGCGCTGTCATTTGTAATTTTTTGTGTGGATGGATTTGAAGTTATGGTCATGAATGACTTGATTGATGATTATTGTTATATTTAGACTTACAGTGGAAATCACTTATCATTCTATTATTAGTCATATTATTTAGCATATTAACCTCATGTAATGTCAAGATGTGAGGTTGAACATGCAAATCATGCTTTGACTGTTTTGATTGCATCCATCTGGCAAGTTTATTTAATGACCCATCTATTTAATGTCTGGGTGGAGAACAGGAAAAAAAAAGACAAAGATATGGCAGGTTATTGGTTTATTCCCTGGATGAATGATATGTCGTCATGTGGATTTTTTTCTTATTATTGATTTTTTCTTACATTGGAGGACCCGACACCAGTCCCAGAAAAAGTCCTACTTGAATGTTTGTATTTGTGATGGGCTGACAACCTGTCCAGGGTGTACCCCACCTCATGCTCTAAGTCTCCTGGATTAGGCTCTAGGACTCCCACGACTCTGTGTACTGGATAAAGCGGTATAGACGATAAGTACGTCGTCTGTGGGCGACTGTGGGCACGTCTTAAATCAAGCGCCGGACAGAATTTAATGAAACTTTGGAAGTATTTAGATATCTGACTGAAGTTTAACCAACACCGTAAGTGAAATCAAAATGCTGAGTAAAAGCGATGTTATAAACATTATGTGCCGGATTTAATAATGTACTTCAAAATAAGCTACAGTACTAATAAGCTACTTGCTCAATGTAAACAAACACTTTTTTTACTGCGATTAGTTCATATTTCCACCACTGAAATAGTATAAATGAATTTTAACACGCTGAAGTCGTTTTAAGACAAAACTTAACCTGACTTTATCCGATCTACTGTTTTTTTTTTTTTTTTTTGTAATAGATTTTTTTCATTTGTGATTCACTCTCTGATTACCGAACGGGGAACTTGGTGTAAACATAAACTTTTCTATATCCTCTCTTTCCCATCGATTGTGATGAACTGAAATGACAGTAGATCTGCGAACCAGTTGAATTTTGTACAATCTCCTAATATTTAGGCACCGATTCAGTGGACACCAATACAATATACAGTAATGTCACACCAAACAAAATTTGGTGAAATTACAATTTAAAATAATTAATGTGGAAATAATAATAATAATAATAATAATAATAATAATAATAATAAATGATAATAACAATAACAATAATATCACTGAATACACTGAAGCTGGATAGCTTATTTATAAGCTTTAATCTTTTAACTAACTCACTTACTTATTGTCTCTACCACTTTATCTTGTATGTAGGGCACAAGGAGGGGTACACCTGCCTATTGCAGCCTTTTAACTATTTTTACTACTATGTGTGTGTGTGTGTGTGTGTGTGTGTGTGTGTGTGTGTGTGTATAGTATATATGAAAATGTGTACATTATACACTCAAGTGCTACTCCTTGTTGCTGGACTTTCCCTGTTTCTCAGAATAAGTCCTGCTTGCTTGACAAACGAGTTTAGTAACCACAAACACTCGGTCTCAGCAGGGACTTGAGCCACCCAAAGCCGAGAGATGCCTGAAGCTGCAGCTGACTCACCTGCGCTCAGTGTCGCTGCACCTGTACGGCGTCCTGCGCGGGACAAACGCAGCCGAAAAGAACAATTTAAACGGACGGGGGAAAAAGCGTTACAAGTTTATATGTATATTTTCCCCCCGTTCATCCATGATTATCAGCATCAACATCTGATCCGGGGTTTATTTAATCCACCAGGACTGAGACCGTCGCGCTCCCGTCTTGTCTGAAACTCTTTTTTCCCCCTGCTGCTGTCTGTGCGTCTGCGTCACCCATCCTGCTCGCGCTCTCTCCGCCCCGCCTCTTTCTTTCAAGTCTGATTCTCGCGCACATTACTCCGCTGACGTCATGCAGTATCGTGCGTTCATATCTCCTATATACTATAGTATACTATGTGAAACCCTGCCTGTCTGTCTCTGTGAGCATGCATACAGCCTATGGCAACATTTTCCACAGCTGGGACAAGGCATTCACCCTCAACTTGACCAACTTTGCCAAAGTATTGAGCCCCAGTTAACTTCTTTATATTTAATATATAAATGAAAGATTTATATTGAAGATTGAATTTAAGAAATATGACCTAAGGTTTTACTGTGACATGCCGCAAAGTGCCTAAAGATAAAGTTTAGACATATGTTGTTTATGCAGCAACCTCAGCAGCAACCTTATTTCCCCTCTTGTCTGTTCCAACCACTCAGCATTGAGCATCACCAGAATTCTAATCATCTGTCATCATCTGCACCTGTTGCTCACTGGTTCGTGCCTTAAGCTTGATGGTTACAGTTACTTCATTATCTGCTTCACTTTCACAATCACGTTTGAGATATAAAAATTATTATTGAGAGATTAAATGATCAATGTAAAATGTCTAATATGTATTTATAATATACATAAATAAAAGTCTAAAATTCTAATAATGGAAAAATGTGTTAATGGTAACCCTACTTTTGGTCCACCCTGTATATACACAAACTACGACTCAAAAGTTTGGGATCACTTTCTAATTTTATGGTTGGTTCTGATTTTTATTTCTTCCTACACTGTAAAACAATGCTGAAGGCGTTTATCCAAAATACACAATAATATCCTTTGAACAGTTGATATTGAGACGTATCTGCTACTTCTGCTCTGTAAAGCTTCATAACGGCTCTAATCTGAGGTGCTGGTTGTTAATTGGTGATTTCTGAGGTTGGTGACTCTAAATGAACTTCTCCTCTGCAGCAGAGGTAACGTTTTGGTCTTGCTTTCCTGGGAAGGTCTTCATGAGAGACAGTTTCATCATGGAGCTTGATGGGTTTTGCAAATGCACTCGACACAATACTGTTTTTGCAAGAACTGATCCAGAATGTCTGACCTCCGTATGTTAAAATAACAACTGACTATTGTTGTTGTTGTTACATGATTACATAATTCCATATGTATTATTTCATAGTTTTGAAATCCTGAGGAACGTTGTAGAATATCGAGAATAAATCACTAACAAAAAAAAAATTTGCAAGTGATCCCAAAGACGATGAGTGAGTGAGTCTAACTATTTATCTATATATCTATATATCTAATCTCGAAGTAGTAAACCCACATGTCCAACTACAAAAAAATGTATTCATAAAATCACAAAGCATTAAAAAATAAGACAAATAAGACAAAGGTAGCAACTTCCGGTTTCCAGTCTCTTAATTCAGGAAAAACATCACCTTGATATTACATTACTATCTTCATACTATATCTGAGCTCTATCTCTGAATGAATCATCTCATCATGTGTAAAAAGAATCATGTGAAAATAAATACGTCACTGAAAATAATAGTAATAAAAGATCACACTGTGAAAAACCATTGTCTCCAGGCTCTAAGGTTCAGAGAGCTTGGGTTACCGTCTATTTAGCAGTTTCACATGGCCCCTCGGGTTCTTTGCGGGTTGCCTTTGGTTTCGTTTCCTCCCAATTCCTCCAAACACGTGGGTGGATCTACAGGTGGAATCATGGACAAAAATAACTAAATCATGAAAAACAATTGTGACTCATGAATCATGAAGTCTGAGTGACTTTTCAGGAAATGTGAGACAGCATTCTGTATGTATTATGGACAAAAATGCTAACATATCTTCAGAATAGCTATTTATTCATTACGCCTAAATTAATCACCAAATCATAGAAATTTTCAATTCCTATTTCAAGTCCTCCCATGCAGGACAGTCAGTTCCTTCATTCCTTTATAATAAACTCTGACACCACAACAATGCCGCTGGGTGCCAAACAATGTGGAGTGTATACACAGATAGGAATTTAGCATGAAAAGTTCCTTTCTTTTTTCGTCCTACATCTCTTTCTCAAAGAAATGCTGAGTTCTTGAATAGCTGATAATGTAGGCTTCATTTTCAGACATTACACTTTTACTTCACAGCTTGTGTCAAGCTGTAGAATATTTTTAATCACTGTTATCCATGTCACATTAAAAAAGCTGAGACTAGAAATAGGATAGACACAAACTTATATTTTAATAATATTCTTTTTTTTTTTTTTAATATACATATACATTGCAGGCAATAGTAAATACGTTTTAACTTTAAGTATTTATGATTTTGAGGTTTTGTGATTCTGGTGCTAATCCAGGATGCTGATCAGGTTTCATTGTTAGCTCCTTCAAAACAAAGCTTCTTAAAGAACAAGACCTTCTATTATCACTTGAGAATCTCCAGAGAGGTTTAAAGTCATGTTAATGAGGAAATCAAACACAGAAGTAATGGAGATGGTGAAAATGCTGGGCTCAAAGTTCCAGAATGCAATGCAGCTAATGTAAAGTCAAGACCAAGTCTAAAAGGGGTCAGAACACAGATCGAGTTAAAACGAAAGCAAGTCAAGAAAGGAAATAAATAAAAAATTAATAAAATCCCAAAAGCCAATAGTCCAGGTTTGACTTGAACGGCCATTGTAAAATCCCACTAATAGATTAATTGGCTTGTACATGTGATAATTATCCCAAATAAATAATTCATTATGTCTGAGACATCAATACTGAAAACATCTCAGGCTCAAATCCTATAGTCCTATAGTCATGTCAAGAGTAGCAACATGATTTTGAAAGAAATAGATTTAATTCCTAACATTATACACATCATGTCAAAAATTTGTGAACACCTGACCATCCCATGTTGAAAGACACACAATTGTATAGACAGTATTTGCATTTTGTAGCGTTACAGCGGAACTGGAACTGTGCCAGAAAGACATTGTGCAACAAGTCGAGCTCCATGAAGACATATTTGGAGAAGGTTGGAGTGGAAAAACCTGAGTGTCCAGCACCAAGCCCTGACCTCACCCCACTGAACACCTTTAGGATAAACTGGAACTCTAGACCTCCTCACCAAACACTACTGCACTCGCTAATGCTCTTGTAGCTGAATAAACATTAAAAAAAAATCCTGATGGCCATGCAACAAAAAACTAGCAGAAATCCTTCTCAGAATAGTTAAGGGTATTATAGCAGCAACGGAGGGACTAAATCTGGAACTGGATGTTCAACATAGACGTCACATGATGGTCAGGTGTCCGGAAACCTTTGACCATTTCAGCACTTATATTCAGAAGCACATAAGAAATTGTTCACTTCTTGTGAGGGATGGTGAATGTGGACATCAAAAATGACCTTTTAACCATTTAGAACAATTTCAACTACTTTTAGAAAACAGCACTTCATCAAAGGTTCTTCATTAAGGAGGGTCAATTTTTTTAACGATTGTATTTAAGCCAAAATAAAATATTTTGTATTTTTATTATATTTTTATAAATATCACATACTAGAAGTGCCCGCGGCCTTACTCGCGTGGAATTTAATTTCACACATTTAAGTGTTTTTCAAAAATTGATAGCACCATCTGTTGAATTTTAAGATGAACAAATGTTTTCTTTTTCAAAGTCGATTTTTTAATGTTATAAGGGCATTTTCCATTAAAATTTCAAAGTAACACATCTTCTCTTCACATGGGCAGATTGCAGGGAAACCCCATTAAAATTTGTAGAGCAGTTTTTACGTGATGCGTGCACAAACAAACAGACAAAAATTCCAGACACCATCTTGATGCGTTCTATTACTCACCTTGTGTCCTCCCAAATTATTTTGTACAGACATACCAACTTTACAGTTTTATTATATGTATAGATTATAAGGTATATGGATAGCACTTTATGTGGAATACAATAAAAAAAAAAGCTATTTATTTCCATACACTACAGAAGTGGATTAGGGCCACCATTAACAATTTAATTCTGACTTTCTAAATTCTGATTTAGAAAATTAGTTTTTCTTTTTGTTTCCTGTTTTTTTTTTTCAAAACTTTGACTGTAAACTCACTTTTATCTCAGAATTCTGACACTTTTCTCAGAATTCTGACTTTTTTCAAAAGATTCAGTTTTTCCCCATTCAGAATTGACTTTAAACTCACATTTAACTTTAATCTCAGAATTCTTACTTTTTTCCCCCAGAATTCTCTGATAAAACAGAAAAATTTAAAAACAAAAAAGTCAGTATTCTGAGTGTAAAGTGAGTTTGAAGGAAGAATTCTAAAAAAAAATTCTGAGCAAAAAAGTCATAATACTTAAAAAAAAAAAAAAACTGAATTCTAAGATTAAAATAAAATACAAAAATATTTTAGGCTGATGAATGAATTTTTTTAGAAACAATAATTCTAAAGCAAAATATACAGTAGTAAGTGTTCATGACAATCTCACACAGTTCCATGATGCAGCTGATTTTTGAGGTTTTCCTTCCATCCGTCCATCCACGCCAACATCGCTAACTCATGGTTGGTTGAAGTGACCTACAGCATGACTTCAAACCAGTGTTTGTTGCTTCGGGGGCAACTATGTTGCTTTCAACAACATTTTACAATCAAATATGTTAATCAAGCCAGACTTAGCTTAAATTTTTTAATTGCAGTGATGAAACATAAACAGCATTTGAAATTTTTGAAAACACTAAAAGCATCACATTTCTTCTAATTCAGTAAAGATCTTCAAAAACTCCATCCACTCCAAGACTGAAATGAATAAGAGCATATTATAATCAAGTTGAAAACAAGGTTAATGTTTCACCTGCATTCATTTTGTTCATGAGCACTTGTTCGCGTTGTCACAGGCAGCATTTCTTGAAGTCGTCCCTGAGCTCGGGGCAACTTTCTTCTTTTCATGTGCTAACACGGGGTGTTGAATTTCGTTATTTATAACCAGATTATTTGCAAACAACTCAGCCTCGTCTCCTCAGGTTACGGCTTTTAAGCATTTAAATCAAAGACGCTCGAGTTTTACAGAAAACCAACAAACAAAATATTTTCTTTGTGCTGAGGAGATCGGGTATCAGTGTCGGTCATTTGTCATGCATACATGAGATTTTTTGTTGGCTAGTGTCAAGTTTTAGAGTCTAAGCTCGGAATCACCTTCAATTGTCGTCATTAATCAAATGTAATTCTGGCTCGAGAATTAATCTGAATACACAGATGAATAAGAGTGTAAAAGCAAAACCTGAGTGTTCTTAGTAAACGTATGTAAATCAGGTGTTACTGCATCATAAATTCCAACAGCCAATCAGGTTCCAATATGCAAATATAATGTAAGCCAAGAAACGCTGTATGTACCAGCCAGGGTACAGATAAAAAAAAACGTGTCTGATTTGTTTATTCACAGATTTTCTTTTTTTCCTCTTCATCTTCAGAGACACGCAAAGCAATCAAGACAAATCTTTTTTTGAGCTAAACTGTTGATCACGGGGCATCATAGTGCAGTGCAGTGCAGTGCAACACACTTGGGGATAAAAAGCGCTATCTGTCCACTTCTGCCTACATGCACTGACGAGACTGGTGAGTGTGACTTTGATTGACAGTGAGAGAGAGAGCATTAAACCCCCTTGCCCTGAGAGAACGGCCAATTTTGCTCACTTGGTTCCCGGCCACTGATCATCACTGCATCATCAGCGCTCGAACGTGCGATTTTGATGAACGCTTTTCCGTAACGCCACTCAAGAGCCAGAATTCCTGCAGGTTTTTTTTTTTTTTTTTTTTGTGGATGGGATGTTCAAGTCAAAGTGGGATGATTTTTTACATTTACAGAAGACTTCAAGCACAGTACAGTCATAAGTCTCTTAGCCGCAGTAAAACAGAACGGTGCAGATCAAAATGTTATTTTTTCCTAAATTTTGTCGTATCCAATTCCCAGCCATCACTTGGGGACTCCAACATTAAGGCTACTAGTACCAGTCAGGAAGGGTCGCAGACTAACACGTGTTTCCTAGGAACCATGGTACGCCAGCAGACCGCATCATTTCGAACTGCTCGCTCACGTCCTGTTGGGGGCGGTGTAACACACTCGGAGGACAGCGCTATCCGCTCCTTCCGCTTGCGTGAGCTCACAGACGCCCCTGATTGGCTGTAGAGCCGTAATGATTTCTGGCTGCAGGAGGCTACAGCATCAGCCAGGAATCAAACTAGCGACCTCCGGATGATAACACTGCAACACTAGGGGGGCGGGTTAGGGTAGGCGGTGCAAATGCTTTAAATAAGGCCATATGTCAGTGAATGAGGCTCAGAGGGCACCACTGTTGTTCCTGTCAACATTCAGCGAGTCCATGAAAATCGATGGATACCTGTCTGTGGCAACTGTACGCACAATCATTCACTAACACCACTTGCACGTTACAGGAACTCATCTGGGCGCTATTGCCACATCTCCCTTACAGTCCTGACCTCGCTCTGCGTTCTGTTATTCTGCTCAATCTAAAATCCCGGTTTGACTTGAAAAATGTGTTTTTGGACACATTTAACATTCTGGTGTGAGTTTAATTGGTGCAGGACAGCTGTGTCTTTAAGAATCCTTTTAAAGAAGGTATATTCACAGACACACACGCAGCCTCAGTCGTGGACTAACACTTACTAAGACGGCTGAAGACGGCCGTCAGTCGGTTTAGCTCTCACTGTCTCTCTTTTTTTTTTGTTGTAGAATTCACATGTAACCTGGAACTCCAACAGTTTGTATTTAACAGCTTATCACGTTGAATGAATATTTTCTTCATTCAAAATATATTAAAAACATAAAAATAAAAAAAATAACAACAACAACAACAAAAAAAACAAATAAAAATATATGTATGTAAACCAAAGACACTTCAAAACAGACTTCATGTATGCCACTGGTCCATATTATTCCCTAAAGAAGGGTATTTACAGTGTGTGTGTGTGTGTGTGTGTGTGTGTGTGTGTGTGTGTGTGTGTGTGTGTGTTGAAACCCTGACACATCGGTGTGCGCACAAAATGAAATGTGCAACTTCAAAGACAAAAAGTACAAACAAAAATAAAAAAATTTGACATATGGCTGCCATATGCACTGTAACGCTCGTTCCGATCACATCCGTGGTACAGCGTAGTAAAGGTCAAACTGTGCATAAAGTGAAATGAAATGAGAGTGCACGACTGGGTGCTGCGGACTCCGGGGCGGCGTGTGACCCTGCGTGGACATGTGTACTCTGAGGAGAGACTCAGGAACTGCTGCTCAGTCTGCGGCGGATCAGTGAAGCCGGCTTGGTCTCCGTGTCCTCCTGGTCGCTCTCGCAACTTCTCTGGAGGACGAAGAACAAGCATGAGGTTATAGATTCATACTCATCATCATCATAATCTGTTTAATTACTTAATAGATAAGAAAAAAAATGGCCTGAAATTACTGCAATTTAATACATTAATAGTCTTGAAATTAATAAAAAACTGTTTTAAAAACTCACTCTCACTTATCACTAGGAAACTTATGGCATGAGGCGGGGTGCCAATCCATTGAAGGGCACACACACACACATGCACTCTATGGGCAATTTGGGAACACCAGTTAGTTTAATTTGCATGTCTTTAAACTGTGGGAGGAAACCAGAGTACCCGAAGGAAACCCACCAAGTCCACCATGCACACACAGACGGGAATCGAACCTGGCTGGGAATCAAACCCGGACCCTGGAGGTGCAAGGCGACACCACTAAGCCAACGTGCTGCCATATATATAATGTATGTTTATAGATAGTAAACACACACACTGTTATTATTAGTTAATATATTTTTTGTGCTTTTTAATGGTTTGGTAAGTTTTCAGAATTTCTTCATTATGAACCAATCTTTATATTAATGTTTAGAATACATAATATTTTTTATAATATATTGTATTATTCATTTATAATAGATATTATATTATTATATATGAGATTATTTATATTATTATAGTATGTTTTATACTACTGTACTTATTATTCATTAATACACACTTATTTATTACTAGGTAAAAGTGGATTTGAAATGTAGTTTTATTAGGTATTTTCTTATTTGTTGCTTGTTTTTTTTGTTCACTCTTGCTTTACAATTTTGAAATTCTGTTGTTCGTTGTTTCATGCCGGTTGACATACAGTGACATTACCGCCACCTTCTGGTCTTCATCTTCCTTTCAGTTTAAATCCTCTTTTATCAAATCCTTTCCTTTCTGCATTTCCTAAAAATACTTTTCACATTGTACGCAACATTTCAAAAATTCCCATTGATAAATGTTCCACTAAATACGGGGGTGTTGTGTTACGTTATGTAACCAATTTCAATATTGCTTATTATATTGAACAATAAGATTATTTATTCATTTAGAAAAGTGAAACAACAGAACTACAGCAAGAAATCAAACAAACGACCATCTGATTTCTAAAAAAAAAAAAAAAAGAAAAAAAAATTCCTAAAGTTGGATTACCTGTGTACCACTAGTGTACTGTATATTTACTGTATAGTTCTTATACTAATTTACCACCACAATGAACAATATGAGGTATATGTATTCCAAGCTGTACTATATATTTCTAATCTCCAATGTACACTAAAAAACACATGGAAAATAGCTAATCAAACCCCAAATTGTTTTTTTTATTTATTTATATATATTTAAACTTTATTTACTTAATGTCAAAACATTACAAATCACTGTATATATTTTTAAATGAGGACTTTTATAAAAACCCAGCTACTGCGTATACAGATACAGACAATCTATGTATATGAATAATTATCAATTTCAAGTCCAAGTATTAATTGAAGAATACAGAAGAAGATACAGACCGATCTCCTGAGAATAATATTAAAAAAATAATAATCCTTACCAGCTGCTCGTCCTCTTTATCCCCCTTGCAGAGCAGATGCAGACGACATAGCCTGTTACACGCCCACACCATGTTATAGGACATCTGAATACAAATAGAACACAGTCATGGTTATACAGGAGTCACTTCAAGGTCAAGTCTCAGGGCTACTGTTAAAAATGTACGAGATTTATAACTGACTGATATTAAATCTGTGAACAGCTCAGTGAAATTTTGAGCATCACATGGTTGCAATATCGACACTGACAGACAGGTGGCAGTATGATTCCACTTTATGCATGAAGACACACCTTCCACTTTCTCCTGGCATTAAACTTCTTGAAGCTCTTCATGTTGATGGACGAGCGACTCCTGTTCGCTTTCTGCTTATTCGTAATAGGCTGAGAGAGAGAGAGAGAGAGCGAGAGAGAGAGAGAGGGGGGGGAGGGTTTGGAGCATGGAGAGAGAGAAAAAACAAACAATAAAACTTACTGATTGAAGACATCAAACTTATCACTAAGAGCACGTGTTCCCTGGCCGCCATAATTACAAATGGATTGGTAACGATGCGAGGAGCAGACCTTTGAGAAAACACTCTGCGCTGTTTTGAGTGGGCAGATCCATAGACGGCTGCGCCTCGAGTTCTGAACAGGCAGATCCACAGTTACCAGCGCGCCATCTGATGTCTGTCAAGTTTTTCGTTTTCAGAGCCTGTCCTGTCTCGTGCACACGGCGGATCTCTTTTTTTCTTTAGTTACTTTTCAGTTCCCCAATCAATTCAGTTCCACGCAATCTCTGAACGGGAAGGACTTCTACCTGTCATAAGCACTCCCACGTCCTCCTATTCATGGTTACATGGGTGCCAGAACAGACAGAAGTGCTGGAGTTTCCCTGGCTGGAGCATCACAACCACCGCATTTACAGTACTGGACGTCCTGTTCTGTCTGCAGCTGGGAATGTCAGTGTGCCCTAAGATGCCTAAAGGGTACCCAATCCCCCAGTCCGGGCGCCTTCTGCCCCACCACTGGCTCTTGCAATGGAAAGGAAGTGCTCTCCAAGGAAGAGGCTTATGGACACCCTCCCTGGAGACCTTCCAGCTCCGCAGACCCATGTCTAGGGCTCAGAAATAAACCATGCACCTATTTTTAGTTTTATCCCCCCTCGTACACATATCCATGGCACAGCAAAGAGAAGCCCCCATGGACCCTGAACTTGCTTAAGAGTTCTTCAAATAATTGACTCTAGAATGTCGGGTGCTGACCGTAGAGGGGGTGGTACTGTAACCATGCGGGTCTCTTGATGGGTAAAGCCGCAAGAAAACATCCTGCGCTGTTAAGAACGGGCAGGTACCCAAATGCACGGTTGCCAGGCACCGGAACTGTAGAAGCAGTCAGAAGCGCAAACACACTGCACCTGTCAGTTCATCTATTTAAGGCTTTGTGCGAACATTAGGTAGCACCCGTACGGTATCAGGGCCAACGCAAAGACAAAGACAAAGTGCTTCTCAAGCTCAAAGACAAAGGCCCCTACAACATCTACGAAAGAAGCAGGCGTTCTAAAGAGAGAGAAAGACAGAGCATCACGCCCTCTGACAAGTCTCTGCTCTCGGTCTCCGTTTAAGTTAAAAAAAAAAAAAACAGACATACTGTAAGCCGTTACAAAGGTTGGACTAGTCCAGAGAAGGCGAGAGTTTATTTTTAGTTTTTAGAGCCCCGTCCGGTTTCATGCAGACCGGCGGAGCTCTATTTGTGTTTTGTTTTCAGTTTTTTCTTTAGTTCCTTTTAAGTTCTCCAATTAATAAAGCCACGCACTCTCACGTCCTTCTATTTCGTTAACGCCCTCAGCAGCCTTGCGTAAGGGCTTTTATAAGAGAGCCGCGCCACAAGATGTACTAATTCTTATAAGAGCAATGATCAACGATTAAAGATGAAAGTAACAAGATTTTGCTACTGTTTTTAAAGGTTACGCGTAGAAACAATCTGATCTGTGAAGAAAGGATATCAGCAGGAATGAAAGGGAAAGTTTACAGGACGGTAGTGAGACCAGCAATGTTGTAGAGTTTGGAGACTCTGCCACTGACAAAAGGACAGGAAGCATAGCTGTGGGTGGAACAGCTAAAGATGCTGTGAGTTGCCTTGGGATTGACAAAAATGGACAGGATTAAGAATGAGTACATTAGCGGGACAGTGCAGGTAGGACGGTTTGGGGACACAGTTAGAGAGGTGAGATTAATCTGGTTTGGACATGCGCAGAGGATGGGATGAAGGGTATATCAGGAGGAGAATGTTAGAGATGGAGCAGAGAGAGGAAGGCCAAAGGATGTTTATGGATGTGGTGATGAGGGACATGCAGGAGGTTGGTGTGATAAAGGAAGATAGACGAAGGTAGTGGGGACAAATGGTCCGCTGTGGCGAGCCCTAACGGGACCAGTCGAAAGAAGGGGACTCATGTAAATAAATTAAATGAATGTTCAATCATGAAAAAAAATGCCTGTTACAAAAAGCACTGGCACTGGAGACTTCCAAAAAAGCTAAATAAACAACATAGAAAAGTTTGAATCTTTTTATATACACTGCAGAATTTGTGTGAAAAGTTGTTGAGCTAGAAATGATACTTAGCTTTGATAATTGGCTTTTTGAAACTGCCCGTTGTGTGTGAGTGAGTGGATGAGTATGTGCGTGATAGAATAATAAGTATTACTTTATTAGCCTAATCAAGTCAACCAGCACTATTGTGACCCACCCTAAAGCAATTTGGCCAACAATCAAATCTAACAATAAGATTTCCAGCGTACGGTAACTCAAGACACTCCTTACACAATTTACTTTCCTTTCAACAGATGAAACTTTTATTGCCACATTTTTATTACCCTGTGACAGCATTGAGCGTCATAAAATATTAGCTCATTACATCCCGAAGCCAGACTGATCTGTTGTTGGATGTATTTGCCCGTAACCCGTATGCATCAGACCAACATGAACAAAACATTGTGAAATGTTTGACACACACACATACACACACAAAATTTCATCAAATTGTACCTTTATCCAGGGGTGCAGTAAACATTCCTCAGCTGTCATTCTCTCTCTGTGTAGAGACAAACACAGGCTCTAAATCCAGCCCTCATTTAAAAAACACATTTCCATTATCTTCTGTATTACTGTGTACTTACTTCGGATTTTTCACAAGCAGCTTCTCAATAAAGTCTTTGGCCATGTTGCTTGTTTGGCTAAAGTAATGCTCGTCAAAATCATACTTCATATCCACTATGTTCCTTAGTGTCTCTCCGTCCGTATCTCCTTGGAACGGTGATATACCGCTTAATCTGTATGGAAGACATTGATAAGGGACTATTTTCTCTTTTATTGTCATCTGTTAAAGATGAATTGCAGTTGAAAAAGAAAAAGAAAACATTGACAGGACTTAAATTTAAGTGCACCCAATTAAATGACACTGATCTGGCAGCAGGCAGAGCTGAGCAGTTCTGTAAGCATGTACAGTAGATAAGTAAGTAAAATAATGAATAAATGAATGAGTGAATGCATGAATGAAAAAGTGTGTAATCAATAAATATTTATTTAGTAATTAAATAAGTAAGCAGTTAAAGAATTTAGTAAGTATTAAATAAATAAGTACAATTATAAGAATAAGTAAATATGTAAAGAAATTAAGTAGGTAAATAAGTATTAAGTAAGTAAATATGCAAATATGTAAGTAAATAAATACGTAAGAAAGGAAGAAAATATGTAGGAAGATCTGTATGTGTGTAAATAAGCAAGTATATGGAAATACGGAAATATGTATATAAAAAATGTATACGCAAGTAAAAAATTAAGCAAGAAAAGTAGCTAAATAAATATTTGTTATATAATATTACTTGTTATATAATAAAATATTACTTATATAATAAGTAATTATGTAAGTAAATAAGTATTCAAGTAAGTATCGAATAATTTTTAAGTAAATATTTAAGAAAGGAAAGAAGAACGTAAATAAGTAAATACATAAATACGTAAGGAAATAAGTAAGCAAATAAATATGTAATAAAGTAGGTAAGTAAATTGTAGTAAAAAAGTAATAAGTAGATTGATAAGTAAGTAAAAAGAAATGTAAGAATGTAAGCAAATAAGTAATTAACTAAGTATCAAGTCAGTAAATAAGTATGTAAGTAGATAAATAAATATTAAGTAAGAAGGTAAGTAAATATGCAAGTAAGTACTGTAAGTATTGAGTAAGATGTTAGTATATAGGGTAGAAAGGAAGTCAATATGTACTGTAGGTACATAAATTAATAAATAAGTAAGAAAGTATGTGAGTAAGTAAATAAGTATGTAAATAAGCATAACTGTAAATAAGGAATTACAGGTAACTAAGCATTAAGTAATTCAGTAAAATAAGTATGTAAGTAAATACATAGATAGATAGACAGATATATAGATAGATACATACATAAATAAATACCAATTCAAACAAGTATGCTTCTTGTAAGTAAGTAATATTAAATGAATAAATAAATAAATAAATAAATAAATAAATAAATAAATGAGTAAATATTAACTAAGTAATAAATAAGCAACTAAACAAGTAAGTTTTAAGTAAGTACATAAGAAAATACATAATTAACTAAGTATTAAGTAAAATAAATATGTAAGTAACTAAATAGATCCATAAATAAAATGTAAGTATTAAAAATCTAAGTAGGTAATTAAGTAAGTAAATGAATACTGTAAATAAATCAGCAAATATGAACTAAGTATGTAAGTAATACATAGGCAAGTAAACAAGTAAGTATTAAGTAAGTCAGTAAAATAAGTAGATAGATAAATAATTACTTAAATAAATAAATAAATCAAGCTAAATCAAACTAATAAATTTTATGTAGGTAAGTATGTAAGAAAGTAAATAAATACATGAATAAATAAATATTACCTCAGTACATAAGTAATAAAAAGTATTAGGTTAGTAGGTAAGCAATTGCGCATGAGCAGAAACAGAGGTGTTTTTTGTTGTTGTTGTTTTTTTTTTTTACCCTATGCTGTACAGATTACTAAAGTCATTGAATGATCAAAACACCCAGGGAGAAATGAATCATATCTCATCACATCTGCCATAAACAGAATGAAAATCCAACAGCTCTTATAGCATCGAACTTACAGTATGTATGTAATAACACCAACACTCCTGGGGAAAAGAAAAAGAAGATGCTGATGAGAAACAAGACAAAAAAAAACCCTGTAGAACAGGAAACAGTGTGTGTTCTCACAGAAGTTGTGTGTGTTACTTACCACATGTCAGTGGCTACGCTCAGCGGCTCGTAGTTTATCACCTCAGGAGCTACAAAACAAAAAGCAAAAGTGAGCGCAAGAAAAAGAAGCTAAAGGTTGGAGGGTGGGGAGGGGGCACACACACACACACACACACACACACACACACACACACACACACACACACACAAGAACACAAAGGAACTTAAACCAGTCAAGTGCGAGCTGAAACGAGGCAGCGACACAAAGGCAGTGTTAAATCGTCTGATTTAATTGTCAATTGCGTTTCAGGGAAATTACAGAGCTGTCATCGCCGTCCTGAGCCGCTGTCACAACTTCCTAGTCAGGGCTGTAACGTTCACATCACGTCACTTCTTATTAGGGCGCGGGATTTTGTAATAGTAATACCGTAAACGTCACCTAATAAATGAACAAATCTTCTCCTACAACAATAAGGATATATTAATTACTACATTAATAAAGACGGTGTGTGATTTGAGTTCTGTGTCACACACAGATTAGCAGAATGGTACACCATTTGGGAGAAACACTGCAGACTGGTCCATCTATTTTGTCTTCTGACTGGGAATACAGGGACACAGGACGTACATGTGTGTTGGCTGTTAGCTGACGACTCTGTGCTGGAGTGCAAATTCTCACACAAGATGTGACGCAAACGTGAGTCAGCTAGCTGCGAGGCTGAATTTCTGCTCACCAAGATGAGTGTGTCATGGCCTGAGCAGAAAGCGGTCACGACCACAATACGAGCAGAAATGTAGTAAAGCTTTTCCTTTTAACATGCAGCTCATGACAGCAAACATGGGGAAGTTTTAGAGTTGGAAATCTTTAATGCGTCGGATTATGAACAGGCTTTTAATCCTGCTGATATAATATAAGGGGTGTTCAAGTCAAACCGGGACCTATGACATTTCTCACGACAGAAGGTGTAAAATCGATGGACATTTACAGGGCACGTCAAGCACAGGACGGTGATGAGCCTCTGTGCTTGATTAAAGCATTTGAATGGTGCAAACGTTTTACGGAAGGTGGCTCGGAGCGCACTGCGTCGTTCTTGTGAACACTGATCAAGCGGAACACCTGAAATCGCACCCAAGAATAGTGGTGCTGGCGTTTGAACCACCATCTAATCCAGAGTCACCACTACACAAGACATTCACAGCCGTGGGATTCGAACCTATTACTCGAGCCGTACACACTACTGTGCACACACCAGAGTGACATCACAACATCCTATTATGTTTATTTAAAGCTACACGATTCTACAGCCGACTTATTATCTGCATATTCCCGTGTCTGGTGGTGATTGACCACTAGGGGCGCAGCCGAAACTTTTACAAAAAACAAAAATTTTTGTTACAAATGTTAATGATGAACCAGACGCCATGTCGATTTGTTCGTAAAGCTGCACAAAGGTGTAACAGAACGCACAAAATAGACTCTGAGGGCTCTGAGATCTCCAACACCTCACTAAAACCACATCTGTGCTCCTATTTTGCTCTTCCTGTCCTAAACCACTGCCTGTTTGCTAGTTTCGGAGAGCTCAGAACACATAGCATCTGTGTGCGCGTACACACACACACACACACACACACACACACACACACACACACACACACACACACACACACACACACACACATGGAGCATGCTTTATATCCAGCACGACAGACATGACAGGCTAGGTATTTGAACGATTATAAGATCGGCACTTTATTAAAAAAAAAAAGAAAAGAAAAAAAAAAGAAACAAATCTTTTTTTATATATTTGATAACTTTTGTTAAGTGTTTTTTTAACGCTATGCAGTTGTACGATATGCAGTGAAATGCTTAACCGACCGCCCGTGACCTTAAAAGAAAAGATTATTAATAGGAAATAAATATGAATAAAAAATAAATAAAATAGGAAGTCAATTATAAAGAATAATATATCTATAGAATAGAAAATATACAATATAAGAAAAATATAAGAAAATATAAGAAATTATCCTGTACAAATATAGATTTTTAGAAATTTTAGTGTGGAAATTAAGTGGGAATTTAAATAGAAATTTCCCAGGGGCGGGGGCGAGGATGAGGGGATGAGGGTACGGTACGGGGGGGACGTGGTGCGCAAAGATGTCTGAAAGTGTCTTATAACCTCTATTTACAACCTCGGTTTCCTATCATTTATTTGACATATTTTTGTCACTCCCTATTTAGACGATTTCTTGTTTTTCTTTTAAATTCATACAATTAAAAATTTTAATTTTTTTTTTCTAAATACATTGCCTGGCCTAAAAATAAATCTATTATTATTCTTACTATTATTATTATTATTATATATATATATATAATAATAATAATAATAATAATAATCATGATTTCAGAATTTCAGGGTCAAATTTTTGGGCTGCATCAAGCAAAGAAAACAACTAAGGAGATTTGAAGTTGTTGGAACCTGGTTAAGAACTCTTAACACTTAACACTTCAACACAAGCATAACGAGGATGGATAGAGTTCTAAACTGTCAACTTTATGGAAGGAATGTAGTCAGACAAAAAAAATCATGAAAGGACATTAGTGAAGTTGCCTGCTTAAAAATGAACTCTAAAATCCATAGCGATGTTTAATAGTGGAAGTAAGAGCATTTCCATACACACACACACAGAGTGACGAGAACTCACAGGATTGGGACTGAACAGCTGTGTGTCCGCAAGAAAACCGCTTGTTAATGAGACTCAACAGACAAAAAGGGTTAGGAGCGTAAAGATTGGACTATGGAGAGATGGGTCAAGGTCACATGATCTAATAAATGCAGATTGAGCCTATTCCAGAGCGATGGGCGTGTCAGGGTAAGAAGGGAAGCGCATGAGGTCAATGCATAGTGTCCACTGTACAAGCGTCTGGAGACAGTGTTATGATCTGGGGTTGCTTCAGTTGCTCAGGTCTAGACTGTGGCATGACCAGGTTATCAGATCGGTGGAATTTTTCTTTCCTGAGGCACGGCCATATCCCAGGAAAGAGTGTTGGATAAGGAATGACCTGGCCACCACATGGTGTGCTCTAATCAAATCAAATCAAATCTTTGAATGTGTTAACCTACAGTACATCCACAGTTTTTTTACCCCTCAAAGACTTTATTTTTATCATTTCTTTTGTTGTCCGGTGTTTCTCATTTAAAGGCCACTCCAGCTCTATAGTTATGATTTTTTGTATTTTATTTGTATAATTTTGCTGCTTAATTGATGCTGTTTGTTAATCATTTATATCCATCCATTCATTC
This sequence comes from Clarias magur, assembly GCA_013621035.1. NCBI lineage: Eukaryota > Metazoa > Chordata > Actinopteri > Siluriformes > Clariidae > Clarias > Clarias magur. Next base: position 313,539 of record QNUK01000184.1, on the reverse strand, counting down.
CTCCTCTTCTTCTTCTTCTTGCTGGTCATGTTTACTCTCACTCACTCATCATCTATACCGCTTAAACCTGTATTCAGGGTGACGGGGGGCCTGGAGCCTATCCCAGGAGACTTAGGGCACATGGTGGGGTACACCCTGGACAGAGTGCCAATCCATCACAGGGCACAGACACACACACACACACACACACACACATTCGTACACGCACAACGGTCAATTTGGGAACGCCAATTAACCTAACCTACATGTCTTTGGACTGCGGGAGGAAACCGGAGTACCCGGAGGAAACCCACCAAGCACGGGGAGAACATGCAAACTCCATACACACAGAGACAGGACTGGAACCCGGACCCTGGAGGTGCAAGGCGACAGTGCTAACCAACGTGCTGCCTTTGGGCATGTTTAGCGCGTGATAAAAATATCACTACAGGGGTTTTCCACTCAGACCTCTGCAGCTCTTACCACTGTGGCTACACCTAAACCTTGACCTTATACACAAAAGGGAAATCCTTCAGATCTTTCGATTTTATACACCTTGCTGAGAAAGTCATGTTACAGTCGTAGTAGGAGTAGTAGTATAACGCACCACCAGAAGCATGGTTTCCAGTGAAGCTGTTTTCATATTATCAGGGTCTTCAGGTATCCTATTAGACACGTTTTACACACACACACATACACACACACGTCTCACCGATATACTGAGGGGTGCCACCTAGACTCTTGTAGTCCTCTCCCGCGTCGAAGCGGTGCGCCAGCCCGAAATCGATGATCTTGATCTCAGGATGCTCCGCGTTCTTATCCGATAGCATGATGTTCTCAGGCTGGATATTAATAATAAAAAAATAAATAAATTAAAATAAGATGTGGAATGCAACCCCATGCCTAAATCAGACGTTTTCCAGATGTGCACAAATTCTCTAAATAACGTTCCATTCCAGGTCACAGATCAAGAAATAAATCACCTCTAAAACTCTCACAAGTATTTGATAAATGCTGATGTCTGAATGTGAATCTACTCATTATATTATCACACATACTGAAGTCAGCTGGATTTAATCAGAAACACATCTGCATTGTCGTGAAGGCGATGCATTAATACTGAAACTCTACAAAGCAGGGGACCTTTAATCCAGAAATCAGGGAAAACCCCCTTTGTGTTAGTTTAGCGGGCGTCACATCATGATCAATTCAAGATTTCCAGTCCAGCACACACACACACACACACACACACACACACACACACACACACACACACACACACACACACACACAAGGCTGCTTTAGTCTTTGACCACAAAAATAAAATAATAATAATAAAAAAAAAAACAAGAGTCTTGGTTACACCCAAGTGAAATTAGCAACTCTGCTGTCTTGCACTCGAGCAGAAATAGAGTCGCATTTAGACGTGACAAGATGAAGACGCGAGTGTCTGTGAGCCAGAAGCAGCTTGTTTTCTCCCTCACCTTCAGATCGAAGTGGGCGATTTGTTTGCTGTGCATGAAGCCAACTCCTTTCAGAATCTGCTTCAGGAAATCGATGGCTTCGTTCTCCGTCACGTTCTCCTTCTCGGCGATGAAGTCGAAAAGCTCCCCGCCGCGGATGCTAAACAACGAACAAGCACAACTGTTAATATTCATAATAACAATAATATTAAAAGTATACAGCACAATATCACAATATTTATACAATCTGTTTTTGGACCTTCTTACAAACATTATAATTGATCAAGATAGCGCTTACATATTATAAGAAATACACAAGTTAAAACATTTTTAAATGGAATACAATTCAAAAGTTAATCTTAAAATGAAAAGTCGACCTAAACACAACTCCTTACCCATTCGTTACAAACCTCTCTCATTCTAACATGCAAAACTGTTCCTTCATTCCACAAATAGTGATTCACTTTCTCTGATCTCTGCTCAGGCAGTTCAAAGATCAAAGATCTCAATCAAAGATCTCAATCAAAGATTTATGCTAATGAGCTCGTTCTAATAGAATCTGCTGGTTTTATAGAAACAATTTACACATGGATTCGTCATAAAATAGCAATGGAGACAAGGAAGGAGTCTCCTGCGTCAGAACCGTGTAGCAGTCAGTAGTGTTTTTTCATAGGGGTGGGTGTCACCAGGGAACACACGATACGATATTATCACGATACCCAGGGCCGATTCGATTTGTATTCGCAAAACAATTCACGAAGAATTTGCTCCTACTTCTGCCAGACAGTGTGTGAATAGATTATAGCGCCCCTTTAGGATTATAGAAGAAGAGCACCATTTCGTCAGTAAAATATATATATATATATATATTTCTTTATAAAGATTTTGGGTGCAGTGTAGTGATACATGAAAGATACTAAAAGATCACAATAAATCACTGAATCGATGTTTCCCCCCATCTAGTCTTCTGGTTTCTCTGTAACACGACTGCATTTCGGTTGTTGTTACTAGGATTTAACCATTACATCATAATATGATTTTTTTTCTTCCCTCGTATAATAGTCAAATTAAAGATCACATAATTTGAACATGTTAATAAATCTTCGAACCCTCCAATATGTATTAATGTTCCAGATAAAATAGACCTCAGATTCTGCTTCCTGGCTGCTTGATTTTCTTTCTGTTTCACACCTTTTCCAAACTGTTTTAGTGTCTGTAGCTTTAAATGAACTGCTCCTGAACATGCCTGCATGCAGTCTTCCTTACTCGCAACGGTAATGCAATTTACTGGATTGCAAAACAAAAAGAAAAAGAAAATAAAGAGGAAGAATAACAACAATCCCTTTGCAGAAGTGCATTTTTCTAGCCAATCGGGACGCAGGGACTGTAACCCTCTATGTCCGGGACCTTATCATGCTTTCTAATTTTCTTTTCACGATCACACAGTATATATATTTATATAGTATATATATATATGTGCGCAGTTAGCTTTTACCCACCAGCCTCACCTTATTTATTGACTGTAGCTCTTAAAAATGGCACACTAGAATTAAGTAGAATTAAGCATTGAGCAAGAGAAGGATGTCTTTGTATACGAGGTCACAACAGGGGGAAACATTTTTTTTTTGTGTGTGTGTGTGTGTGTGTTTTTTTTTTTTTTTTTTGTGCACAGACTGGAGCCCCATCTGCATGTCTTAACATTTTGCATAACAGGGTGATTTAAACGTTTTTCGGTAACCATCTATGACAAACCAAACCACCCATTCGTGCAAAACTGCACCATATAAACTTTTGGCTCGCTTATTAAAACTCCAAATTCCCTAAGTGTAGCAAAACCCCCACTTCCTTTAATCTTTAATACCAAAGTTACTTTGGGGAATATAAATATAAAGCCTCAAAACATAACAGCGTTCTTTTCTCAGTCTTCTCATATATCTCCGTCCCCGTGAGACGCATTTCAGAGATGAGAAGCGCGTCCCTCCACAGGGACACCATAGATGGTTCTGTATCCAATTGTCGGCGGCGGCTTATAAATTAGGACGTAGAGACGTGTTACAAACAAGGACAAACACTGCAGATCCAGGTGCACTCGACTGTGCAAAGGCGCTGGGCGCTAAAACATTTGCATGGATGCTTTTTTCAAGATGATATATGCATATCACACACAAGCCACAGTTAAAAAAAGTCCTTTGTCTTTGCACGCACAGCCTCATCGAAAGGTTCTCCAGTGGAAAATCCAAGCCTACACACCTCCCATTGATGCGAGGCTGTGTGTGTGTGTGTGTGTGTGTGTGTGTGTGTGTGTGTTCGTTCTTTTGCATTCCTCAGCAACCCTAGCAGAGACGGCAGTATTCCGTGTGCTATCAGATCCTCCTGTGTTTTTCCTGATGCTAATCTGCCGTATTAGTCAGATCAAAATACACGCCATGTATACAGTACGACAAAAATATAAACGCCTCCGTGTGATGCTCTCTAGATTTAATCTGTTTAATACCACACAGATTCTCTTACCAGCCGTTAAACCCTCATATTCTGTTGCAGTCCAAGTGAGCCATCTGAACTTTTCACTAACTTACAACGTCGCTCTCGCTGAGATCCGTGATCGTTCTGAATTCATCAAGATGGATTTATATTAAAGATGCATGAACGAGTGAGATTATGGAAGATATGAGGAATATGATTTAAATCTTTTCCCACTAATGAACATGACGGACATTATATAACATGTTTGGAGAATAAAAGGTTAAAAAAGTAAAATAAATAAATAAATAAATAAATAAATAAATAAATAAATAAAACACTGGTCAATTTACTGTTGGAGGTTTCATGGCTAAATTTGACCAGTCTGGTCTTCATTGATTGCACATTTCACCAGTAAGAGTAGAGTGTGAAGGTTTAATTAGCACAGAGTAATAGCACATTATGTGCGATATATCAGAGTTCAAAAGATGACCAAAAGTCTTTGTGATGTATCAAGAGCCACGGTATCCAGGGTAATGTCAGCATACCACCAAGAAGGACAAACCTTCGAAAGCTGTCTGAAAGAGATGTCCGGGTGTTAACCCAGATCGCATCCAAAAAAGATTAAACCACAACTGCCCAACTCTGCAGAATTAAATGCGCACCGCAAGTCTCCTGTTTCCACCAAAATGGGTCATCTGGAGCGCCACAGGGACACTCAATGTACACAGCTGGGCTGCTACAGCCAAACATTTGGACACTCGTGCCAACGACAAACATCATTTCAATGTTGCCAGCAGTGAAAATCTGTGAATAATGTGAAACATGTATGGTTCTCTGATGAGTCCACCGTCACTGTCTTTCCCAAATCCGAGACAGTTACGGTGTGGAGAAGTCCCAAAGAAGCGTACTGTACCACCCAGACTGTTCATGCCCAGAGGGAAGCATGGCGGTGGATCAGTGACGGTTTGGGCTGAAATATCATGGCATTCCCTAATGTAGGCCCAATACTTGTGCTAGATGGGCGCGTCACTGCCAAGGACTACCGAACCATTCTGGAGGACCGTGTGCACCCAACGGTTCAAACATTGTATCCTGAAGGTGGTGCTGTGTTTCAGGATAATAATGCACCAATACATACAGCAAGACTGGTGACAGAGTGGTTTGATGAACATGAAAGTGAAGTTGAACATCGTCCATGGCCTGCACAGTCACCAGATCTAAATATTATTGAGACACTTTGGGGTGTTTTGGAGGACCGAGTCAGGAAACGTTTTCCTCCACCAGCATCACATAGTGACCTGGACACTATTCTGCAAGAAGCTCATAATCCCTCTGGCCACCGTACAGGACTTTTATCTGTCATTCCCAAGACGAATTGATGTTGTATTGGCCACAAAAGGAGGCCCTACACCATACTAATGAATTCTTGTGGCCTAAAACCAGGCATATATATATTTAAAGAATTTAAAGAAGGAATACAGGACATGAAACTAGTCTTGGAAAAATTTCTGTCTGTCTGCCTCAGCACGCAAAACTGTCTGGACAGAATTTAAAGAAACTTTGCCAGTCCTTCGGTATTTGCCTGCAGTTAAAATTGCGCCATAAATGGAATAAAAATGTTGAGTAGAAGCAATTTTGTGTCCGATCACATCTCGCCACCCAGCATTTTTTTTGGATGAATACAGTGCTTTTGCCCTTGAGGCGGGCGTGGCTATATGAGTCACCCAACAGAGCCAATCAACACGATGGTTTGTTGAGTACACAGAGTATCCTAACGAAACACAAACAAACACGCAACACACAAAAAAATAAAGTGGACTATGAAAACTGAACCTACAAAGATGGACGGACAGATCAATGCATGTTTATTCGTCCTCTTTTCATTCACGTCTTTCCCATTTAAGCATGAACGTGCTACTCACAGCTCCACGACTAGGACGATCTCGGCCCGGCTCTCGAAAACGTCCCTCAGGGCCATGATGTTGACGTGCTGCAGGCTCTGCAGGATCTCCACCTCATGCTCGACGCTCTTCCTCTCCACGCCTAGACGGCTGCTCACACTGCGGCGGAGCTTCACAAACTTCCCCGCCCAGCAGGTGCCGCCGGCTCGCTCCCTCAACTCCCGCACCTGGCCGAAGTGTCCGCTGCCGACACATTTCCATTAGTCTCCGATTTTTCAGATCGTCTGTTTGATTTTAAAGGAACATTGCTTTTTGTTCGTACTTACCTGCCTAGTATTTCTCCGATCTCATAAAAGTCCTGTACATTCTGCAGCTTGATCTGAGCCATGGTGCTCTTGTGACTCTTCTCACTCTTCTCAGAATGAAATGTGCTAGTCTTGCATCTTTTACACCTACAAAACACACACATACACATTCATTAATTTACACGATAAAGTTCACAAAATGTTCCCAAATCTAAGCGAACAGCATTTCCCTGATGCTCGTGAAGTTTTGCAGAAAGCTTTTTAAATAAACACCCCCCACCTAGACTTGTTGATAATGCCAAATTAGCCACAGAAGGAAGGAACGAAGGAAGGAAGGACAAAAGGAAGGACAGCCATGTTATATACTCTCTGAGCCAGCATGACTCTCATGATCAGGCTTGCAACGGATTGTTCCTGATCACAAAGTAAAGCACCCCAGGTTAGAGTTACACTAAAGTCTTTTAATACTTTCTAGCTATCCCTTGGCTGACTCCGCCTCTCCGTAGAGTTAACAATAGGTCCCGTTGTTAGCTGAGAAGGGTAGGAGGAAAAAAAGAAGAAGAGATAAATAGCAAAAGGAATTTGGCATGGGATTTTGTTTAAAGAAACCATTAGGATGCTGCATTTTGTGAACCTTCTGGCCAGCACATGTTCAAGCCCGAGTGATCATGTCTCATAAAGCGTTAGGAAATAAAAAGCTGAACATATTTCTATAATTAAACTTGGAATTACACACTCAAATCTGTTTGGTCAGAAGGTGTTCAAGTCAAACTTGTGATGAGAGTAAAAACACCGTCTTTGCTACACTAATACACATATCCGAGCGTTTCACTAGTGCTTGGATAAAATCAAGGTAGAAAGTTTTCTCAGCCATGATCAGACTGCCTGCTCCATGTCTGAAACGCTGGCCTCCCAGGAACTCCTTTAATGGCCCAAACATGTGCAAATGGCTTGGAGCGAGGTCAGGACTGTAGCTGGGGCGTGGCAGCCGAGTTCAAGTGGTACTGGTGAATGATGTGTGTACAGTACAGATGTTGCAAGTTTGCGGCAAATTCAAACAAACTTCCGACAAAGCATTCGTTCCACTAGCTGAATGTTTGCGCCAGTCAAATGTTTTACTGTGTTCGAAGTCTTCTGTAAACCTCAGTCGTTTTTTTACGCCTTCATTCGGCAGGAATTTTATCACAAGTCCCCGTTTGACCGGTTTGTATAACGGCAGCTCAAACTGATTCATTATTAAACATTTACATAGAAACGGCTCATTCCCAGGAACACTACAAACCTAATGGATTTGCGACAGAGTAAATGTTGATGTCTTGATGTTCTCTGAGATTTGTGTTCAGGGTCAGTTTGAGACTTTTCAGTGACACTTCAGTGCTCACTCAGGCTCTATACGAAGCACGGCTCCTCTTAACTAAAACCTCTTATTCGTTAAACAAATAAAAACAAATAGCCCGGAGCATTGGTTTTACTTTTCCTCACTCCTTCCTCGTCCTCCTGCACAAGTGTGAGCTCATGAGTCTCTAACTTGGTGCTTCCAGTTAGTCTTGGATGGTATACCGGTACTTTGAAAACAGTGATATATCAGCATTTTGAAATAATCAAGTTGGTTTTATATTGATATTCACTGCAAATTTGAGATTTTTCTATTTTCTTTTTTTTCTAACCCTTTGTAACATTATCTCTGGCACTTCTGCCCCTGGTACTTTATTTCTATACATTTTGCTTTGGAATGTTGTCTCTGGAACGTTTATGCGTCTTCAGTTCTTTGTGTTCAGTACTTTGTCTCTATAACATTTTCTCTGAAATTTTGTCTTTGGTACTTTGTTTCTCAGAGGTGTTCTCTGGAACTTCTTCAAGTTTAGCTTTGGTTCTTCATCTCTATAAACTTCGTACATGTTCTCTGGAAGTCTGTCTCTGGAACTGTGACTTTGGTACTTTATCTGTATAACTTTGTAGAGTTTTTTTTCACTGGACCATCATCTCTGGGCCTTTATCTCTGGAACATTGAATTTGTTACTGTGCATTATCTCTGGCACTTCTGTTCTGGAACTTGGCCTTTGTTATATTATCTTCACTACTTCTGCCTCAGAACTTTATCTCCGGTACTTTATATTTGGATCATTGTCTCTGGTACTTCATCTCTATAAATCTTGCTTTCAGTAATTTGTCTCTGGAACATTTCCTCTGGAATTTTGTTATTGGTACTTTATCTCCCAGTGGTGTCCTCTGGAACTTCTTGAAGTTCATCCTCAAGAAGTTCAAGAAACTTTTCAGAAAACTGAAAAGCTTTCTCTGAAACTTTTCTGTCTCTGGAACTTTTTCTCTTGAACTACTTCTCTGGAACAGTGACTTTGGTATTGTACATGTAAAACTTTGCCTGTGGATCTTCATCAATTGAAGTTTATCTCTAGTCTCTGGTCCTTTATTTCTGGAACGTTGTCTTACGTTGTCTTGACGTTGTGTTACATCATGTCTGGCACTTCTGTCTCTGTACTTCATCTCCATAAATCTTGCTTAGGAACATCTTCTCCGGAACTTTGTTCTTGGCACTTTATTCCTAGAACTTCTTATTTGAAACTTTGTCTTTAGTATTTTGTCTTTGGTACTTTGTCTCTGGAACTTTGTCTTTTGTATTTTGTCTTTCAGAAGTTTTTTTTTAATGGAACTTCTTGAAGTTCATCTTTGGTCATTTATCTCTGAAAATTTTTCTCTCAAACTTTGTCTATGGTACTTTGTTCTTGGAACTTTTTCTCTGTATCTTCTTCTCTGGAATATGTCTTTGGTTCTTTATCTCTAGAACTTTGTCTCTGGATCTTCATCTATGACACTTTGTCTTTAGAGATTCTCACCATTTCTGCTGCTCATTTATCTCTAAACAATGTCTTTGTTTTCTGGCACTTTTATCTCTGGGCACTTCTGCTCAGGAACTTTGCCTTTGGTACTTTATCCCTGGAACTTCTTCAATGGAAATGTGACTTTTGTGCTCCGTCTTTCTTACTTTACCCCTGAAACAACTTCTCTGGAACTCTGTCTTAGGTTCTTTGTCTCTAGGACGTTTTCCTGGAACTTCTCTATGGACCATCACCCTTGGGACTTTATTTCTTGAGCTTTTTCACTCTATTTTCATTTCTGATCCTTTGTCTGTGGTACTATTTCTCTCCAACTCTGTCATTTTGTCTCTGGTATATTTTGTCTCTGGTATATTTTCATCAAAAACCTTTTCTCCTGACCTTCTTTGGAATTTTATTTCTAGGACTTTATCACTGGAACTTTTCTGTATAACACTCATTTCAGACATAATTTATCTTTGAATAAACACTTTATTTTTTATTTTAACACTGTAACCATGCTTAACTATTTTCACACCACAGTGTAATATTGTAAGCTGTCGTAATAATGTCAACAGAAAATAAAAAAAGAGAGGCTGCTGGGAGAATGAGCATTATGAGATGCTAGAAGTTAAGCGATAATAGACAGCCTTATGATGTTCTTCAAAAATGTAATTACAAATGAATAAAAAATGGGACGTGATCTTTAAAAAAAGATAAAAAATCTTTGCAGCCATTACGACACTGATGAATTACTACAGGACGTCTTTTTTAATTAACCTATTTTTATATCATTGTCTTCTACTTTTCAATCTGGAACACACTGAATGACAAACGCTGTATCTTATCACTGTGATGGTGCAACCATCACACACCCACGCAACCACAATCAACCCAAGCAGATGTTTGTGTGTGCATGTGTGTGTGTGTGAGTGTATATGTGTGTGTGCTAAAACAAAAGAGACCATCGCTACTGCACATTTGTGAGAAACAAGGCAGGATCTATGACAATAAATATTTACACAAGCTACCAGGAGAGCCGGACCAGACCCTGTTTATCAGCAAACGCCCTGAAACCTCTGTCACTAAGCAGAGCATGCACGATCACATACGCTATCAGACGCCTGGTCAGCCTCAAACTCAGCACGGAAGCCACATCTTCTGAGACGATATCTAAAAACAGAGCGCAGCAACACGAGCTGTTCAATTTGAACTGTAGCCGTAATCGGAGTATGAATGGACTAAAACGAGATGAAAGGGACTCATTGTGGATGACGACGATGATGATGTTGATGATGATGATGATAATGATGGCGGAGGAATTGCCTGTTTTGTTCCTCGATCACGTTCCACACTGAAAAGCAAAACTGTCCCATTAGGTCACTCGATCTCTTTAATGAATAGAAATGAGCGAGGAAGTCCCTGCTCCACTTCGTTTCACTTTCTTTCATCAGCGTGTTGCAAGCGTGACGGACAAAACAGCAAACCTAGTTTGAAAAGCTGGCTTATATATACACACTAGCTCTTTTATTGGATCAGACTATACGTACTTTAGCCTTCACCCCCCATGTGCATAAGTGACCCTTGGCACCCCATGACCCTGTTGTCAGCTTCCTTCCTTGGATCACTTTCGGTATTTCCTGACCACTGCAGACCGGAAACGTCCCACAAGAGCTGCAGTTTTGCAGTCGCTCTGACCCAGTCGTCTAGCCGTCACAATTTGGACCTTCTCACAATAGCTACATTTTCAATATCTTGTTACAATGGTGACTAGAAGTGGATGGGATATTTTGTATTAGGTGAACACAGTTGATGTGTTGGAAGCAGAAAAAATGGGCAAGCGTTGAGTGACTTTGACAAGGGCCAAATTGTAATGGCTAGACGACTGGATCGGTCCAAAACTGCAGCTCTTGTGGGATGTTCCCAGACTGCACTGGTCAGAACATGCCAAAAGTGATCCAAAGAAGGAAAACCGCTGAACTGGCAAAAGCTCACTGATGCATGTGGGGAGCGAAGGCTGGCCCGTGTAGTCCGATCCAATGGAAGCGCTAGAGTAGATCAGAAAGATGAAAAGACTAATGCTGGTTTTGGTAGAAAAGTCAGAACAAACATTGCAACCCTGTTATGGGGGCAAAATGGGGCACTGTATATATACATGACAAGTGACATTACGCTCATGTACTAAACGCGAACAACATGTGTCACATCCTCCGTTGTGTATCTTATGCGCATCTGGAGGATTAAAGCTGACATCCTTTAGAGCCCGACTGCCTAGATTCTACAATCGAACAATAAACCGTATTCAGCGACTTTAAACAAAATCGAGAGCTTTGTTTCCTTTAAAAACTTTCCACTGTCATTGGGATTGTTGTCATGATCTGAGTTCCAAATTAAAGGCTCTTAAAAGTATTTACTTATCCTGAAAAGAGACAGTAGATGAGTACACAAAACAGAGCTTTATGCTAGGTTCGAAATTCAAACACTACACGTAATACTCACGCACAACTGCCGAGAACACAATAAGAGCACAGTAACAGTTTAAAATCGTAGGCAAATGCACAATTCATGACACAATGCTACATCACGTGAGAGTTACATAGAGTCCAGTATTTAGATCGGATTTGCAGCACACGTGCAGTAGGGATGACAATCACCCCATACGATATTATTCGTAGGAGCTGAGTCGATTCAAATTGCAATATTGAAATATCACGATTTTAGAAACTTATAAAAGTTCGTAAGTTGGATTCGTTCGTAAGTCCGACAAAGTGAGTCTACAGCTTTAACAAGGTGAAGCATAAAAAAACAAAACACAAAAACACTGTACAGTAATGAAACTATTTTTACTTTTACTTACCTTAAAATGATGGTACAGTACAGTACCACTGAAAATGAACTATTAAAAAATAAATTACTACTATTTCCAATCTACTAACGTTCATAATGCAAGGTCTGAAGTATCTGTGAATATGCGCAACTCAGAGACTTATTGTATCCCAATTCGATATTTTTTTTTTCTTCTAATTTTCTATTTTAATGCCTTTAACCTTGAAAAAAAAAAAGCTTTAGCTTTATTCAACACCTTCACAAATGAATTGAACATGAGTAATCAAATGCAGCCCGTTCCTTATAACATTAGTTTTCTTATTTAAAAAACAAGCGCAGCATTTAAACAAGACAAACTAACTTCAAATACAAAAGTTTAACATTTAACTTCAAATTAAATGAAACAAAAAGCTACATTGTTACTAAGCGGCAAATCCGAAAGAATTATTATTTCTAAACAAACTTAGCAAATAATTCACTCAGACGGAATGGCACAGTGTGTGAGTAGTTCAGAGTGTACCACTTGTAGCACTATAAAAAAACGTTGATGTTGTACCGCATCAAAAGGGGCAGTTTCTAACGCGCGTGTTTCGAGACTAATTAGCGCACGTGATGTTGGGAGACTGGTGTAAGCATGCGTAGTGAGTGTGTTTAAGACTAATTTGCTCAGAAAGCTTAAAGAAAAAGGCAGATTGGTTCTGGTCACAGGCTGATCGACAGGTGCATCTGTATTGTAAATGTAATAAATCATTAAAAAATTTACATACATGAACCGGCACACAAAAGAACCACGATTCCAGACTCACCCTCGAAAAACATCTCATGCTTGTTTTTAAGGATTTACTTATTGACACATACTGTAAAATAAATACAGTATAAAAGTTCCATATAAAGTTTGATCAAATGACACAAACTCAATTCTTTTAGCCAGAACAACTTCCAGATATGGAGGAAAGTTTCACCAAAATGTGAATGTTTTTTCTTTTATGACAATGAAAGCAGTGAAAATACATCAACACCTCTACATCAAGAACATACTGTATATTCTATATGTATATTAGGAGTGTGACAGTACGCAAAAGTCAAAAGTCGCATCGGTACACACATTATATGGACAAAAGTATTTGGCCAAACCTGCAGTGACCTTGTATCCAAATATATTTACTTCAATATCGAGTCGGTCCCCCTTTTGCAGTCATCTTGGAAGGCTTTCCACAAGATTTTGGAGTGTTTCTGTGGGAATTTGATCCCATTCATTCTGTGGAGCATTTTTGAGGTCAGGCACTGATGTTGGACGAGAAGGTCTGGCTCGCAATCTTCGTTCCAGTTCATCCCAAAAGTGCTCGATGGGGTTGAGGTCAGGGCTCTGTGTTAGGGCCAGTCAAGTTTTTCCACACGGAACTCATCAAACCATGTCTTTATAGTCGTTGCTTTGTGCACTGGGGCGCGGTCATGTTGGAATAGAAAAAGGGTCTGTCACAAACTGTTGCCACAAAGTTAATAAAAAGCATAGAATTGTCCAAGATGTCTTGGTATTCTTGGAATCTTAAAGCATTAAGATTGCCCTTCACTGGGGATAAGAGGCACCTCAATTCAATCACTGACAGATTTGGCCAAATATTTCATCCAAACAACTTTTGGAATGTCTACGAAAAAAAGACACAAATTTTCTTTTCATTTATTACACATTTTTTTCTGGTAAAAATTATAAACCTGCACGAGCTTGTACACAGTGGCAAACTGAGCATAGGCATACGGCATACAGGGTGAAAGAAAAATAAAACCTACTTCTAGCGAACTACAGGACGTGGTAGGTTGTTTAAGAATAGTAACAGCACTATGCATGCAGCTGAGTGTGTTAAGGCTCTGTGTTACTGATCATTACGTTAGAGGTTCAAGCCCCAGCTGCAACAAGCAGCCACTAATGGGTCCTTGAGCAAGACTGTTAACTCTGTCCATATTATGGCTGACCCTGCGCTCTGACCCCGGCTTCCTCGCTGGGATGTGTAAAGAAAAGCATTTCACTGTGCTGTAATGTACAGTATATGTGACAAAGAATGGCTTCTTCTCCTATTAGAGCTCACACTTATCATGATTTTTACGCTCTAAAACCACAGCGTCCCGATTTGTACGAGTGAATTATTAATTATTTAATTTTATTTAGAATTGTAACAAAATCTGGAAAAAAAGCATATAAATATTTATAAAAATCAGATGTGCCCAGGACTTCGCGTTCATACTCACACTGTTGAATTTTGGAATTGACCAAAAGTTTTACATGTTACCGTGAAGTGCGCGGAATGAAGGTGTGAGATCGCATTTATTAAGTAGTGATGGGTCGTTCATGAACGATTCATTCTTTTCAAACGATTCTTTAACGTGACTCCCATTTTCTACTGGGCGTGTATGCGCATCGCAAAACCTCCATAGGTCAACTACAGTACAGGAGACAGGAATGAGTAGTTACCTTCGAGTCCGAATCATTCGTACTTTTGACTCCCATAGACGCTATGCAGTGCTATAGATTCTAAAAAGAACGAACGACTCCCATTGCATAGCGTCTATGAGAGTCACGTGACAAAAGAACGAACGATTCGGACCAGAAGATATGAGAGATGAGCTGCTAATTCTGTTTATCATAATATGTCCTTAGCTGCATTGTAATATTTTCATTACTGGAACTATAGACAAGATTTGTGTACATAGACGTGTTGGGGGTCTGTTTATTGAAAATGTAACATCTTAAATTTATTTCTGATCAAAAGAACGAAATTAACTAAATGATTAAAAATTATGAACGAGGTTCAAAGAACCGAGTCACTAAAATGATCTGAACTTCACATCACTATTATTAAGTAGATTTCAAGTGCACACTCATAAGGCTGCATTAAGAAAATGTTCATGAACTAATGATTTTTTTCAAGGTTGATTTTTTTATGATTCTATTTAAATTTAAAAATAACACATCTTCTCTTCCTGTATCCAATGAAACAAAGCCTAAATGTTACCTCAAGCTCGGCCAATTATATCTATGGAAACCCCGTAAAAATTTGTTCGGTAGTGTTTACGTGATGCGTGCACAAACAAACAGACAAAAAAAAAATATCTTGATGTGTTATATTACTCATCTTATGCCCCTCAAATTATTTTGTCTTCAATGTACTGACACACCAACTTTACATTTTTATTCTATGTATAGATGATCGACGTCTAGGTACAGTGATAATATCGTATTGGGGCGTCCCTGAGGATTCCCATCCCTACTACTGTATTAATTCTTTTGAAATGCACTTACTTTTTAAGGCGCTTTTACTATTTACGTACATCTCTCTGAACTCTTCTTTCTCAACAGAGTAAATCGGGAGGGTGTCTTCCACGACATGAAATATTATGCACTTAACACACCCCGGCCCGCCCCGCCCCGCACAACGTTCCCTTGGATCCTCCAGCGCTGCTCAACTGGACCATGGAACATATGCATCAAAACTGTTTTCTGTTCTGGCACATACAGTAGGTGGTGGAATGCACTCCCTCCAGACGTCCGTGCAGCTGAGTCACTGGTAATCTTGATATGATGTCTAAAGACTTATCTGTTCCTTGGGTATTTGGGTTAACACCAAAAAAATATGATATGACATCATACCAACATGGCTGCTCACAGCATCAGAAGCAGGAGAAAACCTTCTTACCTTACCTTTAAATAGGTTACCCTGTATATATACACGAGGGTGAGTTAAAATTATTTGCACTCCGGTTATATTAAACCTCCAGTTGGTCTCATTGTCTTATGAGGGCTTTTACTGTCTCCGCGGTGACTGCTGTGACTTGTGGCGTGCGATCTGCACAAAAGAAGAGCAGCGTGCAGTGATTCGTTTTCATTGTTGTGGTCTGAGGGTGTACCTGGTACTGAAGCATCTCACGGAAGGGCAGAAACAGAAACGTTTGGATATCTGCAGACAAAACTCGGAGCAATACTCTGAGGAAGGTGAACGTTTCTTAAAGAGAATCACTACTGGTGATGAGAAACGGATTCATCACTACGAGTCTGAGAGTAAACAACAGAGTCTGGAATGGAAACAACGTCGATCGGCGACCGAGAAGAAGTTCAAAAGTCGACCATCAGCTGGAAAATTCATCAATGCTTACAGATTTCTGGAATTCTCAAGGGCCAAAAGTATTGAAACAGCATCAGCAACGATCAACAGCGCTCGTTAAAGTGAGACGCTTATTAGAGAGCTGTAGACTAAACTTCGGATTAAACGCAGAGGACCGATATCTGGTGTCGTGGTCTTGAAGGATGATGCACGTCTCCACACTTCTGCCCACACTGTCGACACTCAGTTTTGAGGTGTTAAAGCTTATCCTTCTTATAGTCCTGATCTCATGCCTCAGACTTTCACCTGTTTAGTTTCCTGAAAGCAGCCCTACAAAGAAAAACATTCACTTCTGATGAAGAAGTGAAGACAGCGGTCATTCGTGGTTCGCAGCTCGCTTAATGCGGGAATGGATGGACAAAGTGTATTGAAAAGCGAGGAGATTATGTTTCGAAAAATTATGTATTTAAATTTAATTTAAATCAATTCTACAGCTGATCATTTCTGACTGAACTTCGGACAAGCATTAGCTTTAGCTGAATCAATATACAGACATATTTATTTGTTCACACTCATATATGATCCAAGAGGGCGCCGGTGAGGTCAGCTGCCGTCACGACTGCTCGGACCTCGTTTTCTTTGTTTTTGTTTTTTAAACTAGTTTTCAATAACTTAAAATTTCCTATATATTTTTTGGAAATTTTTATATTTTGTTCTATTTTCTTATGTTTCTATAGCTAAACTTACACCTACTCTTATTTTATTCCACTACTACAGCATACCGTACTGTGTATGAGACAAATAAAATAAAAATTTTAATTTGATATATATATTTTTTGTTTTGTGCCGGATTATGTCACAGCAGCCAGCAGTTCTTTAATAGTGTTTTTTCCCTTGAAGTGGGCGTGGCTATATCAACAGAGCCAATCAACATGAGCGGAGGATGCAGAAATGACCGTGATGCATATGAAATGAAAGTGCGCCAATGCATCGCTTACTCCAAAAAAAAAAAGGCAAGTACACTTTGACAAACTGACCCTTCAAAAACGTATGGACGAATCAATGTATGTTTATTCTTCCTGCGGGAAACCGTGCCGCTAATAAAAAGCGGTAAACAAAAAGACAGACGGGCGGACGTGTACAGTACGTGAGATTCAACCTGAAATAATATCACTGATTACAGTAAAGCTGATTATTTTTAGCTTCAACCTTTTAACTATTTCTACAAACTACAGTATCTATGTCTGTAAACAACATGTGCTAACGCTAGTTTTTCTAACGCTAACTTGGTATCTGCAAGAGGTATCTGCAATTTCGATACCTCTGAAATGATATTGAATCTTTTGTTAGTCCTCAGCGAGGTGACTTTAATCTTAGTCGTCAGCGAGGAGCCGCCTTTTCAATCAACCCGAATTAACTGGATTGTTTGAGAAAATCCCCGAGCATTAGTTAAACCCAGACTGTATTGACTCAGATCACAATGAGCGCTGAACCGAACGTATTGTACTGAACTAGATACACCCCTTATATAAACAGGTACAGTATTCATTCCTTATGGAAAAAAAGAAGTGTACGAAATCTGTCAAAAACTCAACCAAAAAAAAAATCTCTGAATGAAGAAATTCCTTGAACAAATAAAGCATTTTTATGCTAGTGCAAATGAAAAGAAAGTCATTTGAAGGTTATTTCTCTCTGCTGCACCCAAGTATGACTCGGTGCATCGAGGTGCATCGAGGACGATCTTCAGCGAGCCGTGTGTCTCACTGGTAAAGAATGCAACTCTGTAAAAGATCAACCAGGACCTTTTTCCAGCCTCTACTCCGAATCTGATGCAAGCTGCAGAGTATCACTTCTCTCAGAAAAGGACGTGATCGAATGCGGATCGAGAAAATCAACGTGGTCGAAGCGAAAGAACAGAAATGCCCAGAGAAATGCCATGAACAAACTTCAGTCTACAGTATTCTCCCTGGTTGTGCTGTATATTAATAACAGTGGATACAAAGAGCTATTCATGTCACACTCAATCAACAGCGCAAATGTCAAGGACCAGCACTAAGACTGGGATCAAGGTGGCGAGATAATACGGGCATTCGTGTGCCAGGAATATTATACATTAAATGTTTATACTGTACAGTGCACAATATAATACCAGTGCAACTGTTCATTTGATACTGGGGACCTTTGGGAACTTCTCTCAGTTTAAGAAAAACCTACAGACGAGAGGATAAGGCATCTGGAGAGACTTAAGGACTAAAGTGCCGCTGCATCGCTCTCTTTAAGTAGACATGAAAGAAGAGATAAATCTTCTAAAAGGTAGAAGAAATGCATCGAAGGAAACTGAAGTACTCGTTAAAGACAAGTCAGTATTTCATTAGAGATCCTGCAAATCACTTAGGATCATGTGTTAATTCTAAAGGTTATTACGTGACACATCATTCAGTATGGAACTTTTTCCGCTGATTCAAGAGACAACTTCATTTTTCCGAAACAAGCTTGGGATTTGTGCAAGAAATTTCCACTGGTGAAATCAAAGCGAGGAAAAAAAATCAGTTTATCCAAAACAAGATTAAAGACAGAAGCAACATCTGGTGAGCGTGACAAACATACAGCTGTTTGCCAGGGACGAACTAGAACCGAATGTACAGTGCTTCAAGCAGGCGGGTCGTTAAAGCTGACTCACTTAATTCATTAATAATATTTATTAAAAAATATTAATTGTGGCCATAATCCCATCCATCAGTATAACTAGACGAATTATGATATTCACTTTTTATTTTAGTTTTTGTCTTTAAATCTGGTCTTTACGCATCAGTTCTTTAAATTCAGCTAGCTCGGATCATCAGAGCTATCATCATGAGGGATTGGAATCAGCAGGGACGAGCTGATACGATATTATCGCGATACCTCAGCACCAATTTGATTTGTATTGCGATTCTGTAAGTATAACAATTTTATAAACATCTGGAATCCTATACAAATCTAACAAACTCGGTAAATAATTCACTCCTACCACGTGAGATGCTGTACCAGCCGCCAAAATGTCTGAATAGTTCAGAGTGCATGACCTGTAGGATTATAGTGGAACTGCAACATTTTGCCACCTCAAATGCAAACATATACTAATTAAACGACTTTGGAGTCAGCGATACATGAATCGACACACAAAAGTAACCTTTTCAAGAAGGTCGTCTAATATAACATTTTCTCACTTTCATTGGTTCCTCAATAAAACGGGAAATAATCTACTAACAGTAACTAAAATCACTGCTTGGTTTAAGTTTTTTTTTGTTGTTGTTGAGAATATGTTAGGGACACTATGTGAACTTTAACCTTAGAATTCATTCAAATAATAAATTTCACTTTTATAAATGGAAATTTGTGGATCCTAGAATATAAGAATTAAGCAATATGAAAAATAATATTAATTGACGAGTGTTCATGATTCTTGTACAGTATATATTTTTCAAATCGATTAATTGTACTTGACAGAGTGTGAAATTGTTTTAAAACAAAATTGTATAATAGGAACAAAAGAAAAAAGTTAAAGGGTCCAAGCAGCAGGCATTCTGTTACACTAAATAAAATGGAGTTGTAGAAATACTGATCATACCTGCCTTTTTTTCTCAGGTTTATATTTCGTGACTGCAGGAAGGTGAAGGTCTGGGACTTTTGTTTGAAGTGAACAGAGCTGAGTTCAGGAGCTATCATTTGAGACAGATGTTATGAATAACAAGGCACCTTTATCAGGGACATACTATCATTTGAGGAATTCTAAGCATTTCCTTAAACAGTGTACATTGTAATGTCTATCTGTGAGGTCAGCGTCGCACACACCCTCAAACTTCTCACCGGAATTACATAAATACACTATGTGTATTTATACACCCATGTGACAAATTAGCTGAACATGTCAGATATTTAATTGTGACTTTTTTTTACAGAGAGATATCAGTGGGGGTCAGGTTCCCAGCCCGATTGTATCTGACTGGTTGAGAAGGGAACACCTGAACCACCGAGCTACCCCTGGCGTTAAAGTAGTCAGTCTCTCTGAACTTAATACCTGAAGTCTGCTCGCCGAGTGGCGCAGAACTACTGAGTTTGCCCTGTCATATGGAGATCACCCCGACAGTCCTATGGGGTATGTGAGATCAAAAACATGCGATTGGCTGGGAAAAACGTGATAGCCTTCGCCCTCACAGGTTGTAGCTGTGGGCCTGATGGGGAAGTCCCGTAATGAAGGGGTGGGAAATGCCTATTACTAAATAATGGGAGGACATTGGAAAAGTCATGAGGGTATCTAGATAAAAAATTAAAAAAAAAATTTAATAGTTAGTGCTTATTGAGTTCTTAGATGAATGCTTCTTGGAATCCTCGCTAAAGGAAAACTATCAATCCATCCATCAGGTTCAACAAAAATCACCAAAAGTTCTTTTAAGACTCTTCTGTGTGCTTAATATGGATTCTGTCTAGATCTCCAGACAATCACTTCCTCTAGATGACCTCTTACAACATCCTATAATGAAAATCCTACAGCAAAGTGGTTTCAATCTGATGCCCTTCAGTGGAGCTTTAAAAGTTCTTTAGATGATTAGTGGCCTACTAGAAAAGACGCTTTAACATCCAAAAAGAACCCTTTGGGGAACTAATAGATAGATAGATAATATAACATTAACTTGTATAATTGTAATTTCATATAAATAATATCAACAATATAAAAAACATTCAAGAGCTCTTTAAAGGTAAGCTTTGGGGTCAGGGGTAGCTCATGTAGGTTATTTATAAAGTCATGAAAACATAAAGAATAGATAGATATGAACTTTCAATGGATCTTTAAAATTTCTTTAGCTGAGTAGTGGTTATTGGCAAATTAGAAAAGTTCTACTTAAAATCCTAAATAATATTTGGAATCTGGAATTTCCTTTGGAATCAATAAAATATCTATCTATCTTTCTATCTATCTATTTAATAGACTCCTTGTCTATACCGCTTTATCCTGTATACAGGGGTGTGGGAGGCCTGGAGCCTATCTTAAGGCACGAGGTGGGGTACACCCTGGATGGGCTGCGAATCCATGACAGGGCACACACACACATACTCGCACACTCATTTACACACTTGGGGGCAATCTGGAGAAGCCCTAATCTGCATGTCTTTGGACTGTAGGAGGAAACCCACCAAGCACGGAAAGAACATGCAAACTCCACGCACACAGACCCCAAGGCGGGAATCGAACCAGGACCCTGGAGGTGCGAGGCAACAGTGCTACCAACTAAGCCACTGTGCTGCCTATAATATAATATAATATAATATAATATAATATAATATATATAATATAATATAATATAACATTCAAGAGGTGTTTAAAGATTATTTAGAAAGTCATAAAAAATGTAAAGAAGATAGATAGATAGCTTCAACTTGGAAAGTATCGGTCTATCTTTGGATACTCAAGGCTTCTTTAATGTCTTTTAATCCATGAAAAATGGTTTTTTGGAGAAAAGAGAGGCGACCCGCGCTCGTGAAACAGAAACCAAATGACGGGCACGAACACGCACGAGGAATAACGACATGCACGACTCAGAAGAGTCCTTACCTCGATCTTAAAACCCGAGCCAGCACCTTCTGTACGCGTCCACTTTCCGCTCCTTTGCCGTGTGCGCGTGTGTGTGTGTGAGTGTGTACTGTACTGTATGTATGTGCGCGCGAATGAGCGCTCGTGTGTGCGCGCGAGTGCGTGTATGTGTGCGCGCGCGCACTTGCAGGAATTCCAATACGTGCTCGCATTGCAGGGGTCAAACCCCCCAGCGTGCACCATCACATCAGCCTGAAGTGCGAAGTGAAGTCACTTCACTTTCAGCCGAGTTAAAAAAAAACATAGGAAAAAAAAAGTCTCTCACTAGAGGGATTTCCTGATTAAAACTAGAGCTGCTAGACCAGTCCGACAACTTGCGCGCGCGTGTGTGTGCGCGCGCGCTTATAGTTCTCTCATTGTCTCCTGAGAGAACACCCTTCTAATGTCTGCATCTGCCGCCTGTTAGATGAAGAAAGACATGGGCTCTGTTCCAAACCGCATCCTACAACACTGACACTACCATTGATATGTTTTATGTACATATACTATGTACAGTAGTAGTATAGTTTTCGTATGCATTAGTGTGTTACCATAGATCTTCTGACTAGTGTCTATGTATATACTTTAAAAAATTAAAAAAAAAACTTCAGCACACTATCTAGGGCTGGAGTTTGGTGTTTGGAACAGAGCCCGACGCAAGCGATAAACAGGAACCTCCACCAACAGTGGCATGAAGTACAGGGTTGTGAAACTGAGTTTTCTATATATACTCATATACACACACACGTTTTGCTGTGCCTCAACCTCTAACCTAACTTCAGTAATCAAAAATTAGAGTTTAATTATATTTTCTTTATTAGTTAAAGAAACCAAATAAAGGAATCCATTCACACCTATATGTTATATACTGTATTAGTGGTCAGTATTGTCGCCTTGCACCTCCAGGGTCAATGGTTCGACTCCCACCTCGGTCTGTGTGTATGGTTGGTTTCCTCCGTATACTCCAGTTTCCTCCCACAGTCCAAAGACATGCAGATTAGGGTAACTGGCATTCCCAAATTGCCCATGGTGTGTGAATGTGTGTGTGCATGCTGACCGGAGTTGTAAAATGGGAATAAATACAATGATAAACACCACTGGAATCCACAGGCCCTAGTTGGACTACAGATGTTCCTAGATGGATGGATTTTACAGTATAGGTACAGGTGTTTCCAAATTGCCCATAGTGGATGATTGTGAGTTTGGGTCTGTGTGTTTGTGCCACACGATTGCCAGAGGTTGGGGCCCTGAGCACTATGACTTCCTGTACAGCAATGACTACAGGGCATGAAGTAATAGGACATTTGTTTCCAACTAATGCTTACGTGAAATGGTGAAATTCCATCTTTCACATTATGAGTCCCTTGAACAATTTAAATAATCTGTCACACATTATTTGTTTAGCTATTTTTACCACCTTTACTATAATTTATTTATATGATCCATAATCACCATAAAAAATACATCAATTAATGTCTTTGACTAATTTTTTGTATATTTGAATATACGTATATCAATCATCCAAAAAAAAAAAAAAAACACCCAGGCATTCCCCTTGTCTCTGGTCCTAGGTCATGGCTCCACGGCACGGGGGTTTGCTGTGGTGTCACCTGTCGGTGTCTTAATGTTATGTCCGATTGATGTATTTGCTTTAAAAGAATAACTTGATGGTACTGTAAGTGATTATATTTAGAAGTTGACAGGATGTGTCATGTTATGCAAACAGTCACGATTTGCAGTTTCATCCAGTTCTGCATTCTTTTGCATGCTATTTAATAAAAGCTTTGGTGTATTCCTCATGACAGGCAATTTATTATCAGTAAATGAATTGACATATTTTTACATATTTTAAAAAGTAAATCAAATAAAAAAAAAATAGATATACAAATAGATATACTTGTGTGGGTTTGATCACCTGCAATACATACAGTAAAAGTAAGCAAGTTTTTCATCAATTTGAAAAAAAAAAAAAATCCATCTTGAAATCTTGCTATTTCATGAAAGAATTGTATGTACAAATGATTCTACAGTGTGTGTTGATGCCATCATACTGTGGCTTCAGTTATTCATTATCCAGCACTTAATTCCTAGTGGTGGTGGTGGTGTGTTAAGGCTCTGCGTTACTGATCGGAAGGTGGTGGGTTTGAGCTACAGCTCTGCTGGTTTGTTGTTGTTGGGCCCTTGAGAAAGGCCATTAACCCTGTCTGGCTCTGGGGCATCGTATAATGGCTGACCCTGCGCTCTGACCCCTGCCTACCAACATAAAGCTGGATTTACAAAGAAGAGAGAATTTCTCTGTACAGTAATGTATTGGTGACAAATAAAGATTGAACTTAACTTAAAAAGCAAAAAACACACCAAAATAGCAATGAGCGATCGGGTGCATTTGGGTCAAATATTGTAAAAAATTAGCTTTCTTTGAAATTCAAAATAAGATCTGATATAATGATCTCATTTTTAACTGCATACAGTAATAGGTCACGATATACCGTAATTCCTTTGAGAACACCACTGTATTGAGCTTAATGTCTTGCTGAACATCACGGCAGTGTAGAATTCCATCAGGACCAAATTCTGGGATAATAAATGTTCCCTGCTAAGTAAAAAAAAAATTATTTACTATTATCATCTTAGAAAGATTTGAGATGCTAAACACTTACAAAACAATATGTGTCCACCATCAAGCTTCCAGTTTTCTCAGCAATTCTGTTTGCAGTTTGAGAGCAACATTCTTACTCCAAATCATTGCATCATGGTTCACTTCCACTATTTATATACAAAGCAATCTGGGCTCGCTTTCTCTGTTTACTGACTGGGCTGAGCATCCAGATATACACCATGTCCAGCGTTTACCTTGATATTTCTTGACTTACTTAGGAATCAAAAGTTACATCAGAGGTTCTAAAAACAAAATGTAGCATTTATTAGATTTTACAATTTACAATTTTTTTTTTTTTTACTATAGTCCATTTCCACACACACACACACACACACACACACACACACACACACACACACACACACACACACACACACACACACACATACACTTGTTTGTTTCAAGTATAAAATAACTTCCAGACCTCTCCTCAGATCACAATCTAGGCAATTTCCCTGGCATTCAGAGGTTTTGGACAATTAAATTACACTTTTGCCCTACAAATGATGCCTATGGGAATTCAAAGCTGAATGATTTCAAAGCCTTAAGTTCAACCCTTTCATAAATATTCTGCTCAGCTAACGGTTTTCAGCAACAGTACATACTGTAGAAATTTATTAAACCTCATTTCCACACTTTGGAACTTGACAGACCTTGTAAGTTCTGTTTGTTCTTAGAATATGATTACGATATTATGAATCTCAGATGTTGTAAAACCAAGTGAAATGTAATGAAAAGCAAAACATCTGTAATGTACAGAAGTTGAAAAGCAAAGAGCCATTCAGGTGACACGGTGATTGTATTTTAATAAGGTCTCAAACGTTGACCCCCAAATGAATATTAATTAAAAATGTAATTTCTTAGCCTTCATTTCATTCAATAGTGTATTAAGTTGTGGGGTCAAGTTACATAAACATATAAGTGTGTGTATATGTGTGTGTGCCCTGCATCTAATTTGAATGGCGCAAACATTTTAAATAAGGCCATGTACCCGTGAATTACTGTATGATCATGACTGAGGTTTCCGGGTTGTTCCTGTGAACATTCAGCGAGTGGAATGTCTGACCCTAAAAAATCGATGACTAACTTGTTACCAACTTGTCTACGGAATATGTTTACACAATCATTTACTGTACCAACACCGCTTGCACATTACAGGAAGTCGGCTGGGAGTTATTGGCACATCCTCCGTACAGTCCTGACTCCACTCCAAGCCATTTCAAGATGTTTGGGACGGTAAAGGAGTTCCTGGGAGGCCAGCGTTTCAAACATGAAGCAGGTATCCAAGCACTAGTGAAACCCTGGGATGAGAGCATCAGTGTAGGGGATTATATAGAGAAATAAAGGTCATTTTTACTCTCATAACTGTGTTCTGTTATTCTGCACAATCAAAAGGTTTGACTTGAACACCCCTTGTGATATCTATACCATGATGAATAATGTTCAAATACAATTGAATGATGTTACAATATATTATAGATATTATGAGATTTCCTAATAATTTTTAAAAAATAAAAAATAAAAATAAAACTATGGGAATGCTAAAAAATTGGATAAAAAAAAAATTGTGGATAATTTTCCACAATGTATTAATTTTGTTTTACAACAATGGTAAAAAATTTGATTTTTTAATTAATGAACATCATATCATACTTTCTAACCATTTAATATTATGGAACATTTATGAGACAGGTTACTTCTGGGCATTGTAGGATGGAGGCACAGTGTCGTAGTGGTTTAACACTGTTACCCAGCACCTCCAGGTACCCATTGATACTTACTATTCCTCAGTAGATTGAGTTTTCCTCATGCTTGGTGGGTTCTTCCGGGTTTTCCGGTTTTCTCCCCAAGTCCAAAAACATGCAAATTAGACTTTCTGTAGGTTCCCAAATTGCCTGTAGTGTATGAATGTTGACTTGAGGTCGTACCACGGTTATAAAAATGAGAATAAATACAGTGCAAGTGTCCTCCACCATCTCTAGCTGGATCTCTAGCTACAGAGGTTCCTAAAGCAATGGATGGATTATGTTGTATATTTACCATAACGGTCATTATAAAGTTGCTACTACTGAAATGTTAACTACACATCTAATCTGAATTAGAGCTGCAAAGACTGTTAGAGCTTCTGTTATTAAAAATAAATCAATGTCTCTTCTTTGGACCAATTCGATTTGAGAATTCAACAGCAATGCGGTACAACATTTATTATTATTATTATTATTATTATTATTATTATTATTATTATTATTATTATTATTATTATTATTATATAATCTGAAGCAGCTGTTTTAATGTTTAAATCTTAAAATTAAGGTTGTCATGTTAATGAACTTTTCATTATTCAACTCTTTTTAAGACTGGAAATCAAAGTACCATTATTTTACCTTATTAGATATAAAGTGAAACTGATCTGATGCTACATTATGGTAATCACTGCATGTCGTTGTGTTTTGCAGGGTGTGGTTTGTGACTGTAAGCAAAATCTGGAAGAAAAAAAAAAAAAAAAAAAGCAAAGCTGAACGTTGTACCCTAAGGCCAAAGGCGTCTATGCAGAATCTGCCTGGTCTTGCCTAACCACTTTATAAACATCAGCTGAAGAATGCAATTGCCTACATGTTTGCAGATGTTCATGTGGCTCCTGCGAATCAACACGCTTCTGTTCTTTGTTCATGCTTTTAACGCATTGCATCAGGTGATCTATTATTTTAGTAATTTATCGCGATTTATTTATTTATATTCAGTAAACGCTTTATCCTGATCAGGGTGGAAGGTGACTCAGGATTAAACCACACTCAGACCATGCCTCAGTGTGTCTCTCAATCACACCCAGGGAAAAACTTTCACTGCGCAGATCCGTTCTGCTTAATATTCACTGTCGTGTTACACTCATACAGTCTGACTAGGACATTTTGGTGCTTTTGCTATTTACTGAGTTGCACTGTCTTGGAAGGCCATATGTTATCACATTGCTATCAGTGGTTTACAGTAATGTATGTAAGACGAGTTCTGATTATTGTAATGTGATTTGGTTAAATAAATCAGATCAGCTCAAATATCTAGCTCAATATGTGTTAGGTATTAGGGTTTCTAAATGGCAGTTCGTTTTTTTTTTTTTTTTTTTGTGCCAGAGATGTACGGTATATTATAACCACCATTGTCACCATTTCTTTAAAATAACAAACTGCAATGCAATTAAATATTAAAAATACATACTTTTCATCATTCTTTCTAGATTTGACTCTTTGGAAAATGTTTGATAGATAAAGATACAGTGCTTTGTTCGAAAAAGTCACCATTTGGAATTAAAGAAGAAAATATTCTAGAGCTGCTGATTCGATAATTACTGCAGTTATTAATATGTTTCATATGTTGTTTGGCCTGCATCAAGCAAAGAAAACAACTAGGGAGATTACTGAAATGACTGGAATTCAGTTACGAACTGTTCACTACATTATTAAAAACCTGGAAGGTCAGTCCTGAACCCATTCATCTAGGAACCTCTGAAGTCCAACTAGGGACCGTGGAGACAAAGGGTGATCACTGTATTTATTCCTATTTTGTACGCCCGTGGTAGGATGACCGGTCAACTTTATAAAAAAACGAAGTTTTTTGGGGAAAAAAGGATAAATGAATGAAATCAGAGGTTAATTCAGAGATTATTATCATTAGAGCTACAGTATGTTTAATAGTGAAAGTAAGAGCAGTTCCACACAATACGCACACAATGTCATGAGAACTCACAGGATTGGAACTAAACATCCATAAAAAAGACTTGAATTTGTCAGGGAGCATCAAGATTGGATTTTTGAGTGACGGAAAAAGCTCATGTGATCTGATGAGTCCAGATTGTGCTTATTCCAGAGTGATGGGTGTGTCAGGGTAAGAAGGGAAGCTCATGAAGCGATGCACCCATCATGCATAGTGTCAGCTGTACAAGCCTCTGGAGACAGTGTTATGATCTGGGGTTGCTTCAGTTTCTCAGGTCTAGTCTCAGGACCAGGGTATCACAGTTTTTTTCTTCTTTAATGGCATGGCAAGATTCATCAGGCTGAAATAATGTGAACTAGTTGTTCTGGGGGCATGAGGAATTATTTTCACACATGGATTTGACACAGCTGAAAGTCTGTGGGATATGATGGAGAAGAGTGTTTTGCGTCTCCCGTCATCGATACAAGATGTCGGGTAAAAGTTAAAGCATCTCCGGACGGAAATTAATGTTGCATTGGATGCCATGGCACCACTATAATCAAAGCTAATGCTGTGAAATGCTCCAATCTTCAAAAAAAAAAAAAGATCTCTCCAAAACCTCTCTTGAATATAAAAAAAATGGGAAATAAATAAATCCAGGGGTGGCACGGTCACCTTACACGGGTTCGATTCCTACCCCGCGGTCTGTGTGCATGTGTGAGTTTGCGTGGCCTCTCTGTGCTCGGTGGGTTTCCTCCAGGTACTCCGGTTTCCTCCCACAGTTCAAAGACATGCAGATTAGGCTAATAGGCACTCGTAGTGTCAAAATATATGTGTGTGTATATGCATGCCTGCCCTGTGATAAATTGGCACCCTGTCTTGGGTGTACCCTGCACCCCAAAGTCTCCTAGGATAGGTTCCAGGCCGCCTGCGACCATGTACACAGGATAGAGCGGTATAGATGATGCATTACCTTAAATAATAGTATCTTAATCTGCTATTTCGTGAATGCGCTTACTTACAAATCACACTTTGGCCAAAATTAATTTCTGTAAATTGTAAATTGTAAATATGAATTGTCTGTAACTGGATAGTAAAAACTATAATTGCTGCACCAGAATGAGCCATTTCAATCCTCGCTCTCAGGTGTATCTGTAGGTTGTTGTTTTTTTTTTAAATACTGAATCGCATTTTGTAAATTCGGACTCTTAATGTGCTTTGTGTCTCTGCGGTTGCATCTGCACAGCTGTCTTTTCTGGCTCACAGGATGGAACATATTTCTCCTCTCTCCCCCAATATGGTGGAGAATAAAACCTAGCTCATTATTTTTCCTCCCCCTAAAAGCCATTTTTGTTAATTAAGGATTCTGGGTCCATCTGCACAGTTGGACTGCTCCAAATGAGGCACATTTTATTTTATGCTCCCCTGCATGCTTTATTTGATTTGAAATTTGTATTATTGTTTTATTGTCGTTGTTATTTTATCCCCTTCATTGTAAAAAAATTGTTACATGAAAAAGAAACACTTAACGCTTTAAAGCCGGCACGGTGGCTTAGTGGTTCGCACGGTCGCCTCACACCTCCAGGTTTGCATGGGGTTTGCATGTTCTGTCCGTGCTTGCGAGGTTTCCTCCGGGGTGTCCGGTTTCCTCCCACAGTCCAAAGACATGCAGATTGGGCTAATTGCCGTTCCCAAATTGCTCACAGTGTATGAATGAGAGTGTGAACGTTGACCGGAGGTCCTACCACAGTCGTAAAAATGGGAATGGTCACCACTAGCCTCCACGGGCCCTAGTTGGACTACAGAGGTTCCTAGATGGATAAATGGATGGTATTTAAAATTAAATAATTTGCAGATTACCGCCATCTGGTGGTTGATATACGGAATAGCATATGCTTCACTATACAAGATTTAAAATATTTATTATGCTTATGGAACATTTACAAATCATGAAGATAAAAAAATAACTTTTAAAATATTTTTTATTCAATTAAATTAAATAAAATTTTATTTACTTTAATTGAAACATGGTGTTTGGATTAACATTTAAAATCTCTTCGTTCCGAAGGACTACAGGTTATTAAGTGAAGTACACAAGATTACAGAATGTTTGAAGTCTACCCACAGAAGTCAATATTGCATTAGCATATTATGAGATGATATTATTAGTTAATTAGTGGTTGTAATATAATTTAAATATTACTATTAGACATTGTGAGATTTAAGACTTGTACTATATGCAACCAGGCGATTCTGGTATAAATGGACTTTTTAAAATATTGATGAAAGATACATATAAATTGTAATTTATATGCATATCAGATAATTATTTAAATGTTTTATCAATTGTCAAATATGTACTTTAGAATGATATGATGAAGTGAAGATAAGGATGATTATTTCTTTTTAGATCAGGCTCTAAATGTATGCAGTTATCAGTTACAGTCATTTAACGTGAATTTTTAACGTAACGTTAATTTTTAATTTGCATTAAAAAATTTTTTAACTGACTTGTCGCCAGCTTGTGTAAGAGAAGCATCTGTCTGTGGGAACTGTACACACAAGCATCCACCAACACCACTTTACAGGAACCTATTACAGGAACTCGACTGGGAGTTATTGCCACATCCTCCTGTATAGTCCTGACCTCATTCCACTCCAAGACATTTTCACACATTTGGGCCATTAAAGGAGTTCCTGGGAGGCCGGCGTTTCCGATCATGGCTCTGGTGTACGGGGAAAACTTTCTACCTTGATGTTGTCCAAGCGCTAGTGAAACGCTGGGATAAGTGCATTCGTGTTGCAGGGGATTATATAGAGAAATAAAGGGAGTTTTTATTCTTAGAACTGCGTTGTGTTATTCTGCTCAATCAAGAGTCCCGGTTTGACTTGAACGCCTCTCGTAGTATAGTAGTAGATTCGATTTTAACCACCAAAGCCAAAACCCAAGAACCTCATTATCAGAAATGTTTATGATTTAGAAATAATTGGACAGCATGCAGTGTGTTTAGTCTCCAATAGATGGCAATAACTCACTCTTATTCAAACCACACAGGGCGAGTCACATGAAATGACATGTGGCCGTAGATGTCTAAAACAAATCCAGCAAGTTATTAAATTAAGTTATTATGATCATTTCTCCCCTAATTAAGATCATTGTTCACATTTTTTGTTAAGATTTAATATCTTGCGAGATTTTATTTATGATCCCTTACTTGAAATCACAGTGAAATGTTTTGCAATCAGACGATGGTACATTGAATATGTTAACCTTTGCATACGGCTTCTTTATGCATATTTGCCTGTTACCAAGCACCCATGACCGAGGGTTGAAGTGGATTTGCAGTTCGTCTGCCCCAGAAAAGCTGGAAGCGCTGCGAGAGTCTTCACCACCGCATGGGTTGCCATGTAAATATTTGCACACTCGTTAACATCCAGAGGCAATTCACTGCAGGCAACGTGCTTGTTTTTGGCATCCAAAGGACAACCAAGTGAAAGAGTAAAGAACATCCCAGACAGTAACCCGAGCTCAGGGTCGAACCAGGGAGACCCTGGAGCTGTGACATGATGCTTGAGACGTAAACATTTAAGTTCACAGCAAAATTAGACCCGCTAGTAACTTACATGTGCTGCGGTAATTCATAGACCTCTGGATAATAGTGTTTAATCGGAGCTGACATTTTGTTACAGACACAGATATCCGTTTCTCCTGTGAGCTATTATACTTCGGCAGTGGCGAGGAAGTTTTACTTGCCCAACTAACACTTAAAGAGCACAAACACAGGTTGGTGGTTTGCCACAGGACTGGCTTGATGAGGGAAAAAACAGCAGGAGCGACGATATGCAGTAGGTTGCCGCAGAATGATGAAGACGGACGAA
Organism: Clarias magur; assembly: GCA_013621035.1. Taxonomy (NCBI): domain Eukaryota; kingdom Metazoa; phylum Chordata; class Actinopteri; order Siluriformes; family Clariidae; genus Clarias; species Clarias magur. The sequence continues at coordinate 281,841 of QNUK01000184.1, read as the reverse complement.
CATAAAGCAACAATAGACCTAGAGAGTACTTGTACTGCCACAGATACGAGCAGCCAAAAGGGCTCGTGGGTAATTTACTCCTCAAGAAAATAAATTAGTCCTGATTTGACTTGAACGTGCACAAATACTGTACATCCTAGGTGACTCACAAGCACACACACCGGGCAATTTGGGAACGCCAATTAGTCTACTCTGCCTGTCTTTGGAATGTGGGAGGAAACCAGAGAACTCAACCCCAAGTGTTTTATTCCATGTTAATTTGGTGGAAAGCCAGTTAGCCTAATCTGCATGTCTTTGGAGTGTAGGAGGAAACCGGAGCACCTGGAGGAAACTCGAGGAGAACATGGCGGGACATGAACCCAGGTGGGATTCGAACCCGGAGACACAAGGTGGCAGTGCTAACCATTAAGCCACCGTGCCGCCCTGTTAGATTTTAGTAAAACAAAAGACACAAATGCATTATAACCATAAAAAAAAATCATCAAAGTTATAAGCAGAATTATCTACTATAGTCTTTCTGTATGATTTCGATTTTTGGAATATATTTGTACCCAAAAACTACCTACTTTATAGATTTAAAACTGAATCATGAACATAATTTGTGTGATTAGTTTTTCAGTTTCTTCAGAAGTTTCATTTCAGAAAGTTTGATCACAAGCCTTTCTTTCTCTCCATCTGTTCCCAGACTGAGTAGATTTATGATCGAGAAGAATATTTCTTATTTCAGTTTCTTTCTTTTTTTTTTTATGTTGATGTTTTATGTTTAAGGACCAAGGACCAAGAACCAAGAACCAGGTTCGATTCCCGTCTCTGTGTGCATGGAGTTTGCATGTTCTCCCTGTGCTTGGTGGGTTTCCTCCGGGTCCTCCGGTTTCCTCCCACAGTCCAAAGACATGTAGGTTAGGCTAATTGGCGTTCCCAAATTGGCCGTAATGTGTGAATGAGTGTGTGTGCCCTGTGATGGATTGGCACCCTGTCCAGGGTGTACCCTGTCTTGTCCCCTAAGTCTCCTGGGATAGGCTCCAGGCCCCCGTGACCCTGAATACAGGATAAAGCGGAATAGACGATGAGTGAGTGAGTGAGTGAGTGAACCAAGAACCAAGAAATTGTGGTTTGTCCAAAAATAGAACTGCTTTTTTTCATGGCTATAAAAAAAAAATAAAAAAAAAAACGTGTATAGTTACATGCTAAATAAATAGAGTATTTTTCCTTTTCTCCTTGGTAACAGAAGGTAAAAACAGACTACTGATTTTTGGATCTTGCTTGAACAGGACATAATATTTCCTAGACAAATCTTGTTGAATGTGTTAGTGGGCTGGGGTTGCAAAACTATGTTTGCGTTCTTGCAATGGGCTAGTTCCATAGCTCGATTAGTAAAAAGGTTGTGAAAATGTTTCTGTATGTAAATATAAATCTACTGTATACAGTAGATGATGGCATAGCAACATCATCAATTTCAAAATGCAGTATACATTTAAAAGAATATTGCCTCTCAGTACACAAAAAACCTATACATGTTTTAACAAGGCATATTAACTGGGTTAATAAGAAAATAGTAAATATGATATTTTTGGGAACGCCAATTAGCCTAATCTGCATGGCTTTGGGAGGAAATTGGTGTACCTGTAGGAAACCCACTAAGCATGGGGAGAACATGCAAACTCCATGCACACAGAGATGGGAATCGAGCCTGGCCAGGGATCTAACCCGGCCCCTGGAGGTGCAAGGCGACAGTGCTAACCACTACACCACCTCTGTATTATATTTTCTCAGCTGCCTTCACATGCATATAACTTGAGTAACATCCAATTCTGAATCCATATGATGTTGGTCCACTCATGGCAGCTATAACAGCTTCAACTCTTCTGGGAAGGCTTTTCACAAGGTTTAGGAGTATGTTTATGGGAATATTTGACCATTCTTCCAGAAGCGTATTTGTGATGTCAAACACTGATGTTGGATGAGAAGGCCTGGCTTGCAGTCTCCGCTCTAATTCATCCCAAAGGTGTTTTATTGGGTTGAGGTCAGGTCTCTGTGCAGGCCAGTTCTTCCACACCAAAAACGCTCATGGACTTTGCTTTGTGCACGGGTTCGCTGTCATGTTGCAATGTGAGGTTATTTTTCAGGAGTCAGACTCAACCCCATACTTCCAGTGAAAGGAACTCTTTATGCTTCAGCATACCAAGTCTTTTTGGACAATTTCATGCTCCCAACTTTGTGGGAACAGTGCGGGGATGGTCCTTTCCAGTTCTAACATGACTGAGCAGTGCAGAAAGCACAAACCACATAGGAGACATTGAATGAATTAAAGGGGAGACTGCAATCCAGGCCTTCTTGTCTGTGTCTGACCTTACACATGCGCTTCTGGAAGAATGGTAAAAAATTCCCATAAACACACTCCTAAACCTTGTGGAAAGCCTTCCCAGAAGACTTGAAGCTGTTATAGCTGCCAAAGGTTGGGCCAACATCATATTAAACCCTACGGATTAAGAATTGGATGTTACTCATCCAATGAAGTTCATATGCATGTCAAGGCAGGTGAGCGAATACTTTGGCAATATAAGGTATGCAAAGTTGATGTGTTTAGAAAACAGTTAGGATGTTAAATGTTGACTGATAGGAAACAAGCCAACATGATTTCATATTAATGTAACTTGTGGCTTGAAATATTGGACAGATTCCATTAATGATTTCTTGGATAGATGAATCAATAAATCATGAATTAATGACTAGTGATAGTGGGATGGATGGATAGTGGATTGATTGTACAGATGGATGGATGTATGTTTGCCTGATTGTATGCTTGGATAGATGAGTGTGCACATGTATGTATAAATAAATGGATTAAGAAATTTGGGTTCCCCTTGTGCCAATTGGGCAGCTCTGGCCCCTTGGGACATGACTCTACAAGACCTCTGGGAGAGTTCTTGGTGTCTGGCACCAGGACAGTGGGGCCTCTCTAGATCTGGGGAATTTGGAATCCACTTTGGCAACCTTGGGGTTTTTTCTGCCACACACAGGGCCCGGCAGGCAAAGACCCCAAGGCCGCCAAACCTCTGGTACATTGGGTGGTCTGGTGCATTTCTATCATGATCAGCACTTATATTATTTTGGTTAGTGCTGCATTGGCTTTTTGCAATGGCATCGGAAGGGACGGGCTGGTGTGAGGGCATGTCACCAGTTTACTTGGTGATCAATGTTGTTAACTTGGTGGTGGTTTTTGTGGTACAGCTGATCAATGTATGAATGGATGAAGGGTTGATTGATTGCCTGAATTAATAGAGAGATGGGTATTTACTTGCATGAACAAATTTATTACTCACTCACTCACCCACTCTATACCGCTTAATCCTATATTCAGGGTCACGGGGGGCCTGGAGCCTATCCCAGGAGACTTAGGGCACATGGCAGGGTACACCCTGGACAGGGTGCCAATCCATCGCAGGGCACAGACACACACACTCACTCATTCACACACTACGGCAATTTGGGAACACCAATTAGCCTAACCTACATGTCTTTGGACTGTGGGAGGAAACCGGAGTACCCGGAGGAAACTCACCAAGCACGGGGAGAACATGCAAACTCCATGCACACAGAGACGGGAATCGAGCCTGGACCCTGGCAGTGCAAGGCGACAGTGATAACCAGTACACCACCGTGCCACCCACAAATTTATTAATGGATATCTATTTTGTTGTTTTGCTTGAGTGAATGAATGAATGAATGAATGAATAGATGGATGGAGATGTTAACTGCTTGATTGAATGGATAAATATCTGAACCTGATCTTTTAATCAAGTGGAAAGGAGTAACATGCTGAAATTAGATGACTACAAAGTCTATGTTGTAATTTGACTCATGGCAAGCATTCGTGTCCTGAGGGTAAATTTGCACAACTGCTTTCCATCTGTCACTGTTCTCCAGCTGCTGTTTTTGCACTTTTTATCTAGAATATGAGATTTTCATATCTCAAATGTGCAGTTTCCTTGCTAAGCAGCATGACAGGTCACTCTAATGACAGAATTCGAGGAAGTCACTCATCTTTTTTAGCGTCACGCCATGTATTTCCCCAAGTCGCAGTCACGTGATGAGTAATTTCAGCCACTCTGGGGAGGGAGCACCAGGGGAATGTTTTGAACATTACTCCAAATGGTCTTTGATTGATTTTATGTTCTTGTTTTTCTCTGAAATGAGTTTCGTTTCTCCCCCCTGCAACCAAAAGTTTCTACTTGTGAAATTCCAGCACACTGGAATGCATTTCTTACTTGTTCTTCATCACTGCACAAGGTGGGAGTATCGTGGACATAAATGGTCTTGTTAGTAACCGTCTCAACAGTAGTCATCTACGGTTCATCTTAATCATGTCTTCAGTCTTCCTTCCATGTTTCCTTGTATAACATAAACCATATGTTCTCCTCATCCATGGATCTGCTCACACGTTCTCTTCCTTCTGCAAGCCGTCCTTCTGATTCTCTTCTTCGGCCTTCATATGTTCCCTTCATGCCTTTTTACCCGTCCTTTCCATCTATCCCAGGCCGTACATGCCTGCCTCGTTCTCAATTCCTTCCTGGCGTAAGCCGATGAAGTGGTGCGGTGTGGTATTCAGAGAATTCCTCTCCATGACCAAACCAGAAGCCTCTTGGCTGAAGTCCTCTCTACTTCCCGACCTCTTTCCAAATAAGGCCTCCCTTCTTCCAACAGAAGAGGTGAAAAAAAAAGAGGTAAAGTGCAATGTGGATAGAGGGAGGGAGCGCCTGCCGAAGAGGAAGGCTTAGAGGAAAAAGGCCATGTCCTTTTAAGGCCACAGTTTCCTTTTCTCCCTCACTCTCTCCATCCTCTGTGTGGCTAGTTCTCTAATGGTGAAGTCATTGCAGCTCTCCTTGTTTTAAGTCTGCTCTTTTCAGAGGGAGGACTCTCCTGGCGCTGCATAAAACACCCACGCCCAGAGACCCACACGCGCATACTTCCTAACAAACGCTCCTTCCGAACCGTGCGGAGGACCTTCATCCTAAAACTCATACACAGTGAGTATGTCTTTTTCTTTTCCTCATTTCAAAAAAACAAAAACAAACACAGATTCTTGTGTTGTGAGAGTTTTTGACTCAGTGGATCGGATGACACCATGAACGTTCATGAGAATTTAAAGAAAGCCAGGTCGGTCAAAGTGATGTGTTGAACGTTTCTGCAAGTCTGCTGGTCCTCACAAGTTCTTACGGAGTCTGACATCGTGTTGTGTTGTCGTGACATGATTTTAAAAGCTTTTGAAGACTTGTATAGAAAAAAACAAACAAACAGCAAAACTATGGTACATTGTTGGAATTCCACTCCAGTGAGTGTGTATGGTTAACCACAAAAAAGTATTGGATGTGTTTTTTTGGGGGAATTAGAAACACATTTGCTCAACTCTAAAGTAAAACCTGTACTTCTTGACGTTTTAGACTTAAATGTATGATGCAGGCAACCGTGGCAGATCTCTGGTTCGGCTACTTCCGTAACACACTCTAGCTGTCTACAGCGTTTCATCACAAATACAAATAATTGCCATAAAAGGCCCTAACCAGGAGCTCATCCACCACTAAGGCTCGTTCCAATTTATTGACTGTCAGTGCTGATTCTTGTACACACACACACACACACACACACACACACACACACACACACACACACACACACATGGGCTCACAGGCTCTCAAACACTCAGTCATCACCAGTAGACATGTGGTATACAGAACACACTTGTTAAAGTAAACCTTGGAAGGCTTTACAACCAGACCCCCAAAGATTTAGCTTGGATGGTTTGCAGGAACCTTGCGCATCAACAGATGTAATCAGGAAGTCTAAATCTAAATGCAGAATGCGTCTCTGTGATGCCATACAAGCGTTTTCAAAGCTTCTTCGATTTCCGGTTTTGCCATGAAACCAACACTCAACCAAAAGTAGTTTTTTTCCCTGCGATATCGCTTTAAGGAACCGTTTCTGGCAGAAATCACTGGAATGGCCAAGCAGTAGCTACCTGTAAGTAGTAAAACTGAGCAGTAGGCATAGATGATAAAGATATACCCATAGCATTCCAGCTGCCATTCAGAGATGATGTCATTACATCATTCCAAGTGTTACTCCAGTTACTCCACAGAATTTTTTGCATGCATTCCTCTGCGGTAACATTTGAGGGAGGTGAGAAGTGATGGAATTTGCATTAAGAAAGCAGGAACGGAATTTAAAGAGATTAAGGAATGTTCCCTCATCCTGTTTGACAGTGCAAGCTGCGAGGCTAATTGCAGGGTTATATACAGGTATATAAACAACTCATTCATTTGCGATTTCATACAATATAATGCAGGTCTTCGTTCACATTTATGGAAGGAGTCTCCAGTTTTAGTACTTTTGTAAGAAGCTAAATTAGGCTATAAACAGCTGTTATATCTTAAGTGAACATACGAACAAACCCCAAAAAATTGTGTTACCTTTGGAAAGGCATGCTGTTATTGGAAAATGTCATTGATGCATGATTTTATATAGTATGTAAGAGTTTAATATCGCTGGACAGGATGGGAGGGATTTCATTAGGTGGAGTTCCTGTGTGTGTTTTAGAGAGTGTGGGGTCGATCGATGTCATGCCCTGTGCCTGTGAACATCAAAGGTGTTGAGTTTTTTTTTTTTCTCTTAACCAGGGTGTGTACGATCTCTTAACAGTTTGACTTGCTTATTCTTGCCCTACCTCTAACCTCCAGGCCCAGAGCGTGGTGGTGTCCAGACATCAAGATGGCAGCACAGGTGACAGTGCTGCTGACTCTATGGCGATGCTACTGTGTGTGGGCTTGGCACTGAGAATATTACAAATGTGCTTGTGCAGCCTTTAGAGCTTCATTTGTCACAGACCTTCAGCTCTTGTTTCAACTCTTTCAACAATTATTTGAAAGAAAAAAAAAATCAGCTGTGTTCGGATGATGACTCTTAAAGGCTGCTTGAAATTGGCTTAATTCTATGCATGACTTGGGATTAAACTTGTATGATGATGTCACGATTGCGCTGATTTCTTTTACGTGGCAGCTTGTGTCCACAGTACTGGTTGTTGGCTGTTTTTCACTGGTTTGGGATTGGCTTGTGGCTTAAAGTCATAAGTTTATAAAGAAGTCGATGATAGATTAGGACACTGCTCATGACACACCAGTTTAAAATGTGCAAATACTTGATTCAGTGCAATTTTAACTGATTTTCATGATGCAGTGTGAGGTAAGTTTGAAATCAAGAAGAAATTGTACTGGAATCTTTTGCTTTTTCTCTTTTAAGCTTCATACTATGGATTTAGTAGGTCAAACTCCAACTTTAAACAGGATACGCTCAGAACCAACCCTAGAAAGCAGCACACAATTGTTCTTCTAATCATAATTACCATTTGCATGCTATTTTTTTTCTTTCTTTCATGGAGCAGGGAACCCCAGCCATGGCCAACAAAGGCCCATCGTATGGACTGAGTCGCCAGGTGCAGGACAAGATCGATAAGAAGTATGACCCTGAGCTTGAGCAACGTCTGGTGGAGTGGATCATGGCCCAGTGCGGTTCTGGAGTGGGGAAGCCTGAAGATGGCAAGCATGGATTCCAGGAATGGCTGAAAGATGGATGTGTGAGTGATGTCATGTCCCTCCTGCTGATGGGTTTAAAGACCTCAATCAGGAGACCTGGTTGATACTCAGGGATGATAACAGAAGCTATGGATGGAGGCCAGTTTGCAAATGAAGTTTGTGCATTGTTAAAATAGCCTTACTAGGTTTCCTTGTTTCCTGTATTTATCTACCCAATATATTGGACAAAGAAACTGAGCAAAGAAAAAAAAGACAACCAAAATACAAGAGAGTACTCTTGCCCCTGCTCTTTGGTTCAGAAGTAACCTGTCTCTGCCTAGCTTCTGTACCAAACAGAAGTTGGCCATGCTTAAATGCTTTAACTATTGTGTAAAACACTTCTAATCCTCTTCTTGGTGTCTCTCAGGTCCTCAGCGAGCTCATCAACAGTCTCCATGATGGAGACAAGCCCGTAAAAAAGATCCAAAGCTCACCAATGGCCTTCAAACAGATGGAGCAGGTGTCTCAGTTCCTTAATGCTGCAGAGGCATATGGCGTGACTAAAACCGACATGTTTCAAACTGTCGATCTTTGGGAGGGTGAGTCAATTAATATGTGGTTTGTAATACGGTTCATTTAAGACAACTAGATGAAGTCCCACCAGGCGATGCACCAGACGTTATCAGAAGGTATTAAACTGCTTGTATGAAAGTAAGAAACTTTAATTTTCTGTGCTTAAAGGAAAAGATTTGGCTGCGGTGCAAAGAACACTGATGGCCCTTGGCAGCATTGCAGTCACAAAGGACGACGGCAATTTCCGTGGAAACCCCGACTGGTTCTTCAAGTAAGTAGCTGCAATATTCACTGATCAGCCATGGCATTAACATCACCACCATGTGAATCGAATAACCATGATCATCAATTATATACCAGTAAACTGCTGACAGGATCATGGGCACTCAAGGCTCATTTATGTCTGTGCGGACCAAAGGCCGGCCAGTGTTGTCTGATCCCACAGAAAAGCCAATATGATAGAAAGGTATCAGAACACCCAGTGCATCACAGCCTGCCGTGGTTGCGGCTTAGCAGCCAAAGGGTTCAAGGTTGTTGATCTGGCTTCCAATCTCCCCAGAGCCCAATCCGTCTGAACATCCATGGAATGCGCCAAACAAACAAGGCTGATCCATGGAGACCTGACCCACAACCCATGACACCCAAGGATCAGCCGCTACCGTTCCAGTGTTAAACACAACAGCACACCCTCAGAGGGGTCTGTTTTTAATCCCCGAGGGGCCAGAGATGCCCTGGAAGCACAAGGTGAACATACACATGACTAGGCTTAAGGTTTTGAGTTTTAAACCATCAGAGTTTACCATACCTTCATGGTTTAATTTGGGGTTCTTCATATTGGGATGGTGCTGCCCCTACTGTGATGGTCAATTTATATTATTCTTTCATAACTAATAAACAAATCTAGCTGGCTTGCTTTAATCAACAGCACCATGCATATTAAACTCTTTATACAGTATAGGGGTTTAGCTTAAAATCTCTTCAAAAACAGAAAACTTGCTTGACGTTGAACCTTCATGGCTTTCCCGAGAAAACAGCAAACCTGAAAGCATCAACATTCCTGCAATAGTGTATATAAATATATACATCTGTGTTTACTGTATAATGATGCATGCATGAAGAAGATGTGTCCAGCATTGCTGTCCTCTGCCTGTTACAGGAAAGCGCAGGAGAACCGGAGGGACTTTTCCGACGACCAGCTGAAATCGGGGAAGAACGTTATCGGATTGCAGATGGGCTCCAACAAAGGGGCATCCCAAGCTGGCATGACAGGCTACGGTAGACCCAGACAGATCCTAAACCCTTAAATCCGCTCACTTCTAAACCTAATCTACCCCTTTCCAGTCCCCCTTTACCACTCTAAACATGTGCCAAATTATCAAATCAACCATTTACCGAAAGCATAAGGACATACACACTCATGTGCTCATACACATCTCACATACGAAAACAGAAACAAACCAATATCTCTGTTCTACATCTTGGGACAATGAGTAAATAGTTGTTGAAAGACATGGAGCGAATCCCCAAAATACAGCACACGGATGATGTAAATTTGATAAAGTTTGTTTTCTTTTTTACCCTGACGGTTAAAGTAATTTTAGTACCAATGTAATAAAGGAGGTAGCTGACTGACAGAAGATTTTAATCATTTGGACGTCTGTGATAACACACTTCATTTTTTTCCGAACCTGTACTTGGTCAACCTTCTAATGCAAATAAAGGTATGCTGAAACAAGTTATTGGAAGATTGGAATTTCTAAAATGTAAGGCTGTTTTTATTTTCCCCCTTTCTGAGACACAGCATAGGAACAGCCTTGTATTTTTGTATTTTGTCTAATTAAAAGATGTCTAAAGAAGGAGGTTTTATTTCTGTTTCTTGGAACTAATAATTTACTTATCATCAGTCAAATGCTTCTTTTTTGAGGACCTTTTCTCACTCATCGTTTATACCACTTTGTCCTGTATACAGGGTCACGGCGGGGCCTGGAGGGTATACCAGGAGACTTGGGGCACGAGGCAGGGTACACTCTGGACAGGGTGCCAATCAATCGCAGGGCATGAGAACAATCAGTCCAGATTGATTAATCTAGACCTTTGCCCTAGACCTTCTATTCAGGCACACTTTCATTGGCGAAGATTCCTGTCTTTATTTACCAGATTCCCTATAACTATGAACTAGACTTTGAACTGAAAATATTATTTTCCTAAAATATAATTTTAGCGCCATCATTCAATATGTACTGTAGTACTCTACATTCGGATAGATTTACTTTATTTGGGGTGTGTGTGGGAGGATTCCGTAAAAGTTGAAGATTGTCTACAGTAGAAAGAAACTTTTGGCTACAGGCTGCTCACTGATAAAATGATAATTTTCTCACAATTTATGAGTCTTCCAAGGAAGACATGAATCACCAGCCTACTTAACAGGCATTCTAATAAAGTCCTCTGTGAAAGTTTGGTCAAATTTCCATTAATGGCTTGGGAGAAGATGTGGATAGAGGGAAAAGTGTGACTCCGATGCGAGACCATGGACGGTGGGCCTGATGTGTATCGTCTGCACTCCACAATGCAGGCGACACAATGAAATACCTTGTCCACATCTACAGTATGGAACATCGACTGTACAAGCCAGCTGTCGATGACATTACATTCATTAGTTATGTAACTGTAGAATACATCACCATACGTCCACCATCTCCTCACTTTTTTGGTTAAACAGTACTGGTAAGAATGTAAACCTACTTTCACAGGATAATTACACTAACAGTTGGTCTCCAGCTCCACCAGTGGCGGTCCAGGCGTGGAAGGATGTGTGTTAGCGGATCAAAATAACTGGTTAAATAAAAAAACAAATCAAATCATAATCTGTTGATAATAAAGGGTGTTTGTGGAACTGTTGTATAAAAAAAGTAATATCACTCGAGGTTGTGCTGAATATCAGCACTCAGGCCTACGATTGCATCACAGTTGTGTGTGATATTGACTCACACGATGAGAGAGTGCCTGATAAACAACAGTAATTCTGTATTCTAGTCAGTTATCAGTATTTTTTTAAAAACCCTTTATTGCTTGACCCCCTTAATCACTATGGATTTTAGCATAATATACTGTATACTTTGCGTTACTTCAGTCACTACACTGTAAAAGCTCCTTTTTTTGGTTTAAATGCAAGCAATTGATGGAAAAATAATATCTTATATCCTGTAGCGTTCCACCTCGCATATCCATATCAACAATCCATCCTACTGCTTCCTACAGTTATCGTTCAGATACAGTAATAATTAGGAGAATTAGGAGACTCAGCCTTAACAACATTATTGTCTTTATTCAGACCAGCTGTTGATCATAATTTTGTCTTTGGATTGTCAAACAAGTAAAAGTAAAACACTTCACCTCAGTAAAAAGTCGCACATCTCAAAAGGCATCTGTTATGTCATAGAAATATCTCTATATTACACGTATTGCCAAATTAATTGTTCGTTGCTCCCATTATTAACATTAAAGCTTTGGGCAAAAAAAACAAACAAACAAACAAACAATAAAATAAAAAACAAAAAGGACAATAAAAAAAAAAATGCTGGATGTATTGGTTTAACCTGACCAAGTCATTATATAAATCTAAAGAACAAAACTGGCAAAAAAGTATAATTTAATAAAAATATACAACTTTTCTTTCTCTTTGAGACAGATTTGAAAACAGTGCTTGCACGCGCACACACACACACACACACACACACACGTTTCATTCAAAGTTCACTCATAGACAATGCACACATACTTAAGAGAGAATTATCCACAGTACCAGCAATATCAAGTAATTTTGTCTCTGCTCCTGCTGTAAACACTTCGAATCTTGCCAGTACATTGTTTAAATACATAATTAGACCCAGATGTGCCCCAATGGAACAGTGTGCAGCTTCAGAACCAACACGAAAAGCACATCGCTGGATGCGCTGAAAGGTCCACGAAACCCTAATATACATCACAGACACACACCTTTACAGTTCAGGACTGAGCACTTTGAAACTGGCTGATGTGCAACACACGGACTAGTTCGGCTCGGTTAAGGTGCGTTAGACACGTGACTTCCTGGTTTGTTTGTTTCTTTGTCTTTTTTTTTGTTTTTTTTTTTTGCTTCCCCCACCTGAGTGCTATGTGTCCGCATAGTTTCCCACGAGACACATTTTGGCCTCTAAGTCCACTCTATGTCCATCAGTGGCTGCATTTCAACAAACGGGCCGTCTTTTGTGTTGCCAGCTGCGCGCCGCAGTTCCTGCCAGTGTATGTGGGTGAGTATGAGCTCCAGCATGTAATACAGGGACCAGCAGAGTGCAAAACAGCCCAGGAGGAGCAAAAACTGCAACGAGACAATGAGAGAGAGAGAGAGAGAGAGAGAGAGAGAGAGAAAATTTCTTGAGACAACAATATAAAACAGACAGGAATATGATCTGATCTTTACTGGCTTTTAAATAAACAGGCAGGTATTGTGTGCATTACATTAAACAGATAGCTGCTAAACTGAATACAAGGGACGTTCAAGGCAAACCGGGACTTTTTTTTTTTTTTTATGTGCAGAACAACAACATTGTTAGGACAGTTTAAAAAAACAAAACAAAAAACACCCTTTATTTCTCTATATAATCCCCTGCTACACCAATGCACTTTTTCAGTGGTTCACGAGTGCTTGGATATCACAAAGGTAGAAAGTTTACTCTCAGTATGTCGGGGCCTCCATTGAACTCCATTAGAAACAGGCTTGATAATCAGTTATAAAAAAAAAAAAATAAATAAATAAAAAATAAATAAATAAAAAATACATAACACGTAATCTTTAGCAGGAAATACAAACTGCTTGCTTTTTCACAAAAGTGTATGATAAAAGATTATCGCTTTTTCATCATTTGCGGTTATGATGCAGTTGGTGCGATGCTGAAGTGGAAATTCGGGCAGTAGATTGGCGAGACAAAAGATTAACAAAAAATTTATTTAAATTATCGTTATCGATCAGTTTTACGACATTCATTCGCGATAAAGCGCATCACGAATCCCAGTTTGACGTGAACGCCCCTCGTCGTTAGCGCAGTGCTACATTTAGCTGACTGGCTAGCTTAGCTAACACTGCTAAACTAGTTTATGATCTAATTAGAAACTAAACATAATGGTGAAAAGGGAATTAAAAACAGGAAATGTCACATAATAAGACTGGTGAATACGTTTCTCACATTTGGTCATCTACAGCATATAACCTTTAGATTTGAAAGGTATTCTGGATATGAGATGGGTTAGATGGGATTGCAGTCTCTCGCAAAGTACCTCTCACACACACACACACACACACACACACACACACACACACACACACACACACACACACACACACACACACACGTATTAACACACACTTTTGCAGTAAGCTAAACTGGTTGGTCTATGCAATGCATTCAGCAGCAACAGCACTAAGGATGTTAATTTTGTAACATCTGGGAACCATTTAACTCTTAAAATGGATCAAGAATGCATTTACGATAAAAAAAAAAAGTGTGTGTGTGTGCGTCTGTGTGTGTGCGTCTGACACCGACATACCTTGATCGTGTTGGAAGTAAACGGTATCTCCGGTTCAGGAGGAAGGTCCAAGCCTGGTGGACATGGAATGGAGAAATTGCTGTCCAGGAACCGACCGCTCATCGCTTCGTCCACAAGCCTGTCAATCAAAATGACGACAGCCAATCAGAGTTCAGCTATAGTGAGGGGAAATAAACTCCCTGGCTTTTTTGTTTTTTTCTCTTAGTGTAAATGTACAAACAAACAAACAATGGGCCATCTCTCTCACCTCTGTCTGTTTAGCACTTCCTCGAAGGACATCGTTGAGCCGTACAGAGTCAGCTTCCAGTGCTTCAGCGTGCCCAGAGGATATGATGGATCTCCTGCAACAGCGAAGGGAAAAAAAAAAAAAAAAAGGCAGACAAGGCAAATTTTAGATTCGGCCTGAAACGGATTTCTAAAGAAAGAAAGAAAGAAAAAAAAGGAGAATTAAAAAGGAGTCTTACTGTGGTCAGTGACGTGGAGGCTGTACTGGCCAACAGCTTGCTCTCCCCAGCACCGGACAGTGGAGAAAGTCCAGTCTCTGAAGCCAGTCGCATCTCTGTACAAAACAAATCAACAACAACAAAAAACACGTGTTAGATCCATGCGTTCAACACTTGACTAGGCTTCAGGGAAGATTTTACTCGCACTTTTAGTTTGGGTTCATGAGGACATCTTTTTTTTAAGGGGGAAAAAAAAGGAAAAGTAAATAAATAATAAAAAATAAAAAAAGCACACATGGTTTAAGCTGTTGATCCACAAGCAGGCGCTAAGGGTTTTCACATGAGACTGAGAATCGCTCCAAACGTTTTGCTTCATTATTATTTTTTTTAAAGGAAGCAGGCTGTAAGCTTAAGAATGTGATATTTGTTTTGTGCCTTACGGACAAAAAGACGCATAGCTCATTTTAAATCATATTAGCTTGGAATCTGATTCTGAGCCATAAACTGTATTCTTTATTAAAACTAACATATAAAGAAGCCAGTGAGGCATGTTACATAGAAATAGTGGTAAGCAACTTTAACTGCTATCTTGTCTGCTATGTATTTCAAACATGAGGGGAAAAAAAACTATTCTTTTGTGTAGTGATTTGTGCATTTGTAAAAAACAAAAAAAAATCCATACCACAGCTTTAAGGACAGTATGAACGCTGTCCTGTTTGTTTGTATGAGAGAGAACTGATGTGAGATTTTGAGCTTACGTGTCCAAGGTTCTCTTGGCTCCGATGAGCGAGGTCATTCCGCTGGGGCAGACGAGCACGATCTCAACGTTTCCACGGCGTGGGTGAGTTAAGGTCACCGTGACCGCCACGTGCTCCAACGTCTCAATGCCTGACTGTCTGAGGTCTACATCTGAGACTAAGAGAGAGAGAGAAAGAGAGAGAGATTAAATCAGTAATATTCATTAATGTCAGATCCTCGATGAAAAAGTTTGATTTGTATCTCAGGTCAAGCTGCTTTATTTGTGGACGGCCCGCTTGTCTCTTGCTGAAACGGTTCCAACACAAATGTTTGCGTTCGGGTTACGTTTCAGCAGCGCGCCTTGACAAATTGATCCGGACACAAGCCCATTCCCGGTGTGGAGCAGGAGGTTATGAGAACCAGAGAACAAAAGCAATCCTTCCTGAATACCTGCTTTTACTCCTGTTCACGGGTTGGAACCATTTTGGATGATATGAACCGGCTGATATACAATGCGTGCTTGCTTTATCACCTTCGGGGTGGGCCCTGTCAGCGGCGTGTGTGATGACCCTGTGTGAAAAAACTCTGAAAGTTGTGTTCTTGTCCTCAGCTTACTGAATTCCTGCACCAGTGACCGACTAGCTGTAATTCCTTGGCATTTCCTCAAACCGTATTTGCTCCCACACACCATCTCCATATAGGGAAGTAGCATGAGAGACGAGAAAGAGACCACCACACCGCTAAAGTATACGTCTTCAATTTATAGTCTGCTGATTTGAGCTTATAGGCTGTTAACACCATGTTTACCTACTAAGTACTTTCTGGACCAATTGTAACAAACCTTGGCCACACACACACACCCTCACACACACCCACACAACAACTATGCATGATGGCCATAAATACTGGAATATGCTGTAAATGAGGAAGAGAAATGAGAGACGCGATCGAGTTTTATGACTGAATCATTCACACTAATCTCTGGACTGATTGGTGAATTAATAGTTTTTCGAGTTACTCTGTGTGTGACCAACGAGTGTGCTGTTTTGGAAGATACAGCAATCTCAATCAGGATCGTTGTCTAGTTAATAAGCGAACACGTGAATCTAGAATGAATCGAATACAGGGAAATACATGAAAGTGAATCACCATTGTTTGGGAAACAAGATCGTGTGCATGCAGGAATCGAGATTGTGATTTTTTTTTCGCTCCACGGTCAATCATGCAGCCCTAGTCTCTGTAAACAAAATTGCAAAATAATAAAAATAATAACAAAAAAAAAAAAGAAACAATTACAAAATACTTAAGAAGCTTGTGTGTTGTGTGAGGTAAAGAAATCCTGCCTTCTGTGTTCTGATTAGTTATTAGAAAACTGTCTTGTCTACGATTGGTTAAATACCAAGAGCACGAACGTGAGACTTTCGTTTTTAGTTACAAGTCTTAGTGTCGGTCTAAACCTTCTTATGTGTAAATAAGTGCTTTTTCAATAATAATCATGATTACTGAAGTAATCTAAAAAAAAAAAGAGGACGCCTGCAAAAGTGTTAACAAGTCCCGCCCACTGAGTTATGATTGATTAGAAGAATTCAGTCTTCTCTGTGATTGGTGTGGTATCGTACTAGATCATACTAATGGCACTCCGTACTCCTCCGTTTCTGATTAGTTTTCTACACCAGTTGCCATAGGAACAACTTGCACGACGATGTTCGTAGCTGAACGCATCTGTAATTGTTAATATGCTTCCTGCGAGATGTTTGTTTAACATTTATAGAAGGAGTCTCCAGTGCCGGTGCTTTGTCAGAGCTAAATCCGCAACATTTGTTTTTTTTTCCGTCACAGGGAGAAAACATTTGATCCTTCTTTCTTACATGACAAGATGCGTTTTATTTTTGTTTTTATTCATTTTAGCACAGAATACAATAGAACAATAGAGGAGGCGAAAAAGAAAAAAAACAGCCAAGGAGTGCCTGAAGGAGTGCCTGTTGATCTGACTATAAACACATGAAAGTTATATGTTCTGTTGTCTTGCTGTGATATCAGATTCCGGATGTGAAGTCATGGAAAAATAATCAACTTCACCATGGTAGCTGGAACTCTGTTTCATCACAACAACTTGTCATTAAATATTTTCCCACAACAGCACACATAGACATCCTTATGTAATGAACCAAGATCATTTAAGTAAAAAAATGTAAAAATAAATAAATAAATAATATATATAGATACACACACACACATATATATATACACACACACATATATAATATATATATATATATATCTTCCTGTCTCAACATCTTCACCTCTCTAACCCATGCTAATTAAGACTCTTTCGGAGGAATTTGCTCTACGCTATTATTATTATGATTATGATGAAATGATCTCCTACTGAGCTGACCACTCAACCCCTCAGTGGGAACCAGATCCACAGGGAAACACGCTTCGTTCTGAATGGAAGCTGTGAATTTCTGGACTGAGTCATGTACATTAGCATGCTGTCCGTCACTCTGTAACTGGCTTGTTTTCTTTCCAGACTATGTGCCTGATGTTTTTGTGGGCAGCGGCTGAGGTGAAAAAAATTTCCCTTTCTCCCTTTCACACTTACGCGCACACACACGTACTGTATTACAGAGACTGGTGGAAATAATAAGGTTCTGTATTTTCTCAAACTGATGAACTCCCCCGGTTTAATTCTCCATGTGACTTACAGTACAGCATACATGTGTGTCAGTGTGTACGATTTTCATCTAGCGACAACAAAGGAGTGAAGGAATGAAGATGGATAGAAATACGAGGACGAAAAAGGGATGAGAAATGCTTTTGGCTTCTCTGCATTCAGTGACACAGATGTTGCAAAACATTTCCTAATAAGGCCAGACTGGTGATTGCCAGTTGGGAGGGACTTGCCAAACTCTCTCTCACTCTCTCGCTTCTTTGCTCTCTCTCGTAATCTCAAACAAACACTCGCGCTCACTGAAATCAGCTTCCTTGGGTAACGAGTAGCAGGGTCTGGATGAAAATAAAACAGACTGATCAAATTTAACTACAAGACACTACAGACTTGCCCTTAAATACACGTTATAGAAACTAGAACTTGACTAGATGTTAGGTTTAATGAAGGAGGAGGAGAATCTGTATTATTTGCTGAAGAGTCCTGAACAGAATAGTATGTAATCTTATATAACAACGGGCGTGTTAAAGCACTTATTATGGGGCGTTTGCATTTCTATACTAAAAACTGCCTTCTATAGATAGCATTGCTCATTTGTGATGTAATAGATGATTAGTAAGTCTTTTGAGAAAGCGTCTCCAGTGTCAAAGCTTCGTACAGGGTAAAAGTGATTAACATAAGCACTGAAGTGCAATTCTGCGATACAACTAAAGCGGTTATATTTGGCCATTTTATTAAACTTGATTCAATAGCACTAACAAATCTGATTTGTTTCTTATTTTAAAGTATCAAAAACTACTATTTTTTATTTAATAAACCTTAAAATACTATACAAATTGTGTTGTTGATTGTTTAAATGTCAACTCTCATAAATTGATAACCGTTTCTCTCCTCAAATTTTATGTTCACACAGTCCAGTGAGATTGGAAACACTCTTGCAAAATGCGAGTGTTTGCTTTTTATATTCGTCGATTTTAGCGCATTTCACACTGACACGTTTACTCAACTTATACAAGTATGACTTGATCCTGAATCATAAAATTACTAACAACAACAAAAAATTTATTAAATTGTATTAAATCAATTAAATCACACAGAGCTACAAAAGTAAATGCCCACCCACCAAAGGTACTACCAAGAAGAGACTATGGTTACAGAGAACCTTCCCCTTGCCTTATTTAAATTAAATGGAGTTAAAAATCAAGACAAATCACAATCTTGGGCAGTCTGACTTATTGATGTGAAAAGACATGACATTTTCTATTTCTACAGCTGAGTGGTTGAAGGTTAGGGACCTTGCTTGAGGGCCCAGCAGCTGAGCAGTGCTGGGATTTGAACTCATACAGCAGTGGTAGATTAAGCCTCTGGGTTATTGATTAGAAGGTTATTGTTCAGTAGACTGCAACTGTTGGGCTTTTAGCCTGTTTATTAAGATTAAATGAAAAAAAAAAGGGATTTCTGTTTAATGTAACCGTTTAAAAATTGCTCGGTAATGTAATAACCTCAGCAGCGACCTCATTTCCCCGCTCATTTGTTATAACCAATCAACATTCCGCATCACCAGTACACTAATCACCGTCCTGATCATCTGTCATCATCTGCACCTGTTTCTCATTGGTTCAGTCCTTGAGTTAGATGTTATTTGTATGCCTGAATGATTTTCTGGTCACTTAACACAAAAACCAAAAAAATAAAAATCCTTTGAAACTGCTCAGGTACAGGGACTGGAATAAAAATGTGAGCCAAGAAGAAGAAGAAAAAAAAAAGACGAATCCTTCAGGAAGCCTGGAGACCTTTTCTTTAAAACTACATTAAAAACACAAGATAGTCTGGCCCTGTGGAAGCAGCAAAACAAAAGATTTTCGCACATTAGTGTATGTGACGAATAAAGGCTTATACGCTCAGAAAGCTAAGTGAGGATGTTATGATTTGTCGATCTCTGTACCTATTTAAAGCACTAGAAGCTATACTGCCAAAGAAAGACAGCCAATAAAGATAAAGCACTGCTTTTAAAAAGTATTTCGAGCCAGTGTGTATGTGTTTTTTCAGTCATCCATGCTATGTTAAATATGTCTGCCGGTGATGTCATCATGTGTTAGAGGTGGTAATCAAGCGGCTGAGAATGCACGATGCTGACGAATGCTTTTGGTTGGTAAATTATTTCTCTCCAAGTTCTTTATGCTTGCTGGATGTAAAGAGATGTTACAAACAGTCAGAAAAATAATAATTTGATCCCATGCAGAAGTTTGCGCACATATGAAGGAAATGACGGGTCTATAATGTTTATCGCAGGTTTATTGTAAAGGATAAATCAAAAATCCAGAAGAAAACAACACGATACAAAAGGTTATAAATTGATTTGCATTTCAATGGGGAAAATACGTTTTTGATCCCCAAGCAAAACATGACTTGGTACTTGGTAGAGAAACACTTGCTGGCAAGACATTTCTTGTAGGTTTGCAACACGTCTCAGGACGGATTTTGTTCCACTGTTCTTTACAGATCTTATCTAAATCCTTAAGGTTTCCTGCCTGACGCTTGGCGACTCAAAGTTTCAACTCCCTCCATTTTTTTTTTCCTATAGAATTATGGTCTGGAGACTGGCTAGGCCACGCCTTGACCTTAACGAGCCACTCTTTCGTTGACTTGGCAGTATGTTTTGGGTCATTGTCATGCTGGAAGATCCACCCACGACCCATCTTCAGCAAGTTCTCATGCAAAATTCTACAATACATGGCCCTGCCCATCAGCCCCTCAATGCGGCAAAATCGGCCTGTACGTTTAGCAGAGAAACAGCGCCCAATCATGATGTTTCCACCTCTGTGCTTGCCTGTAGGGACGGTGTTTTTAGGGTCATAGTCAGTATTTTCCTTTCTCCAAAAACAGCGGGTCGAGTTGTCAATTTTGACAACGAGCTCAATTTTGGTCTCATCCGGCCACAGCACTTTCTCCCAATCCTTCTCTGTTCAACGGCAAACTTCAGACGGGCCTGTAGATGTGCCTTCTTGAAGTGGAGGACCATGCGGGCGCTGAAGGATTTCAATCCATGGTTCCTCACCACGGGGTGAAATCTTGCATGGAGCTCCAGACCGAGGGCGATTGATGGTTATTCTATATCTCTTACATTTGTGAATAATTGCTTCAACAATTGTCTCCTTCTCACCAAGTGTCTTGCTGATGGTCTTGTAGTCCATCCGTCCGTTCCAGCCTTGTGCAGGTCTACAACCTTGTCCTGGAGGTCCTTTGGTCTTGCCCATGGTGGTGAGGTTTTATACACATTGTTAGGAGAACCTACTTAAGTTAATCTGTGTACCACATGAGCACATAACCAGTCTGGAGCCTGAATTATTGTTGGTTGGTAAGGGATCAAATGCATATTTTACTCACTGAAATGCAATTCAATTGACAACATTTATATAATGTATATATTTTAAATTGACATTCTGTTTCTTTCCTTTAAAATAAACATATGATAAAAATGACAGACCCTTCACTTCTTTGTAAGTGGGAAAACTTACAAAATCTACAGGGGATCACAATTATTTACCAGACAGCACTCCAGATTAAGGTGAGTTTTTTTTTGTGCCATTTCTCCACCTCTAAGATTCAGGTACTGTTGTCCTCTTTTATCTAAACTGCATTTTTAATTGGAATTATTTTCGAATTAATTACTATACGCGTGACAAACTCAGTAAAATTTTCATTCATGTTCCAATACAGCCACCTTCACTCATTCACGTCTTACCGTTGATGCTGAGGATGAGTTTGTCGGGATGGGCTGGGATGGTCTCTCCTTCTTTTAAAACTGGGCTTGGATAAGACAGTAGGGGTGGCACGATCTCCCAAACCTGCACAAACACACACACACTGAGTGAGATCTGAGTTTCATGTACACCTATGAACACAAGAGCAGAGACAAGTGCAGGATTTACCTTGGCGGCGTTGACCAGTCTCCAGGCATTGAGCAGGCCGAACCCATGCTTGTGGCTGTGGTGGAAGCCGGCGCCATTGGTCTCCCAATCAGCATCCGTGTCGTACTATAAACACATACCGTTTCACATATGAGGAAATGCATCAACAGGAACACGAACAGAAACAGTCTACAGGTAGTCCCCGAGTTACGAACGAGTCCTGTTCCTGGAGCACGTTTGTAAATCTGATTTGTTCACAAGTCTAACAAAGCGAATCTTACACGCCTTTGACACAAATACACAATGGATTAATTCTCTGTCCTCTTTCCCAACACTGTCATCATGTAACCGCGCCTAGGCAAATGAGAGGAATCCTGGACACCATTTTGTCTCAGAGCGGTTTTCCACTGTATTGGACTGTGGACTCTGTTTTACTGAGGATAAACATCCATAGACGTTAGTTTTAAAGTTCGGAATTCGGATCCGAACGGAATTTTATTGGATTATAATTGACACAACAATTATGTTTTTGTATAAACAAATAGGACGAATGGCTAAAGATATCTGAACTATCCTGCGTTATTCATATACATAATTATACTTTTCATAAAATGCTTTCTAAATGTTTACACCTTCACAGATATGAAAATGAAGATGAATGCTTTGAATGGACATGTGTGTTACTTTGCGCGTTTGTGATGCGGGGGTGTACCTGTGTAGCCGTGTACGTGATGATGTGCTGAACGTCTCTCCAAGTTAAGCAGGGCCGCACCTGCAGCATCAGTGCCACCATGCCCGCTGCCAAGGGAGCTGCCGCTGATGTACCCGTGTGCCCTTCGGTGCAGCCCGTCCCCTGCTGGAGCGACCAGTCTGAGGTCACCTACACACAAACAATTTCCCTCTGGGATTAATGAAGTTCTTTGAATCTTGAATTGAAACACATATGTACAGACAGACATTACTATTCATTGTTCACAGCGCTGTTGGATACTTGATCATGATTGGCTATAATCATTCCATGACATCACCCCTGTGCAAGTCGGGATGTACGGGTTTGGAAATTAATCAACTTCAGACTACAGTAATGACTTAAAAGCTTATAGCTGATTACTTACCAATTAAAACAAGTAATTGGTCAAACGCTACTAGGTTTACAAATCAGGGTGAACTTGAGCTATTATTCGAGCAAGCAAACGCTTTGAAATTAATGATGTGTTAACGCTTTGAAATTAATACTGTGACTTAAAAAAAAAAAAAAAAAAAAAAAAAAAAAAGAAGGAAAGAAAAAAAGCTTGAGGTCTTAGTTTGGAAAAAGAAGCCGATGAGTGACGCAGCTCGATGGTTATGCTAACAAACCGAAGAGGCTGGGACATGACGACTGTCTAAACAAATCCCCAGAGTGCAATGTATTTAGGTGAGATCATAGAGAAGTCTATAGGCTGGTCCTAACAAACGTGGAAAGAGAACAGTGCGGAAAATCACCAAATTGAATAAAAATGGAAATATCGTCAGTACACTGGAATAAATGAGACGCTGATAGAAAGTGAAATATTTTCTAATATAACTTGATAAAAAAATACAAGAGAAAAAAATACAAGGGCAAGTAATCAATTTTCCTTAATACATTATACTTCAGAAACCAGATTAAAATTGAAAACTTATGAAGTCAGTTTTTGAGATTAGTTTTCCATTTCAACGACAAGCGGTGTTCAAGTCAAACTGGGACTTCTAACAACCAGTATGGTATCTCACTTGTAAACGACCATTTAACATACCTGTCTTTACATTTAAAGAAAGAAATCCTGAACGTGAAGCTTCTTTACCAGTACATAACTGATGATTACACTAAAATTACATGTTAATTGAAATAATGTCTACTATACTACTTTAATGACCCCAAACATGAGGAAATGTCTTGGAGTCAGGTCAGGACTGTACGAGGGATGTGGCAATAACTCCTAGCCGAGTTCCTGTAACATGCAAGTGGTGTTGGTGAATGATTCTGATACAGTTCCCACAGACAGCTGCGTCTCGTCCGCAGGTTGGAGACACGTTATCCATCAATTTTACGTACCAGTCCAGTCAGTTGTTTTACTGGGACTGAGAGTCTCATCACCGTACTGTGCTTGAAGTCTTTGTGAATGTCAAAATGAAGTTTTTTTACGTCTTCATTCATGAGAAGTTTAAAGCACAAGTCCCGGGGTTTGATTTGAACAACCCTAGAAACAGGTTTGATAAACTGTTGATAAAATTGTACTAGATTCATGATATTGCCACTTGCCATCACCGTACATACATGCGCACTATAACTGAGCTATTTAAGAAATTAATTCTAATCGACGGTTCAATGTTTTTAAAAATCAGAATCAATTTAAACTATTTAAATAACGTAATAAACTTGCAAAATATTGAATCATCTAAAAATAGACAAATTCCCCAGCATAAGCAGAAAATAAAAAGATGGTTCCATCTTCTGGAAATACTCATGTTTTGCAAGATTATCCCTTATGTTTATGGGACGGTTGGTGCGATACTAACATCTACTACTCTAGAAT
This sequence comes from Clarias magur, assembly GCA_013621035.1. Taxonomy (NCBI): domain Eukaryota; kingdom Metazoa; phylum Chordata; class Actinopteri; order Siluriformes; family Clariidae; genus Clarias; species Clarias magur. The sequence continues at coordinate 257,802 of QNUK01000184.1, read as the reverse complement.
ACTTGGCAGGAAGAAAACTAGCTTCCAAGATCTTTTTACCACTGAGGACCACTTATCTATTTAACAATACACATTCCATTGCATTTTAACGTTGATTAAATGAAAACTTTTTAATACCTCTAAGAAAAGAAATATAGCTACTTAAGACAAATCAGACCTTGCACAGTACACGCTTTTGAATCATATTGAAAACTGATGGAAAATTGAACTGAATCAGCAGTTTACTCATGATTCACAGCTCTAACGCACACAGCCTGGCCTTACAGATTTTCAGCGACGAGACAAGTTCCAGCATTACTTCTGTTCTTTTCATTAATGTAAAACACGCTTATCCTTACCATATAAAGATCGACTTGTGGACTTCGTTAAATAACATGGCATCGTTATAATCTGGTTATAAATTAGACTGAGATAATGTGGAGTGTTTGCTTTGCGTGTATCAAAATAATTAAACGCCGTTGTTTCTCATGATCGTGACGAGCGTTAGCAGCGGGACGACGACTCGACTCAAAGAGTCCGGGTTGAGGTTTTGGATAAGCTGTAATGGCTAAAACACAGCTGAGGTCTGAGGCAGAGCTGCCAAAATCGTGTCACTATGGACACGGGGATAAATAACGGCAAACAAAACTGAACAGGACGGGATTTTTGAAAGCAGGCCTTTTCTCCCTGAACATTATGTGTGTGTGAGAAAGATTGCCTAAAACTGCGTATTCTGAGAAACTAATCTCGCTGTACTGAACTGCACTGTAACAACACACGAGGATGGTGTAGTACTACTGTTTATCAAAATAGAGACGTGCATCATATGTCAGTGCTACTGTTAGCTCTACTGTTTATACACTGAAAGCGTACAGAGCTGTGGATGAATGGTAGACCTGTCATACACACTCACGGCAAGTGTCATAACATTCATGATATACATCAGCTGTGTCTTCGCATGAATTATTAACACACAAGGGTGCCAGCAGGGATGCAATAATCTTCAAAGATGTTCCTGACTTCCTGTTTGTTTCTCGGCATAACTGCTGTGTTCTTTCGAGTTCTCCGCATGCCTGTGTAATTAGATACTTCTTGATAACAATACATACTTGTTTTACAACTGATTCTAGCACTGCCTGAACTTTTTAGCTTTCAAATTTAACCTGTTCCCCTGGATTATCCGGATTTCCAGCCTAGACATACATTAAGAGCATGCGTTTATGATGTGCTTAAATGCATGAACACAGTAGGTCTGGTTTAGCTGGTCTGTACCTTTTTCAGTTTATAGTGTATAGTACCGGTCAAAGGTTTGGCTTTATTTTCTGCATTTTAGAACAATACTGTGTTTTGTTTTCAAAACTATGAAACAACATATACAGCATTAGACAATTAAGTACACATGATGGTCAGCCTTTCTGGAACAGTTCTTCAAAATCTTTTGTCAAAACCCATCAAGCTCCATGATGAAACTGTCTCTCATGAAGACCTTCCCAGGGAAGCAAAACCAAAACGTTACCTCTGCTGCAGAGGAGAAGTTCATTTAGAGTCACCAGCCTCAGAAATCACCAATTAACAACCAGCACCTCAGATTAGAGCTGTTATGAAGCTTTACAGAGCAGAAGTAGCAGATACGTCTCAATATCAACTGTTCAAAGGAGATTATTGTACATTTAGGATAAACACCTTCAGCATTGTTTTACAGTGTAGGAAAAAATAAAAAGGAACGACCATGGAGTTAGAAGGTGTCTCCAAACTTTTGAACAGCAGTGTACATTAGGGGTGGCACATTTTATGTCACGCAAAAGCCCATATAGTTTAAAACAAATCCAACTGAAAAAAGCCTTCTCTCGTCTCTCTGTACTCATTCAAATACAAGGTTGCTTAAAAAATACAATGTCAAATACTGTACATCAACTAAATAATTAATTGATTACTGATTCACTGTTAACATCCCTTGTGTACATGAAGAGAAAAATGTAAATGAATAAATAAAGGGTAAAACAAGCAGGCTCACAATGCTGCGTAGTTGCCTTCCTCCACTGCTAAAAGTGACAGCCAGCATGGAGGCACACTCTTCTGCATAGAACGGCATCTTCCCATTCTCATCAACTGCACCTAAAACACACAGACACACACACACACAGACAGACACACACAGACAGACACAAATATAATTCATCCTCAGATAAAGTGGTTTAAAGTGTTTAAAGTGCATCAAGTAAATAACAGACTTCAATATTTGAAATTTATAATAAAGGTGCAGGCTATTTATTTACATATATTATATATACACACACACATACACACACACACACATTATATATATATATATATATATATATATATATATATATATATATATATATATATATATTTTTTTTTTTTTTTACCAATAGTGACGGTGTATATCGAGTTAGCATAGCCATCGTAGTTGCAGTTGTCGTCATACAAGCCTCCGTTGCCACTAGCGACAACAAAGATACTCCCGAAGCCTTTTCTGCCAGCTTTGACGCCATGCTGTAGTGCTGCCTGAACATATAATTACATGTATGTATTTAATATTCAATATTAGAACCAATATTAGACAGAGACACAGTCTGTCAAAAAAAACGTTTTGTTGACAATCACCCCCCACCCCCCTCCACCAGATGCAATACCAGCTAAAAGAGCAAGAACAAAACAGCAGTTGGCGCTAATAAGAACGTTTTACTTGATCTTACTAAAGCAGAAACACATGTGGTATGCAAATTTCTACAACATCGTGCGTTCTGCCCTTCATCCCAGTCAGGAAACATCTCTCCAGGGAGCTAATTCCTCCCATGCACTCACTCGCCTGCCACGATGCTAAAGATAACAGGTTTCTGTTTAAGTTTTTTTCTATTTGTCAAAACCAACTGCAAAAACCTTTAACAAGTTTTTCTTATCTTTTTCTAAACAAGCATCTATGAGCCTCCTGCGCTTCTGTTTTACAGTTTACATTAAGGTTTCGTAAGAATTACAGACACGACATCAGGCGAAAACCCCAGCACGGGGGTATAACTCAGATTTCGTTTTGCTTGCAGATCTTCATATTAATGGAGTACAAACCCCAAGAGCATGGTAATCATTTCTTGCAGAGTACAGCAGCTACTGCGATTGCCTTTACAGGGCCGGCGAGACGCACCGAAATAACTGTTACTAAATGCTTTCCATGATGCGTGCCAAGCCTGTGAATGAATATGGCAGGAAATGATGCCTAGTCATTTTTGAACATTTAATGAAGTGCTAACTATGAACATTTGAATTAACTTCAAGAGCAGGCTATGTTGAAATAATGTTCTTGGACTTGTGAGAAAAAAAAAATATAATAATAAAAATCTAAAGATTCTTAACTTCCATGAATGTTACAGAAGCCCTTCTGATGTGTAACGCTGAATTATAATGTCTATTTAATTCTTTTTTTAAAAATAAAAAATAAAACTCGGGCTGATTCTGGAAACGAACGTGGATGTGGTTTAAATCAAAATTCAAACGGATCAGATTTCATGCAGACACAATAGCCGAAGTGGAGGATAAGAATTCCAGCTTGAGAAATATAATCGGACATTTTTTTTAGGCCCTGTGTATAAAATGGCCCCGATTCCAACCACTGACCGTAAAAACATCTGGATCTGATACAATATCGCCATGCAACTGACTGAGTGGATGGAAAGCTGACTGTATGGACCCAACAATTCTTGCCTGACAGGAATTATATACTTCAAGAAACTATAGGCTACTGTCTATTAATCCCCTAGTCACAGAAAAAAGAAAGAGAGAGAGAAAAAGAGAGAGAATGCGAAAATGAGAAAAATATTCCTTAAGACTACATAAAAAAAATTACATCAAATAAATAGACACAGACGGCTTAATGATGGTGCCCTCTGCAGGAGAAAGCGGTAAATACAAACAAGATCAGTCTTTTATAAAGTTTTTTTTTTTTTTACGATGAGGACTGGTTAACTCGGGCTATAAACAGTTGGAGCTGTACCACAGACCTGGCCCAGGGGGTGTGGTCCATCAACAGTGCGTCCATCGTCATCTGGTCCCCAGCTGCAACAAAAACAACATGCAGGAATAACAAAGAAGATAATATTGTTTCTTTTTTAATTTTCATTTATTTTTAAACTGAAACGTATCAACATATCCCTACGCTGATGAAACTGTTCAGATTACCTAATTATCCAACAAGCACCTGACATATAGCTAAGCGCCGGGAACATACTGTACGTACGACATGGTGACAACCTGCAACCTGAATCTAACAAGTCCCTGTTCTCACACTTTGAGTCATTTTAGAATTGTTTACAAGCTGGAACGTGCAATTAACTTGTAGCCGCAAGCTACCGACATGCAACGAGTTAAGACTAATTACAGCATTTTTCTTAAGCTCTTGTTTAGGATCCCATATTGTGTTGCAGCGCTCTTAAAGGAGACTTTATGTACAGAATCAGTGACTCAGTAATAAGCAGACTGTAAGTCATGTGATTAAAAAAAAAATCTTTAAAAAAAGTACCTGCAGCTGTAAACATCGTTGACCTGGTAATGTTTATTAAAAGCCACGGCCTCCATGCTGTCGGTGAGTGGTCCGTCCAGAACTCTGATACCTGAAAAGGAAATGTGCAACGTTTACATTGCACCTGTATACAGTACATCAAACAACACTCAATATGTGACACGAGCAGTGAGATGAATTTTTTCCCCCTCTTGTTAGGTCATTCTAGATGCTGTTAGGTCGTAAATTGAGCCTTTACACTCATGGATGTTGTGTGTGAGAAGACTTTTGGTTAAAATATGTTCAAGTTAAGCGCACAATCGGCTTATGTGGACAAATCACGCACTTCAGAAGATAGTTATTTCATACTCATGGTTTGTTCAAGTTGAAAGGTGAACCAGGGTACATTTTCTGTAGTGTGCCATGAAAAAGTATTTGTCCCCTGCCTGATTTATTATTGATTTTAGCATTTTTCCCCACACTTAAATGATTCAGATCATCAAACTGATTTTAATATTGCACAAAAATAATCCAAATCAATACAAAACACAGTTTTTGATCGGTTGATGATTTCATCCATTAAGGGGGGGGGGAAAAAGCAGCCAACAAGTAATTGGCAACCTTTGGCTTATGCAGCAGGACAATAATCAGAAACAGCTCCAATGATCCAGCTCTGAATGGTTCAAAAAAATTTTATTAAGGTTTTGGAGAGACCTAGTAAAAGTCTGGACTTAAATCCGATTGAGATGACCTTAAACAGTCCATTCATGCTTGGAAACCTTCCAATGTGGCCAAATTAAACAATTCTGAAAGAGAAGAGCGGGCCAAAATTATTCCACAATGATGCAAAAAACTCACTGCCAGTTATCACAAATGCTTGACTGCAGTTGTGGCATTAGGTTTAGGGGCAATTACTTTTTCACAGTAATAAATTTGCCTTAATAAATGAAATCATCATTTAAAAACTGCATTAAGTGTGACAAATATGCAAAAAAAAAAAAAAAAAAAAGGGAAGGGAAGGGCCAATACTTATTTTTTTTCGTATTGTAATGGACTTCTTTAATGTATTGTATCAGACATGCGTTATTCATGTTCCTCCTTTGTGCACCGACCTGCCACCCTGCTGCCGTACGCAACTCCTACAGCACAGAAGCTGTTGTTGGGCACGGCGGCGATCTCGCCCGCACAGCGTGTCCCGTGGTGGTTATCGCTGTGCGAGTCCGGGTGAGGCATCGGGTCCGGATCGTTGGAGTTCAGATCATAGCTGCCTTCTGGAGACTGAAACCAAAAGGGAAGCCTGATGAATGAGCGTCGCGTTACCTCAACAAGAGGGAATATTAGAGAGAGGAAATGATTATATGCTCACGTAGTTGGGCTTGATGTCCTCCAGTGTGTGCTGCAGGCCATCGTCCACTACGACCACGGTCACACCCGCGCCGGTGATGTTATGCTCCCACACGCCGGTCACGTTGATGTCCATGCCGCGCTTCATGTCATTGTGCTGTAGCGGTGACACAGATGGATAGAAACCGGAAGACAGAATGAACACAGACATTCATTGATTTAAGTGATGGTTTTAAGCAAAAACACCACTCGGGTCACACCTTCAGTCACAGCCAGCAGTCTTGGGGTAACTCTGGACAATTAACGGTCATTTTTCCTCACACATTGATAACCCTAATCATCGCTCTTGTCGATTTCTTCTTTACAACATCAGAAGAATTCGACCAGGCTACTCAAGTGCTTGTTCAGTCCTTTGTTACTTCAAGACTAGACTACTGCAGGTCTGCCTCTGTCCACCACTCGTCCTCTGCAGAGTTTAAAGATTTGTTTCTTCCATATTTGGATTAATAATAAAAAAAACAAAATAAATCCCCAACAGTGTTTAACTGATGGTGCTTTAGTTAGTAACGTAGTATCCTAGTTTAAGAATCTACAAAATGACGGAAACTTCAAATCACTTTTTCAAGTCGCTCTGGACAAATGTCTAAATGTGAATGTAAAAATGTTTTGGCGTAGAGCTTGGACTTACACAGGTTTCAATCTGACTTCGTTCACCATTCGCACAACAACCAAACAACATTTACATGTTACTCACATGAGTCACAGTATATTTGTGGAGCACTCACATGGCACTCACACTGTAGTGGTTTAGCAGTCACATGGCACTCGTATGGGATCGACTCTGTATTCAAAAGGCAGTCACTCCGAATTCACGCAGCAGCTTCTAGGCAGTCGCACAGCATCATTCGCACCTCAGTCACATGGAATTCACGTGGCGGCTTTCAAGGCAGTCGCACAGCAACATTCGCACCTCATTCACATGGAATTCACGTGGCGGCTTTCCTCCGACACGTTGCATTCACATGGCATGCCCAGCTGTCACTCAACCATCAAGGAAACAAGTCATAACAAAGTAACCTTGTCTCACTCACACCACCATCCCTGCAATGTAACCTTGTACCGTTCACTCCACCGTCCCTACTTTCGCACGACAGTCGCTCTGTGCTCATTAGGTATTCGTGTAATATTCATGAACCATTCTAACAACTCCCTCACTCTGCACCAATACGGCAATAAACTGGTATTAGCTCGGAAACAAGCCGGCCATCACTCCGTGTTTGTGCAGGCGTCACACGGCATTCGCAGCAGTCGCTCTGAATTCATGCTGGGTTCACGACTCATTCACACAGCACTCACTATGCATTAAAGCAGCATTCATACAGCAGTCGTGCTGCATTCCACTCTGTTGTCACTGTGCTTTTATGCACCATTTACACCATTTTTTTTTTGCTCAGGATGCATTCACAATGCCTAACACAATACACCAAACTGCACCCACCATTCATAGACAAAGCATTCAGAAAACAAGTTATGTGAAATGAGTTATAACTGCTCAAGATAGGTTTAAAAGGTTTACTTATTATTCCTCAACTTACCATTAAATAAAGCTACTAGACAAATAATGTTTATGCTTTGGCTTTAAAAATGAGATGAAGCTCGGTTCCTCTCATTCCTTTCTCCCCTTGCACAAACTCACCAAATGCCACTGGCTCGGGTATTTGGGATCGTTGAAGATCATGCCCCTCTTGGACCTGCTCAGAACGTTCTCCTGCAAGTGCCAGACCACGTGAGGGTGGGCGTCCAAAATCTCCCCGGCTGCCGGTGGATGCTCCTCCTCTTCCGTCACCTGGCAGAGCAGGTAGTGGCCATGGAGCTGCCCGATCTGCCCTCGGCTCTCGAGACCAGCTTCCAGCGCCACACGGTGGGCCAGATCGTCAAGAGAGTTTTCGTGTGGCTCGGTATTGTGGCTCAGTTGGATCGCCCAGGAGCGGCCAGGCTCACAGGCGGGCAGGGGATTCGGCGGTTCGAGTGAGAGAAAAGATCGCAGAGGAAGCGATGTCAGGAGTAAGACAGCGGTGAAAAGGGGGAAGGGGGATGATGCCATAGCAAACAGGTGCCACTTTCAATGCAGCTGCACCACATTAGCCCCAAACCCTGAAATAGAATGAAAAAAGAATGAGATTTAGTATTGAAACTGTATTACTAAAAATGTTTAAATATGACAAACTGAGTCTGTAAAGATTCTCAGGCATCCAGATGAGGAATATTTGATGACAATATTACACAAATTTTAAACAGAGAGGACAGATGGTTGGGGAGGAAGGTGTGAAAGAGGACATCTGTGCGCAAGGAGCATAGCTTTCTCTCAACAGAAACGGAGGTATTAGTCACAAACTGTCTCATATTTTCCATGCTGCTCTACCATCATCAGGAAGATCGAGACCTGTCCACAGGTCCACCAAGAAAACCACAACTAAGGGACTCTCCCTACTCTCAGCTCCTCTTGGTGTTGAATCTTAGCATGCTTTCACACTAGGCACGATTGATTCGTACCATGCCGATGAACGACAGAACGATTGTGTTCTCACTGATCAAAATGAACCAGGCTCTGGGTTCAAGTGTTTTTGGGAATGATCCCGAGGCATTAATGTGAAATGTCCCCTTAAAGACTTTCCCTAATCTCTCTCTCTCTATCTATCTCAATAACTCTCTCCTCACCTACTCACAAATTTCTGTTTCTCTCTTCAAATTTCACCTTGACACTGGAGGATACAAATTTTTGCGATCTACTAACTTCCTTCAGATGAGTAATGGAACGTTTCAACCTTAAAAAAAAAAGCCCATCTCATGTGACTCAACTTCCTGAAAAAAGTAACAGAAAAATATGCGTCTTTATTATTATTATTATTATGAATTGATTGCTGATAATATACTGTATATGCAGAGTCAGCCACACACTTTAGGAAAAATAAAAACTTTATATTATACTATACTGTATATAAATATTATGCATTTATAGTATAACACAATATTATTGAAATATGATATACATAATACTGTTTTTCTTTTACTGAAGTGTGTATACATTTCTTGCCTAAACAATGTATCAAAATTTTTTTAAATAAGATACAGTAAGTTACTTTATAAGAGGTTACCACAGAAACTAATACATAATTGAAAAATCAAATTATAGTAGTGAGAAAAACATCATAAAAATCACCCGACGAATCAGAATATAGGATTATAGAAATATAATGAGCTACTCTGACTTCATCTGGAGCTTTATCTACATTTTCCTGTAACTAATATATACATATGAAGTTGAAAAACTCTTTAACTACAGGTTAACTACTAGACAAACAAAGATAAACAGCTTTCTCAATAATATTTGATATAACTTTTTCCCCCAGACTGATAAATTATTATTATTATTACTACTATTATAATTAACATTATTATTATTTTTAACACCAGACATCCGCGTGTAATACTTTCACACCCGCATGTTTACGGTGGATCACGTTCCCTCGCACGCACCAGCTAGCCCGCCTGCTAACGCGGTACTCCTAGGTAGCCGTTAGTCAGATTCTTACAGCCCAAACTCTGCTTTTACACTTTAACACGAACTGAAACATCATATTACAATGACCACGATGACCTTACCTTCACATAAACTTCGTACAAACTTCACGCCGCCACATTATTTCGAGAATACTCCACTTTCTCCGCGCGCCTCCATGCTACCTTGACAGCTTGGATGTTTATTTCCGCGTAAGTTCTCCGTTACGTCATATCCGGTGTGACTATTGCGCGTGGCGACAAGATGGCGCTGTGGAGAGAATGAATAATGATGATGATGGAACAAAAAAAGTCCTGTTGCGTAGCGTGTTGCAGCTCCAACTTGAACAATCAATGAATAAATAACAGCTTTTAAAAGTGAACAAAAGTTCCTAACAGAGTTTTCTTATGGAACTTTAACAAACCCGACAATAATACTTGTGTATTATTAGTGTTTAAACACAAACACACACACACACACCTACTGTGTATATACACATACTGTACAGGGTGTCCCAAAAATGTATATAAAGTTATATTAAATTCCTAAAGTTCATAACAGAGTGTTCTTAGGGAACTTTAAAAAAACAGACACATTAGTGTTTAAACACACACACACCTACTGTGTATATAGACATACTGTACAGGGTAGGGCTGGGCGATATGCCCTATAAATGAAATATCGATTTTTTTAAAAGACCTAATTCGATTTTAAAACGATTTTTTTTTGCTTAAAATAAATAAATAAATAAATAATAATAAAAACAGACAATATATGTTTTTTTTTATTATTTACTTAAGCAAAACAATATAACCAAACATTACCTGCTTATTTGGATTAAAAGTATATATATATTAAATCACTTAAACAATTTTGCAAACCACATGCAACTTACATGCTGAATAAAATCAAACAGGTGCCTGACAGCATTTTTTAAAAACTGTATATGGGCATAATGTCTTTAGCGATATAACAAGACACAACGTCCATCGAGGCCCCTCTTATCATATGGGATACAGTGGGGAAATGTGCTCACTGTTTTCACCTCGCTTTTAGCCGGTGTTTTCTAGCTGCCGCTTATCTTGTTTAGCTCGCAGCGGCAAACACGACGCCGATTCAACAGTGTGCTCGAGTAAATTCGCTTCTTTTAGTTGTCACAAACTTCAGACAAATTTTACACCGGGCTTTGGCTTGTTCAATGTGTAAATTTGCGAACCCGAATAATTTCCATACGCCTGAAGAAACCGCGCCTCTGTTGGGAACGAGCTCTTTGATTTCATCAGAGCGCGCTGCCATGTTGTATCTCGTATTTCCCACGTGTTGAGTCACAGAGGGGGCGTGGCAGAACTACAGAAGCTCGCGGTGCCGCGTGAAACTGTAAAATCGATTTAAAACTCTCACAGGTGAGCGGTTAATTAGGCGCGCCGTCATGTGGTCGGACAATCTTGCCTCTTAATTATTCTGCTATTTGTGCAATTACAATTTATCTAATATTTTAATAAAAAAATCGCGATACCTTGATTTAAGAAAAAAACTAAATCGTCTTAAAACGTAAATTCGAATAATAAAAAAAATCGCCCAGCCCTAGTACAGGGTGACCCAAAAGTTTATACAGTATAAAGTGATATTAAATTCCTAAAGTTCATAACAGAGTGTTCTTAGGAAACAACAAACCCGATACATTAGTGTTTAAACACATAAACATAAAAACACACATCTACGGTGTATATACGTACACAGAAACACAGGGTGTCCTAAAAATTTGACATAATTCCATAGTCTAACAAGATAGCCAATTCTCACTCAAATGATCTCAAATTATAAGGAGATGTGTAAAAGAAAAATAACTACGTTTAATGTTTTACCTTTATTTATTTATTTATTTATTACTTTTTCTTTCTGTGATAATGGCAAAGTGCTGTTGAAATGGCCACCACATTCACCTGACTTGATACCTTGTGATTTTTTCTATGTGTCTATGTCTAGGGGTCTTTATCCCCGCTTCTTCCTACAAGTCTAGAGGAACTCAAGCAGAGAATCATTTGGCCGCTGGAGAATGTTACGCAAGATACGCCACAGCCTGTTTGGCAGGAGCTGGACTACAGACTTGACGTGTGTCGTGTCGCAGGCAGTCCGCATGTTGAAGCTTTTGAAATAGGTCTATATAAGATCTACACACGTGGACAAAACTGTTGGTACCCTTCGGTCAATGAAAGAAAAACTCACAATGGTCACAGAAATAACTTTAATCTGACAAAAGTAATAATTAAAAATATTTTTATGAATGTTAACCAATGAAAGTCAGACATTGCTTTTCACCCATGCTTCAACAGAATTATAAAAAAATAATAAACTCATGGAACAGGCCTGGACAAAAATGCTGGTACCCCTAGAAAATACTGAAAATAATGTGACCAAAGGGACATGTTAATTCAAGGTGTGTCCACTAAATCACAGGTGTCTACAATCTTGTACTCAGTCAGTGGGCCTATATATAGGGCTCCAGGTAGTCACTGTGTTGTTTAGTGACATGGTACTGTATGTACCACACTCAACATGGACCAGAGGAAGCGAAGGAAAGAGTTGTCTCAGGAGATTCGAAAGAAAATTATAGACAAGCATGTTAAAGGTAAAGGCTATAAGACCATTTCCAAGCAGCTAGATGTTCCTGTGACTACAGTTGCACATATTATTCAGAAATTTAAGATCCATGGAACTGTAGCCAACCTCCCTGGACGTGGCCGCACGAGGAAAATTGATGACAAAATCAAAGAGATGGATAATCTGAATGGTAACAAAAGAGCCCAGAAAGACTTCTAAAGAGATCCAAGGTGAACTTCATGCTCAAGGAGCATCAGTGTTAGATTGCACCATCCGTCGTTGTTTGACTACATGGGAGACGACCAAGGAGGACACCATTGTTGAAAACAAATCATAAAAAAGCCAGACTGGAATATGCCAAACTACATGTTGACAAGCCACAAAGCTTCTGGGAGAATGTCCTATGTACAGATGAGACAAAAATGGAACTTATTGCCAAGGCACATCAGCTCTATGTTCACAGACGGAAAAATGAAGCATAACAAGAAAAGAACACTGTCCCTACTGTGAAACATGGAGGAGGCTCTGTTATGTTCTGGGGCTGCTTTGCTGCATCTGGCACAGGGTGTCTTGAATCTGTGCAGGGTACAATGAAATCTCAAGACTATCAAGGGATTCTAGAGAGAAATGTGCTGGCCAGTGTCAGAAAGCTGGGTCTCAGTCGCAGGTCATGGGTCTTGCAACAGGACAATGACCCAAAACACAAAGCTAAAAACACCCAAGAATGGCTAAGAAGAAAACATCGGACTATTCTAAAGTGGCCTTCTATGAGCCCTGACCTCAATCCTATTGAGCATCTTTGGAAGAAGCTGAAACATGCTGTCTGGAAAAGGCATCCTTCAAACCAGAAACAACTGGAGCAGCTTGCTCATGAGGAGTGGGCCAAAATACCTGCAGAGAGGTGCAGAAGTCTCATTGACAGTTACAGGAATCGTTTGATTGCAGTGATTGCCTCAAAAGGTTGTGCAACAAACTATTAAGTTAGGGGTACCATAATTTTTGTCCAGGCCTGTTCCATGAGTTTATTATTTTTTTTATAATTCTGTTGAAGCATGGTTGAAAAGCAATGTCTGACTTTCATTGGTTAACATTCATAGAATTCTTATTTATTATTACTTTTGTCAGAGTAAAGTTATTTCTGTGACCATTGTGAGTTTTTCTTTCATTGACCGAAGGGTGCCAACAATTTTGTCCACGTTTGAATATGTTGTTGGAATGTTAATAAATCTTTTAGTTTTTAACATGAAATTGATAATATTTTGTTTGCCTAGGACAGGGGTGTCCAAATCCAGTCCTGGAGGGCCAGTGACCAGCACAGTTTGTAACTCACCAACACCTAAACACACCCACTGAACCTAGTAATTAACAGATTAGTTAAATCAGCTGTGTTTGAGAAAAAGAATCACCAACCTGTGTTGGCCACTGGCCCTCCAGGACTGGATTTGGACACCCCTGGCCTAGGACATATACTGTAGTTACCCAGATATTCATATTTCAAATGAGGTCAAATTTTTTGGGGACACCCTTTAATCTGTTTCTCTTTCTGTACGGCAGAACTCTGCATAACTTATTATTATGTATTTCAAGGAAATACAATTTTGTAAGGTTGAGTATCTTGCACCTTGTTTATGCCAAGTTGTACTTCTTTCGTCGTCAGCCAAATACACTCCCTGTTCGGTAATTGGAGAGTGAATCACAGGTGAGAAATCGAAAAAGTAGATCGGACAAAGATTACGTTTTGTCTCCAGCATGTTAAAATATTCGTGCACTTGTTTGTTTACATTATACAGGTAGTGCATTAGTAGCTTATTCTTAAGCAGTTTATTAAATCCGGCACATAACTGTTCATAACATCACTTTTACTCAACATTTTGATATCACTTTGTGATATGGTGCAGGTTAAACCTCAGGTAGATATCTAAGTACTGCAAAAGTTTCATTAAATTCAGTCTAGCGGTCGATTTAAGATGCGCCCACCGTGGTACAGTACATGTGCAGTACGCTGTCAAAACTTGTTGTTCATAATCTGGTACTTAACAGCTCACAGCTGCACTTGTACTCAACATTTTGATTTCATTTATAACACAAAGTGTATGTCTCTTTTTTTTTTGAGTAAGCCATGATGAGTTGCGCTATCTTGTGAGTGTGTGAGTATGATACGAGTTGCTGTATCGCATTACGGTCGTTTGTGTGTCTTCGCATACTCTGTGTATACGTACATGGTAAACTATCATGTTGATTGGCTCTGTTGAGTGATGCGTACAGCCATGGCGACCTCGAGGACAAAGTGCTGAATGAGTAAAAAAAAAATGTATTCTGGATGGACAGACATACAGATAGACATACAGACAGATTTTTTCCTGAGACTGGTTCCGGATCCTCCGATGTATGAAATGTAAAGATATCATTAAAAGAGCAAGTTCTGTACAGACAAATTCTTTTATTTATATAGGTATATAAACACATATAGGACTGTTGTTTCCTACCAAGCTTTCCTCTTCCTATTGGTTGTAGTAGGAATTCAGTAAATTACATAACTACCAACTGTAGGTCTCATTCTTCCTCATCTGATTTTCCAGACCAGCCTTCCTTAAAACCTCTGTGCCTTGAGCTCCTCGCCTGCTTCATCCGGCACTTCCACACACTCTATCTTCTCGACACGTTTCCTCTCGGTAACACTGTACATCTTTAGTTGGAGTTCTGTAGGTTTCATCACCGCCACCTATACAGTAGATCTCTCTTCACTGTCCTTTAAAGCTGACCACTCTTTCAAGTCCAGTCTTCCTCAAAAACAACATTAAACGCTTCCTTCCCTGATCAGGGACCCTAATCTAAAAGACTCTTAACATTGCTTTCTACTCTCCCTAGTTCTTGGAGCTGTGCCACCATATCTAGTCTTTCCTGCATATATTTCCTGCATGAGAACATTGCATGCTCGACAGTCACAAAAATTTGTTGTGTGTTATCTACTATGAATAGAGTATTATTAAAGTTGCTGTGTCCAATTAATGAATACTTTCTCTTTCTGATTTTCCTCCTCCTTATCACATCTACCTTGTTATAATAATAAAATGCAAATGTCTCGCTTTTGGGGCATTGTTTAGCCTTTTCCACATTATACCTTTCCATTCTGGCAATTATTTTGATATTGACCTCAACCTCCACTTTTTTGGTTGCTTCTTTTGCCAACTTTTCTGCTGTCTCATTTTCCCTGGGTACCCGCATGGGCTGGGACTAATAGGACAGAGACATTTTAATTGTATTCACGCGCTAAATTCAAAAACTAATTCAGGATATGAGCACAATAAGGTGCACAAAATATGTGGAATGGTTTTGCAAAAATATTAGTTTCTTGGTGCAAAATGAATTGCCACATTATATTTAAGTTGTTATTCACTCAGTTATGCTATCAAAGGGCAGTGGTGATCAAAGTGTTAGATACATGTCCTGACCCATACACTGTCAGGTCCTTGGCCAAGAACTTTAACCTTACTGTAAACTTTCTTTTTCTCATCGAGGGTTTGTCACAGAGGACCATCGAATCCACACACAACTTGGCATGGGGTTTTATGACAGATGCCCTGCCTGACACAACCCTCCTATTTTTCTAACCAGGTTTGGAATCGGCACTGCAGGCGGTGAATGGGTAGTATGGGGTGTGGCAACCAGCAGTGGTGGGGCTCGAACCCTCATCTGAACCTCAGATCCCCAAATCAACAATCAGGGCCTTAGCTACCTGAGCCACCACTCCCCTAAACATAACCACATGCATGAAAATAGCTTTTGTCTGCTGGAACCCTTTTGTTTAACCATAAAATGCAAATACATTTTGAATAATATATCTGTCTGTCTCTGGGTCTCTTTATGACTTACATGTTAATTACTGGTTGTTTTGATATAGTATGTGACAGAGAGAACCTGGCCAAAAGCTTAAATATGTTTTCATTACTGATAATAAACAGTTTTTATGTTCCATTCATGACCGTCTCTTCCAGTTGTTCATACCAGGCTGGTCAATGTACAGTAAAACAAGCAATTCTTATTTTTCTTTTAATTCTTAAAACTTAACAAATTGGACACTTTCTTTTTAAACCTTACACTTACCCCCCATAAAAGCAGACACCGCATACAGCGCCGGTCCCTAGCCTGGTTAGGAAATGGGAGGGTCGCGACAGGAAGGGCTTTCGGCGTAAAAACCTTTGCCAGAACTTGAGGATCAAATGATTCGATGAGCTCTAGGACAAAAGAAACAAAACCCAAGGGGAAAAACATAGATATTCTTTTACAGTATCCTGTGAAATAAAAATAGGTAATAACAAGGTAATAATATATCTCAGGGTACCTTCTAGTTTATTATGAAGAGTAATGTTTTCAATTCATTTAGAACGATGCTACTGTACATCAGACTGAGATACAAGGTCAGACTGCGATGTGGCACAGTTTTTTTTGAGAGTGGCAACTGCTGCATTGTTACACCCACATGCCCAGTGTCCAAGCATGAAGAACATCGGTTTAAATAAAACCAGACATTCATATAGCCCAGAAGTGGGCTAACAAACATTACAGCACTCAGGAGAATGTTATCAATATCCTGTACAGTGTGGCAGTTAATTTACATAATCTACAGAATGACTGTCAAAGCCTTTTGAAATGATTGATGATTAATAGGAGGAGTTTGTAAAGAGAAATTCAATTAAAAACAAATAGACGCCTGGTTGGACGTGGATTTCATTTCTTAGTCTTGAACATTTGATGTATTAAGTGAATTGAAAAAGATGCTCCACTGATGAAAAGGTGTATATGGGAAAATGAATGTTCTCATATGCAGCAGAAGTGTATGCTGGGCCCGAAGCTATTGTTGAAATGAGCATGCATTCCGTCAAGTTGAAGTTGTGAGAATCGGGGGCTTTATTACAACTCCAGGAAGTTAGGCGAATTTGAAATTAAAGTAGTGATGGGAATTATTGGAAATTCAAATGACTCCGTTGAAAATTTTTTGTCTTCAGGCAGACATGAGCAGCGGAGCTTGAAAAGCTGAAAGAGGAAATGGACAGTGAGTAAAAGAGGCCTGCAGTGCTGAACTAAAGGATGGAGTACGTCTGCCACTGCAGGCTTAGCAAACCATATTTAAGCAGCTGAGACTCTTAACACTCAAGGCGTCTCATGCTGGTCTTTTGAGTTCGTTCCATCAGCTTTTGGGGCACGTAGATGACAGATGCTACAAGATACGGCCAAATGTCTAGGTTCCGGTGAGGTGGTCTTTTTTTTGTGTCTTGTCTTCAGAAAAGAATGAAACCACACAAACACACAACTGTCGTCTGCAAATTTTTTTATTTTATTTTATTATTTTCTGCCTCTTGTTTTAAATGCAACACATCTCAGTACAGCCAGTGGAGTCAACAATCGAAAAAGCATTAATCATTCACCATGAGGCGCCTCAGGAACAATAAATAAATACATAAAGTTACTTATTCCCGATAGAACATTCTTACGATTGGGAATTTTTTTATTATTTAAAAGAGGTATGGTGAGTTTTACCATTGTCCGTCTTCTTCTACCATTATTAATCTCCAAATCAGGGCGTCTTGTAGTGTGTTCCGGGTATGAAGTGGTGAGTACCTACAGTAACAAAAGCAGATGGAGAATTCCTAAGACATGATTAGGGAAGGAAACAATAGACGTTTTTATGGGAGGCTCGTCTGGAAAGATGAGATGAGGGCGAATGAGACCTACAGTACGGTTGGCGGTAACGTAACCAATCTACTGATTTCCAATTAACATTAAACAAGATAGAAGAAGAGGAAAAGGTGTTAAAAAAAACAAGACACCACATGAACCTGCATCAGGGTCATATTTACCCAGGGCTCACTAACACATTTGGGGGATCAAGGCTAGCTTTTCTGGACCAATCTCATGGAAAAGCTCCTGTAGCACAAATTAAAAAGGGGTCAGAGTGCCTCTGTTGATAACCGTCTATCAATGAAAATGTGAACAATTGGCACATGAGCATCAGAACAAGAGCACAAAACAATGGAAGATGGTGGCTTGGTTTGATGAATCTAAATTCGTTTCTTTTACATCATGCCTGTGCATTGCTTACCTGCGGAAGACAAATTTGGTCCTGGCATTTACTTTGATACGTACAGTATGTCCTATCTATATATTATTACAGATCAAGATTCCTTCACAGCATCATTTTGACCTTTTTCAGAAGGATATTGCACCCTGCCAAACTCTAAAAACATTGTTCAGGAAGGGTTTGAGGAACATTACAGAGAGAGATTAAGGTGTTGACTTGGCCTCCAAGATCTCCAGATTTCAATCTAAAGGATGTGCTGGACAAACAAGTCTGATCCTACCTCAGAATTTACTAGATTTAAAAGATCTCCTTGTAATATCTTGTTGCCAAATACCAAAGCACATATTCAGAGGTCTTGTGTAGGGTTAGAGCTGTTTTGGTTGCACAATGGGGACATGGACAATTTTAGCCAGGTTGTTTTACATTTTCTGGGCTAATTGGTGCATTTACATAGTGCTTTTCATAGAAAGAATAGAAAAGTAAAAATAAAAACAGATTTAAACATAAAGTTAGGATCTAAAGAAAAATAAATGAAGAAGAACGTCCAAAACACTCATAAAGCATAACAACAACAAAAAAACATATAATATAATGTATATCAGGATTAAGTCTTATAAGCGTCTTTGTTGGAAAAGTGTCAGTACATCTCAGGTTCCTGGAAAGAACATTCAAGAGCTTTGTAACTCAAAGATGAACCCTCCCTTTTAAGCAGGGTTTCTGGAATGACTAACCAAATGCTATTTGATAACCTGAGTAATATAGCTGGAACAACCTTCCCCTAAGGGAAGCGCAAGAGCATAAAGTCACTTAAAAATTAATAAAAGGATCTTAAAATCGATTATAAAACAATATGGAGACCCACGAAGGGATTTAAGAGCTGGCGTAATATAACCCCGGTGTGTGCACGCGCACGTGCGTGTGTGTGTGTGTGTGTTAGAGAAAGAGAGTGAGAGAGAGAGAGAGTGAGAGAGAGAGAGAGGTGTTTACTTTAAGTCAGCAGTAGTGCTCTTGGATGAGTGAGATAAAAGAATGTTGCATTTACCAGGAAAGCATGTAAAAGAAATATTTCATGATTATAATTAATAAGATTTTCTTATGATCAGAGCTACAAGAAATGCCACTGAACTTCATACTGTGCTTTATATTACTAGGTGGAGTTCCTAAAAAAAACTGGGCTTATGGCCAAAAATCATTCCTTGATTTGATTCTATCTGTGCAATTCTGACGTTCATAAAGCCACATCTGAATTGGACAAGATTTACATGGAAAGGTCTGGGTTCTATGTAACACGAGAAAGGTTTATTAACTGGAATGGGGACCTTTAATGGCAAATTAAGTTTACATTTTTAATCAAGTTTTCAGTTGGACATGCAGATGGGTGTGTGTGTGTGTGTGTCAAAGTACATTCATGTCAGCTGACGTCATTTTATTGCCACAAACTGTCACGTTTTTATTGCCACATACTGTCACTGTCATACTGTCATGTTAAAGTTTAGACCTGAGTAACTGAAGCGACCCCAGATCACAACACTGCCTCCAGAGACTTGTACAGTGGCCACTATGCATGATGGGTGCATCACTTCATGGGTGCTCAGTCCTTCTTAGCCTGCTGCACTGGAATAGCCTCAATCTGGACTCATCAGGTCACATGACCTTTTTCCAACACTACAAAGTCCGATCTTTATGCTGGTTAGCAAACTGAAGTCTGATTAGTCTCACTAACAAGTGGTTTTCTTATGGAAAGCTCTTTAGTCCCTGTGCTGTGAGTTCTCATCACATTGTGTGTGTGTGTGTGTGTGTGTGTGTGTGTGTGTGTGTGTGTGTGTGTGTGTGTGTGTGTGTGTGTGTGTGTAAATGCTCTTACTTTCACTATTAAACATAGCTATCATTTTTACTGTTGATTTTTTTTAAAAACCATTAAAAAAAAAGTGTTTAAGTGATCTCCATTCATGATCTTTTCCCAACCACATTTCTTCCACAAAGTTGACGATTCAGCACTACACTGTAAAAAAAAAAAACAATTTTACAGAAAATAACTTTAAATTTTAATTGTATTTTTCCTTAAGAAAGAAAAAACTACATACAAATCTGCAAATTAATGAGGCGACTGTTATTTTAAGTAATATTTAAATACAAAAATGAAATAAAAAAAAATTTAAAAGACAAAATACCTTTTTGTTTACAGTATTTTTTCGGAAATGTACAACTTTGTGTAAAATTACAATAATAAATTGTAGATAAATATGTAACTCATTAGATAAAGGTAATTTTAAGGTAAATTATATTAGTTTTATATTACTTTGACATTCAAATTCTAGATGCAAGTTTAGCATTTTTCATGACCTTTTAAAAGATTTTTCACAGGAAGTGGCACAGGTAAGGCAGCAGAAGCCCCGCACTAATAGTATCTACTTCATGCCTTCAAAGAATGTGAATCAGAAAATGTACTGTAGGAGACTGATACTCAGTGCAGCACATATGCACACATTGTAAACTCCCAAATATAAAGTTTTTTTTTTTAAGTTGAATAAAGTGCTTTTTTTTTGAAGGTGTTTGATCTTATACATTTAGGAAAACTCTGTAAAATAAGTGTTTCTCTGCTAAATGTCTAATGTTGTTGGTTTATCAAAGGTACAGTATTTGATTGTAATAATTTAGGAAAAAACTAAAATAACGGATTTTTGTTGCTAAATGTCTACTGCAGTGCTGTTGTTTTAATGAAGGTGTTAAATTGTATAATTGTGTTAAAAAAAAATTTTTTTTTTAAACAGAATTTTTTTTGTTTGTTTCCCTGCTGATGCTTTTAATGAAGATGTTCAACCAGATAAATTTAGGAGAAATCCTAAAATTTTCCTTTAGGAAAATAACAGTCTTTCTCTGGAAAGGATTAAAGAACAATTTCTGTAAATTTAATATTGTTGCACATAATATGAATTAGAGTATTTTCCTTACATTTTTTTATGGCACCATAATTGTTTGTTTGGCACCGTTACTGTCAGTGATTTTATGTTTTTTATTTTATTTTATTTTATTTTATTTTATTTTATTATTTATTTATTTATTTATTTATTTATTTATTATGATTTTTTTATAACTTTCTTTATTAGAAGTTATTTCACAGGTAACATAATATTTCAATACAGCAGACATAACTTCCATTTTGCTTTTTGTTCACCCTAATGTATCCCTCTTCCAATCCCCTGTGTTCACACATCCCACAGTTCTGATTAGACAGACAAACTAATTAACCACGAAAGTATAAAATAAAAACAACAACAAAATAATAATAAATAAATAAATTAAATAAATTAAATTAAAAAAAGGAGGCGGGGGGGGGGATGGGGGGGAGTTGCTCAGTCAGCACAGTTGGGAAGAGATGTCAAAGAATCAAAATGTTTTAAGAGAGGTCTCCAAGTCCTTTCAAACAAATTTAATGAGCCGTTAAGGGAGAACCTAAGCTTCTCAAGTTTAATGGACATAAACATTTTTTTCACCCATCTATTATGAGTTGGAGGTTGAGATTGATTCCACTTGAGAAGTACCAATCGCCTGGCCAAAAGGATGGCAAAGGCAAGAACAGATTGCAGGATTTTGGAGGTACAAGGTTGTAGGGTGCTGCCGAACATAGCTAAAAGTGGGTCGGGGGGGATAACTGTGTTGTATGCCTTACTAATAGTTTTATAGATTTCAGTCCAAAATGTGGCTAGTCTGGGGCAGAACCAAAACATGTGAGAGTGGTTGGCTGGAGACTGTTTGCATCTGTTACATGAGTCAGTCACATTAGGAAAAATCCATGCCAGCCTCGAATTTGTATAGTGAACTTTATTTACAACTTTACATTGTAGGAGACCGTGCCTCGCACAGATTAAGGAAGAATGAACCAGTTGTAAGACATGTTGCCAATATTCATCAGACAGCGAGATTCCAAGCTCTTGCTCCCAAGAATTTTTAAGAATGAGTGTTGGGCTATCAGTTGATGAATTAATACGGCTATACATGTTGGAGATCAATCGCTTTTGTTGAGGGTCAAGAGCTAATAATGAATCAACCAAGGTTTCTGGAGGTCGACTAGGGAATTTAGGGTTCTGATTCCGAATGAAGTGTCTAATCTGAAAAAAACGAAATAGGTGGGATTTAGGCAACTTAAATTTTCTCGAAAGTTCCTCAAAAGACATGAAAGAACCTTGGCTATAACGGTCCTTAATTTTCGTTAGCCCTTTGTCGGACCAAGTGCGAAAAGTCAAGTCAGTGCAAGAGGGTAAGAATAGGAAATTGTTTACAATGGGGGAGAGGTCTGAGGCCCTATGAAGACCCAGACTTTTCCTAGTTTGAGTCCAGATTCTAAGAGTGTTAGACACCACTGGGTTTGAGGTAAAGTTGGAGAAGGCCAACGGGAGTTGGGCGCAAACCAGGGAAGAAAGAGAAAACTTAGAGGATGCAAGTTTCACGTCCACCCATACTGGGCGCCCCTCTGTTGTATTGTTGACCCAGTATAAAAGTTTTTGAGCGTTACAAGACCAGTAATAGTGTAAAAAATTAGGCAGTGCCAAGCCACCACGATCTTTAGGGAGCTGTAGTACTGATTTTCTAATGTGTGGATTTTTATTACTCCAAAGGAAAGAACTTATTAATTGATTGAGCAACTTAAAGAAGGACTGTTTTATAAGGACAGGGATATGTGAAAACAGATATAGGAACTTGGGTAAGACTACCATTTTGACCAAATTAACACGACCCACCAGAGACAGTGGAAGACCAGACCATCTTTCAAAGTCTAGTTTACACCTCTCCAAAAGAGGGGTAAAGTTTTTGGAGAAAAGAAGATCTGACAATACCTTCAAATCTCTCCTCTTGTCGTAGCCAGATGGCTAGGGGTTCGGTAGCTAAGGCAAATAAGAGGGGGGAAAGGGGTCAGCCCTGTCTAGTTCCGCGGTAAAGGGGGAATGGGGCAGACTGTAGTCCATTCGTGTGAACTGAAGCAACTGGGCCGGTGTAAAGCAGCTTAATCCAGGATACAAATTCTGGACTAAAACCAAACTTCCGCAAGACAAAAAAGAGAAAGCTCCACTCAACCCTGTCAAAGGCCTTCTCCGCGTCCAGAGAAACCACCACCTCCGGAGTGCGTGAGCCGGGAGTACTAATGATATTCAAAAGCCGCCTTGTATTATGAAATGAGTGCCTTCCAAGCATGAAGCCTGTTTGATCAGTTGATATCACACCGGGAAGATCCCGTTGTAGGCGCTGGGCTAGAATCTTGGATAAAATCTTTAGGTCCACATTTAAGAGGGAAATGGGTCTAAAGCTGCTACATGCTAGAGGGTCTTTATCACTCTTAAGCAGGAGAGAAATAGAGGCCTCCAGCAAGGTGGGAGGCAAATGCCCCTTCATGAAAGACTCATTAAACACACTCTGAAGAACAGGTGCGATGATGACAGAAAGTAGCTTAAAAAACTCAACCGTGAACCCATCAGGGCCTGGCGTTTTACCATTTTGAAGTGACATAATTGCCTCCTGTACCTCCTCAGTAGAAATTGGATCGCCCAGCTTTCCAGACAAATCTTCATTTATTTTGGGGAAAACAATCATGTTTAGGGGGTTATCTCCAGCCCAGACATCCACCGGACACTCTGAGGAATAGAGGTTAGAGTAGAAGGTACTAAATATCTTATTTATTTCAATAGGATTGGTGGTGGCCTCACCAGATGCTGATTTAATCTTGGGAATCATTCTGGACAATGCAGCAGCACGTGCTTGCTGTGCCAGTAATCTTCCTGCTTTGTCCCCAGTTTCAAAGAACCGTTGTTTAGCTAGGAATAACTGCTTTTGTGTTTTATTTGTGGAAAGTAAATCAAATTTAGACTGAAGCTGAAGCCGTTCTTTGTAGAGAGCAGGGGTTGGGTCCAAGGCATATAAACCATCAATTCTGAATATTTCTTTGGTGAGCGCCTCAGACTCCGCCCTTTCTGTCCTCCTCAAAGATGAGACATACGATATAATTTGCCCTCGCATAAAAGCTTTAAATGTTTCCCATAGGGTATGTCTGGATATTTCTTGAGCATCATTAGTATCAAAAAACAATGAGGATTGTATATGAAGGAAATCTTTGAAAGAAGTTTATGCTAACAAAGAGAAGTTAAGCCTCCACTGTCTGGGGGAAAAGACATGATTAGGAAAGGCAATGTCTACCGATACAGGGGCATGATCTGAGATTACAATGCTATGATATTCACACCGATGGACTTCTGATAAGAAATGATTATCTAAAAGAAAAAAATCTATCCGCGAATATGAATGATGGACGTGCGAAAAAAAAGAAAAGGCACTGCCTGAGAGGGACCTAGCCCTCCATGGGTCAAATAAACCTAACCTGATCTTGTATGCATCAAGAACCTTAGCTGATTTGGATAACACCTGGGAGGTAGCAGAAGACCTATCCAGGGAGGGATTTTGAACTAGGTTAAAGTCACCGCCAACTATTAAATAATGGTCGTCAACCCTGGGAATAGAGGAGAAAAAGCTTGTGAAGAATTTATCATCATCCCTTGCAGGTGCATAAACACATGCCATAAACACAGGTTTGCCACATAATCTGCCCGAAATAATTACAAATCGACCATTACGGTCTTCAATAGAATTAGACAGCTCAAATGGAACATCCTTGTGTATAAGAATGGCTGCGCCTCTTGCCCTTATTGGGAACTTGGAATGAAATACATGACCAATCCATGGTCGGCTTATACGGTTAACGTCTGTGGAGCAGAGATGAGTCTCTGGTAAAAAGAGGATATCACCCCTAATCTGTTTTAAATGTGTCATTATCTTATTACATTTAGTGGGATGGTTGACACCCTTCAGATTCCAGGAAATGAAACGAATACTCTTACTCCGTGTCATCATTTAGTAAAGAAATAAAGAGTAACACCTCTTCCAAGACTGACGTTGCTTCCGAGCAAACAAAAAAAAAAGGGGGGGGAAAAACAAACAAAAAAAACACACACACACATGAGAAGAAGAAGAAAAGAAAGAAGAAGAAGAAGAAAAAAAAAAGGGTATATGTACATATGAACACTTCCCCCCCACCCCCCACAGAATCCTACCATGGTAACATTTTCTGCTTCCATAGCCTTCTCTTGTTCTAGAGGTCATTCCGGTATGCAACATATAAGAATTTACACCGCTTCCATACGGAGCAACATGAAATTACAGTGTGTCAACTTCAACCTTAAACATTAACTAAGGTAACCAGGGAATCAGTTCGTCACCCAATTTGACTCCTCTAAGGAAACTAAGCATCACAGTTGGAAATCAAAAAAAAAAACACACACACACACACACACACACACACACACACACACACACACACACACACACACACACACACACACACACACACACACACACAAAATACACAAGAAGTCAACCAAGATGACCAAAAAGGCAACATTAAATCCAGGATAACTTAAAGTACGTCCGAATCATCATGCTCTAACCTGTTCTTTATCCTTCACTCGCTCATTATAAAAAGCACGCACATCCTCTGGAGTCTCAAAAGTGAGTGTTTCACCCTCGAACGAAACTTGCAGGCGGGCAGGGAAAAGAAGCCTAAACGTCACTCCTTTCTGATAGAGGGCTTGCTTAACCTCGTTGAATGCAGCTTGTTTCTTTGCAGTAGCGGTATTGTTGTATCCCCGCATTTCAACTCGTTTTGCCTAGACCAACGCAACACCTTCTCCCTCTCCCGAAAACGGTGAAAACATATCACAAAAGGCCTGGGCCTACCCCCCTCCGACTCGGGTTTAGGGGCCGAAGAGCGATGAGCCCCCTCAAGCTCCAATGGTTTGGGGAGAATGGTGGGGCCGAGGTTCTTCATCAGCAGCTCCGATATGAACTCGGTCGGGTCACGTCCCTTTTCGCTGCCCTCAGGGATGTTGATTAACCGAAGGTTGACTCTGCGGGACCTGTTTTCAAGATCGTCAACACAGTCTCAAAGAGACTTATTTTGGGCTTCTAGCAACTTCACAGTCTTTTCCATGCTCGATACCCGTTCAAAGTTATCCCCCACCCGGGTTTCTATAGCAGCGAGGTGGCCATTAAAGTTATTCACCGTCTCGCGGAGAGCATCCACCGAGGTCTGTATTGGGTTGATAAGCTCCTGAATTAAAGTCAAAATGTCGCTTCGGAGCGAGGCTCGCTGTTTCTCCAGTTCAACAACCAGCTGACTCGGTGACAACACGTCTGGCACGTCCCTTGTGGGTTCAGGTGAGCTGCTTGCAACCTGGTTTTCCGCCGCCATCTTGGCAAGTTTACTGGCTACAGTAGCAGCTCCGCCACGAGTAACCAGAGGGCTCAGTGCTTTACCTGTCTTGGGCTTAACACTACTCATTTCCGAACCGGGATAAAGATAGCACCGTAATTCGTACCTTTCTTAAAATAATTGCGGTGTTTACAGGGATAAATTACAAGTTTAACCGGGAGATCTCTTCAACACGGCTTTCTCCTACATCGCCAACACCGGAAGTCCTTTATTATTATTATTTTTTTACATTTTTAAGGTACTGTACATCCTTCCAGGGTTTGAGAATGTGTTGAAGGGTTCCAGTAATTTTAAATCTCCGTAGTTTATTTTTGCTTGATGTAGCCCAATAATTTGACCCTTCTAAAATGGCAACTTTTACACAAAAAAAAAAACAACAAAAAGATTTTTTTCAGCACATTTCAGTCTCATTCTAAGCTTAACCCAAAATCTACTAATCAGTTTATTTACTGGCTTAAAAATAACCTTTATTAATGATATCATCTCAGCATAAAGAGAATTTCAGTGGAATTCAACCTGACAAAAAACATAGCGCCTTCACACCCTAGTGACAGACACCGAACAAAAGAGGCGAGTAAGGAAACGAAGGTCTACAGCTGCAGTAACGTAAGTGATAACAGGAACTGGGTTTGTGGACAGACCGTCATATTAATACCTTAGTTGTTGAGACGTTGGACTTGAGATCAAATGGTCATGAACTCATAGCCAACTAAGTTGCTTTGCAGCTCGCGCACTCTCTCCGTCTCTGTCTCTTTTATTTCTCTTTGGAAAGCCTAATAAAATACCTTAATGTTAGTCAGGATATTATTGCAGTTTAATCTGGTTGAACATTAGAAATTATGAGCTATTGTTTATTACTATTATTATTATTATTATTTTTTTATTATTTGTTAAATGATCATTATTATACCTTGAGGGAAACCTCAGCCAACATGGAAAAATGGGCAGCTGCTGTTTCAACATGTATTATCTTTGGGACCTTGGGATATCTAAAGTAGAGACAACTGTGTCTAAGTGTGATTTTAGCCCTGCAAAAATCATTAGTCCAGGGACCTGGGGATCTGTCCACACATCCTTGATGAGATTAGAAACCAGATGTAATGAAGGAATAGTCAAAACCTGTCATCCATTTCCCTGATCTGTAAGAGTTATTATTCATAAATCTTCATTATTGGAGTTCATTTCTCAGACAAAATGGTGTTGGTGAGAACTCTATGCCTTTTATATTCTGACTTATCACTGTGGAGCTGCAGTACAATGACTGGATAAAAGTAGTTCTTAATACCAGCTCATTTTAATAATATTAGAATTAAGAGTAACATTCATAGCACTATATCACACCTGTGTAAACTATTCATGGAAGTTGAAATAAACCTACATAAAGACATTTTTGTGGGCTTTGTCCTTTTATCACAGGGGTCACCATACTGGATCACTCGATCTGCAATATGCGGAGCAGAGTTGGCATGATGGCATAGATAACACTGCGGCTTTACTTCTCTGTGTCCTGTAATGGTCTGGCATCATATCCAATGTGGACTCATAGTCTTGAATAGGATCCAGGCTTCCCGTGACTATGTACTGTATGCACAACTGGGTTGTATGGGGCATAGGGTTAAAAATCATAAATCACTAAACGTCTTGCCCAAGGACGCAACAGTAGTAATCACATGGTGGGAACCCAGATACCTCATCCACCAGAGCCACCACTACCCCAAACCTACATACAGTACAGTACAATTACGTTGAGGGGTCGCCACAGTGGACCTTCTGATCTGAACAACAACTTGACATTGGTTTTACACTGGATGCCCTTCCTGACGCAACCCTCCTATTTTATTCAAGCTTGTGTTTCCGGCACTTCATGCAGTGGCTGGGGTTTGGGCATTGAGTGGGACTCAAACCCGGGCATTTTGCATGGCAGACGGGAAACCTACCTATGCATAAACCTAAGCATAGGGAAACCTAAGCATAGCATTTGACAACATACTTTAATAAATTTACGCAGTTCACTTTCGAGATATGAAAAAAAAAACAAAGCTTTGAATACAATTTGTTTGCAAATCCACTTTTATTTAAGTTCATTTATATATTTTCATTAGATTTTTTTTTCATAACAGCAAGAATGAAATCAAGCATTAAAAGCCACTTTAAGGTCTTTGTAATGTAGCATCCAGATCGAATAATGACCTGCATTGACTGTTTTGACCTGTCTATAAACTGTAATGGCAGAAAAAAGGTGCCCCTTGTTAATATTAGATGATTCTGAATCCTTAATCTGTTTATGGCTTAAGACTGTTGTGTCAGTATTGTGATAGCAGGCCATTATAAGTGCATGCTGAAATTTGGCTAAATTACAAAAACCCTTTTTCTTTTTTCTCTTGAAAGCACTAAATAATAAAATTAGCCGAAACAAACTGCAGCATTAGACAGAATACATTATTAATCACTACAAGCAGGAAACAAACCATAAGTTGGAGATTACAATGTGTCATCAACTCAAATGTGCACCTGTAGCCGATGAAAAAGAACTCGCAAGCCCGCGGCGATCCGGGCTCGAATCGCGAACGAGCAGGAAATGCGTAAGCACAATCAACTTTGGTAACACAGAATCCATTTGGCAACTCAACATGGACGCGAAACATTTCCTAACTTAACACCACAGGTACCCATACTTCAGAGTGCCAACGAATTTCGGTTGTCGATCCATCATCTACTTAAAATACGACGTATGAAAAGAAAGATCTTACTTATAGCTATGATGTACAGTTGTTATTACTCCATAAGAGCTAAGACCTTAATGAGGAAATGCTCTCTAGGAATCTATTTTTTATTTAATTTTTTTTTTGTTAACCACTTTTGTTTTTTTGTCCTTTTTTGTTTTTAGTCCATTACATTAATATTACAAAGTATACTGTAAATAAGTTGTATAACATGGTTGTTTATTCAGTATTACTCAGTGAAGTTTTCTTGTGGTATATGTTACGTCCTTTAACATGCAATCCTCTGGAAAGAAACGAGAAAAATCTGAGTTGGATCTATATTTCATGATGTGATTCCCAATTCCCGGTCCCAATTTCTTCTTCCTCCTCGGCATATTTTATCGTTTTCCATCATTCTACTTCTAACACGCCCGATCCAACGAACAATTGTGTTAGAGCGAAGTAAAAACACTAAAATGTGCTTCCGGATCAGGATCAGGGTTTAGGTCACATGGCTTATCAAATAGGGCCTTTGCTCTGGAGGACGAGGGTCACCTCCAACCTGAACGCTTTCTGGCAAGCTACAAGCCGCTGACAAAAAAAGCAAAGCGACGATTTTTAATTATTATTATTATTTATTTTTTTTTGCCCTTTTCGGAATTCTGTGTCACTTTTTTGCGAGCAGCCTGACTTTCTGTATGTGTGTTTTTTTTAAATATCGTTAACAAAATTCCTCATATTTATAGACATTTTTTATTCAAAATAAGATCTCAATATTATACACGATTCTTTCTTTTTTGACTATGTACAGAAGTGCAAAAAAAGTCGACTTTTGTCCCCTTCATCCCCGACGTCACCTGTGTGCTGTCACCTGAAAAGGGTTTTCGTTTTTTTTTTTTTTTTTTTTTTTTGTTTTTTTTTTTTTTTTTGTATTGTTTTGTTGTTTCCGGTTTAACGCACACCCTCCTGCCCTCACGTCCGTCCACTTATGCAGCTTTTTTTCCTTTAACAAGGCCTTACGTCTAGGGAGATTGGAAATACTCGAACGATAGTTATTATAATTTTTTTTTTCAAATGAATACAGTAGAAAACAACCTTTAACATCTAAGAACTATTCTCATCTTTTTTTTCTCTCATCTCTCTCTCTCTCTCTCTCTCTCTCTCTCTCTCTCTCTCTAATAAGTATGACTAATTACAAACCAGAAGATCTTTAAAATATTATTCCAATATCACCCATGGGTCACGCCACAGCAGCTATGTCTCTTGGCAACTATTTTTCTCCGTCGTAAGATATATATTCATATAAAAGATGCTATGCTTGTTCGAAGATTTCAAACAAAACAAAAGATGACCTTTCACTAAAAATAAAAATCGTTTCTTTTTCTTTTTTTCTCAATATGCTAATATTCAATACTCAAATAATCGCACTACGTAATTTTAAAACCGAGTAAAGTATGAAGAACACGAAAAAACAAACAAATGAACAAAACAAAACAAAAAAGAAAACACGTCATTTATAATATTTCACACTCTACAAAAGTTAAATCTTACTCGACAAAATGGAATACTGAAACCGTATCCGAGCTTAGTTATACGACTGAATATTTCTTTTTTTTCTCTTTTTTTTCTTGTATTTTTTTTTTTGTGACAAATATATGAGACAGACAAAATATTGTGACTGAAATGATAATCCAACCAAATGATGGGAAAAATCTTAAAAAAAAAAATAAATAAATAAAAACACATGGGAATATGAGCATCGACGTGCCTGAAAGGTGGACTAAGGCGTTTACTATTGAATCATACAATCATTAAAATCCTGCCCTTGGATGTAGTGATGCTCGTCAGTACGCCCACACTGTGTAGTGAGCCGTATTTTTACATGTATTTATTTTTTATTTTTTTTACCCAGCAGCCCTTTTCTGGAACATCTCTGACCTTAGCGGTCTCCCACGCAGGGCTGACGAGGAAGCAAATTAAAAAAAAATAAAATAAATAAATAAAAATACACCCACATCCTCTGATCAAACATGAAAAATAAGACAGTGGATCTTACATAAGGACCTTTACACTAATACTAATTTTCTCTTATTTTCATTTTTCCCACTTATGGAATTATTATCCTTTCACACCTCATTTTACACTCAGGAACAACAATGGAACGAAATCATTTACTGAAAGAAAAAAAAAGAAAAAAAAACTGCCAAGAAGGTGTGAATGGAGTTAGTTTTGGAGTCTGGACAAACTTAAATAATGATGTTAAATAAATAAATAAAAAAAAAGAAAAGAAATGGTCAATCAGAATGTCAAAAAAAAGTTTGGATATATTAATTATTGACACTTTTTAAAAAGTATGTTTTGGTTCATTTTTTTGGGATATTTGGGCGGGTAAAAAATGAAAATGAAACAAGAAAACGAAACATGTTAAAATTTGAAAAAATAAAACAGAGAACACGTCTTTGACTTAAAGGCATTAATAATACAAACACTTAACACTCCTATTATAAGTCTACTGTATTTTCTCTTCTTCTTTCCATTTCTTTCATTCTTTCCTTTTTTTGGATGCAAGTACTGTCTATGGCACTTGATGTGGAGTTTGCGACATGAAGATTGACTCTTCGATGTGCTTCAAAAAACAGAAAAAAAAAACACTGCTGTGTTTAAGATCTCGGACATTCAGTTGTCATTTTTGCCTGTGTGTGTGTGTATGTATGTTTATATATATGTATATACGTGTGTGTATGTGTCTCCTCCGTCCCCCCTGCACCTTTTTACAATCACGTCCTACAAAATGGAACACTGCATGCACAATATCTAGTCTTACATGACATTCTTTTGCAAGGTCCTCTGTTTGACATTGTCTCGAAATTAAAATTCTCAAGGTGCACCGTGGTTTGTAAACTATAAAAAGAAAGAAAAAAAACCCTCCCTCCATCTCACTAAAAAACAAACAAAAAAAAACAAAACCAATATTGTGTACCAAGAAACATGACAGGAGACGTCGCCATGCATTTCTCGGCGCTGAAACGGTCCTGACATGCTTTGTACCATCTGTAGTTGGGAAAAAAAAGGCAGACGGTGATGCTCTTTTTACCCGGCTACCACCAAAAGAAGAAACAAAACAAAAACAAAAAAACAACAAAAAATAGTTTTTTCTTTTTTTTTCTTTCTTGTTTTTTTTTTTTCTTTTAAACTTTCAACTTTATCAAATCCTTAACAGTATTAGCATGCGTGTTTCCGTCATTCCAGGGAATGGTGACATGATTATTTTCTTATCTTCTGCTCTTGGTTGGTGTGTAAAGGGTGGATCCTAAAATTTGGACGGCACACAAGCACACTTGGATGTGATCTGAAAGCAAATTAAGGGAGAGAGAGAAAGAAAACAAAATTAAATTAATGACTGGGCGTGAGAAAGCTTACCGAACTGACTACAACACATGTGGGTGAACTTACTGTTTGAAGTCCTACATCTGAGTCACGTATTTGTGACTAGTCAGATGATCTGCAGATATTACTGGAATCTAAAGTGTAAGGGGAGAAAAGTAGGGGGGGGGGGGGGGGAGTAAATGAGGTCAAGCTCATCATGTTGCAGGAAACATGCATTTCTATGCCACGGCAATTCAAGGTTAAGTTTAGGATTTGAACATCACACCTACAGTATATAATTTATCAGAGCAAAATGATGGTTGAGTGACTTTTTTTTATATTGTATATAATAATAATATATAATATAAAAATATATATATATATATATATGTTTGTTTTTCCCCATTTGCAGTGTTAAAGTACATGTACATTTAAATGTTTATAATTTCCCTTTTGGAATTAACGAAGTATCTTTACTTATCTATGTACAGTACAAGTCAAAAGTTTGGACACATTCTAATTAATTGTAATTTCTTTCTACACTGTAAAACAATCCTAAAGGCATCTAAAATGCACAATAATCCCCTCTAATCTGAGGTGCTGTTTGTTAATTTGTGATTTCTGAGGTTGGTGACTCTAAATGAACTTCTCCTCTGCAGCAGAGCTACGTTTTGATCTTGCTTTCCTGGGAAGGTCTTCATGAGAGACAGTTTCATCATGGAGCTTGATGGGTTTTGCAAATGCACTTACGACAATACTGTTCGTGCATGAATTGGTCCAGAACAGCTGACCTTCGTATTTTAATTAAATATGTGTTCTTTTATAGTTTTGAAATCTCCAGGGGGTGTCCAAACTTTTGATACATACCCATACTCACTCACTCACTCACTCTATCTATCTATCTATCTATCTATCTATCTATCTATCTATCTATCTATCTATTGTATTAAACAGTCTTGTTAGTTTTTTTAGCTCCATGTTTATATTAAGCATTATATTTCTCATTCTGAGATAATTATGTTAGCAATATAACACTTCACATTAGACACCCTTTTTTCACTCTCTCTTTTTTTTTTACGAGAAAGAATAAAAATGCAATGCCTAATGAATAAGAAAAGCATAAAAACATGTTAGGTAACCTTAATAATCTTGCTTTTTAATAGAAATTCATAATGAGAAATAGAGGATTAAGTGGATTAAGTTGTCCTTGCTGAGATGGAAAACATTAAAAAAATATTTTTCTACCTAAAGACAAGATGGAATTAGATTTTAAATAAAAATTTGAAATTCATTCCCCCCCCCCACCAATTCCCACCCACCTTCCAATCACATGACAGCTAGCAAACATTCAGGGCGAACGTTAACATGTGCTTCCTCTGAGTCACATGATGTATCTTGCAGCATCACAGCGCAGCGCGACAAGCTCAGAGGAAAGCGCTATCTGCCTTCTTCCACATACATGAGCATATAGAAGCCTACGATTGAACAGCGGCAATTTTTAAAAATCATTTAAAATTAGTCTTTCCTCTGAATGCGAGTGAACTCGAAACAGATGTTACACAGATGCTTTTGAGGAAACATAGGCAGAGACATTGTGCAGTTAATGATTGCGTTGGCATGCTGGTTAGTAGGATGGAGGTCAGTACGGACGCTATGATGCAAGCAGACACACTTACTTTATCACCATGGTCTCTCTCTCTCTCTCTCTCACACACACACACACACACACACACACACACACACACACACACACACACACACACACACACACGTACACAAAACACACCCAGCATGGAGACGCTACTGCACTAATGAGAGGCAGAGGGAAAGCGGTAAAGGAGCAAACCTGATTGGCTGTGGCTGTTGCGAAGGGAACACTTGTGGCGGATGTGGTGGCTGCTGACACAGTGGCTGCCGAAGCACCGTGCATCATGGGAACTTTTTGGAGGGAAAACCAAATAACCAAAAATGAACAGCGGGATAGGGCAGATGTGACATCCATTTTAATTATTGTCAGTAAAGGCGGGTAAGCATGGTTTGAGGTGTGTGTGAGGGGGGGGGGGGGTAGTTTTACGCAAAAACGTCAAAGCCATGCCATAGGTGAGGTCAAAGGGGACATTAGTGGGGTATCATGCCGCCATTGCAAGAAAGCAACATTTCACTCAAGGATGAAGCCATGAAACTGAATATAAACACAGATCATTTCCTCATTAATATTAGTATAGAACAGCTTCAATTATACACCATTTTTGACATTTCATGCCATCTGTCAGCTGTCCTTTAACCTCGTTTAAAGGTTTACAAAAAGGACTTGATGAAAAAGCACGAAAAACGCCCAAGCACTTATTTTGTTTTCTCCCCCCCACCCCCATCATTAAAATGTCAAGTAAATGTCATGAATCATCATTTAATTTGCGTCCCGTTAACACAGCAATATGACATCTCGCCCCTGTGATGCACGAAGTGTCACTAAATGGAGTGAGTGTTCAGGAACCGATCAATCAAAATAAATGAATAAATAAATAAATAAATAAAGAAAGAAAGAAAATAAAATGAAATAAAAATGATGTGTGAAGATAATCAAGTAAGAAAGCCGGCACCTACCAACACTCGCTGCGGGTGTCATGCACAATATTGAGCCTGCCCATCATGCATTGCAACAGGAAGTGAAGTGGAAAGGCAGAAGGAGGGAGGGGGAGGAGGATCAACACAACCCATCACGCGTGCCATTAGAGTGAAAAACAAAACACACACACACACAGAGAACAAAAAAACAGATAAGGAGAATAATGTTACAGGAACAGGAGAATAAAAACGTCACAAATCATTGAAAAGTCATAAATGAAATGATAATAAATGGCTGTTATAGTGAGTGGATCATTTCATCATGGCACATTCCATTAGGGCAAAATATTAGTAACGTCACGTGGAAAGAGCTACAAGTGAGGGGCATTTTGAACAGATAGGAATAAAATATTAATAAATTTATAATACAGTATGATCACTTTTTCTGGGTTTGAAATTTCAAACAGACTGAAATGTAGCTCCTTTAATTTGCCGTCATGTTGTATTCACAATATAATGGAAAACAGTGGTGAATTGCAGAGAGCCACATATTTAACATCTCAAGAAAAAAGTGTACTAACATGGGCAGAAGGTAAACAGCATGAGGTCATACAGTATGCCAAGTTCAAAAGGTTTGTATAGAAATAATATCTAAATCCATTGCAATGAATTAAAAAAAAAACATTAGTGATGTAAGGAATAAAAATAAAACAAAACTTGGGAGCAGTGCTGTTATAGTAAAATAATCAATCTCAGTCTCGTGACACTGGAGACTCCTTCATAAAGCGCTAAACAATTTATCACGATACACGCCATATGTTATTTTTAAATCTATAGATTTTCACTTAAAATCGATGATAAAGTGCCTGTGAATTGTTTACCATAGAAATATTTATTTATTTATTTATTAATTAATTAAGTGCATCGATAGAAACATCTGATCTGCTGTTATAGAAAATTAATCGACACCTTCTGACCAGTCGAGAATTCCTCAGTGTTGCGGTGTTAAAAAAGTATGTGATTGTATTTCATTAATAATAAAAAACAACAACAAAAAAAAAAACAGCATTTTTTAGAAGATTTATATTGGTGTAAGTATAATGAATAATTTTAACTTTTAATTGTGGAGAATAATAATGCAGTTATGATTATGAGTCAAATTTACAGTATCTTCAAAC
This sequence comes from Clarias magur, assembly GCA_013621035.1. Lineage (NCBI taxonomy): Eukaryota > Metazoa > Chordata > Actinopteri > Siluriformes > Clariidae > Clarias > Clarias magur. Next base: position 221,602 of record QNUK01000184.1, on the reverse strand, counting down.
TAATACACTCATCTCAGAGTTTCATAGTGCTTACAGTAGATACCATCAAAGATACGACTGTCTGCTTCATGTCTCCCAGGTACTCCTTTAATGGCCCAAACATTGGAACATGGAAATGTCTCGGGGGGAGGACAGACAGATCCGTCTCTCCATCTGTCGATTTTCAAGGATCAAGATCAAACAAAGATGTTTGCACCATTCAAATGTTTTTTATTTTGATTTTTCAAAGATTCTCATCACCATCTTGCGCTTGAAATTTCCCGTAAAACTGAATGGTTTTTATTCCTCCATTCACAAGAAATTCCATCACTAGTCTCAGTTTAACTCGAATGCCCCTCATTTTTTTCCTGCTCTTTCATTTCGACTTTTCAAGTATTTCAGAGACCATGACTCAAACCTCACACTTTATTAATGTGCCTAGGTTCCTATTCAATCACACACATTTCTGTCCAGTTACATTTATTTATTTTATTTTTTTATACCGAAAAAGTCTACAGTAGATTTTAAATACCTTTACCATCTTTGTGCAAAGCCTATTCATACATTAAAAAGGAGAACATCGTCTCATTCAAGGCTTAACACCGACCACGCATTTAGTTCGAATTAAACCTTGATCATAACCTTAATCTCTGTAAAGTGTTCGTGCACGTTCAACTGCAATTCTCAGACCATGTGAAAAGGTTTTTAAATACTTGAATACGTTCAAGAGTGGACACTTTTCACCTAGCTCATCTTTAGCCAGGTTTTTGTCACGATCCTCACAGTTCTGCTTAAGTATATGTGTGCTTTTTCAGGCTTGAATATAAGGCGCAGAAAAAGTAGTCAGCTTTTAGAAAAGGGATAATCCTGGATTAGTGTCTTTAAGAATCTCTGGCGTGCCGGAGAGCCACTACTGGGCTCTTCAACAAGACTCTGAACCCTTAATTACTCAACTATGAGCCTGCGTTGGATCCTATTTCACTTGCAAATCAGATAACAGCACGTGTAAAGGTTCTCTGTGGTTTTCTTAAGCCTGTCTAAAACAGGTTAAATATTAAAGCCAATAAAAAAAAGATTGATTCTGCTTAGTCAGAAGGTATAAATGATATATTTTTTATGTTATTTATCTGGCTGTATATACTATATGAACAATAGGTTTATATTAATGCGTTTATTATAGTACATTATTGTTTTTATAATATCAGCTCATTCAAAGTGACTTGAACAACTGACACACAACATACAGTATATACCGATTAATAATAAATTCAATAAAAAATGTTTAATGTTGTTGACACTTTTTTTATTTTGGAGACATTTATTTCATATTTATGGTAAGGGTCTTGGTTGTAAATTGACAAAATTTCCCATGGGAAAGTCTTCAGGAGAAATGACTTTTTTTCCCCCGTAAAATAACAGGCCGTGTTTTGAGAGAGAGAGAGAGAGAGAGAGAGAGAGAGAGAGAGAGAGAGAGAGAGATATGGTTGGTTGATTATATGGTATAACATAACCGAGAGCAGGAAATAGCTTGTCTCACAAACATTACAAAACATTAAATCTGTGCAATGGTTTGTACATTAAAATTAAACATTGTAATTGCAGGCAAATCGGTTTGTGCTATTACTGGAATAACACACCTCACCCCGGGCTGCTGGATGAAAAATAATACACATCAGGTTTCGGGACTCGGTTTGTGCGTCATGCTGCATCACGACCCCCTGACAGGCATAAATTTTGTCTAGCAGTTCCCCGGCCTGTTCGGGGTTATAGTTAAGAGGAAGCTCTCAGTGAGGAGATCATTTAACATTTAACAGTTATGGAAGGAGTCATCAGTGTCAGCACTTTGTGATAGATTGTCTAAATTGTTTTGATGTCTTAAAGAGGGAAAAACAATTAAGACCGGTAAAGGGGATTGAATATATATATAGCTGCTATAATGTCAAGGATATAATCCTATCTTGTTAACATTCAATGTAAATATAAATATACAGTACTGTACAAAATGTTTATCAGGTTTGCATTTTTATTATTATTATTTATTATTATTATTATTATTATTATTATGTACAAAACCTTTCCTACAAAATGATTTCCAAACATATCTTAATAATGTATAAATAAATACCATTACAGTATAATATTTGTATGCATGTTAATAAAGCAACATATTACGTGACAAAGTTATTAACAGAAGAACCCTGGAATATTCTGCAGTACGCTCAGTAAAACCACCCAGCTGTTTACTTACAATATAAAACTGCACAAATCTACAGTATATCAAATCCTACTGGTTAATTTCAAAAGAGAGAATTTTACAAAATTTATTGGCTATGTATATTTTATTACTTTGTCGTACTCTGTGTAGAAGTTTCTCTCATATAGAAATGTTTTCAAAAGCATCTTTGTTTATGCCAGTTTTTTTTGTGTGTGTGTATGTATGAGTGTGCTGGAGACTTTGGGTAACTTTGTCAATGTCACAAGAAACCAATGAGGTTTCATTAGGTGTTATCATTAGGTTTGCATTTAAAATATGGTCTATCATATTACATATACAGTATGTTGCTTTCTTTACAGGCATGCAGTTATTCTTCTTTATTTTCTTATTTATCAATCACCTTATTTATTTATTTATTTTAAGGTATGTTTGGAAATAGTGAAAGGTTTAGTACATAGCAATGCAGACATGATAAACATGTTTAACAAAGTTTGCATTAAGGGTAACACAGTGCCTAAGAGCTTTGCACAGTACTGTATATAAAAAAACAAAACAAATCATGCCACATTTCATTGAATAAAAATTCCTGTGCTATAAGAGATTTCAAAGTGTGCTGTTGTTGAAAAACAATCGACTTCATGCTAAAAGTAATAACTCTGCTTGATCGCTTACTATTTCAATATAACAGCAAACGCCCTGGTGTTTTATTCCTTACATACTGTATTATTCAAATGATGAAAGTCTTGAGCTTGGCTCTCTGCAGCGCATGAGTTAGTATCTGAATGCCAGAGGTGAACGTGAAAGGTGAAGTCAGGATCGAGCTACCTGATGGTATGAAAGCCGCCTGTTGGTGAAACTGCATGTTGGTCAGGGCCTGTTGGTACTGGAACATACCAGTGTTGAACATGGCCGTGGCACCGTTGGTTTTTTCAAGTGCGGGTCTCTTTGGTAATGGAGGCAAAACAGGTGGAATCCCCTGAGAAACAGAGCAACATGGTGGAGGGAAAGAGAGAGGGAGAGAGAGAGAGAGAGAGAGAGAGAGAGAGAGAGAAAAAATGGAGAGAGGGACAGAAAAAAGAAAAAAAAAAGAAAAGAAAAAAAGAAAAATTACAACCAAATACATATTTACAATTAAATACATAATAATCAAAAAAGTCCTAGATTTAATTATGTAGAACATGAATAGTATTTAACAATGGAGGCTTTGGAGCTTTCTTTAAATGTGTAAATTAAATAATAATAATAATAATAATAATAATAATAATAATAATAATAATAATGCAAACTGCACTGCTAGCTCCGTAATTACATTTAAGCGACGTTAATTCCCCCCACTAAACCCCCAAGGTAGACATGCACATTTAAAAGACATGCAAATTATGTAGAAAGTCATTTCAATCTATTTTATTTCTACATTACATAAATATATCAAATCTAACAACGTTCACACCTTATTTTGTATCAGTAGAGGTGATGAACTGACTGCAGCTTCCAAGATTTCAACCAAACATGATTAAAAAAAAAAAAAAAAAAAAAAAAAAGGTTTTGCGTATTCTTCTTACAGTAACATTTCCATTTTGTAAATATATACATATATACGTATATACTGATTTATTGATATATGCACAAGCAGGCTCGGCCCACTTCACTGCAATCAATTAATCACCCCTTTTTAAGTTTTAGTTCATAAAAATAGTTTCTATAACAGAGCTACATGCCAAGCTAAAAGGTGAAAGGACATAGTACCAGGTCAAAGGTTGCCTCGAGGGGTCGCTTCAGTGATTTGACAGCCGACTGAGTCTTAATTAGCAGGCAGCGAGCACATGATGGCAATGGGCCAATGGGGGTCAAGCGCATTAACATAAACAGCAAGCAGAGGTGCATCATGGGGCAGCAGTGCAGTTTGGGTAGGTGAGAAAAATCAAAAGAAAAACAAAAGAAATAAAATAACAAAAAAACAAAAAAAAAACAAAACAAAACAAAAACAAAACAAAAAACAAACAAAAAAAACAAATCACCAGAATGCAATATACAACAAATAACAAGACTAACGCATGCACAGTAATGACAATTAGTTACTGAAAGGACTAAAATGTCATGTGCTAAGGGTTACAGAGAAACATCAAGACAATCTGTCTGTAAAGCTTTGCATTTATTTACACAGAAACAAATGATTTTACTTCTGTTCTGCAAACGGATTAACTAATATTTAAAAAAAGGCAAAGAAATGCTACGCTTCTGGAGAAAGAAAATAAGTCAGGAAATGCAGCCAGGTCCGAAAGTCTCGACCCACTGCGAAGATCCGGTCTACTGTAATTCCACCATCGAATCAAATCACACCTTTATTATTATCTAGTATGACGGTTGCTATGGTAACAGCTTAGACATAGATTAAAGAAGATACAGTATACAGCTGCTATAACGTGAGCGATAAGTGAAACTTTCAATGTGACTATATACAACTAACCTACAGTAATCTTTAAAAATGTTCAGAACATGACAAGCTGTGGTTTATGGTTCGTTAACTTCAAGAAAAACACATTGAACCCCGTTGAGGAAACTGCTATACAGCAAGTCATGACAAGAACTAACTTATTTCATGGACACTTTTTGGGAGGTGCAGCGTTGCTACTATTGGACCCTTAAGCACCCCGAGTGCTCAGCTACAATCGGGTCGTCGAGCTAGCAACCTGACCCTTGACCCATGACCCTTTAAGTAATGGCCACATAAACAACGGATATAACATCAGGGTGGTGAGTATGTGTCGCCTGATATACCTGGTGACACGTAGAAGAGGATTTACCGCAAATTCCTACGAACAACAGTTGTCTATTTCTGTAACGATTCTTGTTAATGGAGTTCGAGTTTTGGACCCGCTGTATGCCTGAAGGTATTTCCACTGATATATTACAGACTGCAGGTATAACAGTTATAACACAGTTATAACCGGTGACATATGCGCAGGGTTAAGCATACACACCAGTTCATCTATGTTAGCACATTCTGCATTACCTTCACCATAGCTCAGGCACAGTTGCTCGTTTCTAGTGTTACGGTTTATAAGGAATATGCGAGAGGAGGAGCAGAGCCTGAGATGGCGCTAAAGGAGCGGGCAAGAAGTGGGCACGACTGGACAGGGACTTTCACCGACCTACCATGGCAGCGGCGGCGGCCGCCTGGTTGACTTGGTGCTGCGCGGCCTTGATCTTGGCCTGCAGGTGTGCCGGAGGGTGGAAGTACTTGCACTTGTCGCGTGAGCAGCGGCCCTTGATGTAGTCCATGCACACGGTCACTGTGTTGTCGTTGGTGTCGATCATGGCGCTGTCGGACGGGTGAGCGAAGCGGCAGTCGTTCTCACCCCGTGTGCAGTTACCTCTCTGGTACTCCCGACACACCTAGGGGTCAATCAGAGAGAGAGAGAGAGAGAGAGAGAGAGAGAGAGAGGGAGAGAATAGACACAGAGAGGCAGAAAGAGTGAGAAAGAAGAAGAACAAGAAAAATTATGAAGGAAAGAGAGAGGTGAGTACAAGTCAGGGGCAGACAAGTACAACAGAAAGAGAGAGAGAGAGAATGACGAGACAGAGAGAGACAGAAAGGGAGAAAGATGGACAGACAGAGAGACATGATAGGGTGTGTGTGAGAGAGAGAGATGAAGATAGACGCAAAAGGAATTAAAGAATAATGGAAAAGAAAAAAGCAAACAAGACAGGAATAATAAGAGACAGAAAAGCAATACGAATGAAAGAGAGAATAAAAGAGAAAGCAAGAGAGACAGAACAATAGAGAAAAAGACAAGAGAGAACACTTAGAATAATGGCGCCGGTTTGTGTCTAAACAAATGTTTTGGTTCAGTGTCGAACCATGTTTTGTTTTAAATCTGAGAATGTTTACGTCTGGTCTCTTTGAACCGACACTTTCATGTTGATTTAAACTCGCTTCCAGTCAAAACTCTAATTAGTATGTTTTGTTAATTTCTTTTTCCTTTTTTATACTTATAAAGACTCATAAAGCGTCTCATGCTGCTCGTCACGATGGAGGGACTGCAAGACACTTTTTAATATCGTTTTATTGCTCCTCATGAACGCGTTCTGTTTTCTTACACCGCCGTCTTTAACATTATTACCCCAATTCCCACCCTGAGACATCTAAACAAGTCTGACGTAGTTCTACTTATGAACTCGGTTTAAATAATGAGAGTTTTTTTTTCACGGCACTCTTTAGACCTGAGCCTCACTGCTTTGGGGATTCACCGCCATGCGAATCAGAGAATCATGTTTGATCATCGAAATGTGCTGTTTATAAAGTACAAACTGTCATAAAAGTCAAAATTGAAATATTGTTCCATATTCGATGGCAGAATCATTTCATTAGAAGAAAAATGATTTGCTGAGTGCTGTTGTTTAAACCACCGAGCCCTACTGTATGTGCGAAACCGACGTTAAACCCTCAGATCTGTCATTTCAGTGCTTAGACAGAAGGGGGCAGACTCTACACATGAAGCGTGCTTAGTGTTTTTCCGCAGCGAGGCTTTGCTCCTGTGAGGAGCGGGTTTACCTGGAAGATGATATCTAGACAAACGCCCATAAATCACGTCCACAGACACAATATCTGCATCTGGCTATGTGCAGAGTCCCCCTCCCCCGCGCCCCCCCAGACACACACTGAATGAATAAGTCTGACAGACTTGATGATTAACCTTCACATTTTGTTCACATATTCATAATGCTTTATATTATATATATAAGACATGAATAAAGCTTTCATATCAACTGACATAAATCTACATAACCATTTATAACCATTAGTTATTTTCTTAATTTTCTTTTTTTAAATCACATGATACATTTCTAATTACTTTACTTTCTGATTTCATAAAAAAAAAAAAAATACCTTTGGGCAGAAAATTGTGGATTAATCCATACATGTTAAAATATCTATTAAGTATAAATGTAGTATTATGACAAGCTGTCAAAGTTTTGTACTATACAGTATTTTATATTAGATATTATTTTATTTTATTGCGATTTTTTTATTTAAAATCTCAACTTTTGCTCAAGGCCAGCAGATAAAAATGAGCCATTTCACTAATTCTGAGACATTCACATATTACATATTACATAAGTGTTTAAACTGATTCGTGTGTATTGTTAATAATAGTGCGCATACATTTGTAATGAAATGTTATAAACAATATAATTAAAACTTCCTTCGTTTAAGGATCAGTTTGTTGCACCGCACTGTGATGACTTTCAGAGGTGTTTTTTTCTTGTTTTTTAAGAAAAAAAAAAAAAAAAGTTCACCTGCCACATCATCATCATCATCACCATGTAACTTGGACACCAAGTCATCTGTCACAATGAGTCAGCTTGGAAGGTGTCATGACACAACCTTATATAAGTGTATCATTCCTCTTATACCACAACAATCTGTTAATAATTTGAATTTTTTATTTATTAACAGATGACAAGTCGTACTAGGGCGGCACAGTCACCTTGCACTTCCAGCGTCTGGGTTCAATTCCCGTCTCTGTGTGCATGGCGTTTGCATGTTCTCCCCGTGCTTGGTGGGTTTCCTCCGGGTACTCCGGTTTCCTCCCACAGTCCAAAGACATGCAGATTAGGATAATTGGTGTTCCCGAATTGCCCATAATGAGTGTGTGTGTGTGTGTGTGTGTGTGTACCCTGTGATGGATTGCCCCCCCCCCCCCCCCCACCTCAAGCCCTAAGTCTCCTAGGATAGGCTCCAGGCCCCCCGTGACCCTGTATGCAGGATAAAGCGGTATAGACGGTTAGTGAGTGAGTGAGAGACATGTTATTCTTTTGATCACTTCGTAGTCATGTCAAATTGTGGAACGTCCTTGGAACATTTTTTTTTTTTTTGTCATCACACATATAAAACATACTTTAAACAGCTATGAACAGTCACGTTCTCCTGAAGGTAGAAATTCAGTACATTGCGGCATTCAAATAAGAAACTCAAAGACTTTTCCGTGGGGACAGTTTCAGAGCAGTGACTCTCCAAAAATGCTAAATGAATTTTGTGATTCCTTCGGCATATTAATGATGGGATGTTTTTTTGAACTTTGTATAATTATGTGCAAAAACACTTTTTTTTTTAAACCAAAAGGCTGTATTGTCAAAGGAAAATGATAGCAAGCAGATACAAAAACCCCCCCCTAAACAAACGGAACAAATGAACAATAAACAGCATATTTGTCACCACAGTCAGTTCAAATTCATATTTCAATGTCAAATGTCAAACCTACAGTAGATATAACATTGACCCAGAGCTGCCTAGAGATACAGCAGTTCTAAACCAGAAGAAAATGTTTCTTTCACTTCCCACGTCCTTTCCCCTTCGGTGAATTTGCTTTTCTTAAACCAGCTTGTTCTGACCCCTGGTGTCCCCTGTAGCAAGGAGTCGAAATAATAAAAAAAAAAATTAAAAGCCACTGTACAGTACGTGTTGCCGCCTCTACTATTAAGATGATTGTTGCATGTTGAGAAAATGACCACCGTGTGACACTTTGATCCGAAACCATCCTGACACTCGGTGGGTTTCGATTCATAAATGTCGTCGGCGTTTGACTGATGGCCGACAGAAAGCTAATGAAATCCGCCGGGCACTCGCATCGCTCTCCAGCTCAGGCTGCTTTTTAAAGAGACGGAGGCAGCCTTGTTGTCAGGCAGACACTGCGAGGGGGGGTGGGGGGTGGGGGGAGGTTGGTTGGATACGGTGAGAGATGGAGAGAGAGAAAGAAAGAGAAACCCACAGACAGAGGGGACCAGATAAAAACAATGGAGAGGGTCAGAAGGTTTTCGAGAGTGTTGCAGAACTGGGGTGGGGGGTGTTGGAGAAAGAAAGAATAAGAGAGCAAAGGAATAAAATGTTTTTGTCTCTATGGAGATGTGGCATTGTAGATGAGGACTCCTCTCCGCTTCACTTTTAGCACCGTTGGCAAACGGCTTTGTCTCTGGCGTTAAGCGCGCGGAGAGTGATGGGCGAGACGGAGAGATCAACCGAGGGGCATTTTTCAGACTCTCTCCTCTCGTGTGTTTGTGTGTGTTTTTGTAAATTTTTTATTTTGCCTCTCAGTCTTAGAGTTAGAGGCAGATGGGAACTGAATGGAGTTCTAGTGAAATTGCTGGTTTGCTGTGTCCGTAATCATACGTTCTGTTTTTAGAGATGCGCCAAAGAAAACAGGTGCCATCCCATCACATACCCAAAAGGTTGTCCATCTGGTTTATTTTATTAAGCACTTTATTAACACTGGGTTCGAAAAGAACAACAACAACAACAACAACAACAACAAAATAATGCCGTATGTTGGAAATAAAATGAAAATAAAAAGAATTCCATGAATAATATGTAAATAAAGTAGTCTCTATTTACTGTAAAATAAGTTGATTTAAGATATTTTTTTATCAGTTTGTTATTTAAATGCCATTTAAAGTGAGATGTTTTATTTCTGAACCAAATTTTAAGATGAGAATAAAAGTCATATACATGTATTATTTAATTAATAACTTTAACAAAATAAATTTTGTAGGTCAAACATCATGTTAAACACAGAGCTGTCGAATAGGACCTTTAAAAAAATTGTTTTTAGCCTTGTTGTGTTCCATACTAAGTTGTTGATCCCTTGCGCATAAAAAATATATATTTTATATATATTTTTCTCTTTTCTTCACTTTTAAATAAAATTAAAAAACAGTGTATTTTCTTTCTTTTCCTCTCAAAGAAGATAAATCCACATGATTCCAGGATACTGAATTACCATCTGGCATTGGCAGCTTCTTTCTATAAATATGTGACCTGTCACGCCAAATCAGGCATAACGTCACATTTGAGGTGATTTAAGTTATGTCTGTTTCAAGATTCCTGCTTCAATAAGATCTATTATGTTACTTTATCGTGTCATTTTATCACTTCATGTCCGGCTCCTGAGATATTGGCAGTGCGAGTTTGTTTAAGAAGAGGGCCTTGAAAAAAGAAAAAAGAAAAAAAAAAAAACTGCAAAAACTCTATTTTTGGAATATTTAAATCAGGATTCTGTGACATATTAGAAAAGAGGGAACCCTCAGCCACATCTTGACACCAGGATTTCTCTGCCATCCTTAAAAATATCTTCACCAGCAGAGAGAGAGAGAGAGAGAGAGAGAGAAAAGAAAAAAAGCCAGTTTTTCTGTCACAACTGGAGTAACCAGCCTTAATAGTGTTCATTAAAGTGTTTTAAAACAATATTTAGAAAAAAAAATTCTCAATTCTGTTCAGGATCAAGAAGATCATTTCCTTTTTTTTTTTTTTTTTTGTAAAATGTAAAATTTGGCACCTTTCACCAACTCTGCTTAGTTTTGTACTTTGTGTTGTATAAGACTAACCTGCATAATTTAATACCTGACTTTATATGACAAGTCACATACATAAAAGAAATTAAAATAAAACATACCTGAAATTCTCTGAGACAATATAGTTTAATATTAAAGAAGTTATGTTAGGATAAATCTTTACAAACCCCCCTTTTCCCCTCATAGCCTTGACTCAAAATGGCATGAGTTGCAAAACATTTCTATTAGCTGTTGTGTTTATTGTAGATAGATAAATGTTTGAAATGTGGTTAAGCACAGAGATGGAGGAGAATCCTACAACGATTTCAATGGCATTGCTAAATTGAGATTTCATTTGGTGTTGAAAAAAAACCAAGAGATAAGCACGCTGTCTCCTCAGCGACAAAATTGAGCGATTACTTCAGTTCTATCAAAAGAACAGTACAAGCAATATTGACTTGCTGTTTTGCAAATGGAAGATAATTGAAAAAAGAATAAAAGAATCGCTGCAATATTTAAGTGACACGCTGGCAGCTAAAATGGTTCTTCTTTTCTACAGGGTGGATATTTTCGCAGGTCCTGGTCATGGCCTGGAATGGAGATGTTTCCTTGTTGACTCGAGTGCACTCAGACGCAGCTGAACATGGCACCGCGGAGTCTCGTTCGGACGATATCTATTTCGAAAATGATATCCGCTGGAGTCGATTGGGTGGCATGGGATTCCAAATGCTGTATCTATAAACTGAATAATGATGTACGATTCTCCGTAGAATTAGCAGCAATTTAACTTCGCGATGAACCCACATTCAAGCTCCTTACATTGCTAATTCCGTTGTTGGTCAGCGGAGACTTGTATAACTTTTTAGCACTAATTAGCATGCTCTAATCCACGTTTTCTCGCCCACTTCCCAATGGCATCCTTTTCCGTTTTTTTTTTGCTGACGGCGATCTCCTCTCAGCGCATGAATTATGCACGGGATTGACTTGCTGTCCAATTAATAATTATGGGCAAACAGCAGTGGGTGGAATTAGTGATGCGTTTCCGAGCTATCTACATGACGACTGTTCAAAGAATAATGAGCGTCTCGTTTTCACAGCGTTTCGTAACCTCGGAAAGCGTCAGACATCAGGTTAGGCACTGACGTGAAATCCGTGTATCATCCTTTCTCTGTTTGCTCGAGTGCGTTTAATAAAGAATTTATGCTAATGAAATATGATCTGTCCAACAAATGAGTGCCATAATGCATAATTAAAGCGAACAAACAGGAACTGTTGGAACAATACATCAGAGGCTTTGATTTTTTTTCCCCTTGCCTAATATTAGAGATGATGAGTGCTAGTCGAACGGGTTGAGGTGTTTTGAAAAGAAAGCGTGATGCTTGGAGGAACGTTTCAGATAACCAAGTGGCAGCATCGAAACAGCACGCGTGATGCGCCTAATTACCTATCTCCAGCTACAGCTTCTAATAAACAAGCAGAGCATAAGAGTCATGCAACTATGAGTCATGGGAATAATCTCAGTTTGCCTAGCAGGCCTTATTTTCACACTGGTAATGACAACAGTTTTAATTGATATTTTGAAAGCTGGGCTTTCACTCCTTTTTTTATTAGTCATACAGTGTATGCCTTTGATAGAGAGCAAATGGATGACTTTTTGCCGTTTTTATCAAACCTGCAATAATGTTATAAACTCTAAATAAATCTGTAGTTAAATAATAATTAAAGTTATGCAAAATAGTCCCTTATATATTTTTTTTCTAATATACAATAAAATGCATTGTTAGTTGAACAAATTCATTATTAGTTGAACGCATACTGTCGTTAAGGGCATCTTTTGTGCAAACATAATTTTTTAATCATTTTCCAAAATTTCCTTTTTGTAGTTAGATGTCTACATGATGCTTCCACCACCATGCTTTAGTGTGGGAAAGAACTTTTTTCAACATTTTTGCAGAGTCTCCAACATGTCTTCTGACAGAATCCGAACCAGCTCCTCTATAAAACCCAGCTTTGAGGATTCTCTGGGATATAGCTGATCTGTGAACAGTTTAATCCATCTGGGATCTGGATTTCTCCAGCTTCAACAGAGTTACCTTTATCCTATTGTTTGCTTCTCTGATTAACATGTTCCTTATCTGGGTACTGATTTTCAGTTCTTTTCTTTTCAAAGTGAAATAGCCTCAACAAAAACAGGAGAATTCTCCATATTATAGAACGTTTTAGGATACCCAGAGCTGAATCAAATAAAAAGTTTGGTAGCTTTTATAAATGATATTTTTCTAAGAGTGTATAAATGTTCTTTTTGTTGGGCTTTGTATATAGTTTGATTTAAAGAAAACCTATGACACAAAATGTAGTTTTAAAGTCTTTTTTTATAAATTTAGATGCATCTCAAGTTTACATGTACAAACCAAAATCATAAGGGCAAAAAATGCCCTGCTTTTTGTCATTTTTCAGTTTTTGCATTGGCCAAAATTTAGTTTCAGTCGTCAACTCTGGTTGATGTAAAATTTTAAAAGAACTATTTAAAATTTTTGTAAATTGAAATGGAACCGTACTCACCTCCAGCCGATCTGTCCTCATGAGCTTCTGGGCGGCAGCAGCGGCTGCAGCGGGCACAGGGACATTAGGGGTGCTGGTCATTAGTACGGGTGCACTGGGCAGGATCTCAGTGGGCACCAGGCCCGGAGACACAGGGCCCAGATATGGGTTAACCAGTGCTGTGGCATTGGTGGCCAGGCTGGGCGTGACAGAGAACATTGGCTGCAATGGGACATAAAAATATCCTGAGATTAGCATACATATTGAGAATGTCTCGATCTAATCTGATCACATGATTTGTAAAATCTGTGAAATTTTCCGTAATTACAGCTCATACAGGTACACAACAAGTGTGAATATTTTCTTCTGCTGTACTATTACTGCTAATAAAAATAATAATAATGGTTTGAATTGCTTCATAGCATCTCTTTTATATATATTTAAATATATTGATACTTTTACCATGAAGTGACATCTCAACCATTTGGAAGAGGCCTATACTGGATTAAAATTTAAAACCATATATAAATAAACGTAGATTTTTGTTATTGTTGTTTAAAGGAATAGTAAAAAATGAAACGTATTATTATTCCATTGCTTTTTACTTAGTGAGGTAATGTAATATGTTGTGATGTAAAATGGTTAAGGAGTTTCTCTGTTAAAATCCATGTGTACAGTACATTAATTACAGGTATTAACTCTTGAAAAACCATTAGATGAGAAGTGATATAATGATAATGTAACGTGGTTATTTAGGGCAGGATGAAAGAGAATAAACTCTTGGTCTACTTTACTATGATTACTAGAAGTCAGAGTCATAGAGTACATGCATAATTTTGCAACAATTGAATAGAGAATAAAAAGATAATTGGCTTAAAATATGTACATGGGAATATTTACATTTACATGGAACATTTTTATATTTTATATTTTATATAAAAAGTAACTATTCAATAACGTAACGGTGATGAGACAGAGGGGCAGAGACAGGCCCAAAAAATGAAAACAAAAGCACTTGGAAGGGGATGCAGCACTGATGGACTGTAAGACCTGCTGTGAGGTATTTCTGAATACCGCACAGTGGTGTAATGGGTAGCACTTTCCCCTTGCACCTCCAGGGTCCAGGTTCGATGCCTCGGGTATATGTGTGTGGAGTTTGCATAAAGACATGCTAATTAGAATAACTGGCATTCTCAAATTGCTGTAGTGTGTGAACTTTGACCGGAGGTCCTACCACAGTTGTAAAAATGGGAACAAATACTACTACTTTCTTTCGGCTGCTCCAGTCAAGAGGTCGCCATCCGATCCGCAAACAACTCGGCACAGGTTTACAGCATTCCTGACACAACCCTCCCATTATAAACCGGGCTAGAGACCAGCACTGCATGCAGAATCCTCAGTTCCACAAACCAGCAACCTACTGTACTGTAGAGCCTTAGCCTAAATACGATGGTCACCAATGGCCTCCATGGTCCCTATCTGGACTACAGGGGTTTCCGGATTTCTGGAATAACAATTTCTCAGAACAAACTCATTTAGAAGTGAATAAAGAGACTAAAAAAAAAAAGTTTTTGAAACAATCCCAATTATAAAAGTTTTACACATGTATAAGGCCTAGAGGATGATACTAACTTATTGAATAGCAGGCAGTGTTCTGTATATTAATCACAGCATACATATGCTAGCATTGGAATGAAATTGGTGGTGGGTGTCATAACTTGAGAAAAAATTTAAGCAGATGGTGTGCGAATATGATGATCAGATTTTAGGTGCATATGATAATTTATTTATATACCTTAAAAGAGAAAAATAAGAAACCTGTTCAGGTTCAGACAGTGCTTTCCTGAATAACAAGTAATAACTTGTCTCAAAGTTGATCAGTCTAACAGTTCTCGTTAGTGAATTCTACCGAACATAATAGTTTGTTCCTTGTGTTTGGTCATGTGGGAACTTTGGTAATTATGAAAATCTGGAGAATTCTGACATTTTACAGAAGGCTAATTATTTTAATGGAAATGCACACCTGGATGCTTTTCATATAAAGATATACCACTTATTATTTTATCGTTCCAACTGCTTCAACTGAAAAACCTCTGGTTTGTTTTTGGGTCATGTTTTTTAAAGAATAAAAAAAAAAAAAAAAACTGGTACAAACATTAATGTTTCATAAAGGTCAGGCATTTACACAAGTTGCAGCAAAAAAAAAAAATACAAATAAGGATTGTGCTGTAGGATTCAGTTTGTATTGTAAATGCTGAGGTTGTCATGATATTTCTTCTCACAGAAGACGTGCGAAAAGAAAAGGCAAGGAGAGTCATGGTCAATAAAAAACAGATGTTATTTACAGGAAATAGACTTTAAAGCGCAGAACACATATGATATTCAGTTCTATGAACTACATCTGACATTTAACCTCTCCTCTCAAGTTGCTATGATAATCCAGTTGCATGCCATATTTATGTTTGTGTCATCTCAGTATTTAAGGCAGAAGCCCAGGAAGTGATAAAATGTTGTTTACAGTATGTGGCGCTTCAATATCGCTCTCGTTAGCCGGCGCAGGCGGCGCGCTAACATTTGTGTCGGGGTGACGGCTCTGCTTTCAGAGCTCCACAGAAATGACACTCGGTAATCCGGGACATCTTTGAGATTGAGGGCATTAGCTAGACCTAATTAGATCAACCGATCTCAGACGTCCCCGGAGGACCTGAGTGTCACTGTTGAGTCCCTGAGGAAGACCCTTAACCTTCAGCTACGTGCGTGCATTTATACACCACTTTGAGTGTACATATATATATATATATATATATATATATATATATATATATATATATATAAAAATTGTCTGTCAAATGAATAAATGGAAGCCGGGAAATAAAAGTGGGAAAGTGAAGATGAGATGATTGTCGCTGATCTTTATCTCCTGAGCCTTTGTGTTTGGGTTCTTTCTTCTCATGCGCTCATCCACCTCTACACTGTGTCCCGCTCCTTTTTCATGCCACCCGTATCTTTTCCCGTCTATCTATCTCACCCTTTCCTCTCTCTCTCTTTCTCGTTCTGTGGTGAAGAAGAAGAGATTCTGAGCTCTGTTACTGGAAGATCTGTCTTCCTTTCTTTCCTCCCCGCTGTCTCGTCTTTCTCTTTTCTCGCTTATCCTCTCATGTGATAAGAACCAATAAGGCCTGGGATTTCTTTCATGACTATTTTGTCCGTGTATGGAGATAGAGAGTCGCTGTAAACAAACAGCGTCTCCGGACACACACTGTTTACTTACATTTGGTAAGAGAATCTGTTTCTGTGGAATTTCTCTCTGTTTTTTTTTTTTTTATAGGGTTCATGCAAACAACAAGAGAAAATAAATAGTAAGATTTTATTGGACATAAAAAATAATTTATATATAAAATGTTTGTTTAAGGCTTATGAAGGGTCACAGGTTTCAACGCGTCATTTCGATCGCAACGATTTGTAAAGTTTCCAACTTTGGTAAGGTCTCCAGTTGAGATGAGTTTATGCTTTCTGGTAAACTGATAAACTTAGAGATATAAAGAGATGCTGGTATGTTTATCACAGTTGTAAGTGAGTGATAACAAGAACAAGCTTGCCTCCTAAGAAAATCGCTGGGTTATACAGTATGTGAATAAGACACTAATTAGATAACGTGAATAACACACTCCAAGCCTGTGGGGTAACAAATACTATACAAATACTGTGGAAATGTATTACATATCTAAGATAACATCCTTGTGGAGGGGAGTGATGGCTCAGTATGCTCAAGCAAGGTTCGAAAAATGGGAGGTTTGCATCAGGAAGGGCATCTGGCATAAAAAGCCTGTGCAAAGTTGATGGTCCGCTGTGGAGACCCCTTACCAGGAGCAGTAGAAAGAAAGTTCCTTGAGTTATTGCTCTATTTTGCCCCTAGTGGAATAACAGTGACTAGCTTTTTTTTTCCACCCAATTTTTCCCATAACTAATCAAGCAGACACGTTTTATTTTTTTATTTACTTCTTTTAGAAAAAAAAGATACGGACATGTTTTCTAAGACCCATCTTTATAAAAAACAAACAAACAAAAAAACATGTCATTCTAGCTAACTAATGATGCTAACAATATGAACACCTTAAAAGCTCATGAGAGCTCATTATAAAGAAAAACAGGACAGTGAAGGTACTCTGGCTCTTATAAACCACTAGCTTTCGAGGAATAGAACAAAAAAAACAAACAACAACAACAACAACAACAACAAAAAACAGAGAAAATTGGTGTTTAGCAGAGCTACTTAATTGTTACAGATTTTTTTTTAAAACTCCTTTTCAGAAATACTGCTAATGCATCTTTAAGCTGTCACACTCTAATGTTTGTCCAAGGTTGGTTTATAAAGACAGGCTGAGATTCACGCTCAATACCTGAGATTTAGAGTGTATATTTAATCAGCGCTATCTTTCTTCCCTCTTAGGTGAGTCAGATCTCCAGGACCAATTTGCACACCGCTAACATACTGAATAACATCAGCATTAAAAGCTGCCCACACTCTGCGCTGTGAAGTTTAACTTCACACTGCCACAAGACTCTTTATATAACACTAATGAAAATAACGCTGCTTACATAACCATTAAAGGGAGAAACATGTCTTTTACTGCTTTACACTAGCAAGATTTTGCCTGTCACTCAATCAATCCGAGATTGATCGGTCATTACGCTTCAGGACTGGATAGAAAGGGAAAAAGAGAGAAATGCTAAATGAGAAACATGACAGAGGAACCTGCATTAATTTACCAGCAAGAAGAGAAAGAACAGTCCAGAGGGAAGCTTGCTGTGCCTGAACTGAAATGGGCCAAATCTGCAATTAAGGCCGCTTTTACAAAACTATTTTTTTTTGGGTCCGTTTCCTGGAGCATCTCGAGCCCTTATTCTTTTTATATAAGTAAAATTGGTTCCAGGATTTTAAACTTCAGGTTGAGATATTCTAACACAATTACTTTGAGCAGAACTTTAGCTAATTAGAAGAGGGTCGAGATCAGTTTGATGAGTTTCAGCGAACGAAATTCTGCAACAGCTTTCCACCCTTTGAAAATTCTCATAATTCCAGATTTTTGTCTTTTAGGCTATGAAACAAAGCAAAAAGAAAAAAAAAAAAGAAATGATTTTAATACAAATTCATGGTATGATCGTTCAGACAGAGAGGTATATATCTGATTCATTATTTATTACCTAATTATTAAAAAAAAAAAAAAAAGTAAAAAATGCATTGTAAAAAATTTCTAATGTTGGACATTGATTTTTTTAAATCAAATTGTAAGGTCAAGTAAAATGTAACATGGAGTTTTCTTCTAACATATTTTAACCAATTAAAAAAATATATTTAACCAATCTAATAATCACTAGATTTTTATTATACAGTTTTTTTAAATAAACATTTTTCATATAGGAATAAAATCGACAAAGAGAAAGAGGGAAGATTAAAAAACTATTGCTGAGAACACAGGAACCTTAAAAGGTGCTTGTTAAAGCATTTAAGCTAAATATTGGTTACGTAAGTGGAAAATGAAAGATTTATAGCTTATTTCACATTCTGAATCAGCTTCATAGAAACTGGTGAGCTTTCTCTTTAAAACTGACACAACGCCATTTAGTACAACAGTAATGTTGCTGTTGGTGTTCCTACAGTGGACCATCCAATCCACACAGAACCTGGCACAGTTTTTACACTAGACACGGGCTCGGGACCAGCAGCTGGGAATCAAACTCAGGCCTTCCACAAATCGTAGCAGGTGAGAAACCTACCACTGACCCACCAATGCCTGATAATAATGAATAATAATAATAATAATGAACAAAAAATATGTCCATGTCTAACATGCTCACCTAATGTGTGATTTTTGGAAACCTGTAATTGTAAGCTGCACAGCCCCCCCAAATCCCCCCCGCCCACCACACCACACGCCCGAGGTCATGGTTGTGGACTCAAGTGTGAAAGTAGTGTGCAATTTTTTTGGCAAGACTCCTGTTTCAGTTCAGGCCAACCCATTTCCTGTAATCAGGATAACCTGTAACCATTTGTGTAGAACAGGAAAGCGGAACAGAGCCCTTATTGTAAAAGGTTTCAAATTGTGAGCACTGCTAAGTGGTTTCCAAGCCACCAAAAGAGCTTCAAAAGCAGCATCGATGAAAATGATGGAAAACTGGCAGCTGAGGTTTTGTAGTTGGCGGTAGATGCAGGGGCACGGCCTCTTGAGGAAGGCATGGAGGCTTCAAAAGCCCGCAGGACTTGGAGGCAGGGCTGATGCTGGAGATGGATGCAAGGGATGGGGTGGTAATGAAGAGTGAAAGTCAAGAGGCAGGCCGGGAGCTTGGCGAGCTAGGCAGAATTATACAGTAGACAAAAAAAAGAAAAAAAACTTGCGCCAATGGAGAACGAAGGCAGCGGATAACTGTGACTAGCTACATATGGTGCATACTATATACACACTTTGTGGTAAGGCTTAATTGAAGTTGCCTGGACAGACCTGAAACAGACTCTCAGTCTGGTACTTCGATTTTAGCAGTTTTTCCACCTCTTGCACAGATGATGCCTTGTTTGGAACTGGGCTTCACCCCGTCAGTCAATGGAACTCAACTCTAGTGTTTTCCTTCAGATCTCTAAAAGCTGACATTTCCACACATGCCAGCTTTGCTGAGCTCTTTCAGGCATCCTGATCTTTTCGCAGTAACTCCCACACAAAGATTCTGTCCATGTGCCACACCATAACAGAACATTCTCAGAGCTGGGTTGGGAAAATTCTGGGACAGAGGTTACTCCTTTCTAATTTATTTTCGTGTCAGAAATTTTTATGATAACAAGTGTTATCAGTTTTTACCTAAAATGTCATAAACTTTCTGTAAAGGTCACAGTAAGTTCATACTGTATTATACTACAAATTGCAACGGTGTAATGTATCCAGTGCAAATCTAAGCATTATACATTGTGATTATTACATTACAGTTCATGCATATGTATCTTTATGATTCATTATCAATTGTTAATATTGAATCAGGGATTTTATGATCAACTCACAGAACTACACAGTACTGTAAGGGTTTCTGATAATACTGTACCTGTTTATGAATACAGGAAAAAATAGAATCGGTCATAAATGCATTCATAAGGCATTATATATGGTATCTACAGTTTATTATTTATTATATAAGTGCACAACAGGTTATTTCGCTATCCATATTGATTATAATATACAGTGGAGGCCACAGTACACAAATCCTGTACCAGAGCAACAGTAAAATCATCCCAGAAATAGGATGAAAATATTCTGTAAGTAAAAGTAGAAGTCCAAGTCCATGTCCATTTACTGTACATATGTACTTGTACTTAAGTACCAAAAATACTGAGCTTGTATCAATACGTTTTAAGTCATACTAACCAAGTCTCTCTCTATCTCTCTCTTTCTCTCTCTCTCAGCTTGAAAACTGTTAATGTGCTGCTTTCGTCATTTTCTGAAAATCAACTACTGATTTCAAACATCTTGTACATGACTCAGCAAGGAAGGCAAATAGCACAATTATGAATAACAGTCAGCAGGTGGTGATATCACTGCTTCAAAGGTTACACATCACTGTGCACAATGCTACGCACAAATGTAGTGAAGTAGAAAGTATAGATATTTGTTGTAGGATGTAGTGTATTTAGGGGTGTGGTCCTGGTCAAAACAATCTCCTGAACTCCAAACTGAATGTCAGAATGGGAAACATGGTTGTTGGTGCCAGATGGGCCGGTCTTTCACAATCTGCTCAGTTACTGGGTTATTTTCACGCACAACCATTTCTAGGGTTTACAAAGAATGGTGTGAAAAGGGAAAAACATCCAGTATGCGGCAGTCCTGTGGGCGAAAATGCCTTGTTGATGCTAGAGGTCAGAGGAGAATGGGCCGACTGATTCAAGCTGATAGAAGAACAACTTTGACTGAAATAACCATTCGTTACAACCGAGGTATGCAGCAAAGCATTTGTGAAGCCACAACAACCTTGAGGCGGATGGGCTACAACAGCAGAAGACCCCACCGGGTACCACTCATCTCCACTACAAATAGGAAAAAGAGGCTACAATTTGCACGAGCTCACCAAAAATGGACAGTTGAAGACTGGAAAAATGTTGCCTGGTCTGATGAGCCTCGATTTCTGTTGAGACATTCAAATGGTAGAGTCAGAATTTGGCGTAAACAGAATGAGACCATGGATCCATCATGCCTTGTTACCACTGTGCAGGCTGGTGGTGGTGCTGTAATGGTGTGGGGGATCTTTTCTTGGCACACTTTAGGCCCCTTAGTGCCAATTGGGCATCGTTTAAATGCCACGGCCTACCTGAGCATTGTTTCTGACCATGTCCATCCCTTTATGACCACCATGTACCCATCCTCTGATGGCTACTTTCAGCAGGATAATGCACCATGTCACAAAGCTGGAATCATTTCAAATTGGTTTCTTGAACATGACAATGAGTTCACTGTACTAAAATGGCCCCCACAGTCACCAGATCTCAACCCAATAGAGCATCTTTGGGATGTGGTGGAACGGGAGCTTCGTGCCCTGGATGTGCACTCCACAAATCTCCATCAACTACAAGATGCTATCCTATAAATATGGGCCAACGATTCTAAAGAATGCTTTCAGCACCTTGTTGAATCAAAGCCATGTAGAATTAAGGCAGTTCTGAAGGCGAAAGGGGGTCAAACACCGTATTAGTATGGTGTTCCTAATAATCCTTTAGGTGAGTGTGGATATATATATATAAAAACCCAGAGCTACTTTATTTCATGTTTTTTTAAACTACTCATAACAAAGTGCTGCTTGATTTTATAAACATTTTTTACATTTTAAACTGTAATGCATCAGATAATTATTTTGTCTAAAACTCCTTTTGAACATTTTAGTTACACACTCATAGATCATTATACTGAACCTATGGCCTTAATGGAATGATTATCTAAAACTTGCTTTTATCCAGGCTACTGTCTTGCATCATCCATTGTGAAATATGATTTTTGTGGTCCAGTGTAGACCTACTTACTGGACCTCAGTCTGCTAGAGATAGCTGGTGTCGGATTATTCCTTTAATCTCATTTAGCTGTGACGTTAATCAAGCAATACGGTAATTCTAGATAATACAAGCGGGTCGTCATGGAAGTAGCTAGAGCGCTCAGTGTAATGCTGCTCTGCCACTATTCAGAACCCAGGACCGACATGTTATTGCTGGTCACAAAACTATATGGACAGGGGTTCCAATATTTACATTTCTGTTAAAAAAAATGAAATAAAATTGCAAACTGTTAGATGATGGTAATCAAATACACCTTACGGCAGTGCGGTATAAATAAATAAATAAATAAATTAATTAATTAATAACCCTAGGTGTGTGTGTTTGTATGTATGCGCCACATCTTACCACAGGTTGCAGTTGTGTGCCAGGCATCATGGCGTTGGCCAGCTGCATCTGTTGGGCCAGCATGGCCATATTCTTCTGCTGGATCAAGTTATTTCTTCCATTGATCTCAAGCTGCGTCTTTAGGTGGGGCGGAGGATGCAGATACTTACAGTTCTCTCTGGAGCAGCGGCCCTGCAAAAAAAGAAAAAAAAAAGAGAAAGGAAAGGGGAGTTACAGTATGTACCAGCATCCCAGCTATTTCACATTTTTTCACATCACAAGGGGGAAAAAAACAAACAAACATGACATGAATCACGGCTTTGTGCACCCACAGATCAGATGTGCGCTGTGGATGATTTATTCTTTGATGCCGCCCCACATTCCTACTAATCAGATTAGCCATGTATACTGTATACAGTGTATAGTATTATAGTACTATATTTAGCATAAAATAGGTGTAGAAAAAAACAACAACAACATTTTCACGCACTGACTGAAACAGCATGTTTTGGTCCAGTTCTGGTGAGTTTGTGCCGACTATCAGGGTCAGATTCTTATTCTTGGGAGTGGACCCTGATGTGGTCTTTTTCTAGTGTAGCCCAGTCGTCTCAAAATGTATTACATTCGAACATGCTTTTCTGCTCACCATGGGTGTAAAGAGTGATTATTTATATAAAGAGTGTCCTTTCTATCAGGTTTAACGAGTCTGACCTCACTATACTGTAAGTTTTTCACATTAATCTGTTCTATAAAGAAAAAAAAATCACAGAAGATCTGCTTCTCTTTCTCAGAATCTCACTTGTCACCAAGAGGCGTGCCGCATACTGTAACGATATCTGTTGTTTCAATGCTTTGTACTGCGGCTGTTTGGATAACTGCGTGAATATGCAAGTGTTATCCAGGTGTTCCTATTAAAGTGCCTGGCGAATGCTTATAGAAAGAGTGAAATCGAAAGAGAGAAAGAGAGAGAAAGAGAGAAGCGTCTGGTATTTATTCTTCTCAGGGAACAGGAGGACCTCTTTAGGAAATGACGATGATTATATATGCATGGCATTGCTGATGTTATTCTCCGAATAAGAGCTGCAATTCAGATGGTCATAAAGCTTTGACGCACCGCCCTCCCCCTTTCTTTCTCTTCTCTTCTCTTCTTTGCTGTTCTCTTTTTTTTTCTGTTCGCACCTTGGTGCTCGTAACAGTCTTATGCTGTCTCTCATTGCGCTCCCCATGAATACTGAACAGATCTGGCCAGAAGGGGCATGTGGGTGTTTGCGTATGCGTGTCTGCGCGTGTGAACACAGTGTGTCGTCAGCCACCAGGCTGTAATTACCCACAAGCAAACAAAGGCTATCACACAGGATGCAGCTGATGACCCCCTGGCCCCCTGCTACAACCTCTCCATATCCAAGCCTTGTTTTTTTCCCCCCTCTGACAACATGACCCACTTAATTCTCCCCTCTTCTATCTGTCTTATATCACCAATCTATTGTGTGGCCTTTCTTTCTTCTTCTTCTTTTTTTTTTACATTAACAATACATTTCTTTACTTCTTATTTTACCTCCCAGGTTCATCCCTAGCAGTCGCATCCCACGATTGGTTGCTACATCCACAGATCTGCCTGGCAACAGGGAAACCATGTGTGCTGATTGGCTGGCGTGCGTTTGCCTGACTGGTTCCAGCTTTGCGCTGTTTCTGACACTAACCTTATTTAACTCTCTGCACGCTATTGATTGCAGCTAATTGCTAAATTCATTTCCTTTTACATGCCTGTCCCCGGGAGCCTCTATACTGGCTCTGTGTATGTCTCCATTACTGCTGTGGACATGCTGTGGACATTTCAGCTGTTGCTTATTTTTTTATTTATTTCTTTGAACGTGGCTTGAAATAACCCTTCCATCGGTTTACGAAGCAATGAAATTAATGTCGGTGCTACTCCCTTGTACAGGTGGAGTGAAATGAAATATAGATACAAAACCTTCTTTTCTTTTGCTGGCTTTTCCTTCTCATTTATAAAATTCGACCAAAAAAAAAAACAGCATTAAATTTTCCTGGTTCTTGGATACAGTACATTTAATTGTCCAAAAAAAGGGCTCCCTGAGCTTAAAAGAGGAATGCAGTCATGGAGACAGCAAGTGCTGGAATAAATCGATCTCATTCGAATGGAGGGAGAGATACATTCCATCTGCAAATGATGAGCATTTAAATGGGTCTGGTGGCCTGGTTTCGTCAAATAGTCCAAAAAAAGAGACCTAGTTTCTGGATTGAGTGCTCTCTTGGTCGCTCCATCTTTTCCACAGGCTTATATCGTAGCGCTGTTGAATGATCGCCTCTGATTGGGCATAAAGATGTTCAACTTTCCATAACTGCAGGTTTGACAATATTGTCACTGCAAGGTTTATATTTAATGGAAATGCAAAATTCACTCTGTAGTCATGTTTCAGCATTGAGACGTCTCCAAATAAAGAATAAAAACGTGATTGAAGCGAATGATGCCTTTTTTTTATCCTGTAAGGTTTTCTGATGTGTGAACTTTCCCATGCTTCTATGTCCATAGAACAACTCCCTCATTCCTTATATGGTACAGTATGGATGAATATTCATACAAATGGCTCACTTGAACTCCTTTGTCTAACCGGAAAATGCTAATTTCCTTCCTAACATCTGTCTGACTCCGGGTCTCCATATGACTTACAGTACGTGACTCAGGTCACCTGGCCAAAAGGCTTAAATATGCTCTTTTCTTGATAAGAGAGAACTTCAGACACATCATGCATGTAGTAGTTCGGGACCAACGCGGTAAGTGTATCAAAGTATGCCAGATGCATCAAGCAATAATTAGTTTAATTCATTTTAAACTTAAGATATTTCAATATTTTCATTTTTCTATTGGCTGAGGCTGACTTAAACAAGCTAATCAGATTTTCTCCCTAATGTGACCTCATATAGAAAATTCCCTGCCCCTGGTAGGTTGCTCATCTCCAGAGCCTAGCAGCTTTGTTCTCCCTAGAGGGGCATGGCTCGGCAGTAACTCATTTACATAGAAGTTGAAACTGCGTTGTCATGCACACTCGTAACACGACCGGCACTAGGACCCGGAAGTAACCACTAGGACCCTGAGCACTCGGCAGTAAACCCAGCGGAGTTTGCTCACCTCTGCGATGTGGTTGACCGGCATGCTAAGCTGATCGATCAGCTCCGTGGTGAAGTCGCATCGCTCCGCACGGAGCTCCAGGGCGTCGCGGCCTTGCGCCGCGAGGTGGCGAAGCTGCGACAGGAGAATGCGATCCTCCGCGGGGCGGCCGCTCAGCCGGCTGTGGCCACGCCCATCGCAGCGGCTGCTGCGCCGCCAACTCCCTCCCCACCTTCTGATGTTTTTCTATCTTTACCGGATAAATGGAATGGCACGGATGTGAAGTGCAGCGTTTTTTCTAACTGCATTGGATCTTGTGTTTGAGTTTAATTCCACCAGATACTCCACAGACCGACTGCGCATTGCTCTTCTCGTTTCGTTGCTATCCGGGCAGGCAGCTGAGTGGGCCATGGCGGTTCTTCGTTCAGACTCAGACGTCGCCTACTCCTACACAGAATTCACCCGCCAGCTTAAACTCACCTTTGAGCATCCGGCTGCTGAGGTGGAGACCGACTCTAAATTATACCATCTAAAGCAGGGAGGGTCGTCCGTGAGCCGTTACACCGCGGAGTTTCGCACTCTCGCCGTACAGACCGACTGGGGAGACTCCGCACTCCGGACGGCCTACTACGAGGGACTGGCTTCACGGATAAAAGACAAGCTCGCCGGACGAGAGCTCCCAGCAACCTTGGAGGGCTTAATTCAACTCGCCCTCCGGATCGACCAACGTCTGCTCGTTCGCCCCAAGCCAGCTCCCCGTACCCTGCCACCCATCATGACAGCACTACCTCACACCACACCCTTCCTCTCCCGCTCTCCAGTTCCAGAAGTCCACGCCTCATTCACTGCAGCACCCACCAGAACCGTCGGTACTCCACCTTCCGCCGTGGTTGACACAGGAGCCGGGGAACCCATGCAATTAGGGCGCGCCTCCTTAACCGCTGCAGAACGGGAACGCCGCTTCAGAGAGGGGCTCTGCGCGTATTGTGGATCCTCTGCACATCATCGGGCCATCTGTCCTCTGCGGCCGGGAAACGCGCAGCCCCGGTGAGAAATGGGAGTAACTCACCGGGTCCCATGTCCCTCTCCACCACCCTGACTAGTGATTCCCGTCTCACGATAAAAGTACATCTCCAGTTTGGCCACAAACGGGTCGGAAGTACCGCGTTCGTCGACTCCGGGGCAGCAGGTAACTTCATTGACTCTTCCTATGCCAAAAAATTGGGGATAAAGATCGAGGCGTTATCCCAGCCCGTAACCATTACATCAGTCGACGGTCGGCCTCTTTCCTCCAGCCCCATCTCCTTTCAAACCCAACCTATCACCCTCATCATCAACCAGCATCGAGAACAGATTCAGTTTTACACCACCACCATTTCATCACCACCCATCATCCTCGGCTGCTGCAACATGACCCGCTCATATCCTGGACCCAAAGCCGGATCCTACAATGGGGGCCGACCTGCACCGAGCTCTGCCTACGGGCCGAGGCTGGGACGTGCTCTAGGGAGTCCGAGGCCCCCGATGTCGACACAGACAAAATCCCGCTAGACTACCGGGACCTGGCTGAAGTCTTTTGTAAGAGACGCGCTACCCACCTACCTCCTCATCGCTCATACGACCTGGCGATCGATCTTCAGCCAGGTGCGACACCACCTATTCAGGTGCGGCCACCTCTATTCATTATCTAACACCGAGATGCAGGCGATGGAGGAGTATGTTTCCAGCGGACTTCGCCATGGTACCATCCGGCCCTCCTCCTCACCTGCCGCTGCGGGGTTCTTTTTCGTGAAAAAACGCGATGGTAGTCTACGTCCCTGTGTCGATTACTGGGGGCTCAATAATATCACCATAAAAAACCGACATCCACTGCCTCTTACCAACTCTGCCCTGGACGCCCTCTCTGGTGCCACCATCTTCACTAAGTTGGACCTCCGGAGCGCCTACAACTTGGTGCGCATCAGAGAGGGCGATGAGTGGAAGACGGCCTTCATCACCCCTACAGGACACTACGAAAGTCTGGTCATCCCGTTTGGTCTCTGCAACGCACCTGCCGCTTTCCAACAATTCATCAATGACGTTCTCAGAGACATGTTAGGCCGTTGGGTGTTCGTCTACCTTGACGACATCCTCATCTACTCCCGAACTGTCAACGAACATATCCAGCACGTCAGAGCGGTTCTAAAGAGATTGCTCGCCCACCAGCTGTACTGTAAGTTGGAGAAGTGCGCTTTCCACGAGCGCTCCACCACGTTCCTGGGTTTTGTCATCTCGCCCCAGGGTGTGGCCATGGACCCGCAGAAACTGGAAGTTGTGAGTCATTGGCCCCTACCCCAGACTCTTAAACAGCTCCAGAGATTTCTCGGGTTTGCCAATTTCTATCGCCGCTTTATCCGGGACTACAGTACCGTTGCAGCGCCACTAACCGCTCTGACCCGCCCATCATCTCACCCCTTCAACCTCACCCCAACCGCCGTCTCTGCCTTCCATGAGCTCTGTCGCCGCTTCACCACTGCTCCCATCCTCCTTCACCCGGATGCTGACAAACCATTCGTTGTGGAGGTGGACGCTTCGGATGTGGGCGCCGGGGCTGTTCTCTCCCAGCGAGGTCCAGACCAAAAACTGCACCCCTGCAGTTTTTTCTCCAAGAAATTTGACGCCACTCAGCAGCGATACGGAGTAGGGGACCGCGAGCTGCTGGCCATAAAGTGGGCCTTGGAGGAATGGCGACACTGGCTCCAGGGCGCCAGAGAGCCGTTCATCGTCTGGACCGACCACCAAAACCTCATCACAATCCGCACCTTAAAACAGCTGAACCCCAGACAGGCGCGGTGGGCACTATTCTTCGAGAATTATAATTTCCACCTGTCATACCGCCCGGGGTCCAAGAACACCAAAGCCGACGCCCTCTCCCGACAACACGAGAACCCGCGCCTGTACCGCCTGGTTAGTCCGTGACATGCGTGCGCGGAAAAGGGGTGAAATAGAGAGAGTTTGAGGTAGAAAAAAAAATATATGAAAAAAATTTGAGATGTATTTCAGGTGGAGTATTAACATACACACTTTCGGGAGGAGCTCAAAGGCGGTAATTTGTTAAAGTGCATAGCCTGAGAACACTTGCCCCCAAAGTCTGGTTCATTTTAATCAATGAGAGCACAATTGTTCCAAGCTCTGGAAGGGCGGTAGCACTGATGATATCCTGTTTATACAGCGATCTACTTCTGTGCTCAGTTATTGTTGGCTTCCATATCTGATTCGATCCAGGTTCAGATACCGAGCCTGACAACCTCTTCAAGTGGACTGGGGCAAGGTTTCCGAACCTGGATCGGATCAGATATGGAAGCCAAGAAGAAAGAAATATGGAGCACAGAAGTAGATTTGAGTAGGTGCCATGTCACAGCAATCTACTAATCGTTGACGTCAGTCTCCTTCGAGATATCTGTGTGCACGTAGCACACACCACTCTCATCCTTTGACCTACACAGCCGTAGCTGATAAAGTAGGAAGGAATGCGAAAGCGTTGCTCTTGAAAATTTTTACGAAATCTTCTACTTTGTTGCCTTTAGCTGTTCTCTTTCAATAGTCGCCACAGCGAATCATCTGGCTTCATCTAACCCTATCCTCTGCATCCTCTTCCCACATACCAACTAACGTCAGCATCCTTCTACCGATATATTCACAATCTTTCCTTTAAACATGTCAAACAGAGTTGTCCCTTTGATGGAGTAATTCCTAATCCTATCTATCCTTGTCACTTCCAAAGAGAAACTCAACATCTTCATCTTTGCTACCTCCAACTCGGCCTCCTGTCTTTTTTAGCCAGTGGCACTTCTGTGTCTCTAAGCCAGAAAGGGGAAGCAATTATTCCTCGTCATGGTACAAATTAATCATTCCTAGTGTGAAAACACCCATAATTTACTCATTCTAAAACATTTCTAAAGTACAGTAACAGCCATTTGACAGGAATTATATGGGATCTCAGATGAGTCATATAAACTAATAATTAAAGATGAGTTATAGTTGGAACTGTGTAGTATTCTGGGAGGAGACGTTTATTAAACATTTATGGAAGGTGTCTCCAGTATTAGAGCTTTGAAACAGTCAAAGGTTTTAAAAGTTTTCAAGCACAATTTTGAAAATATATCTTTTGTCTTGTTAACTTTTGGAGAAAGAAATAAGAGAGGCTGTGGAAGAAAAAACCTTGTATGATCTTGTTTCATAAATAAATCTATCTGTAAAAGTATAAAACGTATGAAATTCTTATTACAAAAACGTATGATTTTGTAATGAATACAAAAATAATTGTTGACTTAACTGTATGACACTGGGATTAAATTCCTAATACAGCATGCTTTGTTTGCTTTGCTGGAAAAAGAATGGGACATACTGCCTGTTATAGCTGCTACATAGTTCGTAACACGTGCGCTACGTGGTCAAAATATGTCGACGATTGAAATCAACATGAGATACATATGATTTATGAGGTGTAGAAATTATAGACATCTTAAGCGAGGCTTATTTTAGGAGTAGCAGCTGCTGCCCTGAGAACACGCCCCTGGGAGCACACATCCTCCTCTGCTTCGCCCCTTAGCTCCAGAAAACCTCACTTTCCAACTCGATCCCCCCTCCAACTTGTCCTGTTACCCAGAGATTCAGCTTGCATCACTTTTTCTCCTGTGCGCTATAAGAGCTCTTCATGTTTTCTTTCATTCCTTACATCCTTCTGATCAATCAGAAGCAAAAACAGAGACGTTCAGATCGACCTGTTTATCATCTCACAGCGCGAGATCGTTCGATGCTCCTGCTATGGAAAGTTTTGTTAACGCTTTACATTAGATCCGAGTTCATAGGACACATAGGGCTATATCCAAACTATTACAACGAGCTTCCATCAGGGTATTAAGACAGCTGTCTTAATAATGCCTGTTGACCATTTTGATGCCAAGCTGACATAAGAGCCAAGACATGTGACAGATTGTTTGCTTGGCAATGTTATGTCTGTAACTCTTACTACATCAGTACGTAATGCATATTAAAATCTTTTATATGAGATATTTATATTTGTGATTCAGACATTACAGTAATGTACAGTACACATAAAGTGTCATTACACATTATCTTATGCCAATAAACATTGTATGCCACATGACATACGGCAATGTCAACTTAAAAGTAGTTAAAAAAAAAATCAAAACTGGACAAAGTGCTTTTATAGTTATACAGTATATACTGTATGTTATATACTGTAGGTTCACGTCACTTCTCGGAAAGAGTGTAGGCACATGTACCAATCATGCACACAAATCGACAGGAAAAAAGCCAAAACTGGCCAAGATCAAAAGGCACCAAAACGTCCAGAGTCACAGCAGGCAAAGAGCCCAAAGCCTCCGAACCCCCAGATCCCAATCCGATCAAGCACCAAAGGGATTCAACAGACAAACAAATCTGATCAATGGAGGTGCCAACCTGCAACCCATAGCGCACACAAAGGATCTTCTGCCAGTGTCCTGGTGCCAGGAAACACAGCTCACCCACAGACACCCTGTGGAGTCACACCCTGAGGGTCCAGAGCTACTCTGGTGATACAGTACAAGGGCAACCTAAATGGTATTGGACATAATGGTTGCCCTAATGGTAATATTATGGCTGTATAGAAACTTTGATATGGATCATAAACACATTTTAAATAATTTAGATAATTTTTCCAAATTGTTTAAAGTGCATTATTGAATTCATTATTGCACATTTCATTATCTACCAAAATTCTATTTATACAGATTTTTAAATATTGTACATTTAGGGCTTATGAAATAGGCATTATGTATTATTAAATCATTAGGCATTATTAATCATATTCAGACATTAAACCTTAATCAATAATGTTATTAAATTTATAATTTTGCTTGACTTTCCCATTTTTTTAATTACACCAATACCAACTGATAATAATTATTAAAAAAA
This sequence comes from Clarias magur, assembly GCA_013621035.1. Lineage (NCBI taxonomy): Eukaryota > Metazoa > Chordata > Actinopteri > Siluriformes > Clariidae > Clarias > Clarias magur. The sequence goes on along the minus strand of QNUK01000184.1, from coordinate 190,045 downwards.
AAATTTCATGAAATTATTCATTTGTGAGAACTTGACATTTTTTTCTTCCAAATTTTTATTCATAGATAACTTCATTCTAAACCTTTTCAGATTTGACTTTTTTATGATTGTTATATACAGTATATACGTACATTTATATTCATTTATATACATTTATACACACATCACAGCATTTGGTAGATCCCCTTATCCAGAGCGGCTTACATGGGACCTTCTGGCTATCACTCGAATGCCTCAACCACTGAGCTACATGATAATATCTTTAGTTTTCTATAGCAGTTATTTAATATATTCTCTCCCTTGGTCTCTAAACATTCCTTACCCAAAGATTCCTCAGTACACTAAGCACTCACTTACACACCAACATGCATCGCATATCAACCAACGTGCAGCTCCGAGAGAGGCTAACTAGCACAGATCATGCTGCAATGAGAAAAGCAAATCCCTCTAGAAGCTTCTCTCTGTGGTCAGTAATAAAAAGCGAGGGCGGCAGAATTGGCCCGTATCTCACAGTGTCACTAAACGAGTCTGAGCTTGTAACCTGTCTGTACTGGTGTCGCTGTACCTTCATAAGTGTATGTGGTTGGAGTACTAATGATCAGGCTGCGCGATGTAGCCCTCGACTATCTAAAATTGGTGTTTATGTGTCCGGGAAATTGATACTTGAGTTTGTAGGCCAGAGTGCGCGTCATGTGTATTCGCTTTATCCCTCTGCACCACACATCTATTATTAGCAGAAAAACTGGAGCAAATTTATCTGGGGCTATTAGACTGTGTCACTCGTACGCGCCCGATATGGACTTTTTGTGTGAACGCGTGGGCGCCTACGAGCGCGTGTATGTATATACTGTATATGTCTATGTAGGTAAACAAATGCATAAATGCTGAAATGCGCGTTACAGAGTCAACAGCGAGCATTCCTATAGAGTCTAATGTAGATGTGAAATGTGGGCGAGAAACCTGCAGAAGATATCATATGCTGTGAGGGGTTATAAAACTATATGAGCGTGTGCCACTGTGTGTGTGTGTGTGTGTGTGTGTGTGTGTGTGTGTGTGTGTGTGTGTGTGTGTGTGTGTGGGTCTATATAGAGCACTCTGCTGTTATAAATCACCTTGGCCTGATTAAAGCAGACGTCTCTTTGCTGTACTTCGGTAGACACGGAGCAGCAGAAAGGAAGAGAGAAGGAAAGAAAATCTGATGCAGGATTTTTTTTTTATTATTATTATTTTTTAAACAGATTCAGCATTTTTCAAATACTTCCACGGTCAGCCAACTCACCAAACTGTCTGAGAGCAGAGAGTGTGAGAAAATAAAAGCTGATGCTTTAGATGCTCGTGGCAGGTTTGCGATGTCCAGATGCTCGGGCTGCAGAAGCACCACAATGGGCGCGTGATTACAGGGAAAAGTCCTTGTCTTATCCAGATAGAAGTCTCTTATGCCAAACACCTTATAATTATCATCTATAATATAATTAAAGGCAGCTCTCCGATGGATGGCTGAACTAACAGTAGTTAGATCTGACACAGCTCTGATCTTAATGCCACTTTATTTTTATAGTCGTGATCTGAAATGTGCCAATTTTAAATCCTTGTAGAAAGCTTTGTAGAACTACTTATATTTATGTTATAATTACATTCTAATTAGAAGCTAATCTGTGATCTGGAAAAGTGAAGATTTTCACTCTCATCAGAAGAAACCACAAGTTTTTTTTCGTTCTCTCTCTTTATACACTATTCTGCTTATCCTATACAGCGTCGTAAAAAGCCGGGATCCTATCCCATGAAACTTCTGGCACAAGGCAGGGTGTGCTCTGGGGGCAGCAGGGTACACATCACACACTCATTTACACTATGAGCAATATGGGACCATCAGTTAGTCTAATCGGCTTGTCTTTTGAGTGTGCGAGGAAACTGGTGTACCAAGAGGAAACCCACCAAGCACAAGGAGAACATTTAAACTCCACACACATCGAACCCGGACCCTGGATGTACAAGGCCACAGTGATAAGCACTACACCACCATGCTGCCTATATAATTATCATACACTAAGGTATGGATATTTGATAGTTTAACCTAACAAAAGCAAGTTGTCACTTACCATGACCCTGTGCACAAAGTCAGGTTAATTAAAACTTCAATTGTCCTGCAAATCAATCATCCCTCACACATCCCTGACCTCAATCCAGACATATGGATAAAAATGGGTAAACCAATTATGCTCTTGTGGCTAAAAGAACCTGAATTCTATACCGACATCCCAGAAAAGAAAAGGTTGTTAAAATGCTCACTATGTGCACTTACTGTAACAAAAGCTATGTTTACACAGAAAATATTTCCTCAATCTGATTTAAACCATTCTGATTAGAAGTATTTTTCTCCAACGCTGAGATGTAAGCTTCTAATCTTTGAAAAATCTGAAAAATTCCGCCTTCAGCGTTATGACTGATTACAGGAATCCAGTCTTGACCACGATTGGTTAGATGCTTTACTAGGTTTGACATGGTGAGCTAATCAGTGCTCCTTCCTCAGCTGGAGCCCGAGTGGATGAAACTAAAGACAAATGCGAGAGTTTTGTTTGTTAAAATTTTTCCTGATCAGGAACGGAAGCAAAACTTCTCACGTGGAAACATGTTCCTAAGTCGAATTTGCTCTTAAGTCTGACAAAGTGACTCTTATATGCCTTTGACACAAATATACAACGTAAAGCATGCCAATTCACTAGACTACATCTCTATCCATTTTCACACTGCCATCATGTGGCCAAAAACCATAACTGCGCCTAAGGAGATAAATCTCACGTCAAATGTAACAGCGTTGTCTCTGCAACTTTAAATCGCTATGGAGAATCCCGGACACCATTTTACTCTGTTTTGAACTATGTGAACTCTGTTTTGTTGAGGATTTTCTGAAATTAGGATTATTCACCATCAGGACAGCTTTACAGGACAGATGTTCTCTATCAAACTGTTCCCGGACTGATTCATTGAAACCGATGAGGCTGACTCATTTCTCCCGCACCCCCACACACACGTACAATATACCGGACTTTAGACATTTTATACATTCACTTACTAAAAATATTCAATATATTTGTAAATATTGGTATCTGGTGCACTGCAGCATGGTCTGTTTCTTACCGTATCTGCAGAAATTCGTAACTTGAATGTTCGTAAGTCGGGGACTACCTGTATGGAAAATTTATGAAGGATTTCGGACCAATAAGATTCCAGAATCCAGCAGCACTGTGCTGAATGTGTGAATACATATTCTGATCAGAAATTATAATACGTAAAATATGAAATATTCACAGTAAAAATACAATCATGTTATATAAAGTATAGTTTAAAAAACGCTAGGTGAAAAAAAATCAAGGTCACCATTACAGAGGGGTCAAACGGTCAAAGGGGTGACCTGCATGAAACACCAAAAACAATTAGGAATATTTGAAATGACTGGAACTGGGCTAAGAATGGAAAAAAAAAATCTGAAGCTATTATTGGCTTAATCTTGAATAGGATTGATACTGGACGTATTGAGCACTTTGATAATGTGTATGTGCTTTGGAGGTAAATGCTACACAACTACGTAGCATGGATAGAAAACTGTACTGTACATGGAATGTAAAGAGAGTGTTTGTAAAGCTGGATTTAAAAAACCCAGGTGTTCGGTTTGACCTCTTGAACTGAGCAGATCATAAAAGGGAGAGTGTTTTACAGCTTACAGAGGAGGATCATGTAGTGTTCACCTCAGCTGAACCAGCACACACACACACACACACACACACACACACACACACACACACACACACACACACACACACACACACACACACACACACACACACACACACATACATACACACATACACACGCAAAGAGTTAGCAGCAGCGCCGCGGGACTCAGGTGTCAGGTGACACGCTTGTATATCCCCTCTCACCCTCCCTCTCTGACTTCACTGCTCTTGCACAAGATCTGGTCCTAAAAGCATCAACACCATTTTCACGTCCGTTTCCGAAACACAACGTGTTTATGTGTGTGTGTGTGTGTGTGTGTGTGTGTGTGTGTGTGTGTGTGAGAGAGAGAGAGAGATACATACTGTGAATCAGAGTGTGTTTAGCGCAAAAGGAAAAACACAGCTCATTTAGAACAAAGTATCTGTGTGTGTGTGTGTGTGTGTGTGTGTGTGTGTGTGTGTGTGTGTGTGTGTGTGTGTGTGTATGGATGTGTACGTGCGTGACTTTAAGGTTGTGTTTTTCAGCCGCCTTCATATTGGACACCCCGCAGACGCACCCGAATCCTGTCTCCCTCCCAAGGCACTCCCAGGATGCAATGCAGCATTTAATAGCTTGACTTACATACTGTACTGTACTGTAGCGCTCGCACGTTCTCTCGCTCTGTTTTTTACTCTTTCCTGTTTGGATCATTCACACAAAATTCCTCGTAGTCGTAATCATTATCACCCCAGAGCATTCTGGGTAATTACAATGCTACTTTTATCCTTAATCCCATTGCCCTCATCATCATTCTACAAACAGATACACACACATACACACACATATACACACACACACACGCACACACACACACACGCACTAATGACAGCTAATCTGCGCTCCTTATGTGACCGGTTTGTAAACATCTCCAAGCCGGAGGACAAATTAATCAATGTCTAGAGTAAATATTGTCTTTATTTCATTTTGTTATGTCTGAAAGGCTGATCTGAAAAAACAAAAACAAAAAAAAAACGTTCATAATGTGCACATTAATTAACCCCCCCCAAAGTTCAGGTGCATGGTTCGTTTTGGGCCGCTGATGTGTATCGTCGTGTGTCTGTGTCTTCTGGTTTTAACTTTATCTCTTGAAGGACAACAGAATGTAGAGCAACACAAATAGAGAGAGAGAGAGAGAGAGAGAGAGAGAGAGAGAAAGGTAGGGGCGCAGACAGGAAGGTAAAATAGATAAAGATAAAAATACATTGTGACAAAGTGATAGAATGCAGAGAGCTCCAGGGACAGAGGAAGCAGAAATTGGCAGTGAAAGTGAGAATGTGCCACCTGGGGTGCCAATATTAACCACAGCATGTGATGTGACATGATACACACCTGTAGTGCACGAAAAATGGTGGGAAATCCATTTTTGAGACGATGCAAAGACTGGCTATGTGTTGAAATTATTTATCATTAAAAAAAAAAAACAGAAGGAAGGGAAAAAAAAGAAAACAAAGTCATGTAAAAAATATCTTTGGATTGAAGTGAAAGCAGTTAGTACTTGTCTTACTCTTGTGAGAAGTACGTGGTTGTCTGTCGTGCTGATGTCTCGGGTATTCAATGTCCAACAACAAACTAAACCCGCTATGTTTTTTTCAGATTAAAATACAGGATTATATAGAGGCTGATCAGAAGGTTGGGGGTTCGAGCCCCAGTACTGCCAAGTTACTGTACCACTGTTGAGCCTTTGAGTAAAGACTTTAACCGTATCTGCTCCAGGGGTGCCGACCCTGCCTTCTGTCCGCAGCTTCCTAACTGAGATACGCGGAAAAATCTATTCACTGTGCCGTAAAGGTACCTGTGACAAATAATTGAATGAATCTTACTTAAGATTAAGTTCATAAGAGAAACAACGAGATTAGTCTTTTGTGAAATAAAAAACGCACAAGATTCACCTGCAATCGGCACCTCGAAGTTGAAACTTTTAAACAATTTTGCGATTATATTTACATTAATATACAGGAGTTTGTAAATGTTTCGTTAAATATAATATATATAATTCAAAATCTGATCCGATTGATCAATTGACTTTTTATTTCAAAGCTCTCGCTGATTGTTTTTGATAGTAACGGATCACACACAAATCACTGTGACCTCACACCTCCAGGGGTGAGTTTGATTCCCACCTCGGGTCTGTGTGTGTGGAGTTTGCATGTTCTCCCTGTGCTTGGGTTTCTTACATGTCCTCTGCTTTCCTTCAACTATGGACAACAAAAACATGCAGATTAGGCTAATTCCCACATTGGCCAGTGTGTGTGAGTGTATGTGTGTGCGTGTGTGTGTGTGTGCCCTGCAATGGATTGGCATCCTGTCCAGCTTGTACCTCACCATGTGTACACTGGGACCTTGGGATTGGTTTCAGGCTAATAATAAACAGAATATTAACATGTTTTTAAGAAGGATAGATAGATAGATACTGTAGATAGATAGATAGATAAATAGATAGATAGATAGATAGATAGATAGATAGATAGATACTGTAGATAGATAGATAGATACATAGATAGATAGATAGATAGATAGATAGATAGATAGATAGATAGATAGATTTGAATTTGATTCCAAAAGAAATCCCAAAATACAATATCCGGACATTGTAAGTTTACATCCCAGGTGATGCTGTAGCCTCGGGGAAACGTGTTATAGTCTTCCTCCCTCCCTGACTGGTATTAGTAGTAGCCTTAAAAGGTGGAGTTCCCCAATGGTCAGTGGAAATTGGATATTGGAAAAATATACAAAAATACAATGTACAGTATTTGTTAATATAGCAAAGTTCACTGTAAATGCTTAACCTTTATCGAAGTGTCCAGTGTCAGTGCAATGTAAAGTAGTCGGACATTTCATGCCGCAATAAAAACGTAAATGTAAATCTTTGTTACTGTATATTCTGCTTTAGCTCCTATAATGTGAGCAATTATTAAAAAGAACTGGTTTCACACACGTTCCACAACATTACCTGTATCTACATTCCAGTTAAATTGTGACTTTTTATTCGTAATAAGAATAAAAACGTATTTATTTCTCTAAATAATCCCCTGCTACACTAACGCACTTATCCCAGTATTTCACTACCATCAAGGTAGAACGTTTTTTTCAGTATTTCTGAGCCATGATTGAAATGCCTGCTTCATATCTCTAACTCTGGCCTCCCAGGAACTCCTTTAACGTCCCAAACATGTAGAAATGGCTTGGCGTGAGTGAGGTCAGGACTGTATGGTGGATGTCGCAATAACTCCCAGCTGACCTCCAGTAATATGCAAGTGGTGCTTGTGAATGATCATGTGTTCATGTTCATGGATGAACCCTCAATCAGGAAACCCTGGAAGGATTTTTTTTCTTTGGAATTTTGCAGCAATATTTAAATGAAAGATTTCATTTCTTTCTTTCTTTCTTTCTTTTTTAAAGAAAGCTGTCAACACTAATTTACCTCCTAGCGTACTGTAACCTTAAACACACAAAACATTCTATGCAGGTTGGGTCATGCATGAAAGGTCACACAAATTTCTAATCATGATATCCTAGTTATTATTATAATTGTTCTAACATGTTTGTTTCAACTCTGGCCTTATTATAATTCATGCCTGCATGATAAGTTATTAAGGTGAACAGAGATGAACAGGACAAATGGTGAGACAAGATAAAAAAAAAGCATGAGAAAGAGAGAGAGAGAGAGAGAGAGAGAGAGAGAGAGAGACGTTTTAATTTCTCATATTTTTTTCAGTAGCTTCAGGAGTTTGGAGAGCACTCAGACGCAAACGGTCTCAGCACGTTGACTTACAAAAGAGACGCGAGGATTAACGTGAAAGTCCCGAGGTCTCTGGCAAATGGCTCTGATCTCCGCTCCAGCCCAGCGTTCATTATTTACTTACACACACACACACACACACACACACACACACACACACACACACACACACACACACACACACACACACACACACACACACACACACACACAGAGCAATCTGCTACTCGCATCAGTGTTAATCAAAGAAGAGTGCCAGAGACCCTCCTTTCTCTGGGCTTTATCTGATGGAAAACTACTGCACACTCCGTCTGCACGTGCACACTCAGACTATCAACAGGTCCAAAACACACACACACACACACACACACACACACACACACACACACACACACACACACACACACACACACACACACACACACACACACACACACACACACACACACCTTCATTCTTACTATCCGGACATTCCACCAGGACCAGATAAACGTCTACACAATGTCAAACCTGTCAGGTAATCCTGGCCTCGTGGGGACATTTGGACAACATTTTTATGTTTATAGAAAAAAAAAAACATTAAAAAGAATTACATCACCGTTACTGATGAGCATCTATTTCCAATGTCCAGACACTTGACTCAACTGTAAGGAATCTTCTGTCTTTCGATAATCATGATGACCTAATGCAAATATCAAGTGTTAATGTTTGGGTTGACATACTGTAGTCATGTTTCATTTTTTATACCACAGTGTCACTGAACTGTTTGTCTGTATTTGATCTAGAACATTAAATGTAACTATTTGAGGGGTCTCAAGTATCTCAAGTCAAAATGGAATTTTTGATTGTACAGAATAACAGAACACAGTTATGATAATAAAAACTAGCTTTATGTCTCTATATAATCCCCTGCTTCACTAATGCACTTATCCCAGTGTTCCACTAGTGCTTGGATACCATTAAGGTAGAAAGTTTTCTAATGTGAAACGCTGGCCTCCCAGGAACTCCTTTAATAGCCTAAACTTGTGGAAATGGCTCGGAGCGAGGAGAGGACTGTACAGAAGGATGTTGCAATAAGTCCCAGCCGAGTTCCTGTAACGTGCAAATGGTGTGTGTCTTCAGTTCCCACAGACAGATGCACAAGTTGGTGACAAGTTATCCTTCTTTAAAACATTTGCTCCATTCAAATTGTTGGGTGTAACGCATTACAAAGTAACACTATAGAGTACTTGGATTACTTTTTTGATGTAACGAGTAATCTAACGCTCTAGGTCCGCCATTCAAGTACTCAATTACTTTTTCAAAAAAGTAATTCAGACAATTTATATAATTCGTGAGCCAGACAGCAGTCATTCCCAATCCATCAGTGTGTGTGTGTGTGTGTGTGAAAGGAAGTCGTCCTACAAGCCCCGTCCCCGATAACCCGCCCCCCTCTGTTATTCCTGCTGTTATACCCCTATCTCACCTATGCGGTTTGACTACGCGGAGACCGACGCGCGGAAAGATGGAAACCTAATCACAGCACCGAAAATCGCGGTGAATCATGATGACCCTTACATCCACCGCGTGAAACCGCGTAGATGAGATAGGGGTATTAGAAGTTAACAGATTATGGGCCAAACTTCGCTGAGTGATGATGGTAGAATAATTATAAAGGTCTTGACTAAAACAACATGTATGAGGAAGCACAAAGGAGTTTTCATTTTCTGCAGTGGAAAATTCTTTAACTAGTTACTTTTATCGGAAAGTAACGCAGTAATGTAACGGATTACTTTTTGAAGACTGTAATTTTGTAATGTAATTAGTTACTTTAAAAAGTAACGTCCCCAACACTGTAAATCACTGTACTGTTCTCGATTTCTTCTGTACTGTAAATGTCAAGAATCATTAATACGCCTTCATTCAGTTGAAATTTTATCACAAACCATAGACTAGTAAAAAGAAAAAAAAATTGGGGTGGTTAGAGTATTCCTTCACTGACTATTTTACAGCCTACAAAACTAAATTCGTAACTATTTTCATTACTTGCGTCATTACAACTGGTATAAAATCAGAGGGAATCCAACTGCAAGGACCTTATTTGTTGAATTTCTTGTCTTTCTGCAACATTTCACGTTTCAGATCGTTTGGATTTCATTTGGATGACGGAATATTTCAAAGTGATGGACATATTAAGTTACATGCACATGCTGTTAAAATACATTCTCAGTTTCAGACGAACAGCTACAGTAGCAAAGGTTTTGAACACCCAGTTAGTTTTTGTATAATAATTTTCAGATTTTCACATGACAAATCTTTCTGCAAAACTTATTTGCAGACAGACAGACAGACCGGTGCCACATGTTCCCTTTTATTCATTATTAACACCCCTTTAATGTCAACCCAGACATCCATTACCTCCACCAGGAAGGAAAGGACAGTTAAAGAGAAAGAACCCTGCTCCGGTGATAATGACTCTCTCAGATCAGATGACGGGAGACTGATGGTGACCTTTAGCTCGCTCACCATTTGCCCACATCACTAATCCTTAAACCAGTACTGAGTGATCGCTCCAATGTTATCGATGTACCAAATGGATGAAGGGTAAAAAAAAAAAAAAAAAAAAAACCTGCTTTTCTGAAAGAGGAGGGGATCGATGGATCATCCTGGCCGTAACGAGATGTTTACGTCTTAGGGAGGTTTTTTAGACCTTAAACATCGACTTTTTTCATTCCTGAAATACCCTGTAGAGATTTGAAAATGTTCTTAAATGGTACTGTGGATAAACTACACGGTACGTGTTGAATAAAGTACAAAAGGTTTCGTGACGTGATTCTAATTCCAACATCTTCCACCATTATGGAATTCATTGGTACCTTGGCATGCAAATGCCCACCTTATGACATTTTTCAAAAAATTACCAAGTTCACTTTTTCTTTTTCTTTTTTTTTGCATTTCGTGCAAGATTTAGTGGAGACATACTGTAGCACCATGGGTCCCAAGAATGTTAGCAAGGACGGGAGAAAGAAGGAAAACTAGCCACCTTCGGATTGGTTTTTAAAGCAGCTGATGCCAAGAGGAATAATAAATTAAGGTAAAGTGAGGTTTAATTTTGGTTTATTTCATATTTCACTTCATTTACATGTATTTTCTAAATGTTTAAATTTGTTTTTATATAATTATTTATAAATATAAGCATATATAAATATAATTATAGAGTTGGAAATTGGTAATATTGGTAATATTTTTGGGTTGCTGGAATTATCGGATTATCTGCATTTACATTATGTCCTATGGGACAATGTGTTTCACAATATGAAGGACTCGAATCTGGAATGAATTAAGTTCATAAGTCGAAGTTCCACTGTAATTTTATTCATTTGTTTTGATAATAAATAATAATAATAGATTCAAGCCCAGGTTTATTAATGTCTTTTATCTCAGCTCCTTTTCTTCCAACCTGACTGTCAGATTGGAAGAAAAGGAGCTGAGATAAAAGACATTGAAAAACCAGGGCTTGAATCTATTATTATTTAATGTATTGTAAAAAAAAAAAAAAAAAAAACTTTTGTTAGAAAACCCCAGTGTGAACATTACTTAAAAATAAATAAATAAATAAATAAATACAAAATTCCCATGGTTGTGGAACTAAATTTGAAAAGAGCATCCATCTGCACCTGTTTCTTAAGTTAGACCTTTTTTTCTTTTTTCTTTTTAGACATGAATGATTCATGGATCAACTGTGTGGTTTAACAAACAAAAAACATTCCTCTGAAACCGCTCAGGTATGAGGACTGGACTGAAAATGTTAAAAAAAAAAAAACTATTCCTCAAGACCACAGTAAAAATACAATACAATAAATTCTGTCTCTTTGGGAGCAAAATATGAACAAATGAGCTTGAAATCAATAAAAACTTGAAAATACCATAAAATCGCCATGAAAGCTTTAAAATTTGTGAACAAATTTCCATTAGAACTACAGTACAGCGCAAGACAAATTTTATTTCGAGGGTTTCTAACCAATCGTTCAGACTTACAGTACTTTCTATAGGATATTGCACATAAAACTAGCACAGAGAACACTAATATCAGACTGAAAAAGCAAGCAGATATCCAACAGCATAGTCATGTGACACACAAATGAGGCCTTAAAGGCTTTGGGGACATGAAATCCAAAGCAACATGAAATATCCAATCAACCAATCAACACGCAGTTTAAAGGCAAACAGGAAAGTCGCTCGCCTGAGGCGTGTTTGTTTAATATATTCCAGTGTAAGCCTGTACGGGAGCAAACAGAGCTTCTCGATTCTTATTCACTGCGAGGTCTCACACCGCTATCGGTATGCCGTTCACAGGCGCGAATCTGATCTCCTTGCAAATGGTAATGCAGGAAAACGAGGGGCGTTAAAAGACAAGTCCCAAGGTAGAGTGAAAAGTGGAGGAGCAAAGGCGTCTTCGGTGTCTTTGCCTCGTTCTTTATGTAGCATCTGGCGCAAGGTGGGAATCATTAGAGCCTGCGTCTAATGATGAAACATGGACAGAGCTTCACTTCGCCTAATGCACTCGACTCCGTCGTGGCTAGGCTCGCTAATCTTCGGGCAAAGCAAACACGCCCGCTTGTGCACACAATCACAGATGGATCTCTTATATCTACACCTACAGAACAGGGCATGTGTTGACAGATCTGTCAGCACACTCGCGCAGCCCGTGTGATGGTAACTAACATCTCGACATCCCAGCAATGTCCACTCTTCCACGGCGTAACATGATATGATCCCAGCACCTGGCGTGCACCAAGACAAGCGGCGGATATGTTTCGGTTTTTAACGCGTGTTAAAGTGGAACATTTTATTTAACACTTATTTCAACTTAATTTCCAGACACGGCCTTTTTTGGAGCGATGTGTTAAATCACCTCTGTGTGTGTGTGTGTCACGGTCATGGTTTCTCACTTTTTTGTTAATGCATTCCTGCAAAAATCTATTAAATATACCGAAGCCATTTTTTTTTGTGCGTTGCAAGCTCAAACCCTATTCAGCCATGTCTAAGTGATGCATTATAAAACAAAAATAGGAATGAAAAAATGAAAATATCCTTAACCTTAACACCGTGGCTATATTAACTTAAATTCAACTTATTAAATGTTATAAAGAGCTTAGCGTTTCTTAACACTATATTAAAACACATGTTACAAGGTCTGCAAGAGGGGAGAGTTTTTCACCGAATGCTGGTCCTAGGGGAGACGATGCGAGAGACAGAGAGAGAGAGGGGGGGGAGAGCATCTCATTACTCTAATCAGATTAATGTAAACCCATGCTTAGCCTCTACAAGTAGGTGCAGGTCAGCAAAAAGGAAAGTCATCGAAGCCCTGCGATGATAAATAGGCTCCTGCTGACTTCAGATCTGTTGTGAGAATGTGGCACGTCTCCAGCCTCCTGATGCTACATGCTTTAGCGCATACAAGACCAACACAACAGCGATTAATTATCCTGATGAATGAGAGTTCATTAATCAGTATGACAAAAGGACGTCCCGGTGTCCTCTGTCTGCTGCATGGCTGTTTGGAGATGCCGGCTGTTTAGAAGGACTGTGTGGAAAAGTTTTGGCACCCTGATTACGTACATCTATTTTTTTTTTGTAGATGCTTTTGGGTGCTCATCCTAAGGTTCTTAATAATCCAACAATCCACAATGACAAATGGCAGTAAATTCCCAAAGCATGTGTCTAAAAAGTGTTATTGTTTTGCACCAAACCTTTGCTCGTGCTGCACGTGCTACGTCGTCTTACAGTAGATGCTTAGATCACAATTGTCAAGGGTTATCCTTTTACATTGGTGCATTAACTGTCATTCAGGTGCCAAAGGACAGTATGAACTTTTTTACCAAAGGTGCCAAAACTTTTGTGTGCCGGTGTAAATTTAATCATCCAAGTTTACAGTAGATTTAAAGTTTAACATTTTGAGAGTATTTCTCCCCGAAAGTGCCAATGAGACTATGCAGGAATTGTTATAAAAAATAAAAATGCATTGATGTACAGTAGTGAGTGAGTAGCTTCTCATCTCTTGAACAACCATTTCAGGAGACATGTCCGGCAGTCCCTGCAGAGATGTTACTTAGTTTGGGAAGGGTTAAATTATTGGCCTGCCACAAACAAAGAAAACAACTAAGGAGAAATTTATAAAATCAAGGCAAAGAACTGATACATTATTAATATTTGGAAGGATAGTAGGAAGAAATGTGTTCAAATCAAATCATATAAACAAAACAAACAACAGTAGAACACATGGTTATGTTTAATAGTGAAAGTGAGAGCATTTCCACATGCACAATGAGAAAAAAAAACTCAAGGGATTGGGACTAAACAGATGTGTAGCCTTATCAATGAGTCTATTCGGGGAAAAAAGAAATCAATGTTTTTCCCATCGATTTGCTAGGGAGCATAAAGAATGGACTGTGGAGCGTTGGAGAAAGCTCATGTGGTCTGATGAGTCCAGATTCACCTTGTTCCAAAATGATCAGATCAGGATAAGAAGAGAGGCGCATGAAGCGCTGCACCCATCACACCTACTGTACAAGCCTGTGGAGGCGGTGTTATTATCTGGTGTTGCTTCTGATGTTCAGGTCTAAACTCAGAAACGTTATGTGTCCAAAAAATGAAGTCAGCTGACGACCAGGATGTACTGAATGACCAAAATGTTTTTTTTTCCTATCCTGATTGCATGGATATATTCCACAATGCCATTGTTAGGATTTATCGGGCACAAGTTGTGAAAGAGTGGTTCAGCGAGACATAATTTCCACACTTGGATTAACCACCACAGACCTAAGAGTCCAGACCTTAACCTGATTGAGATGAGAACCTTTGGGATGTGCTGGAGAAGGCTTTACACAGAGGTCCGACTCTCCCATCATTAATACAAAATCTTGGAGAGAAATTAATGCAACTCTTATGTGATTTTGCATACGCTTACAGAAACTATGCCAGTAAAAAAGTGTGCGGTAATCAAAGCAAAAGGCAGTCTAACAAAATATATATATATATATATTTTTTTACTGGTGTGACATTTTTGGGCCATTCTATGTGTAACCAATTTATAATAATAATAATAATAATAATAATAATAATAATAATAAATATCACACTATTAAGTATTACAACTGTAGCTCCTTTAAAAAAAAACATAAAATTGTTAGTTGAAATATAAGTAATGTGTTAATGCTTTAATTTCATCCTAGCTACATGCTAATGCTAGCATGAAAACATAACAAATTGGCCCAAAAGTTTTTTAAAAATCTTCCTGCGTGACATTAATAAGGAAAAACTTTCAGCACGGTTCTGGTTTTTAATCTCCTTCCTCTTAACTTACATTTTCTCATCTCTATCTCTCCTCATCACACACTTTTATCGCGTTTGAAAGGGAGCATGCCGTGATTAAAACTCTAATGGAAGAGCGGTGGAATGGAGGCGGACCTTGATGGCTTTTAGTCATAATTATTTTCTTCATTACGTTCATCGGGGGCTAAATTGAAAAGTCCTGAATAGCACCGGGGAATGGAATTTTTTTCTCTCATTCCTCCTCCTCCTCGTCCTCCTCCTTCTCCTCCTTCGTTCTTTTTTATCTGTTTGATTGCTTAATAGCTGGGGTTCCGTAATTGTAGCATGTGGGCTCGTTCCTTTTCATCCCCGATCTATCTGTATCTCTCTTGCCGTATCTCTTCTTGTCTCTGGACAGAATTTTCTCGAGCCTCCTTTTATATTCTTGGCCTGTTACTGTGAAAAAAAAAATCACTTTAATCTATTTTTTTTTTAAAGCTTATAGAGATATGGATTGCAACTAAAGTTGCCTTGCGCTATTAAGAATGAAAGAAGACAGAAGGATGGGTTGTGAAGCGACACAAAGGGATGTGATTGTGTTACAAAGCAAGGCTGCACGTGTGTGTGTGTGTGTGTGTGTGTGTGTGACTGGATGTGTGAGCCGACAGCTGAGGGAATCTTCTGCAAAGTGAATACTCCTATTCAGGGCAAATGAAATGAGTTTTACACATCAGGCCATGCAAATCTATTTGCATCCCTCTGCGTTCTGTAGGCTTTTAATGCTCGGATTTGAAATTCAGCAGAGGTTTCATGTTTGTGAAGGCAGGAATAAAAAGATATTGGGAAGGAATAGTAACTGGAATAGTTAAATGGAATTACTGTTACAACCATGAAGCTTTTTATTTTCCAGTAAGGACACACCCTGAAATTAATTATTCATCTAATGCCAGAGCGAACTGTAACTGAAACCGTTATCAACCGCTTATTTATAATTACAGCAGAGGAATGATGTTTAAGCTGCGTGAATCAACACCTTCTGACCAATGCAGAACTTGTCATTTATTTTAATTAGAAACCTCTGTACACAGGCTGCACTAAGAGAGACACATTGAACTGGCCACAGTCTGAACTGTGTGCATGTGTGTGTGTGTGTGTGTGTGTGTGTCAATTTGTGCTTTTATACGCCTCTGACACTGTGTGTGTGTGTGTGTGTGTGTGTGTGTGTGTGTGTGTGTGTGTGTGTGTGTGTGTGTGAGTGTGTGTCTGTGCTTGTCTCAGGCCTTGTCATCGGCCTTACAGCTCAAAGAAACAGCTCTGTTTATTTAAAGTGCGCTCCAACAAAGTGCCTCACAAAACACTCGGGCTGAAACGTCGAACGCGAGGAAAGCCGTTTAAAAAGTACCAGTCATATTTTACAACTCGGAATACATGACGCATACGACAACACGTAGTCTTTGTTACTTTCGGGATTTTATAGGCCTGCAGCAGAACTTTAAGTACGGAAAAAAAGTATTTATTGGTTTATTTATTCATTCATTTATTCATTTCTTATTTAAGCCGAGCGCTTTTCACATTGCATTGGATTCATGTGACGTTTCCTTGTCAAGTCAGGGTAATTCAGTAATAATAAAAACTGTCTTAAGCTGATGGAAATGTTGCCACCTTTGCTTGATATCATCCATACCTGCACCTGTACCTCACACATATCTGTACTACAGTGCTGATGATTTCTCGATACTGACTGGTCAAAAGGTGTTGATTAATTTTTCTTACGTTTCATCTGCAGCCACAAATTTGACCTGTCGTAGACCGGACATTTGCAGTGTTGGGGGATGTTACTTTTTAAAGTAACTAATTACATTACAAAATTCAAAAAGTAATCCGTTACATTCCTGCGTTACTTTCTGATAAAAGTAACTAGTTCGAGTACTTTTCCATTGCAGAAAATGAAAACTCCTTTGTGCTTCCTCATGCATGTTGTTTTAGACAAGACCTTTATAATTATTCTACCATCATCACTCAGTGAAGTTTGCCCCATAATATGTTAACTACTAATACCAATATCTCACCTACGCGGTTTCGCGCGGTGGCCGTAAGTACGGTTCATCATGATTCACTGCGAGTTTCGGCGCTGTGATTACGTTTCCATCTTTCCACGCGTCGGTCCTTACATAGTCAAACCGCATAGGTGAGATAGGGGTATAACAGCAGGAATAACAGAGGGGGGGGGGGATATCGGGGGCGGGTCTTGTAGACACAGGGCTTTCACACACACACACTAATGGATTGGGAATCACTGCTGTCTGGTTCACGTATTATATAAATTGTCTGAGTAACTGATTTTTGAAAAAGTAACTAAGTAACTGAGTACTTAAATGGAGGATCTAGCGCGTTAGATTACTCGTTACATCAAAAAAGTAATCCAAGTACTCTAACGTGTTACTTTTTAACATGTTACACCCAACACTGCTCATTTGTAATGTAGAATGTGACTCTAATGCTAGGTTTAAAAAAACGCATACATTTTAAAAAAAGAAAATAATGTGCTTTTCTCTCTCACTCGCTCTCATCATCTATACCGCTTAATCCTGTATTCAGGGTCATGGGGGCCTGGAGCCTATCCCAGGAGACTTAGGGCACATGGCAGGGTACACACTGGACAGGGTGCCAATCCATCGCAGGGCACAGACACACACACACACACATACACATGTGCTTTTCTTTTCTACCAAAATAAAAATATTGAACTCGGATACCGCCAGATGATTCACCCGCCATATCCCGCCATCTTGCTACCAGATGTCTGACCATAATTGACATCCAACTCATTAAAAAGGTTATAAATCATAACTCCACCCCAGCATTAATCTTAACCTTTTAAAACCTTTCATACAAGTCTAATTCATTTTCAACAAAGTAGTGCTGAGTTTATAGAAATGAGCTTATAAACATCTAATTGAACAGTTAGACAGCAAAATTAGATTTTTGGAGTTTTGGCAAAAACTGTTTTTTTTTTTCTTTGAATAAAGCAAGAAGTATAGCAAACTGATTTGCTTACTGAGAATCAGAGAATATTTTGTTCATGTGTTCTTTGAGTCATAAGGGTGTTAACAAGAACAAATGACAAAGGATTTCAAAGTTATTCAAGTGTGAATTTGGTGTTATTTTTCAAAACCCTATAAATCCACCTCCCACGGTTTTGTCAAAATGGATAATTCAGCCTGCAGCTATGTATCCGGTTATTTCATTACGCAATTGTCAATAAAATGTTTGTTGAGTTTTAATTAAAAATTTACCAAACCCGTGATTTGACTGTGATTTTGTAGTGAGTCAAACAGAAAGAAATAATTAGATTATGAAAAAACGTGTTTGAGTTTTGTTGCATGCAAGCAAAGAATATCATAAGAAACATTTTGAATAATATGAATTATGATTCTGATAATACAGCCACCCACTCTGGCGGTTTTAAGTTCACTTTGGTACAGCTCTCTATCCTAGTACAAGTATGTACTGTTTAACCAACAGCTGCCCACACACAGCGAATTCATTTCATACACAAGTCGCTGGTGCATATTTTTTTTTTCATGTTACTTCACTGCTTTACCATAGTGCTTACACTACACACACTGTAGTTACACATAGTATCCCACATACTGTTGTTTTGTTAAGCATAGCGTATGAACAACATCTAAAATCACAAAATGTCACGCTTCAAAGAGTGTAAGTCTTCTGTATAAGGTCCAACATTCTCCACAAATACAGTACATCAGACTGTTCAATTTTCTCATGGCAGCCACCGTGCTGTTGTGATTGGCTGGTCACAAAGCAGTAACTGGGTCGACTACCAGTAAACGGACCCTGCGAGCTATGACTACCTTTCGTAGTTTGTAAAAATATGAAAGTTTAATGCGTCTAAAATATGTTTATATAGCAGTTTTTAAATGAAACGTTTTGTTATAGACAATCTTGGGTGTCAGAGAAAAGTAATTTGGAGAAATTAAAAAATTTCAAAAAGTGGCGTTTATTACATTTTGCTAAATTTGTTAAACTGTTTACTTACAGTAGAATCCTTATTAATCTAACTTTGACTCTAGGTATTTTGTAAGAAATGTCACGAATGCCATGAATGATTATATGCCTCTACGTGTAAGCTTTGGCATTTCTAATGGCTACTTTAAACATTAATCTATGCTGACGAATATCTCCAAACACGACCCGTAATGACTTATAATGCACGCGATCAGCTGTTTTAGTTAAATATTTATGAAGAACCGAAAACCCGTATCAACAGTGTGTTTACTATCCACCTCCAAGTGCCTTATCAGCGGTTACTCTTTCCTGAAATCCCACTGACACGTTTGTGCCAACATTTGGCACCCGAGCTGGAAAAACGATACCTGTGCGTGTCCAAGTGCTTTCAGCCAGAGATTTCAGCCTGCAGGCATGTTTTAAAAAGAAAAAAAAAAAAAGCAATTCTCCTAACCATAATACGGACAAGTGAGATCACAAGGTCTCTTTCTTCTTTAGCAAGAGTTAGAGTTGCTTATATTTTGGGCTTTTGCTGTGACACTGCTGAAATCTTTTTTTTTTTTTAACTTTCATTAACACACCACGTGGAGTTTGCTTGTGCTTGTGGGTTTCCTGGGAAATCGGGTTTCCTCCAACAGTCCAAAGACATATGTTGTAGGTTGCCTGGCATTTTGAAATTCCCCAAAGTGTACGTATGATCGGTCTTGTAAGTGTGTGCCTTGTGCCTTGAAATAGACTCTAGTCCCTAAACTGTATAAGCGCTATAAATGATGAATGGATAGAATATAGTTTTTATGTTTAAAATATACGCATGTAACTATCATGCACAACATTTTCTTGATAGTGTTGATTATTAAGGGCTGAAGTATTTTGAAGAGCAAAGGTACAGAAAAAGAAGTTGGCACAGCTTCGAGGTTTTTACATGTCTCGAGATTACAAAGGCATTCACACAAGGAATATGAATGGATATTAAATTACAGCATGTCTAGCAGTAAGGAAAGAATAAAACATGTTGAGGGCTTGCTATAAGTGGAACGAATCAACAAGTTCAATGCTTTCCTGTCTCAAAGTTTCTTGCTAAATTTTTGCTAATACTAATCCTTTTTATTTCTTAAAGGACAACACATCATACTTTTCATCCATTCATACAGCAGTTATGTTTATCATTATTTACTTTCCCTTGTCAAACAGCAAATTGTTTATTATCGATTTTAAATCATGTCTGTAAATTAAAAGAAATATATATTAGATCAAGTGCATTACATATGAACCTTTGATTTGCTTTAAAGCCTGAACTACCTTTATATACATTTTTTTTCTTCTTAAAACAGATAGTCACAATAAGGAATTCCTGGCTAAAGTTCGGCAGACACAAACTGTACTGTAGCTACCGTTCTTCCCAACCTTCGGCAAACTGAGAGAGAAAGTGAGAGAAAGAAGAGAGGTATGAAAAGGGTGGGTGTGCAGGGCGTGGGCTCACATTTTGCAGCTATAAAGAGGCAGACTCCTGCGTACAGCCGGCAACTGGTTATAAGAGGAAAAGTTATGGAAGGAGGAATGTGTAGGAGAAGGAGGATTGAGACTAGAAAAGGAGAAGTGTAGACAGGAGAGGGAGAGAGAGAGAGAGAGAGAGAGAGAGAGGGAGGGAGAGAGTGACAGATTGCGACACTGAATTCCATTCTCGGTGTGTTTTGAAAGGGAGCTCTGGGTCACAGTGTGTCAGCATGCCAATGTCCATATTTGTGTCTGAATGTTAGTGTGTGTATCAGGATGACTGTCTGATCTCTATACACTCTCTCTCTCTCTCTCTCTCTGAGGTAAAGAGTGGGATTAGTTCAGCTCCACTGGGGCTTGCTCCATCTCTCGGCTCGCTGTTATTTATTTGACTTGGGGACTTACACGGCTCACATTTCAGCAATATCGCTCAGCCACGACAGCACAACTGGCGTTATGGTTTAGCCCGTGCCCCGGGTCAACACTGCTGTTCGCTGTCCTGATAGCAAATCCTCTTGTCAGACCGATACACACTGCTTACGACAGGATCTGCAAAGATTTTGACTTGACTCGGCTTGACCCTGGTATAGAACGCAATACTTATCCTGTGTAACAACCTGATTTGCAGACATGGTCACCATGATCATCTCGTTTGAAATCATTACAACTAGCAAATCCGAGGGTCCTTACACAGGCTGCCAACTGTCATTTTCAAGCTTCCTTGACCACAAAACATCTGTTTTTTTATGTTTGTGGTATGTCCTGCATGCACCGTTAACCCTGGTGAGTTCTCTGATTGGTTGTTCAGCCAAGTGAATAAGCGCAGTGCATCCTTTTTATTTATTGTTTTATCTTTTTTCTTTTTTTTATCCTCGTTGTGCATGCCCATGATGGATCCGGAGCGCATCCCAAAAATGTATAGCAAGAATACACATTTATGGCAAGGAAATTGGACAACACAGTGGACAAAGGGACTCAGGATCATTTGGAGCTATTATGTGGCAGCTGCCATGCTGGCCGGTCGGTGTTCAACTTCTGCTTAACCTTTCTCAGTGTCTGATTCTTGACTGTTGGAGAAGCTTATGTTCTCTACTGTACAGCTCAGACACCCATTATGCGGCTAGGACACCTGTTCACTTTTTAGACATTTTTAGACAATCACATGGATCGCCATTGCGTGTACAAACCAGAAGAAAAGTGTGAAAAAATACATTCCAGGGTTTAAGCAAGACAATTTGATTAACCCCCTAATGTGACATCATATAAGAAGAAACCTTGACACAGATTACTGCTACTGTAAGCTCTTCTGGTCTGTGGAGGGGCATGGCTTGGCAGTAGCTCATTTACATAGACAGTGAAACACCACGTTTGGATAAGGAGTGAAATAAACATGAAGGAAGTAAAAAGAAATGTATCAGTTAAAGGCATTAACAGACACACTTTGGGACACGCTAAGACCAATGTTGTTAAAACAATATGGAAATTTGTAATATTTAAGTTACAGAATAGATAGCTAGATCATAAATGACAGAGAAAACTACCTTAGACATACAGTGTTGAACATTCATTCCTTCATCATTCTTCTTCTATACAGTAGGTCCTCTATGATGTTTAGTCGTAGCAACCTGGAGCTGATCTCAGGATCTCAGGATTTAGAGCATGAGGTGAATCACACTCGCCCACACTACAGACAATTTTGGGAACGGCAATTAACCTGCTTCGTACTAAAGGAGAATATGAAGGAAATCCAGCAAGCACGAGGAAAACATGCACACTAAATGCACACAGACCCAAGGCAGGAGTCGAACCTTCGACGCTGGAGGTGCGAGACCACAGTGCTTACAACTACACGACTGTGCCGCATCATATTGAACTTGCGTTCAAAATGCAGTCTTATTCCAGAAACAAACAAACAAAAAAAGGCAAATTCACCTTGTCTTCTTTCTTTCTGTAGATTTTTAGCACTCATTTTAATGCCGGAATATAATGACACGATATCTACCTCTTACACAGAGTAAGGCTTTAAGGCTACACAATGATGCAACTTTATAGGATAAAGATACATATTAAAATGACAAAGAGTGTATGTTTAAGGCCACCATGGACTCCCAGGAAAAGAACAATTTAGTACACATAATATAATATATATATATATATATATATATATATATTTTTTTTTTTTTAAAGAGAGAGAAAGAGAGTATAAACAAGGAATCTGAACTCCAATCTAAATGTTAAAGGTGTCCAGGGATCCATCAGATTTTATCTGGCAGCTCCTGGGATTTAAACTCACAACATGCAGGTCATAACCATAAGATAGTACCTCAAATTAATAGCTTAGGTGTTATAGCATAAGCCATATCGCGTCCTTGGATCCCATGCTGGTGCATTGTTAAGGAGAAGGCTGCAAAATCTATTATTATGAGGCTTTATAATGTATCTCATTATATTTCAGTGCTTTACATGCAGGCAATCTTTTTTTTCTTCCTCCCTTTAACAGTAAGCCTCAGCTGGCTGTATAAAATGCATCATTTCTCACAGGCCATCAAGACCTCATTTCGACATTGACATTCAAGTCCTGTCGCTTTTACAGCACCCTTATGGAATTCTTTAAAAAAAAAAAAAAAAAATATATATATATATATATATTTCCTTTCTTTAAGCCTTAAAGGCACTTTGTGAAAGTGTGAAAAAAAAAAGCAAAAAAATAAAATAAAAGAAACCCCTACTTTTGAATCGAATGTCCTTCAACCAACAAGCTCAAATGGTGTTATTTTATCTTGGACGTATCGCTAAGATTCTAGGTTAAGCAGATAACCAAGGATTAGGATTCATTACAGTGCTGAGACCGCAGTTCTCGCTCCACACACCGTATAACTAACACCACTTGTTATCTGGAGGTTTTCCTTCATGTGCAGAATAACAGAACATGGTCAGAGCACAGACAAAATTTAACAGCGGTTGGTTTAAAAACAAGTATGAGCACCAAGGTAATATCTGTCTCGTAGCTGGCCTGAACACAAGGCTAGGAAGTGTCTGAATGGTTCTTCTGAATTCTGAATTGATTTTCCCCCGATGACACAGTCAATGTTTGGATCTAGAATGTTTTGGACTGCTGGCTGTGACGGTGTTTAAAGACTTTCCAGTATTAACTGAAATCCTGATTCATGACATCATTTCCTAGTTGTAAATATGGAGGCATTTAAAGTGGGATAAATGCTTAAGCCATTGCAAGACTGAGCGGAAAGTCCAACCGCAAATCTTGTAAAGAGCAATCGGGACAGCAGGTATGCATCACTAAACATTTCACTAAAGATTCTTCTGACCAATCAGGATTGACCATTTTACTTATAAACATGAAAGCTTTGTGACTGTTGTCTCGCACCTTCATGTTTGGAGATTCGAATCTCAACTCTGTGTGAGTGTAAATTATATTAAAAAAAAATTTACTCATGGAACAGGCCTGGACAAAAATGATGGTACCCCTAACTTAATAGTTTGTTGCACAACCTTTTGAGGCAATCACTGCAATCAAACGATTCCTGTAACTGTCAATGAGACTTCTGCATCTCTCTGTAGGTATTTTGGCCCACTCCTCATGAGCAAGCTGCTCCAGTTGTTTCCGGTTTGAAGGGTGTCTTTTCCAGACAGCATTTTTCAGCTCCTTCCAAAGATGCTCGATAGGATTGAGGTCAGGGCTCATAGAAGGCCACTTTAGAATAGTCCAATGTTTTCCTCTTAGCCATTCTTGGGTGTTTTTAGCTGTGTGTTTTGGGTCATTGTCCTGTTGCAAGACCCATGACCTGCGACTGACACCCAGCTTTCTGACACTGGCCAGCACATTTCTCTCTAGAATCCCTTGATAGTCTTGAGATTTCATTGTACCCTGCACAGATTCAAGACACCCTGTGCCAGATGCAGCAAAGCAGCCCCAGAACATAACAGAGCCTCCTCCATGTTTCACAGTAGGGACAGTGTTCTTTTCTTGATATGCTTCATTTTTCCGTCTGTGAACATAGAGCTGATGTGCCTTGGCAAAAAGTTCCATTTTTGTCTCATCTGTCCATAGGACATTCTCCCAGAAGCTTTGTGGCTTGTCAACATGTAGTTTGGCATATTCCAGTCTGACTTTTTTATGATTTGTTTTCAACAATGGTGTCCTCCTTGGTCGTCTCCCGTGTAGTCCACTTTGGCTCAAACAACGACAGATGGGGCGATCTGACACTGATGTTCCTTGAGCATGAAGTTCACCTGGGTCTTTCTGGGCTCTTTTGTTACCATTGGGATTATCCGTCTCTTTGATTTGTCATGAATTTTCCTCTTGCGGCCACGTCCAGGGAGGTTGGCTACAGTCCCATGGATCTTAAATTTCTGAATAATATGTGCAACTGTAGTCACAGGAACATCTAGCTGCTTGGAAATGGTCTTATAGCCTTTACCTTTAACATGCTTGTCTATAATTTTCTTTCGAATCTCCTGAGACAACTCTTTCCTTTGCTTCCTCTGGTCCATGTTGAGTGTGGTACATACCATGTCACCAAACAACACAGTGACTACCTGGAGCCCTATATATAGGCCCACTGACTGATTACAAGATTGTAGACACCTGTGATGCTAATTAGTGGACACGCCTTGAATTAACATGTCCCTTTGGTGACATTATTTTCAGTATTTTCTATTTTTTAAAATAATTCTGTTGAAGCATGGTTGAAAAGCAATGTCTGACTTTCATTTGTTAACATTCATAGAATTTTATTACTTAAATTATAATAATAATATAATAATAATAATAGAAAATTATTACTTTTGTCAGATTAAAGTTATTTATGTGACCATTGTGAGTTTTTCTTTCATTGACCGAAGGGTATCAACAATTTTGTCCACGTGTGTAGATAGTAGATTTATGGATGAATTACAAGCTATCACATTTACTTAGGCACGACACTCAACACACACTATCTCGTTATTAAAGATGAACCCTGCACACCTGCCTGCGTAGATAGGCAGATTTTTTTTTTTTTACAGAGCATTTGCACTCCTGGGATAAAAGCTGTCTCACTGGGAATTCAGCATAAGGACAGCTGAATCGTACATTATTTTGGCAGCATTATACACATCCTTCCAGGAAAGTGTGAAATAATTTGCAGAGTTAGGATTCTGATGAAGCTGAAGAATGTCCAGAATGTCAAGCATGGAATGCAAAGTTTATTTTTGGGATATGCCGCTCAAGATGAACAGTTGCCCAGAGTTGCCCTCATTAAGAATACTTAATGATCTGCATGATTTGCTTAAACCTTTAGGGTAGATGACATTGCCATTGGGCAAGGATAGGATCGCAGAATTTTCCTAAAATCTAAACAAACAAAAGGCCTGTGGGGGACATCTTCAGGATCCAGTTTTTTCTTGCAATGTCATTTTTATCCCAGGGGTCATCACATTAGATTGTTTGATGTGCAAGATCTGGCACAGGTTTTACATCAGATGCCCTTCCTGTCACAAACCTCCTTAACAGGGCTGGGTATTGGCACTTCATGGTTGTACCATGGGGTGTAGGTTTAAGGGTCTTGCCCAAAGTCCCCACAGTGGTAATCTGGTAGTGGTGGGGCTCAAAATCCTGACCTTTTGATCATCATCATCCCAAGCCTCAAGCACCTGAGCCACCACTGCAACATCTTCAGGATATGTCAAAGCCCTAAAAAACATCAACACCACACATGGACTCTTTTCAAGCCCTTCAAGACCAAGGAGGACGTTTTTTGTCAAAAGGTTTTTTAATAAAAATCATCGAAGACATCTTGAGAACATCTTGAAGGCAGGTTTTGTTCAGTGCCAACAAAACTTTCTCTAAATCCTGGGTAAACTTTGAACAAACCAGGAAATTAACAACTCCATTTATGAGGTAATAATGATACTTCAGTAACCGTCTGTTACTAAAATAGCAAACATTATCAACGTTAGTGTTAGCTTAACAGCTTTACAATGAGAATGAACCGAATCGTTTGCATCATATAGAGATACAGTATAATAAACAAATCTCGCCCACTATTTTCCATTTTTTTTATTTTTACTAAACATCTATGAATAAATGAATGCCTTTCCATGTGAATCTGCAAGTGATCTAGATCTATTTGGAAGGTCTTTGCAAGGACATTGTCCCTTGGTCAGCAATCTTGGGTATGCAATGTTGACTTCTTTTAAACATAAAGTACCCCCCCCCCCCCAACACCACTTTTCATACCTTTATGACCTTACCAGTACTTTGGGAAGATTTCATCATAGTGTGCCCGATGTTTTAGCAAATATAAAAAAGAAAAATGAAAATGAAATAAAAAAGTTACATATTATTTGTGGTGCTGTCGGTGAAGATACTATAAAATATATCAAATTGCTTCTACTTCTTGCCAGCATTCTTTATAGCGTCCTCATTATGTCGTTTAAACACCTTGAAGATGTCTTCAGAAAAATTCATTGAACTCTTTAAGTGGGACTGAACACATCTCCACAACACAAACAAGTTGCTTTACTAAAATAAAATTCCACATTAATTTACATTTATAGCATTGACATAGTGTATATCCATAAACAGTGTAGAGTTTACATTCAATAAACAGTTTATACAGTAGGTTTAAATGGATAGTTTGGATATTTTCCTGCTCTGCACACTGATTATATCGCTTACAAGCCATGCAGCTAATTCTGGGCAAAGGAATATGTTACATATGTACTAAATACACCATAATTGTAACAGACAGTAGCTCAATGAAGCTCAGTGGGTCTGCAAATGCTTCATATGCTTCAGCTGAACCATGGAATGCATTTCATACACCTTAATATATGCTTAATACACCATAACTGTGAAAGACAGCAACTCTATTTACCCAAGTGGGACTGCAGAAGATTCATATACTGTACATACTGTACATGAGTCTCAGATGAACTTTGGAATGCATGGAACAAGAGATGTGGAATTTGGCTCCAATCATTAGGGCCCAAGCACTACAGTATGACATCATGTGGTCAGAGTGTGTGAGGGCCCTCTTGTTTACATTGTACTTCTGTTTCAGGTGACAACTTTCACAGATATAAGTTACATATTATACTAAATACACCAAAACTCTGAGTCCCACAACTCACAACACAAGTCTCTTCATAACTTTGGAATGCATTTGTGCATGGAACGAGGGTTGTGTTATTTGGCCCTGGTTACATACTTACATACAATACATATACATAAAAAACTTCCTGGTTGGTGTGCAGAGCAAAAAAAATGTAAAGTAATCAAGACCTACTTTAATGTCCTTATACTGTATGCACCTCAATTCTGATTTAAGACAGACGTGAAAGAAACTAATTATTCTTTTAATGTGTATTGAAATATAAAAGGCCTTTAATTTCCTCAGTGTCCCCTGCCATTCTTGATGAAGTCATCATACTAAATTAGTCTTATTTAATGCTTGTTTGGAAGCTTAAAAAGCACTAATGCACAATTTTATGCAAAAATCGTAAAAAAAAAAAAAAAAAAAAATCCCAACTATATACAGTATATATATATTGGCACCTCTGAATGAAAGTTCCTCACTAAAATCCTGACCCTGACCTTCACCTACTGTATTTGCTTCCTTATTATATTAGGTGTTTCTATAAATAAAAGCAAATAAAGGGATACAAAAGGACAACACAAGGACAATTGAATGGATGTTGGTGTAATTTATGTCTCCAGCATGCATCCGAGATTGATATTGCGCTAAACAGCTTCCTGACTGTCACCGTCACACTTCCTTACAACAAGCTTGCATAGAATATTAAATATTACCACTGGGCTTTGTATGTCTCTGTGTGTGTGTGTGTGTGTGTGTGTGTGTGTGTGTGTGTGTGTGTGTGTGTGTGCTGTTAGTCCATGCTTGTGTGTTTTAGGGCAGTTTTAAGCTGCAAGCCTGAATGAGTGCTTAATTGATAGAAAAAGGAAACAAAACTGTTTCCAAGTGTGCATCGATGATAAAGGGTGTGTATGATATGATAAAGTGATTTATTATGCAACTTTATTAATAAAGATGGGAGGGAAAAAAAATCTATTCAGTTATGCAGTTACAATTCTCTTGCATGACAACTCGTGTATCGCCACATTGAAGGTTCCAAAATCGATGAAATTGATATATTTTTGCATTTAAGTGGTTAAATGTTCCTGCTGCTCTAAAATCCTTCAGGTGGTGTCGCTATGTTGGTTGTAACAAAATAAAAAAACAACAACAACAGCAAAAATAAAAAATGGAACAGGTTATTAATAGAATCGTGATACTTATATACTATATAATCGCAAAGCAAATAGGATCGGCACTGAGGCATTCATTATGATAATATTATATCGGAAGGTCCCTAGTGATTCCCATCCCTACTTGTTAATACACAATTTTGGGGTTGTAATAGTTTGTAGGTATGCGAGAAGCCAAGTTGGTTAGTATTTTATTTTGTGACTGTGCTAGCAAATCAATGTTCAAGCATTCCGGTACAAATATGCACATGCACTAATATGTAAGTGTCCATGTATGGAAGCGCTTGAGCATGCAAGTAGCAGAGGTGGAAAGTAACGAATTATATGTACTCGCGTTACTGTAACAGTAGTTTTTTTTGTGTTCTACATTTTAAAGTAGTTTTTAAAATCAGTAATTTTACTTTTTCTTAAGTATGTTTTGTTTTGTTTACTTCACTACATTTGAAATAAATTAATTAAATAATAAGAAAAAATTTGCATTCCGGAAACCACTGCACTGACTGATTGATGGACGAGGAGAACAAATGCTCCAAATTTACAAGAATGAAATGCCAGCAAATTCTTATGAAACAAACCCCTGGCCATATTTAAGTGACCACTTTGATTTTTATGCAAAGGTGTCCCTTCAATTTAAAGCAACTAGTTTGAGTTTTA
Source organism: Clarias magur (assembly GCA_013621035.1). Classification (NCBI taxonomy): domain Eukaryota; kingdom Metazoa; phylum Chordata; class Actinopteri; order Siluriformes; family Clariidae; genus Clarias; species Clarias magur. The sequence goes on along the minus strand of QNUK01000184.1, from coordinate 160,793 downwards.
TATCCGCGTGTCTTCTTTGAACTACACTAGAATCCCTCATCCCACCTCTGCTGTTAAGAAAAGTAACTCGGTAACTTTTACTCTGAGTCAATTTTTTAATGAAGTTAATGAAGTTTTTTAATAAAGTTAACATACAGTAATGGTAACTTTACTTATACTTCAGTAAAATTTCACTGAAGTAACAGTATTGTACTTGAGTACAAAAGTTTATTACTCTTTCCACCTTTTGCAAGTACACTAACTTAAGATACAGCTACTGTATGTATGCTTGTATGCAAGTGTACAAGTGTGTTTGTATCAAAGTATGCTAGGATATATGTGCATGCAAGTGGGTTAGTACAGTAGGCAAGACTGCTGTCATGATCGTGCCCAGTTATACAAGTGTTTTAGTATGGAAATACAGTATACTAGGTTGAAAGTGTGCTAGTATACAAGTATGGTGGTAAATGAGTGTGCAAGCATGCAAGGAGACAAGTGAGTTAACACGTTACTATGCTACAATGCAAATAGCAAGCACTGTAGCATGTATAGTAAATATGAAAGTCCCCTAGTTCTAAGTGTTCTAAATGTCATACTTACTGTATATCTTAGTTATATGTATTCTAGTTCCAAGTGTAGCAGTAAGTGAATGTATACTGTAAGTGTCCAAGCATGTTAGGTATCTTTCAGTTAGCAGAACCTCACTAGAGGTGTCTTGGGAGTCAATACTACAGTACTTCACTGAGGAAGCACTCTTTGCTTGGTTAGGTATGGTTTCAGTCTGTCTTCGAGTGTGAGTGCTGTATGAACACATCAGGCTTCTATTCAAACCGCATACACTATGTAAAAAAACCCTTAGAGACGGTAGACGAGAAAATCCTCTCACGCCTTAATCCAGCATACAGTAGATGCACGCTTGAAGAATAAACTCCCTTTTTTCCAGTCCATTCAACCACCGTTTAAAACAAGCAAATGTGTAAAATTGACTTATGTAACACATGAATGACTTCTGCAAACATCACACACCTACAAGGTCCAAAGGCTGGAACTTACATAATAGCTTCCGCACCCACCATATTGATCACTAATCTAATTTTACGAGCAGTGAGTGGGAGAGAAAGAGACAGCGTTAGAGATTATGCGGAGTGTGTGCGTGCGTATCTGTATGTGTATGTGTGTGAGTCCTTGGACAGAGAGCGTACCACTTCTGAATATTAAACAAATGTCAAGAGGTATCAAGCATCACAGAGGTGCCCTTGAGTATTGAATAAAAACAATACGTGTGGAAGGACCCCAAACTAATTTCATATTGCTGGAGAACAGCTGACTGAGCTGAAGTGTGCACATGTGTGTGCGTGGAAAGGGGAACACACACACACAAACAGAGAGACACACATACACGAGGCGAGAATGCCCTGAGCTCTTTTGAATTGGAGAGGTAGCCTGCTTTGAATGGAGGGTGGAGTGGCAGCTGTTTATTTATTTGTATTTTTTTAAGTCCCCGTGCTTTTCATGCTCCTGGTGGCCTTCAGGCTACTCACTTTCCCGCATCGATCGTCAGTGATAATCAGGAGGATACTCAGCCAAAGAGGAGTGTAGGGGGATGACGCTGGAAGGGCTTACCTCAAAAAATCACTGCAAGGTGAAGCCGGTACTTCCGACGAAAAACGCCGAACTATATGTGAGGTTTAACAAACGTTTTACCTACGTGTACCTTAGGCCTGCTACTGTACAGACATAAAGACTTATTTTTTCTGCTCAGTTAAATATCCAGTGTCAGTGTCATTTCTGTCTTGCTCTCCAGGGATCAAATTCTTGGATTCTTCAGAGAAAACTAAAACCTACTTTGGGACGAATCGCACTGAGACGTAAGATTATATATGAGAAAAAAAAAAGTACAGAAAGTACCAAAGGGTTGCCAAAACTATTAAGCAGGCGACTAGCCGACCTTTTAACCTTACAGCTTGTTTAATCACGGTGCTATGATGTTCTGCAAGTGTTCTCGTATTGCTTGTGCACTTTTCTGGAAACAAGCTTCAGGATTTTTTTTTCTCCAATTTTCAGCCTCTCTGAAATATATTTTAATATATTTTCATTAATAATCACTAAACGTTTCTCCAACATCGATGGTCAATATCAAAAAGTTTTTTAGTTTTTTTTTCTACATGACTATATGCAAGCTGTGGCCATGTTGTGTAACGAAACGTAACACACTCTCTATGGGAAAATTAGAGGTCTGGAATGTGAGACTACTGTAGATGTGACGGTGCACAAAAATCACATGTCCCGAATGAATCTTTAGAGATCTCTGGGGTTAATAACAAAAACGTTTTGGCAGGGTTGAAAATCTGTGGTTAAATCTCAGTGATGGTAAAACCACCACTAATGGGACGGAATAGGATTATAACCTCTAAGGACAACTATTGTATAAATACAGCAGTGTAATAGTTTAAATGTTTACAAGATATAATAATGGACAGAAATTGAAAATGCTCAGTCTTGCTTCGAAAAAAAAAAAAGATTCTACAGTATATACAGTAGGTGAGCCTGTTTTTGTACCTAGATCACGTGACACAAACAGAATTTTTCGTCAAATCAATTCAATTTTATTTGTATAGCGCTTTTAACAATTGACATTGTCGCAAAGCAGCTTTACACAATCAAAAGAAGTAAGTTTGTATCATGATCGTCACATGATCTTCACTGAATCACGTAATGTAAGTCTGTTTTATGGCATTAATGTGATAACTCTTCTGTAAGTTACTCAATCACGGTTGCTAGGGATGATGCAGAAATTCAAGGACTGTGATTGGTTGATAAAAAAATCTGTAAAAGTCTTAAAATGCACTCTTTGTGAAAATATATGAAAATATGATAATAGAATTAATAGAAGAAATTGTATAATCATGATTATATAGAATCATTATACCCTCCTTTCTACTCTTAGCGATTTTTAACTTAGGAGCTGTTTTAGGTCTTGGATGTTTCGTGAATTATTTTCATCTTTACTAAGATTTAGTCCTAAATTTAAGGGAAAATTCTAAGAAAATGTCATAATTCTAAGAATTTTCATAGAATTTCATCACTATTTAACGTTAGCTTTTCAAACTAACGTTTCTCTAGTGACTAAGTGTAAAAATATCAGATATACTGTAGTTATACTAAAAAGAAAGTTCTGACCAAGTAATTTGATTTATCAAGAGGCATCCTATACTGTAAGTGCTAATATAGAGTATAGAATCACCGGGATGTCTAACTATACTGTACGCTTCACAGGTGTTCAAATAATTGTTAATTACACTACTGTAACTGTCTGTCCCCAGCAGAGCAGCACTACTAACTATGGAAGAACCAGAGTGCATACAACATGCGCTTCGTCTTTTATCAGAGGACCAGTGACAGCCATGACCACTTGCAAAAATGTAGATGAATTTCAACTGATATTATTTGAGATTATTTTGCTTCACATGGATAAAAAATGACAAAGAGTCGAACAACAGTGCTGGTCGGTTTCTCGGTGGAGCCAAATTCACCAAACTGAATAAAAAAAACAAACAAATCATATTATTTTGTTTGTAACAATATCACATTCGAGGTTGTACTGAATATCAGCACTGCTGTGAAATCTCCAGTACTTGGTCTGCCCCCTATAGCTGTGCTGATATGCACTACAACAGCACTCCCTTCCCTGTGATATTGCTTAAATGTAGCACAGAATTTCAACCAGTTTATTGCTGTGCTACTATTCATAAATTTGTAATAAATGCAATTTATATGTATAAAAACTAACAAAGGATAAGATTTGAGTTGAGCCACGCTTGTACCGTACCTTTTTTCTTTGCTTAGATCCTATTTGTTATGTTAATGTAATCTGAACTTCTTGTGAGATCAGTTGTAAATCTTGTCAGTGGGTAAATTGGTAGGAATTATGTTTAAAAAAAAAAAAAGAGAAGGACTTTGTTATAACTTATATAAATTAAAGATTCAAGAATCCATCGCTTTTCCTTTTTAATTTGCGGTAAACAAGTTGTTCAACAAGTGATGGTCCCATTAATGGACTTTATACAAAAGAACTGATGATAAAAGTTAACCTCTAAACCCAGTCCTCGCTCTCTCTCCATTTATATTATTATTCTCAACCATGACTCGTTTTATGAATTTGCAATCACGACATCATGTTCAGTTAAATATTTGCGTCAGCCTAGGGATCGGAAATTCAATTTTAACAGTTCATTCGGCTCCAAAAAACTCATCAGGAGCAGCTTCGGTCTCCCGTTACAGCTCAGCCATGAGAAGCGTTTCCTGTGGCCAAAATGATGCTATATTTCAACCAAACCCAATGTGCAGCCGGAAATGATTTGGCTCTTCCTGATGATAGAATTGGGGGATAATCGGGTTAAGCCCTGCTGAGCGATAGCAATGACCACAAACGCTGTTCCAACAGACACCATAACAATAAAAATGGATTAGAGCTATCCCTCACTCTGGCCTCACTCAATAACTGAATTTCTCTTTTTTTATCTGTCTTTCTCGCTCTATTTTCGGTCATCTGGTATATCGTTCCAGTTTCTTGGACCACTAGCATTGAAGCAGTATGGATGCTTACCAGCAAGTCTATTTGTCCACAGGTCTTGATAATGTCTGTACATGGGTGGACAAATGAAGGAAAAGTGATTCCTCATAAAATAGTCTTCAGGCATGGATTTTATCATGATACCTAGATCAGGGCCCATATGCACAAACCTTCTTAGAATTCTCTCAGAGAGCTCCTATCTTAGCCTAGCTTGGAGCCTAGGACTAAAAGTGATTCAGGAAACTTCTCAGAGCAACAAAATCCTTAATCTTAGTGAGGAGGTATGGATGACCCCGTTGCTAGGGATGATTCAGAAATTCAAGGACTGTGATTGGTTGATAAAAAAAATCTGTAAACGTCTTAAAATGCCCTCTTTGTGAAAATAGAATATATGATAATAGAATTAATAAAAGAAATTGTATAATCATGAGCTACTTTATACCCTCCTGTCTACTCTTAACAGTTTTTACCTTAGGAGCTGTTTTTAGATCTAAGACGTTTTTCATCTTTACTAAGATTTAGTCCTAAATTTAAGGAAAATTCTAAGAAAATGTCATAATTCTAAGAATTTTCTTAGAATTTAATCACTAGGAGCAACTTAGGGCTTAGGGAGCTTTGTGAATACGGGCCCTGATTTATATTGCGTTTATGGTTTTATACAGTAAATATCTCAATTTTATATAAATTTTTTAAATTACAATTCTAAGCCCATAACACGGGATGCTGTGCTGCCTGCAAATGTGTGAATAATTTAGAGAGCACCACCTGCAGGATTATAAGGGAACAGCATTATTTTACCATCTCAGATGCAAACTTACAGTATATAAATTCAAAACTAACTTTAACAAACTGATTTTAGAGGCAGTGTGGAAATAAATTAATTGACACACGAAACGATCATGATATGTGACTCAGCCTTTTTCCTACCGTCTCTAATGGATGTATGAACAGCACATTAATAAAGGCTAAAAGTAATAAATGTGTACAAGATCTTATAGTGTTTAAGTCTTTAATATGCAGGAGCACATTGTGTTCGCGCTATTGACTAAAGTCAACTCGGAATAAAAAAACAAACAACTCGGATATGAAATCTATTCATCCCAATCGTATTTAATCTATTTAATCGTATTAAACATTAAAGTAGACACTCTAGCTTCCGTATTAAGATTTAAAGCTGGACTAAATTGCATGCAATTAGGAAGGGTTTCAGTATTACCCAGCAGTGAAAATGACAATAAACACATTTCCCTAGCCCTAACAGTTTTAGCTTAGCATCCCGAATTAGCCTGAAGAAACAAATTAGACGCTCTTTAAATATCCAGACTCGTCAGAACTAGAGAAAGTTTACACGAGTGCTCTGTGATGGAAACAGTTTAATGGGATATAGCACGTCATTGCAAAGCGCTATTATGGTTAGCAGTGAGTGAGGGAATCCTTTACTAGCATGATTAGCATTCCTGAGGGGAATGGCTCATTTGGAATGGCCTTTTCATTCATCTCACAGGAGAGACAAGGATAATAAAACACAATTTAATGTTTTATACTATATATATATATATATATATATATATATATATATATATATATATATATTAACAGACACACACACACTGATACAAATGCACACCCAGTGACTATGAGACACCGCACATGTTTCCACACCTCCCTCACAGCACTCGACACTTTAAAATCTCCTTCCTCAGATGAGCACCAAAGTGATTTTTCTTACCCCTCGTATTGAAAAGACTGTACTTAAAGTTCAGGCTTCAAGCCTGAGGCCTTTGGCGCCGTGCCTGAACCACATTGGCACAAAATCTTAACCTCACCCCTTCTTTCCTTCCTTCGTTCCCCTTCTCTACCCTCCCTCCTCCCTTCTGTTCTGCTTTTTAAATTAGAGGGAGTCGATTACCCTCGTCCCTGCGGGAGAACTTCACCTTATGCGACCTTTTAGCCTGCCATGAAGACAGCAAAAAATAGACAGGGTCGATGGGTTATAATATCAAAGTGGCATGACTGTCTCACATACTATATGCGCCCTCTCACTAACACACAGGTCAGGAATTTTCCCTCACACCAGCGCACTCAGATTCACACGCTCACGGCATAAAGGCTGGTCCGAATTCCTGCCTTAATTGTTGCATGCTTCATTTGGACAGGCTGATACGGTGATAGATGGACGAATCGGCCCCTTCGGCAAGGCGTCCCTCTCAGCCATTCCCTGTTATTTTAGTCCGGCTATGCGATCCAAGGAAATGACTTGCATTTTTTTTTTCGACGGGTGGATCGGAACGGGAAATCAGACAGAGGAAAAGGCAGAGCGAAAGCGACATGAGGTTGAACACGAGGTTGTACATGAGCGCGCGCGGCGAGGGAGGGAGGGAGCGCAACAGAGATCAGCCGGCGTTCAGAGCGATAAATCCAGTCGTCCTTCGCAGAATTATTGTATCGACTGAAGTGCTGAAGCAGAGTAAACCATATCAAAGTTGCCTTTAAACTGGCTTGTCCTGTCAAACATCTGACGAAGTCCAAGCTTTGAAGTCTAGAAACGAAAGATGAGAGGCACTTGAAAAAAAGAAAAAAAAGGGCCACTCAATAATCTCTTACACATATCAAAGCAAGCATTCGATTGACTGGTTAAAAACACTTTTACGGTTTGTCCTGCTCTTTCTCGTATGCTCGGATACTGACACACTGACACAGCCGACTCATGTGGATCCCATCGGAGCTGACAGGGTTGATTAGGGTTACCCTTTAAATAGATCTTGTCCCAGCTCTTAATTGCAACACTTCTCTACTTAGAGAGTGACAAAAAAAAAAGAGAAAAAAGGGCAAAAAACTGTCAAATGTGGACAAGAAGCCTAGAAAGACGAGATAAAACACATCAACACCCTCTCGCTGCAAATGATAGACACGCTCATCCCTGTGAGCTCCCCAATAAACATGTTTCGAGTTGGAACCCTCTTTTTGTTTTTACTTCGCTTTCCTGTCCTTGCTTCCCCTTTTTTTTCTGCCTTTTGCCAAACAAGGTCACTTTTATAATTTGCCCCATGAGACATCCGTGCTTATTGAAGCACGACTTTAGAATGGTGTCAGCTGCGCTGCCTGTCACTTGGCATAAAAGTCTATACGTGACAAGGTGTAATTACAAACCGTATCCTGTACAGAATGTGTACAGTACGTCTTATACACTATTTATCCAAAATCCTCCACGTACAGCAGGCGTATGTATGCTCCACATAAACAGACCGTGATTGGGTTCTATTTATTTAGCATGTTCAGTTTTTTTTCTTTTTTCTTTCATTTATTAGGTCAAATTGCAAATCTCATTAAACCAAAAATCTTGGCAGACAAAGCCGACAGTAAACTCTGTCGAAGTCCGTGTAGAGGATGGACATTTTCAACACCCAGCCAAGCGTAACGGATAAAAACTCTTGCACGGAGATCATGCTCTCTAACACAGCGGATCCCATGACATTAAGGCAAAGTGACAGATCCAAACTGGAAGAGCTAATTATCTCTTCCCTGATGGTCACTGCCTCTCCACCTCCCCTACTTTCTTCTCCTTCTTGTTCTTCTTCTCCCTCTTCTCCTTTGTGGATGGCACAGACCTGTCTTTGCAAAACGTCTGTGAATGAGCCTTTGTTTGGCTTCGTTTTCAGCTGTGGTGCCCCACACACACACACACATACACACACACACACACACATCTGGTGCGAGCAGGCGACACGGAAAATACACAGGACGCAGCGGCTGCTTCCACCCCTGCAGTCTTATAAAATAAGCTTGGCGGTTTCCGCTGTCAGTGTTAGCATGGGGCGGCTCTATGAACGTGCCAGTAGCTTTCCACTTACACACACATACACACTTATACACACTGTAAAAAAACCCACATAGTCCGTTCAAGCACTCAGGGTCTTTGCTGGATTTGGCTGTTGATAGAAAAGGACCAGGAAAGTGAGAAAAAAATTAAAAACAACAACTCACACTTCAGGTTTCTGGCCAGCTTGGGAACAAATCAAACCGAACATTTTTTGTACAATCCAAATGGCAAATGTTTGACTGAAGATCCTGTAAACTTAGAACGTGCTAAGAAGATAAATACATGATAAAACGCCGCGTACTGTGTGATAAAATCAGATGTGGCCTAATAATCTAATAAACATGTTTGATTTACGCTGAAAAGAATTCGAATTGGATGGAAACAAACCCAAACAGTCTGAGGAATTACAAGTACAACAGGCTAAGCTTGCCCACTTAATATTTTCCTTTGGGGGTAGAAATATTCGCTACTTATGTAAGTTTGCGCTTGATGGCTTAGCATTTGCTTGCTTAGTGACGTTGTGGTTAGCTTTTCTTTGCTAGCACAATTCTCAGTTTTCACTTGCTAGTTTGCTAGACACTATAGTTTAGCTTTTGTATGCAACATGAACTTTACTTCATTTTTTACTTTTTATTTGTTTTGCTATGTTCTGTAGGTTTGTCAAGACTAGAAAAGTATAAACCCTGCAGATGGCAAGCAAAACATCTGCTGATTGGTTAAGAGTTAAGATTATACATATTGGCCCGGCCTACAGTACTTTGCTTTAAAGAGAGACAAATTGTAGTGAAGACATTTAAAAAAGCCATCAATTGTTTATTCCTTGAAGTAAAGAAGTAAAATCTGGTAATCTAGCTAGCTATTTGTTGACTCAGAATAGAAGTCCTTTGCACTGCCACGGCTAGAACATCTCAATGCTAGTTTGAAAAAGGGAAGAGTTCTGAATAAAGTTCTGAATTTAAGCAATTTAGACAAGTGGGTGGATCTACCTTTCGGTCAATCACACTGTGCGTATGATTGACCGAAAGGTAGAGCCACCCCCTTGTCCAAATTGCTTAAACTGGTGTAGATTTTTTTTTAAATCCTAGAAATATTATACTTAAATCTTTTAAGTGTACATACTATATAATCTTGCATCTATATTTAAGTATAAAGTGTATCCTATTTTTCATCAACATCTACAGGAAGATATATTATAAGGGGAAGAGTAGCTTAGGATTGTGTTATAATGCTAGTACAAATCTTATCAGAGATCTATCAGCAGGATTTGAGGACAGTGGTGTCTCAGTGTGTTACGGCTCAGAGTTATTGATTGGAAGGTCGGCGGTTTGAGCGCTGCAAGGTTACCGCTGTTGGGCCCTTGTGCAAGGCCCTTAACCCTGTCTGCTCTGTACGTGCTGTATAATGGCTGAGCCCAGCCTTCCAACAAGAAGCTGGGATAAGCAAAGAATAAAGAATTTTAATGTTCAGTTATATATATGTAACAATTAAAATTTTCCTTTTCAGCTGTTTTGTAAAAATAATGAAATTCTTTTCACGCAGCTAAAGAACCTGTTCTTTTACAGTAGGGTGATTTGGTTAGATGCAATAACTTTACTAGAATGACAAGCTTAGTTTGCCTAAAATGAGAATAGGCAATCTGTGGCACAAACATAATTGTTTGTCGTCTAGCAAACCCGCTAAAAGTTCCATGTAACAAAATGTAATACTGTAGATCAAAGAAGTCCAATTTAATGCATCCAGATTGTTAACATAAAAAAAAAAAACCTGTAAGTACGAAGAAAATCAGTCCTACTGAAAACGGCGTACATCTGGTGGAAATTTTCTCTTTGGTTCGTTCTATGAAGCCAAAGTAATTTGCTCCTGATTTGCATTGCTTTTGTCAATCAAGCAGTATAGTTAGTATAGTGAAGTTCTGCGTGCAGGAGGGAACACAAAGATCTCCAAAATGTGTTTAGATTTTTCCAATGAGCACATATGAGCCGCTCCGCGGCAGAACGCTCACCTGAATTAATTCCCTCCACCTACATCAGTGCCTCCCTCTCCCTCTCTTTCTCTCTCTCTCTCTCTCTCTCTCTCTGTCCTCTGTCCCATGCTTGTCTGCATTTTAATTCCAATGTTTGTGTTCCTGCAGTGCTTCTAAGGCTTACAAATGGCCTGCTTAAAATCGCGAGATGGCTAAGGAGGGGAAGCGGGGGATAAATATTAGACATTAGACAGGATGGTTGAGGTGGACGGAGAGAGAGCGAAAGAAAAAGCAAGAGCGAAAGAGAGAGACAGGGAGAGAAAGGGTGAGAGCGAGAGAGATCGAGAGCAGGAGAGAAAGCAAGAGAGAGAGTGAGAGCAAGAGAGAGAGAGAGAGAGAGAGAGAGAGACCCGACTCATTTCATTCAAGATGCAGGCCACATCACCTGAAATGATGAGACGTCACGACTCAAGAGGAATTCAGATACTGATATGTCCTGGGAAAAAATCTAGACCAGCGTCGATCTCTTCCTCTCTGGAACTATTTCTTCCTCACAATTTAAGATTATCTTTCTTTTTTTGCATCTATTAATCCCTGAAATCAATCGTTTATTTAGGATTTACTTTTATGTTATATTATACTGTGTGTGTGTGTGTGTGTGTGTGTGTGTGTGTGTGTGTGTGTGTGTGTGTGTGTGTGTGTGAATGGTGAATGTGCGTGTGAATGTTGACCAGAGGTCCTACCACGTTAGTACAAGATAGGAATAAATACAATGGCCACCATTCACCTTTACTATATATAGTTATGACAAGATGAATTAAGGTCAAGTTATGGTTTAAGATATAATGAAAGTTAAACATATAGTATAGTTAAGTAGTAAGTTATAGTTAAGGTGAAGTTTTGTTTAAATTCAGTTATATTAAGATGAAGTTAAGATTTACAGTAGTTACATTTATAGTTAAGGTGGAGTTATAATTTAGGAGAGTTAGGGTAAATATGAATCTAAGGTAAGGTTATGTTAAAATGAAATTCAGGTGAAGTCAATGTTGAGGTAAAATTATGGCTAAGGTAGAGTTAACTTTTAGGTGAAGTTATGATGAAGGTGAAATTAAGGTCAAGATGAAACTAAGGCAAAGTTATTGAGTTCAGTAAAGATTGAAGACGAGCTATAGTTTAGGTGAAGTTAAGCTACAGGACAATTTACAGTTATGGTGTTGGTGAAGTTATAGTTCAGGTTAAAGTGAAGTCAAGGCTAAGTTATGTTTTAGATGAAGGTACAGTAATGTTAAGTTGAAGTTATGGTCAAGGTGAAGTTAAGGTTAAGGTGAAGTTTAAAAAAGTATGGTGATGTGAAATTCTGGCTAAAGGGGAGTCTTGTTGTACATAAGATTTTGTGGTAAGAATACAGTTTGAAGAGGAATAAGAAAGAGAGAGAGTGGGGTGTTGGGAAGACCCCCATCCCCTCCCCCTTTCCCCCCTTAAATGTTATTTTTTCCAGTGATTAAGCAATTGAGGGTCCACTGCCCTGGATTTCTTCAGAATCACATTATCTTGATGCCACCACAGCTATCATCCAACTGCAACCGGTCAGCATCAATACAGTCAATCTGTTTTTCTACTTGCCTTAATAACTCATTCCTGTGCGCTTTAAATAAGTAAATGCATCAAATTAATGAGGCACAAAGTTCAGTCCCAGAGGCCCAGGAAACAGCAGAGTTCACTCCTTTGCCTGCCTTATTACACCTGATTCAACTTGTTCATTCATTATCAAACCCCGTGAGAGGTTAAACATGTGGAAGAGCATGCTTCAGATCTACTTTAAAGTGGCACAGAAAAAAATACCTCATGATTAACCTAGCCTGATGTTCTTCTTAATTAGCTCCCCTCAACTTGCATCTCCCTCTTAGTTGTAGTTAAAATACTTGTGTACTTTTAGTGCCATTGTTTTTTCTGGTACAAACATTATCAGAGAACCATATATAACATAATATAGCAGGTTAATTTAGATAGCTAAAAAAGTTAGCTAGGACCTAATTAACTGTTAGCCTGAACAATATTATGTTGTATAATTACTATTATGTGTTTCATTCAGATGACAATTTATAGCTAAAATCGAAACAGACTAATAGACTAATAGATACTGTTGTGCTAACTAAATAAATATTAGAGTTGTTGCCTTCCTCCTGACATAAAAATTGTAACGTTGTCGATACCAATAACGCCAAGCTAAATCGGAGATCAACAGAGTCAAAGAGCTACAGAGAGGGGGACAGATATGCTTTGTGAAATGGAAATGAGTGTGTGAGCGTGTGCAACAGTAAAAGGGAGAAAGAGATGTACTGTACTAGCTCTTTCTGAGTCGTAACCCCCCTGCTAGCTCGTGACCCCCTGCTGTCTCGTCTCTACCGCTGATTTGTATGCGCGTGTATGCGTAAAGCTCCTGAGAAGAGAATCTTGTCTGTGTCAGTGAGGAAAAAACAGAAAGAACAATCCTCCATAGTCCTGAGGAAACATGTAGCATGCAGAATCGATGCCTTATGCTTTACTCCACAGGACCTTGCTCTGCAGCGATGTCCATTGTGTTAATTCGCCATGAGCTAATCTACTCTGATCGCTCTTCCCTGGCCTCTATTCTGTTTGACTGATGTGCTCAGTGTTAAGCATCGACCACCCCTCCAAGTGGGACTTTGATCCAATTTGCGAATTTGTCCCCATTAAACTACACGCATTGTCCTTTATACTGTACTGTACATCCTGACTGCATCCTTTTATTTCTTTTTGGTCTTTGAATCTGGCTCACTCAGTAAATAAAATCTCCTCTTTATACTGCATTTCTTCCTGAATCTCTCCGCTACATACCGAAGACGGTCTCTCATGTGTACTCACAGCTTGTTGGGGACAGAGCTATGGAGGACTATGCTAGGAAGGACGGTGCCAGGCTCTCCCCTCTTTATTTCCGTCTCTCACACCTGAGCAAGGGCAAGGACACCATAGCGGGCGAAGCAACACCTACACATGCGTTTTCACGCCACTGCTCCTGCCACCGCTGTGAGCATATGGGAAAAAATGTGAAGCCAGTCTACTGTGGTGCGTTTTTTTTTTTGTGCTTATTGAGATGAGACAAGGTCAGCGTGTTTTGCGTTGATTGAAAAAGTCCTGACAGTGAGCTGACTAAATAGTTTTTACTAAAATGATGCAGTCATTTTTCTGTCGAAATTCGTGCCGTGTAATCCGAGACTGTGGTTAAGCCTCTTGTGATCTTTTTCTTGGCTATGAAGTATTTACCACATGGCAAGTACTGGATTTTCAATAATGTGTAAGATGTAGAGAAATCAGTTGAGTTAGGTCCGTGAAGATGCCAGGAAGATATAACGGCATGCCAGCGTCGTACGGTACTGTGACATAAATATTATTACCAGCTCATATCACTTTTCATCCATTCCATTTCGATATAATTAACTGGAGGCTACTCATTGCCATGTCTTTGGGAACTTTAGTTTGCTGGTCTTGGAATTATGGCATCAGTATGATAAACTGTGGACGAACAGTAGGTGTGTCGCTTCACCATGCTACCCAAATACACCCCAGTTTCTGATCTGCCTGATTTGACTTGACCTGACTACATTGAAGGCAGGAGATGGAGTTAAAACAGAGTTAGAAAAATTTTTAAAAAGGTTTTTGACAAAGTGATTAGGGCTTGGATACCAACAAGGTAGAAAGTTTTCCTGCCTGCTTCAGATCTGAAACCCTGGCCTCCCAGGAACTCCTTCAATCCACAAAACATGTGGAAATGGTTCCCCCAGACAGATGCGTCTCTTATGCAAATTGAGTACAAGTTTTCAATAGATTTCCAAGGATCAGGCTCTGAATGTCATATGAGGCATTAGGCAGTTCTGCTCTTACTTTTTAAAACTACATTTAAAGTATACTAACCAGCAACATTTTTCAAAAAAAAGAGCAATGCCCTGACATACAGCATAAAAGTGCAAAATCAAATGAAAAAAAAAAAATAAATAAAAATGACTGAGGCAATGAACCAAAGCCCTAAAACAACTGTCACTGTAATCAGCAGTAACCTCTGGAGTGTAAGGGCAATTTTCTCTTCACACAAGTCTTAGACCGACAGCTCAATTTTATGAGCTCTGCTGCCAAACACATCCCTCCCATCTGCTTTGAAAAGCAATCATGTCCATTAAAACGACCAATATATGCCACGCTGTCAGGTCCAGCTGGTTTTTCGAAAAGCACCGTTCATTTTAACAGCACACGGTCTTCCCTCATGTCCTGCTTCGCCATTAGAAGAAAGTGTGATCTGTGCTACTGTCGCATGCTGCTATGTTAATTGAGACTTTTACAAAATTCTAATGACTGGAGGTCAGGGGTAGCTCAGTGGTAGGCATTGGACTATGGTTTGGAAGGTCCCAGGTTCAAGTCCCACTACCACCAAGTTGTCCCTGTTGGGCTCTTGAGCAAGGCCCTTAACCCCAACTGCTCAGATGAATAATGAGATTTAAAAAAATGCCTAGATGAATGACAGAAATTTAATTACGGTTATCAGAAGTGCTATCATGGGCTGTTCTTTACACTAAATCATCTGTTTGTTTGTTTTTTTAACCAATCTGGTCAGACTTAACCAATCTGGTTACCAATGTGAAAGTGTGTCAACCTAAATCATACATTCTCCGACTTTTATTTTGTATTTATAATATATGCTATTATTTTAATTTTGGCTGTACTAAAAACCGAGCAAGTAAATCCTTAATTATTCACAATTATAACCATTATTCATAATTGTGTTAGTAACTTTAGCACTGATTTCTCTGCTCAGTACAGGCATAGGACTCCTGAACTGGAATATTAGTGCACATCTGTTAGTTCTTTGGCCACTAATAGAGTTTTCTCTGCAAACCCATTAGATTCGATCAATAGTAAAATGAAATTTTGCAGTGAGGTAAATCCTTATCGACCTATGAGCAATCATCATAAGGACATTTTATACCCATCGATTTAACGTGGACTTTCCTTCTATTTTAACATCATACATATTATCTAAAGTGCTTCGGTGTGAAATATCATAATAATATGTGACCCTGTCACGTCAAATCAGGTATTAAGACGCATTTTGGCTGATTTGAGTTGTGCATGTTTTCAGATTCGGGGTTCAATAAGCTCCATTTTTGGGAACAAGTTTATTGCTGTATTATATCCAGTTTCTGAGATATGGCCAGGGCAAGTTTGTTTACGAGAAGCAACTCAGAATTCCCTGTTAAAATCAGATCTTTGGAATATTTAAATTAGGATTTTGTCACAAAATAAGAAAGAGGGAACCATCTTATTCATTTTGAAACCCTGGATTTCACTGCTACCCTTAAAATTAACGTCACCAGCAGCAAACAAAACAAAACAAAAAAAATCCATGTATGTCTATGCCAACTGGAGTAACCAGCTTGGATAGTGTTCATTAAATTGCTTTAAAACAATGTTTAGGATTAAAGGTTTCTCAATTCTGTGGAAGGATTAGTTATATAGGGTACATATCAACTAGATAGATGGATGGATGGATGGATAGATAGATAGATAGATAGATAGATAGATAGATAGATAGATAGATAGATAGATAGATAGATAGATAGATAGATAGATAGATAGATAGATAGATAGATAGATAGATAGATAGATAGATATGTAAATGTATTTAGCATTAATATAAATTACAGAAAATAAATATTATGTTGCTTCTCAAAGCAAACTCCTTTCTCTATATCACTTATCCTGTTCAGCGTCACAGAAGAACTATAAACTCTCTGATATTAAAATTTGATACATTTCTCCTTGGCCATAGTGCAAAACTAACCCATGTGATCACAATACCTGACTTGTTATGACTGGTCACATATCACTCCATGTGGGCAAATCAGCAGTATATTCAGTACATAACTATTCAGAGTAATAACATGGACCATTTCTTACTGCCAAGGCTTTTTCCTCTCTCTCTTTTTTTTTGGGCAGACTTGATAATCTAGGTTATAAGTGTGAATCAATACAAAAACAAGGGCACTCATGAAAACTACTCTGCTTCTTTAAAGCAAAAGCATAGAACTCGCACAGAGAAAAGCATAAAAACATCCAGCCTAATCAAACCCATGTGTTTTTCAGAACGTGAATATTTCTGTCTTTACCGTCTTCGGCGAACATAAATGCCCTCTTATTTATGCTTTATTTGCTTCATTCTAAGTTTCCATCTGCTGCTGGCAGAGGCCGGCTTCTGAGCTTCTCTCTCTCTCCGTGCAGCTCATGTATGTTCAATGCCACATCCCACACACTCACGGTGTCGGAGGAAAGTGTTTGCACACACGTCTAAACTGTCCAGACCCCTTGACTTCAAATAGAAATACATCTCAAAGGAAGGGTTTGCACATCGTTGTGTATGCAAATGATGTGAAAACGAGCTGTTTTGTGCGGGGTATTGATTGAAGAGCTGTTTGTGTGTGTTAGAGGAACGGTTAGTGTGCATATTTAGATATGCATATTTACATTAATATTAGGACTTAGTTGGATTATGTTTTTTTTTAAATCACTACTTTTCATTTTCATTAATTTGTTCTTATTAATTATTTATTTACTAGCAATATTTATTGGTATCCATTTTGGTATTAAATTGTAGATAGTATTTAAATAAAATAAAATGTTTATAATGTTCTTTCAAAATTCTACATTAAAAATACATTTAAATTATAATTAGATAATTAAATTTGAAATAAATTAGTTTTATTTATATCTTAGAACGTTTTATTTCAGTGTATAATTTCTTTAGAACCTGCTTTAACCATTATATTTAGCTACTGATTAAAGTATACAGTGAAACCTTGAACTGTGAACATAATTCGTTCCAGAAGCAGGCTTGTATTTCAAAGTAAATTTCCCCATAAGAAATAATGAAAACTAAAATTATGCATTCCACAGCCCCCAAAAATGCAGACATAAAAATAATTAACGCACAATATAAAGTAAAAATAAAACAACCTGCACTTTATCTTTAAAAAGGATAAAAGTAATTCCTGACAATTCCTGAAGTGTTTCTGTTAGTGTCTGTGCAAGCCCAGCGCTGTGTATGTATGTGTACATACGTACTACATGATACCCGGTATTCGTGAACCAAGACTTGCTCGTTTTTCAAGTCAAAATTTCTACATTTTTTTTGCTTGTCTTGTGGAACGCTCGCAAACCGGGTTACTTGCAATCCGAGGTTCCACTGCATATACAGTATGCAAACATAATGTGATGAATCTAGAAATGTTGATGCATTACTACTTTCTAAACGGAAAATTAATCACATTACCAAGTTTGATCCTAATGGCTTTCCATAATCGGAGCATGGTTAGCAGGCTATGTGTGATAATGGAATTAGAGAACTGAGGAAACATCACCAGGTGTGCTGAACTGCAAGTTTCATTACAAAAAACTTTTAGATGTAAGCTTGGATAAAACTAAAGTTGTGTGCTCGAACTGTCTTGAAGCATAATTTATTTATTTATTTATTTTTACAAAAATACAAGGCGGCTAAGGCTGTAGTTTGTTGATTTTTGGATCTGAGGATGGATACAGTGCATGGAGCACGCACACACACTTTCACATACTACAGGCAATTTTGAAGCACCAATGAGACTACCCTGGAATAGCGGAAGAAAACCAGAGTACCCAGAGAAAACATGCAAACGCTACACACAGAGACCCGAGGCAGGACGCGAACTCTCGACCACACAGTGCTACCCTGTACACCACCATGCTGCCAAGTAAATGTCAAAAAAATTTCAATTTATTACAAATTCTTTCCTTCTGTTTCTTTCTGTTATTTGTAACATATATTGTAACACAGCACAACAAACAGGTTTTTAATTCTTAAAGACAATTCTTAGCCCTTTGATACAGTATGTACCTGATGCAAATATTAAACAAAAAAAGCTCTCATCATTATGAAGGAATATTATTTAAAAATACCTTATAATAGATCTTTAAATGTTCTGTCAAGCAGTATGCATTGATTATGAAGAGATGTGGCCCGAAGGTTGTGTGTTCAAATCCCAGAAGTGTTTGCGCGCTACTTAACCAAGCTATTCAGATCTACAATATAAATGGATTCTCTGCCGTATCTGTGAGTCTCTCCGGATAAAACGTTTCTGCCAAATGAGTGGAAAGGTGGCCTTTGTTCGTTCCTCGCGCATAATTTCCTGTTTTGTGCCTGGCTTTTTCCTGGAATTAATCTGACTAACTGAAAGTGAAAAAAAAAAAACATGATGAAGACTCATTCAGCTTGGATCTGATTTGCTTAAGGAAATTTTTTTCTCGTCCTTCCTCTGCTAGTGACAAACCCAATCGGAGCGTGATGTCGTGCCACGTAGTAAGAACCGCTTTTGTGTTCCCTCTTACTCTTTTTTTTCTTCTCTCCTAAAACGTATAAATGATTCCAGCAGCCGTTCTGTCAAAAGCTGGCAGGGAAAAGCCAAGGTGTGTGTGTGTGTATTTGTGTGTGTGTGTGTGTGTGTGTGTGTGTGTGTGTGTGTGTGTGTGTGTGTGTGTGTGTGTGTGTGTGTGTCTGTGTGTGTGTGTCTGTGTGTGTGTGTGTGATGATAAAGCTGGCCATTTAACCTGTATGACTAACACAGATTTATTTCCATTATAGTGATACGGCACAAAATCCTCTTAATCACATTTATATTATTTCCCGCACAAGCAGCAGATACTGTGTTTCTAGAATGTTCTAATAGCACTCAACATTCTCTGAAGCAGAATTCATGAAATTTTAATGTCTTAAATGTGTTTAAAGGGATAGTTTGGCAAAGGAAAAAAAAAGTTTACGTAATGTTCCATTTGCCTAAAATATATTTGTTCAGCCAAGATGTTTGTTTCTTGTCTGAGCTAAGAGGCTAATGAAGCTAACAAGTAATGGAAATCTGTCTCACTCAAGTTCTTCATGTACTTTCTTCAAATTAAATTATTAAACCTAGGTTTTTCATTATTCCTTTTTTTTTTATTTCAGTGGAATAAAACGAGTGATCGGAAAAATATTGAAAGAGCTCTGTTACGGAAGAAAAAAAAAGACTGTAGTTTAGCTCTAATAGTTTTCTATGCATAAACAAGCTCTTCTTCTGTGTGTCTTCTTGTGACTTGAGGGATGTTCAAGTCAAACCGGGGCGTGTGATGAACTTTCTTATGAACGAAGGTGTACAGTAAAACCAGTTTACAAAAGACTTCAAGCACAATGTGGTGATGAGGCCAATAGCTGTAATAAAACATCTAAATGGGACAAATACCTGATTCTTGAAAATTGACAAATAACTTATCATAACCTGCTGAAGAGTTGCGTCTGTCTGAGTGAACTATGCAAGCAGTCATTCACAAACACCACTTTCATGTTACAGGAACTCAGTTGGGAGTTATTGTCACATTCCTCGTACAGTCCTGACCTCACCACAAGCCATTTCCACATGTTTGGGGGATTGAAGGGGAGGCCCCTTCAATGGGAGGCCAGTCTGATCAAATGGCCCGGTATCCTAAGAAAACATTCATGCCATCCAAGCAGCTAACAGGATAAGTGCATTAGTGTAGCAGGGCATTATATATAGAAATAAAGATATTTTTTACTTTCCTAACTGTGTTCAGTTATTTTTCAATATTATGTTTTTACACACAAAAAAAGAACTAAAAGTACTGGGCACTAACATTTACACATGACTGTATCTGAAATCATTGGATATTTATTGTAAACCTCAATTTTGTTTGATTATTAGTAATCCATATCAAAATGTACATTTCTGATGTATGTCTTTCCAAGCAAATGGTAATTCCTTTTAATGCAATTCTGACGTGCATGTACGATATATAATTGACGAGTTTCCAGTATTAAAGTGAA
Source organism: Clarias magur (assembly GCA_013621035.1). NCBI lineage: Eukaryota > Metazoa > Chordata > Actinopteri > Siluriformes > Clariidae > Clarias > Clarias magur. The sequence goes on along the minus strand of QNUK01000184.1, from coordinate 140,548 downwards.
CTTCTCAATTTGATGCTTAATGCAACTTCAAGGACAATTCTAATTAAATCATGCATTATCTTTTAAAAATTATTCATCCTATGTTAAAGGCACTGTAGCATATTACATAAACCCTGTTAAATAGGACTGACATAATTCATTCAAAAATGCATTATCTCAATTAATGGATGTAAAGACAGGCTAAAGTTCCTTTGTGATTTTTTTTCCTAGTGTACATTAATTTTACATTTCTATGATCAACTAATATAGATAATGACTAATGAAATGGTTTATCATGACATGTCACTAACATCATTTGCAGAATTACAGTAATTACAAGCTGACTGCTCATCTCCTGCGACATAACGAGTTGTTTCCAAGGAAACGTACTTTCAATGCTTGTTTTTCTTTGTTACTAAACTCAATTGATTGTCGGAAGAGTATAATTAATTTAATAAAGAGCTTCCCATTACATTTGTGAACTAGAAAACCACTGTTAATAGTAACATAGCCTTGAACATTATGTGTTTAAGATGTAATTATGTCGTTCTTATGAAATATGGTTTCGTATGGAACCACATTTTCAAATTGTAATTCAGGGGAAACGATGCATGTTGTTTCTTAAAAACTATCGGTTTTGCAAAGCAGTACTTATGTTTGGGTTCATAAATGTTTTGTTGTGACAATGCTTTGCTTTGCCCCACCCCTTTCTATTAGTTTGACTATATCTACCTTTCTATTTCAACATCCTATCACAAAGTCCTACAGTCCATTTAACATAATTATTATTAAATTCTCACCTGATATTACAAGTTTTTTTCATTTATATTTCCTGGTTTTCTTCGAGCACTGAAACCTGCTACAGTATGTACAGTATACTGAGCATTCATGGGTTCCTTTACATAAATAACATCTGTATCCTGTCTTTCGAGGTGTCCAGAAGTACAGAATTGATGTAAATGATTTAGTTTAATTGTTATTCTTAAAATAAAAATAAAAAAATCATGACAATCAAGATAATAAAAATAATTTGTTATTTTTAATTTGTCATTTAGTATAAAGTGTTTAATTTTTCAAAACCTGCTTGTATCTTACTGGGCATAAAGTCAAAAGAAGATGCCCAAACTATTCTTTGCCACTCCTGCTTGATTGCTTCCTGAAGATGTTTTACAGAACATGGTTTCTTGACTGGTACATTACTGCCTTCTCCACCACTCTCCAACAGTTTTCTATAAGGTTTAGATCTATAAATCACCCAGAAGCTGAATATCATTGTCACACAGCCAGTTTTTTAGTTAATAAGCACAACTTTATAGCCAGATATAAATATGACTATAACTTATGAGTGAAATCATCCGTTTTTGTGCACAGTGAGAACTATAATACATGCCATATCTTGTATTAATACTTTTGGCCACCACTGAACTGCTTTGGTTTTCTTCAGGGTCAAATTGAGTGTGATTTGCACAATCGGCATCATCTCATCTCATAACGATAGGTAATGCACTATCAATATATCAATATACTGTGACTAAATAATTCATTAGTTCTAAAAGGTTACCTTTAGTACTTGTGCAAGATTCATGATGCACTTCCATTGCAATATCCCAAAAGGCTAAACTTGAAAGTAAAAGTAAAGTAAAATATATAAAGAGTTCTGTAATATTGCTTCCCTGGGCACAGAGAGTGCTTTCTTATGGTTGAAACAATCAATACTTAAACCCAATCACTGGTTGCCATTAGAGAGAGCGAGAGAGAAAGAAAGAATGAAAGAGAGAGAGAAAGAGAGAGAGAGAGAGAGAGAGAGAGAGAGAGAGAGAGAGAGAACATATTTACTTTACACATCTCTGAGGACTGAAAACTAAGAATCGCCACACAGTTAAAGAAAACAAGTTCAAAAGCTCCATCAGGATGAAATTTCATTGCTCGAGCTCTTGGGCATTTCTGTCTAGACAATTTTTTATCAAGACGTCATGGCTCTGGTGACATTTGGCAACCATGAACCAATGAGATCAATTTGATCTTCATCAAATTAGTTGGAAAAGTTATTTTTTACAAACTTTTTCGGATAATACAGTATACTAGTATATACTAGTATCTTTTTCATACACGTGTCTAACGTGATGTCAGTCACAACACTGGACGGCTAAAGCACTGTTAAGCAACATTATATGGTTCATAAGTATTTTTATTGATAATTGCATTCAAGGTGTATTCCCTTGCAAACCCCCCCCCCCCCCCCCCCCACCACCACCACCACCTGATTGTCTACCAGACTGTCTGATGCTTACTCACACTAGGAAAGTAACCTAGCAATTGATAGCTTCTGTTCTGCTGATAGTATTCACGTGCAGTATGTTGTGGTAGACGACTTCATAACTTACTGTATTTCAAAGTGAAACAAGTGTGTGAAGAAGGTAATAAGGATATTAATTTGCACTGGGTTGATTTGTTATCATAACAGATGGTGTACAAATATTTGATTCCTCCTGGATTTGGTGGCGTTTCCCAGCATTGACGTTACCTCATAAAGTGCTTCTGTTGATACACTGACTATGAGACGATTCTGTGGTTTTCGCTGCATAAATTGGAACGCGCAGGTAATGCCACTAATGCTGATTTTTTAAGCTTTCTAATTATTAGCTAGTTCTGGGATTGAATCCCAAATAGTGTAAAATGGAAAGCTACTGCTACAGTACAATCACTGAATCCACACACCTTAAGCCAGGAGTTAGAAAGGGATTTGGGATTCAGCCCAAAACACAACACAGTCGGGTCAGAGGCAATTCGGAACAATTTTGTGAAGCAATTACTAAAAGAGACAAAATGCTGTTTAATAGGGCATAACAGTAACTAATGTGTTTTCTTGCTGTAAGCGCTTCCTCCATGATGGTTTTGTATGCTGGTCTTGGCACTGACGGGACCGTGTCGTGACGTCATGTACAAAAGGTCAGTATACTGAAAGGATTCATTGAACATGACCAGTGACAATAAAGTGACACAAATTGGATTTTTCTGCCTAAATATGAGACCCATTTATCCTTTCTTATCCATGTGGGCATGAAACCTTCAAATGTGGTCATAGATCAGATAGTGGCCATGTTGAGAGAACAATCAGATCAGAATTCAATTCTTTTTGCATTGTATTCCCAGGAGGAACGATAGAAGGATGCTGAAATTAATTTTACTGAATATTTGTGGGAATTTGTAGATTCAAGCAAAACTAGCAGAAACGCCAGGAAAGCAAGTAGGTCTTTAAATGAATTGGACAAATTGACTGCAGTTAAATTCTAATTATAATAAAAGGTGTGAAGTTTACACCTTGCACAAATCAGTTACTATTTTAATTCATAAGATACATATTCTTGTCACAATACCACTTCATTTTATTAATTAATTTGATTTGTTGCCTTTTAAATTGAATGCCTTGTTCCAAAGAGTTAACATTGTTACACATCTAGCTACAATGACAAAGTAAAATGTGATGCAAAAGGCTTCAATCGAAGTTGGCTCGAAGTAACTTGAAAGGCTTTAAGTTGTGATTGCTATTAAAAACACTGCCAGTAACAGCTGGGAAAATATTAACTGCTAGCCGTAGCGAGATCCAGAGCAAATCGTGACACAAACGTCAGGTTACTAGAGCATCCAGTTGTTCCTTGTACAAATACAATTCTTTTTGTTTGTGGAACGTAAAAATTATGTTACACACTTTTAACTACGAATGTGAACCTTTAGGATAGACTGATGCTGATGATGATGTGAAGCTTACAATGTGAACATAGCCATTGTGGTGAGTGCGGCAGGTCATACGCATCCCCTGAATAAGCTCCCGAAAGATTGTATTAGGAAGAGAAGAAGTTGTAGAGTCACTACTCACTTTGAGGGAGTCGAAGCAGGCGATGACTCTCCCGTTCTCCACCTGGCAGCTTTTGGCCGGATGGGCGAACTTACATTCAGAGTCGGGTCGGGAACACGTGCCTCGCTGGAACTCGCGGCACACCTCCAGCGTCAGCCATTTTGTGTCCCGGATGGGCGTCACATTAACCGCCATTTTGGCTTAAAAGCAAAAGGAAAAAAGAAAAAAAGAAGAAAAAAAAAGAAAAATCCAGACGATATGATGGCGCAGACGGGCGTTGCGTGTAGCTGGTGGTTGGGTTAGTGCCCACGGAAAGAGACACCAGATTTGGACGTGTTTTGGCTTTTTTGTTTGTAGGCACTCAGAAATCAAAAGTCAGAGGCCCATTGTTGTGATCTGTTTTTTTTTTTTTTTTGTTGTTGTTGTTGTTGTTGTTTGTTTTTTCTTTGAAGCCCCTATCTACGGAGGCCTCCGTCTCGTCTTGTCTCGTCTTGTCTCGTCTCTCTTTCTGTCCCGCTGTCACTCAGTCTCTCCTCAGCTGCGCTGCCAGGCCAGACGGATGGTGAAACTCATTATTGATTACGTGTGGTTGCGGGGGCAGAAAGGGAGAGAGTCGGCGGTGTGGAAAGAGGCAGTAGCAGTCACCTCTCACCCACACTCACACACACACACACTCACACACACACACACACACACACACACACACACACACACACACACACACACACACACACACACACACACACACGCACGCACACAAGCACACACACTGCCTGAATCTGTCCTTATGACACAGACTCCAGAAGCAACATGGGGGCACGCGGCAGGGGGGCGGAGGGTGTTGCTGTGGCGACCAGGTGCTTAGCAGAGGCCGTTCTCATCCAGGACTGCGGACATCACTTGGCACTGAAGCAGGTGGCAGAAGCGGGAAAAAAGGGGGCGGGGGGTGGGGGGTGTTGCCCTTTCAAGCAGTCCAAGCAGCAGCGGGTGTCAAAGGCACGTCTGTCAGTAGCAGTAACCTGCGGGGGAGAGGAGAGAGTTAACGCTTAGCTCTAACACGCTAACACTAACACGCTAACACTAACACACACACACACACACACACACACACACACACACACACACACACACACACACACACACACACACACAGGCCTCAATCAACAGCCTCGGTTCTGAAGTGGAAAAATTAAATGGAGCAGCGGGTCTCTTACAGCGAGTGGTAGATTTGTTATTTGTTAAAAAGCAGAACAATGAGCGCCAGAGCGAGAGCAGGCACGGGTCAGAGTGCCAACGTTACTCTCATACGCGTCTCCTCATTAATGAAAGGTTATGAATTTTAATCTTTGAAAGAAAAAAAACACACTGTGATTATTATTATTATTATTATTATTATTATTATTATTATTATTAATTTCAATGCATTGTGTAGAAAAACGGAAATAAAATTGCAATTATAACTGATTGCATGCCATATATTCATAAAAATAAATAAATAATAATAATAATATAATAATAATTATATCTCATGGTTTTGCTGTTTTCATCATATATATATATATATATATATATATATATATATATATATATATATATATATATATATAAGGAGAGGAAGAAGAAGATGAATGTATAATAATACCTTTAAATGCCTTGTCTTCAATACTTCGGTTCATATCATATATATATATATATATATATATATATATATATATATATATATATATATATATATATATATATACACACACACATACATATATATAGAATAGCTTTTACCTGTACATTGGTCATAACTCACTCCTTCAATGATATCATTATATTTCATAAATTGGAGGACCAAAAAAAATCTGTCTGTATGTCTGTATGTCTGTCCAGCCAGAATTTGTCACAGCATCACACAAAATTGGCCGGACAGAATTTAATGAAACTTTTCCAGTCCTTTAGTATTTGCCTGAAGTTTAACATGCGCCATAAATGAAATCAAAATGTTCAAAAAGAGAAATTAAGAGCAGTTTTGTGCCAGATTATAAACCGCAAGTTTTAAAAGCGTACTGTGCATGGGTGGGTGAGTTAAATTGACCGCCGGACAGAATTCAACCTGTACAATGTTTAACCAGTTTAACCTGTACAATGTAAACGAACACCTGCACCAACAGATATTAATTAGTAAAACTAAACTGAACATTTTTACTGGGATTAGTTCAGATTTTCACAGCTGAAAAAAAAAGTGCTGAAGTGGTATAAGTGAATTTTTAACGCTCGTCGTTTTAAGACAAAACTTCATCTTTATTCGATCTACTTTTTCAATTTCTCATCTGTGATTCACACTCCGATTACCGAACAGGGAGTGTATTTGGTTGACAATGAATGAAGTACAACTTGTAAGCTAATCAACCTGACAAAATTTTATTTCTTTCTAATAATAGGTTAGGCAGGGAGTTCTCTCATACAGAAGAAAGACAGACCTGTATGTGGGCTTCAGCTTGAAATAATAATATCACTGATTACATTAAAGCTCATCAGATTACTTTTAGCTTTAATCTTTTAACTATTTCTAGAAAATCTTCATCCGTCAATGACGCATACTAACGCTAGTTTATTTAGTGAAAAAAGATGGTTCAGACTGGCCAAAAAAAAAAAAGACACAACCACTAATTAGATTACCCCAAATCAGGCTTCAAAGGGTTTGTGAAATGTCCCACGGAAATGAGGTGTCTAAAAAATACAGGAAGTGAGGTAAGAGTGAGGAAGAGAGGAGAAAACAGATCGAGATTTACACATCGAGATGTTACATTTCCAGTAAGAAGGCACACAGGTTTTGAATAACGCTCCGGAGATCAAGCCTGTATCATTCCAAAAGCAGCGGTTAAACAGTCCCATAATTCCCTATCCTGGATCATAAGTCTAGGTTTCGACAGAGAAACTGTTGCAGGAACCAAGCAGTATGTTTAGGAAAGTAAGTCACTTGTTTGTCTTGTAGCTAACAGCTTGTAATTTGCTTGTAAATGTGATTGCAATTTACCAGACGTTGTTATGGTTAAGAGGGTAACTGGCTAGCTATCAATAATTTGCTAGCTTACACAAAAATAACCGAATATGAAAACATTATTCAGAATGAACATACAGTACTGTGTCAAAGTCAACATACAGGATGTTCAAGTCAAACCAGGACTTTTGATTGTGCCTAACAATAGAGTAAATGTATGAGATTGGGAGCAGCACAATGGTGTAGTGGTTAGCACTTGGTCGCCTTGCACCTCCAGGGTTCGGGTTCGATTCCCAGCCAGGCTCGATTCCCGTCTCTGTGTGCATGGAGTTTCATGTTCTCCCCATGCTTGATGGGTTTCTTCCAGATACTCTGGTTTCTTCCCACAGTTCTCAAATTGCCCATAGTGTGTGTGTGTGTGTGTGTGTGTGTGTGTGTGTGCCTTACGATGAATGGACTGGCACCCTGTCCAGGGTGTACCCTGCCTCGTGCCCTAAGTCTCCTGGGATAGGCTCCAGGCCCCTGTGACCCTAAATACAGGATAAAGAGGTATAGATGATGAGTGAGTGAGTGTATGAGATTAAAATGTTCTTTTTCCTCTATATAATCCCCTGCTACACTAATACACGTATCCCAGAGTTTCACAAGTGCTTGGACACCATCAAGGTAGAAAGTTTCTCAGTAAACCGGTGACATGATCGGACTGCTTGCTCCATGCCTGGAACACTGGCCTCCCAGGAACTCCTTTAACATCCCCAAACATGTGGAAATGGCTAGAAGTGAGGTCAGGGTTGTATGAATGCAAGTGGTGTTGATGAATGACCTCAACCGGGATTGCCATTCACTGACTTCTTAAAAATGAAACATACATTGATGGATGGATGGATGGATGGATGGATGGATGGATAGACAGATAGATAGATAGATAGATAGATAGATAGATAGATAGATAGATAGATAGATAGATAGATAGATCATCAGATAGATTATCACTGTGCTGTCTTCTTTCCTTCTTTCTTTCTTTCAGGAATGTTGTTTGTACTGTATATGGTTGAAAAGCCAAAAAACCCTTCTGCAAATCTTAATTGTTTTCTGACATCATTTTCTTTATTCTTTCAGAAATTTCATCACAAGTACATGTTTGACTTGAACGCCCCTCTTATTTATAAGTAGACATCTAGCGTATTAAGTCACTTTAGATAAAAAAGCTCCACAAAGCCACTAGGGTAGAAGCCACTAAGCTCATGAGCTTAAGTAACCTGATAAACTGGTGAATAAACTGAGTAGCAAATTTCATACCGAAAGGTACTGTATAATGATGCGTATAATAATACAGTTCCTTTTTAATTATAATTCAGGATAAAGAAGCAGGACAATTTTAAAGGTGTGGTGTCGAAAAACAGCTACTTCCAAAATGGACCATAGCTACAGTAAAAGAGAGAGAGAGAGAGAGAGAGAGTCCTACTGAAACACGATGCTCTGTTTAAGATTGCGTAGGAGTAAAATAGGGTTAGGTAAAAATACTTCATTGTTTTAACGGATGGTGAAAATATGTCTCAGCCTGTCCCCTCAGCTGGAATGTTCCCAGTGCGCAGTGACCCCGGTTGCCCCCAGCCTTCTGCCCCGCCCCGCCCTATAGAGGAAGCACTGCGCTGGCGAACATGTCCCCGCAGCGCCAGCCTCGTGATGCCCACAGCTAATTCCATTAGCAGCACATTAAATATGAAGCAGGCCATTTGTCTCAGCACTGCCTCATTCTCCTCTTCCTCATTTCCTCTGGAAGATTTTACATCTAAACGCACCCTTGGTGAAGGGGATCATGAGACGATGTATAGCGCTCAGAACACGGGTAGGGGGAACATATAGAGAGAGAGATATAGAAAACTATAATATATTATATAAATAAGTAAAATGGAGAGAAAGAAAAAAAGAAAGACAGAGAGAGACAAAGAGAGAGAGAGAGAGAGAGAGAGAAAATGCGAAAGACAGAAACTACAAGTTGTAGTTAGAGAAATAAAGAGCGAGAGAGAGAGACTTATAAAGGGACAGAAGGAGAAATATACAGTAGTCACACAGAGATAAACAGATAGACAGAGAGAGAGAGACAGAAAAATGGACAGAGGCAGAGTGAGTCCGAAATACACAATGAGAAAGAGTAGAGAGGGAAAGAGAGGGAAAGAGAAAGAGGCAGGCAGAGAGAGGAAGTGTGAAAGACAGTAGCTGAATTATGCAGTTAGAAAGACAGAGAGAGAGAGAGACTCAATGAGAGACAGAAGGACCAAAATAGTCATACAGAGGGCGAGAGACACAGTGAGAGAGAGGGAGAGAGACTGAGGCAAATAGAGTGAGGAACCAGACAGACAGACAGACAGACGTGTGATTGTGTTTGCAGCGTCTGTAGGTGAGAATTTCCCGTTATGACTCTCCTCCTCACATGCTGCGGCCTGCACTGTTCCACTCCTACACCTGCATGCTGTAGCCTCGGTTCACACACAGTGTCATTACAGTGCACACAACTATGTAATCACACACACGCACGCACGCACGCACGCACGCACGCACACACACACACACACACACACACACACACACACACACACACACACACACACACACACACACATACACACACACACACACTGGCCCAATTGCAAATATGCACTGAAACGCCCATTTAACGCAAACCCACGCCTCCACCTCCATAACACACTCAACCTTACCTCCCAACATACACCTCCACCCACACACTGAGCAACTCTCTCTCTCACACACACACACTGACACACACCCCTGAATTTAATTTGTGTAAATAACAGATTCGATACACATTCCTTAAAGAAGAAATACAGTCCACATGTAGTCTTGTCAAAATACACACATGTGAATAAAATGTGGTTTTAATGACATAAAAATGAGGTGTGTGTGTGTGTGTGTGTGTGTGTGTGTGTGTGTGTGTGTGTGTGTGTGTGTGTGTGTGTGTGTGTGTGAGCGGGCATGTGTTGTGTGTGAGCTGTTGTTTAAAAAGCTGTACGTTGGTGTGTGTACACCCATACATTTAGAGACCTCAGCAGTCAGTGATGCCATCATTACAGCTCCATGGAGGTAATAATTATGTCATCTACTGTACCAGGAAACTGATGTTATGACACGAGGTGTGCATCACTTAACTCGAGCGCACATCGACGTTTGCCTCAGGTGTGAGATTTTCTTGTCAAGAATTTTTCTGCACCATTAAACTTGATGCACGGTAACTCTGTCATTTGCCTGGTTTAACCGAACGGAGTGACGCATTCTCACGACGGTGATGTCTACAAGGCTGGAGAGTTCAGTTATGGCACGAGCTCCTGATTTGCATCCTGACCTGATTGTCGAGTCAAAAAAATATATAAATAAATAAAAACTACTTCAAAGGAAAATCAATCAGTGACGATGTAATACCACAGCATAACATAATATCATGTTTCCTGACATCCTCTTTTGCCATGTCATTTCCTCCGAACCACGTGACGTCAGCCGACCGCATCTTTTTGAACTGTTTGCTCACACACCGTTGTGGGCCGCGTGACACACTCGGAGGACAGCGTCATCCGCTCCTTCCGCTTGCGTGAGCTCACAGATACCCCTGATTGGCTGTAGAGCAGTGATTAATGTGGGCCCATCATCCCTCCCCTCTGAGAGAGCTCGTCCAATCAGCTCTCTCTAGAGCTCCACTCGGAGGCCCCTGAACCCTTTTATAGGGACTGACACTGGAGACTCCTTTCATAAATGTTCATTCATCTTTCATACTATATGGAGTCGAACGAAGCTCTGGAGCCTATCCCAAGAAAACTTCAGGTACAAGGCCGGGTACACCCTGGACAGATTCAGGGGGCCAATCCATCACATGTTACACATGCACACACCATACTGTATACTCAATTTTATTTGGGAACGTCAATTAGCGTAATCTGCATGTCTTCGGAGTGTGCAAGGAAACCTAGAGGAAACCCACCAAGTGCAGGGAGAACACGCAAATTTTGTGCGCACAGAACACAGAACACAGAACAATTGAATTGAACCCAGACCCTTGAGGCGCAAGACGATACATGTTACATGAACATACATTCACAAAAAACATCATCGTAGCAACATTGTTGTTCCTGGATATTGTATCAGAACAAGCAGATTAGCGTTTAAAAAAATGGTATGATTTGCATTGTATCTGAAATGATGTAGCATCGGAGCCACTTTAGAAAAAAATATCATTATATTGTACTGAGGCACCATTTCCACAGAAATATATTGTAAAGCTCGCGGGATGGCTAAGTAATACAAACGTTTGGGTATAACTTTCTTATTAACTGATATAAGTTGTTCAAATCGCACAACTCTACTGTACATACAGTAGTCTTCAGCGCAATGGACGCTTTTGTGCCATCGATAAACCCAACTCTCGATTCCTCTTTCAAAATCCCCTGGATGGTCTCCTCCCACTGCGTGGTTTGTCTTCAGTGCTGATTTCCTCTTCTTTAAACGTCCTCATCTGTGGAAGACCATCATTCGCAGTGGAAGACCATCAAATGCGACAAAGGGGATTTTCAAACAGGATTCGAGATTTGGAGATTCAACGCTGGCCTAAAGGCATCATTTATGGTGGTTACGATGTTGAGTAGAGGATAGGAAGAGTTACTGTATGTGTGATTTGAACCAGATATGTTAGTTATTTTAAAAAAAAAGTTATTCCAACTTTTGCATCACTTTCGATATAACCCTCACATTAATCGAGTTGCTGCTTTTCTTTATAGCAGAATTTTTTTTTTTTAATCTATATCAAAACTGTATTGAGGAAAGAAGAAATAAGAAAATTTAAAACGTCACTTAGGACGCAAACCCTAACGCACAAACAAAGAAGTACAGAATGTATACACAATGTACATCATCTTAGAAAGTGAAATAGTATTAAATCTAGCCAAATCAATCTATAAATGTTTGAAATAAGAACCAAACAATAACAAACCAAATGTAAGATTATTAAGTTTATTTATAGTCAAATGTTACTAAACTTTCAAGATAAAAAGTCTCTCGCTCTTCTGGCAAATAGTACGTTTTAGGCATATATATTTCTTGAAAGAAGCAAAACTATCAGAGCAGGGGTGGCTCAAATCTGTTTAGGTTCTAGATTACTGATCAGAAGGTCAGGGGTTCAACCTCCAGAACTGCCAAGTTGCCACTGTTGAGCCCTTGAGCTAGGCCCTTACCGCCATCTGCTCCAGGGGTGCTGACTGACCCTATGCTCTGACTATAATGGGGACAAATAAAAATAAATAAAATTCACTGTGCTGTAGGGTATAAATAACAGAATCTTAACAAGATATTTTTCACTTGCAGTTTTAGTGGAAATGAGATAATATTTTTTTTAAGGTTTGTAACCTTATTTACAGTATAGGCTTGGCTACATTGAAGATTATTTCACTTCCTAAGATGTAATCTTTTGCCATGTAACAAAACTCACCTGCAATGTTTACAGGGTAAGTAATTAAGCTTTTTTTTTTTTGTATCAGCAATAAAATAACCCGGCCAGGGAGGGAAGTGTGCTGCAAGTGATAAAAACAGTTTGTGTTCGAAATGGGACACTTCAGTTCTGTTACGTTCTGAAGTTTGTTTCTTTACATGAGACTCACGGAATGTACAGGTCGAAGGTTTATACAGTACAGTTTGTACTAGTGGTAAATTTTATATTAATGTTTGTTGATAAAACATGGCTATGAATTCTTTTGCATGTAAATGTAGCTGTTAAAACAAATGGGGAAAAGAAAATGGGGCTTAGTCAAGGCACAGTAAAAGTCAAATTTAGGGAAAAAAATGCAAAGAAACTGATTTACGTTCACAATACAGAATTGCTTACTACAAGAGGTTTTGCAACTTAGCTATATCTAATTTAGCTAAGTGTCAATAAAAGCTGGAATCGTTTTAAGCCTGAGTCTCACCCTTACTTTAGTGGATAATCCCCCATGGGTACTTTAAAATTTAGACTGCAGTAATCAAAAAGTCATAGGCTTATCCCAGGTTGTACAATGGTAAAAAAAAAAAAAAAAAAAAAAAAAAAATATATATATATATTATACACATACACATACACATGTGGACAAAATTGTTGGTACTCTTCGGTCAGTGAAAGAAAAACTCACAATGGTCACAGAAATAACTTTAATCTGACAAAAGTAATAATAAATAAGCATTCTATGAATGTTAACCAATGAAGACATTGCTTTTTAACCATGCTTCAACGGAATTATAAAAAAAAATGAACTCATGGAACAGGCATGGACAAAAATTATGGTTGCCCTAACTTAATAGGTTGTTGCACAACCTTTTGAGGCAATCACTGCATTCAAACGATTCCTGTAACTGTCAATGAGACTTCTGCACCTCTCAGCGGGTATTTTGGCCCACTCCTCATGAGCAAGCTGCTCCAGTTGTTTCCGGTTTGAAGGGTGTCTTTTCCAGACAGCATGTTTCAGCTCCTTCCAAAGATGCTCAATAGGATTGAGGTCAGGGCTCATAGAAGGCCATTTTAGAATAGTCCAATGTTTTCCTCTTAGCCATTCTTGGGTGTTTTTAGCTGTGTGTTTTGGGTCATTGTCCTGTTGCAAGACCCATGACCTGCGACTGAGACCCAGCTTTCTGACACTGGCCAGCACATTTCTCTCTAGAATCCCTTGATAGTCTTGAGATTTCATTGTACCCAGCACAGATTCAAGACACCCTGTGCCAGATGCAGCAAAGCAGCCCCAGAACATAACAGAGCCTCCTCCATGTTTCACAGTAGGGACAGTGTTCTTTTCTTGTTATGCTTCATTTTTCCATCTGTGAACATAGAGCTGATGTGCCTCGGCAAAACGTTCCATTTTTGTCTCATCTGTCCATAGGACATTCTCCCAGAAGCTTTGTGGCTTGTCAACATGTAGTTTGGCATATTCCAGTCTGGCTTTTTTATGATTTGTTTTCAACAATGGTGTCCTCCTTGGTCGTCTCCCATGTAGTCCACTTTGGCTCAAACAACGACGGATGGTGCGATCTGACACTGATGTTCCTTGAGCATGAAGTTCACCTCGGATCTCTTTAGAAGTCTTTCTGGGCTCATTTGTTACCATTGGGATTATCCGTCTCTTTGATTTGTCATGAATTTTCCTCGTGCGGCCACGTCCAGGGAGGTTGGCTACAGTCCCATGGATCTTAAATTTCTGAATAATATGTGCAACTGTAGTCACAGGAACATCTAGCTGCTTAGAAATGGTCTTATAGCCTTTACCTTTAACATGTTTGTCTATAATTTTCTTTCGAATCTCCTGAGACAACTCTTTCCTTCGCTTCCTCTGGTCCATGTTGAGTGTGGTACATACCATGTCACCAAACAACACAGTGACTACCTGGAGCCCTATATATAGGCCCACTGACTGATTACAAGATTGTAGACAACTGTGATGCTAATTAGTGGACACGCCTTGAATTAACATGTTCCTTTGGTCACATTATTTTCAGTATTTTCTAGGGGTACCACCATTTTTGTCCAAGCCTGTTCCATGAGTTAATTTTCTTAAATAATTCTGTTGAAGCGTGGTTGAAAAGCAGTGTCTGACATTCATTGGTTAGCATTCATAGAATTTTTTTTATTATTACTTTTGTCAGATTAAAGTTATTTCTGTGAGTTTTTCTTTCATTGACCGAAGGGTACCAACAATTTTGTCCACGTGTATATATATATATATATATATATATATATATATATATATATATAAGTCAAATCAGGATTGTGCAGAATAAAAACTACCCTTAATCTATATAATGCAGGTAGAAAGTTTTCTTAGTGCGCTGAGGCCATGATCAGGTCAATACTGGCCTCCCAGAAAATCCTTTAATGCCCCAAACTTGTGGAAGTGGCAGTGGAGTTAATGAAATGTGCAAGTGGTGTTGGTGATTGATTGTGTGTACAGTCCCATCAGACAGATGCGACTCTTCCGCAAGTTAAAAAAGTCTATCGATTTTTCAAGGATCAGGTGTTCCACTTGCTGAATGTTCAAGAAGATTCCACCACAATTCCCGGTTTGACTTGATCACCCCACTACATTCCTAGTCTTAAACATATTTAACCACATTTTCATACAAGATACTAAATCAAGGATATGAAATCAAACGTGCAAGCTATTTTTTTCTTTTTGAAATGATAGCACAATGTCGATCTTTTTTAATGCAACACTAAAGAAAGCATACTCTCTGTTTAAAGAAAACGCTGACCTGGCATTCACCTACTCACTTACAGCTCATGAATTTATGATAGCTCATAACTTTATCCAGAAAAAAATCCAGCCCTTGCACAATGCCTTGAAGAGCAATTGATAATAAATTCAAATATGCTACAGTTACTGTACATATTTCATATTGGCCTTAAATAGCATTCCTTAGTTTATTAAGTTTGAGTGTAATTTCAGATCAAATCTTAACTTTCAAATACTTATTGTAAATCTTGTGATCACAAGTTTTTACATAGAGTTATAGCACACCAGAACTAGAAAACGAAAATAAAATTACTTAAACGGTACTGAGTCAGTGAGTTTAGAACAATGAGTTGGGAGTTCCAATTTGTCCATGCTAATCAATGGATATGTCATGTTTATGTGATATTAAGAATAGGGGTTTTTCTTTTTAAAGCTCAGTTCTATATTATTAACACCAAACCAAACTTATCTCACACTTCTTAATTTATAGTACCTCAATCCTCATAAAATTTTTACAAAATGGATAAGAGGCAGGGTTTCTATTTATACATCTTTCTTGACTTCTAATATACAGGGAGGCCCAAAAATAAATGTACTATATACAACTATTGTTATCTAAACCTTTTTTACAAAACTCAAATTGAATTATGGCAGCAATGTGGATTATTACATTATGTACACATCAGTAGTATATATCAGTCCAGTCCCGGTATCTGAGCAGTTTCTTGTATGTTTTGCCACACAATGAATCTAATGATTGAACGCTATGAATCATTCAGGCAATAAAAACCATCTAAAGCACGAACCAGTGAGAAACAGGTCCAGGTGATGACAGATGATCAGGCCGGTGATTAGTATACTGGTGATGCTGAATGCTGAGTGGTTGGAACAGTTGAAAGGGGAAATGAGGTTGCTGCTGAGGTTGTTACATGAACAAAATTTTTTAAAATTGTATCTTCAGGCATTTTGCAGCCTGTCACAGTAAAGCATTTGTTCATAATTGTTTAATTTTATCTACATCATTTAATTTATTTAAATTGAATTTAATATTAAGAAATTAGGTGGGGCTCAAGACATTTGCACATTACTGTACATTTGAAAATAAATAAATCAATCAATAAATATAAATATATGAGCTCAAGGTTAATCTGTACTTAAAGTTTTATGTGTGTACTAAAGAACTAACAGACAGATGTAATTGATAAAATTACCGTAATTTAGATCATGAACAATGAACATCAGCCTAAAACGAACACACTAGAATATGAATACGGGTGTGTGCTAGTTCTGTAATTAGATCAAATAGACAGCTGAATGATGATGATGATGACGAAACTTAATCAAGGACTGGACAAAGCTGAAACTGATTAAGATTCAGAGCGGATATTTCACAGAAACCCCAACTGAGAAGCAACAAAATTATAGCGTGTTGACAAGAACCATTAATAAGAGGCACCGAAAAAAAAGCCACATTAATAAAATGTCTGAATTTAACGAGTCATCAATAAGAGTCTGAATGCAAATGAATTATGAATGAGATCATTCCATATGGCCAAAGGCAGCGAGATATTATAACACCACGTCCCGGTCTGTGCATGGGAATGACTAATAAAGGCAGATAACATGAAAACAGAATCACGCGCACACACACACACACACACACACACACACACACACACACACACACACACACACACACACACACACACACACACACACACACACACATCCACACTCTCTGGCACTCCCCCCCCCTCCCCCGAATTTTCACCAGCAACTTGTTAAACACATCTGCAGGTGTTTAACATGCAATTTGTGTGCTTTTTTAAAGTGCACCACTTAAAGCAGGAGCCTTAAATTTGCACAATTTTCCACTTAAGAGCAGTTTTGATTTTTATATTGTGTTTTATAGAACCAATAGGCGAGATAGACCTGGAGTTTAATATACATTCAAAGCACAGTGAGTCACACATTGTTGAATGGCTTAAAATGTTCTTTAATTTTCTTTCACAGTTTTGAAAAAAATAAACATTCATTAGTGTTCATTATGTTTACTAGGTGGCGTTTGTCTGTATTGCAAATGCACCAATGATGCTCTTACTGTGTGCTAATCAGGCGCGCACACACAAACACACACGCACACACACACACACACACACACACACACACACACACACACACACACACACACACACACACACACACACACACACACACACAAAAAGACGCACTATTTTTTCCAGGTTGTTCAGAAAACCAGTCATGAGATCCATAAAATATGAGCACACACACAAACACACAGCGTAAGTAGTCATCTGGTTTCATTTGTTAAAGCCTACAATTGATAATGTGCAAATCACATGGACCGTTTCACTTCAGCCAAGTCACATTCTTCAGAAAGGATGGAGAAATTGAACCCCTTTTAGACTTTAGTAAACTGTGCAAAGTTTATCTGACAAGCGACATCTGACTTAATTCTGTTCATTTGTTTAACGCCGAGTCTTCAAGGGAACCTCCGAGCGGGTTTCACACGTCGAAGTTCTCTTGCCAGTTGTGCAGATCAAATGCAAATCTGATCTGTATTTAGGGTGTAAAGTCAATCCTAAAGCATGTAGAAGAAGCTGTTTCAAAATGATCCACAGCAGCTATGGATCCTTGAACGTGATTGGTCAGAAGATGAGCTTATTGATTACATCAACATTCACTCATACTCTTTAAAATTCTGAACTACTCTTCTTCTCATGTAATTGGCTTGTTGCCTGTCTGTGTTCACCTGTTCCATGTACAAACCCTTTTTTCGAGCCTACATCGGATTATGTCACGAGGTTTGCTGGAGGCGAAACAGTGGAAACCTTAAAGTGAACACGAATCACCTCAGGCTTATCAAGCACCAAAAATATCATCTTGCTGAATCATAATCAAAGGAGTAATAACTCTACAGTAACTTGAAGTTTAATCACATACCAGCTGCAACTACCATTTACTTGAAAAAAATATATATTCTCAGTTAAATCAGGTAGGGTTAAATAAAGCATTGTCTGTTAGGTATGTGTAGGCGTAACTAATTGCAAAATACACCTGAATGACGATGAGTATCATAACATAATTTCTGCATTATTTAACTTTTTGTAATGAGAAGAGTGGGTCAGAATTACCAACATTATTCTGCAAGCTCTGATTGATGACCTAATTTACTACAACCGTGCCTCGGCATATGAATTTAATTTAAATTTCGTATTCCAAAATGCATTTTTCCATCGACAATAATGTAAATGCAGGTTATCTGTTCCAGCCACCCAAAAATATTACAATAAACATTACAAATTTACAACACTATAATCATAATTTGCATATAAAATCAACAAAAACATTTTTGTCAAGACAAGTAAAATATGAAATAAACAGACATTAAACCTTACTTAACCTTAACTTATGATTCCTCTTCGCACCAGCTGCTTTGAAAATGAAACTGAAAGTGGCTCCTTTTACTACCTGATACCATCCTTGCTAACATTCTTGAGACCCATGGTACACAAAATGCAAAATAAAACAACGAAAAAAAAAGTAAACTCTCTTCACTTGGCTTTCCACCAACACAAAAAGTTTTGAACAGCCACTCGACGTGCGTACAGCTTAGCTGGTGTTTGGTGCAGTTCGGTTCATTCTTTTGTGTGCCAAAAATTGCTTTGTACTGTAATTAGAGGCAAACTTCCTGCACACTTTCAGTTCTTAAGGTGGGGCATTCATACAGTATGGCGAGGTGTCACTGGATCTACTGTAGAAAGTAAATAGACAAGAAAGATTTGGCTAAAGAGAAACCGAGGGTATAGATATTATTATGTGATATGACTATGTGCTGAATGATCATGTGGAAGATTTGAAATACAATGATTTAACAAATGAGTTATACGTTTGCAGACACAGTTATTGATTTGTCTTGTAAAACCGTTTACAGTGCCATTTGACTGTCAGGTAGGTGTGTAAATATCTATTCATTCCACAATGCGTCTTGCAATCCTGTCCGATTGTCCATCTGTTGATGTAATAGATTGAATTTTTAAAGATTTTTTAAAAATTATTAATTACAATTTTTAATCAGGAATTTAAAACCCTGTCCTGCTGATTAATGTTAACTTTTTCTACTAAGACTTACGGTTCAGGAGCATGTAACCATACATATTCAACTAAACAATCAAATACGAGCCAACAAAACTGACTAGCCAGTGTTACCAAAGAAATGTGTTCGAGTCTCCAGCTTCGCTCTGTCATTATACTTACTAACACCAAAAAGGGATCTATAGTTTTTTTTTTTCAATTTCTCTGTTTAAATGCTTGCTGTGTTCCTTTCAATGTTTGTTTTTGATAACTAATTATCCTTGTTTCACTTTGCCCAGTAGGGAATTAAATTATAATTAACGGATTTATCGTAATAAAGCACATACTGTACAAGGTTTACACATTTGTGACCTGCTTCTCACCACACACTAAATTAGGGCAGATGTTGTATCTACTAAGGAGTGTGTGTACCTTTTAAATTATTACAATTTGATTACTTTTGAAGTTCTTGGAGTTGTTATTATTATTTGTTTTAAACATAGTTCATACCGCAACCTCACATAAAACTAGGCTAGACTAAAGGTTACATTGTACTGTTGCCAACTAAATCAAATGTCAGCCATTTTCTTTTTTCTTTCTTTCTTTTTTTCCCTCAGAATTCCACACTATGTGTGAGTAAACAAGCTAAAGCATCAGTGGCGTGGAAATATGAATGCATCTCCCCCTTTTACTACTTGTTGTCTACATGTTCTCTTTGAATCACACACACACACACATACAAAGAAAACAGCAAATACACGCATTTATGTAGCACCCACACCTAAGCCTGCCACTTTACACCAAGTGTAACACGCCAGCACCAAACCAGCGAGACTGTGAGAAAGAAAGACAGCAGGGGCAAAAGAAGCAATAGAAAAGAAGAAAGATGAAGGAGCAGTGAAAGGTTTACAGGAGGTTAACAAGCTGGTAAACTTGAAAGGATTGTGGATGTAAAAAAGGAAGAATGTCAAAAAGGGAGGGAGAGAAAGTGAAAGAGAGAGAGAACGAGAGAGAGAGAGAGAGAGAGAGAGAGAGAGGGAGGGAGGAGACGGCACCGCTCTGCCTGCCGCCATCTTTTCACCTCAAATGACTCTTAGGCAAGCAGAAGCCAAGCTGCTGTTCCAGCCACAACGACTGACCTTTGGAATGCAAACAAACCCAACTGCAACAAATCAAAAAAGAAACAATCTGGTCCAAATAATTATCACAAGAAAGCCTCAACTACTGTATGGTTGTATTTTACCCCTCCCACCCCCCATCCACCACTCCTCCTCTCATGGATAATCTATGGCATTATGTTTTTATTACCATTGAGGTTTTTTTTTTGGAAAGCTAGGAAACAAGGAGGACTCATTTCATGCTGAGCAAAACAAGCTGCAGAACGTGAAATCATTCCTTCAGGATATAAACAAAAGCATATTTTCCCATAGATGCTTTAATCATAGATTATCTGGATGAATTGTAAAATCTACTGGATCAAAAAAAAGCATTTTCTGAAACCTTTACAAGAAATGAGCTCACCCGCTGCTCTATGATTGGCTTTTCTAGTGGTTTGGATGAACTTTTGGCAATCGCAACAGCATATCATATCATATCATATAAAAATAAACTTTTTTAAAATATCTTTTTCCTCTCCAATTTATTCCCAGGAAATTTACATTCCAACAGTTTCTAGTCCAAAAGGGTGAAGGCCAACAAATGCTTCATTTTAGACCTATTAAACCATTTCATCTTGCCATATGAGTCATTCAAGACCGCTAATTATTTACATTTCTTTTTTTTTTTTTGTATACAAGAGCTAATGAACATCTGTGATTGGCAGGAAAGTCTGCACTACCAGGTGGATCTGCAGCAAAGCATTTGGACCTCGCAAGTTTGAATTATTTGACCACGGCATGCAAAATGAAGCTCAGTGGATGTTGAATGGTGTTGATAATAGCACATGTTGATTAATTTTGAAATCTGAATTCTGATTGGTCAGCAAGGTGTACTGTATACAATGGGCGTTCATAATAAACCAGGACTTATCGTCTCATGAGCAGAAAAATGAAGGCGTAAAATTGATTGACATTTAGACTGCAAGCACAGTATGGTGATGAGACTCTTAGCTGCGATAAAACATTTGAACAGGGCAAACGTTTTTAAAAAAGCTGTATGTCCGAGGTGGCTTGGAGACCACTGCAAATATTCTTCTAAGCATTGGGCAGGTGGAATGGCTGATCCTTGAAAACTGATGAATAACCTTTACTCATACAGATACAGATACAGAAGTACACATCTTTCTGTGGGAACTGTACACAGAATCATTCACCAATACTACTTCCACATTACAAGATCACGTCTGGGAGTAATTGCCACATCCCTCATACAGTCCTGCCCTTACACAAGCCATTTCTATGTTTTGGGCCCATTAAGGGAGTCCCTTGGATGCTAGCGTTTTGGACATGAAACATTTGATCATGGCTCTGGTATACTGATAAAAAAAAAACTTTCTAGATTAATGGTATACAACCTCTAGTTAAACGTTCTATAATTGTGTGCAATCAAAAGTCCCGGTTTAACTTGAACACCACTCGTGTTAATGTGCTTGTTGTATGTTATCTTTTAGAGTACAGTAACACAGTACAGTAACACAGATACTTGTATGTTAAATACTATTTGTTGTTTTTTGATTAACAAACAAGAAAGATAAAAATGTTATAACCTGAGTAAAAAATATTAACCATTTTACATTCTATGAATGTATTTAAAGTGCATCGTAAATGAAACCTGTAATTGGAGGCTTAATAGTATAATAAAAAGCTGTTCTTGGAAAACAATAAACTTTGACATATAACAACTTTACTGTCATATTTTAATATAACAGCATGTTCATATACAAACATCATTTCTTAAAGGAGTTTTGCATGGAACATTCTCTGATAGAGAACCTCTTTTTTCATAGAGTTTTACCTTCTAAGTTCAGAGGTTCATCCAGAACAACAAGAAATCTACAGCCACTAACTCTAACTGTGCCTCATTACTAACCTTAATTATCTTTATACATTTTAATTACAACACTTACTAACTTACCGTTAGGCCATGTTGAATGCGCTCAACTATTTCTAGACCAGAGATGGGCATTAAATGATGCCAGCTGCCTTGCCAGGCAGGATCGAATGTCCTGCAGTGATGAGTCGGTGAGTGCAAACGAGTCAGAGGTCAGAGATTGCAGCAGGAGAAAAGCACACACACACTCGTCGCCTCGGATTACAAAGCACCGCTTACTGCTTCTACAGAGAAAAGGGAGGAGAGAGGTGGAATGCGGAGGAGAATCGAAGAGTAACAAAGGAAAAACAGAATGAGCCTATCAGATGAGCTGAATCAGATTGAGGAGTAGCAAGAGACAGATCGGAACAAAGAAAACGGATCAAAAAAAGGAAAAAAAGAGAAGAATGAAGATGGAAATGGAGTGAGGATGGAGCAATTTCAATTTCCCCTCCTCGTTCTTTTCACCTCTCATCACAACTCAATTTGTGAATCCTATTTTGTATGGCTTGTGTGCAGTGCAAGCTGTAACGGGTCTGTTATAACAGCTATAATAAACAGTAATAACATATTAATAACACATCATAGCAACTTTCTTTACTTTTATAGTTTTTCAAGTTTTTAATCTTGAATTCTTCCCTTAGTAAGCTAAACTCCTACGTGATCATTTGAGTTACTTTGTGTTCAGAAAGTCCTGGAATGTACTTGATATTCGTAAATCATACTGCTCTGCCAACTGAAGGTACACCATGTCCCAATAATCAGTCCACATGAGGAGACTGCTCTCAAAAGATTTACAAGTACGTTCAAAAAGTTTTTTTTTTTTTTTGTCAGCTCTTTACTAGTTAGAGTTAGTTGTAGGAATAATATTTTCAATACTTTTCTCATTCCTGTATGAAACTTGTTTCAAATAGTAAAATTAATTGTAGTCACTGATTACCATAAATTATGAATAAATAAAAATTAAAAAAAAAAAATTTTTTTAAAGGTTACTTAAACAAGTTAAAATTCTTTAGGAAACCCTGTTAGGTTATTTCATTTAAGGCAGCGCATTACTATTAGCAAGAAACTAGAATAATAATAAAAATAAATAAATGAATATGAACTTAAATCCTCTCAGAACGCCTGTCAACTTAACTCATCTTAACCTACTCTTATTCTTAGACTGCTAATAATAGATAGAAATGGTTAGCAATCACTATAAAGATGAATGCATTTGTTCTTTCAGTCTTACTTCTTTACAATTTTATCTCTTGTAAATCATGCCAAGATAGCTATATTGATTGCTAGATAGCTAGCATGACTGGTGAGCATTTTGACACTTTGAGATCTATGTAAATAAAAATACCTTAGACATCCTGTCAAGTTAGTTCATCTAAGCTAAGTAGCCTGCAATAACAGAAAGATATATTGAGACTGTCATTGAATATGTCTTCAAATTTTCTCGGAAATACCAACAGGTCAGCTTTTCTAAACTGGATCACTATTGTTTGCAGTCATTATATGTCATTCACGTTCATGAATATGTCTCAAAAGCATAAAAAAAAATTAAAATGTCAGCAATCAAGTTAAAAATAAACTTAAAAATAAACAATGATAAAACTGATAAATATGACAATTTGACTTCTTGTAAACCATGTTGACGTTTGCACATTTTGACCATTGGAAATGTATGTAAATTGAAATATATTGGACATCCTGTCATGGTTAACTGTCACTATTAACATTTATGAATATGAGCTAGCTAGCTTTAATTTTTAATATTTGATCAAACTGACATTTTTAGTTCTTGTAAATCCTGTCAAGTTAGATATAGTTAGTTTCTAACTAATAACTACCATGACTGGTGAGCATTATGACCATTTGAGATCATATGTAAAATTAAATTCCTGTCAGGTTAGCTCATATTAGCTGACTAGCTTGCATTAACAAAAAGAAATATTGAATTGAATGTGTCTTCAAATTCTCTCAGAAAAACAAGCAGGTCAGCTTTTCTTAACTAGATAGCTATTGTTAGCAGTAATTAAAATGACTGAAAATCATTTTAGAAAACTTGTTAGAAGCTAGCTTTATTATATAGGATGATCAAGATAATAAAAATAACAAATTTACTTCTTATAAATTGAGTCAAGTTGGATATTGTTTTTCTGATAACTAGCATGATTTATGAGCACTTTGACCTTTAGAGATCTATATAAGTTGAAAGTTGAAATACCTCAGAAATCCTGTCAGGTTAACTTATTTGTTGACCAGCTTGCAACAGAAACAGAAAAAACAGAAAAGTATTTAAACTATTAATGAGTACCACTTTAAATTTGCTCAGAAATACCACCAAGTAAACTTTTCCTAACTAGATATATTTTGTTAGCAGTCAATATAAACTATAGTTAATGAATATGAATGAAAATTATTTTATAAAACCTGTCAGAGTTTTAACTAGCTAGCTAGCTTTAATATAAGGGTCACAAAACTAATAAATATGACATATTTACAGTACTTATGAATCCAGTCAAGTAGGCCATTATTTTTCAGACAACTAGCATGACTGTCAGCTTAGCTCAAGATGAGTAGCTAACCCGGACTAGCAGCAATAAACATGATAGCATATAGCATATAGAAACTTTTTTTTGATGTGTTTTGCACTTGCAGGTCACAGAGTATATGCAATCACAGCCTGAATAACTGCTCATGCCTTTCCTTTATGATTTTATTTAGCTACAGTTCAATGACATCCAACAACTCTACCACCTTTTTTTAACCCCTCTGGCATTTCTGTTCAGCCAAAAAAATACCACATCTATTGCATATGGCTATGGATTTTTCCAAGTGGAAAGAACGCAGAAAATGGCTTCATTCCTTCTGGATAGAATAGAGTTTCACTCTGCAGGTGCCACAAAAACCCTCTACAAGGTCGTTACCATCAAGAAAGCCTCACAGAGAGAGCCCAGATGGCACAAGCAGTGCATCAGGTGTGCAGAATGAATATGAATATAATCATAAAGGCTGTGATTAGCAAAACTCTGAGCAGCCATGTGCAGGTTCGGTTTACAGCTCGTATTTTTTTTTTTTTAATGAACAAAAGCTATAATGTGAAACAAATTTATAGAACATCTCTATTTCCTTGGCTAGGTATTCTACTGTTAAGGCAATAATCATTGTCCGTGAAAGTGTTCTTACACCTTGTCTTTTTTTTCGCTGTGTTCATCAGAATCTGGAGGATGTTGAGCATAAGAAATATGCTGAGACAGCCGGGTTGATGATGATGATGCTGCTGATGAGATCAAAAGTCTTTTCTGTTATATTTATTGTAAAAGGTATCATGTGTCAGAACACTGGATCTTTTCAAGAGTCGTAAAATGGAGAAGCCTGATTAGTCAGAGTGCTTTGTAATCAGTAACATCTAATCTGTAAGTGAAGGCAGCTTCAGAGCTAGACAGATTACTCGTTAGACATAAAGCTGGAATCTGTTCTCGTCTTACACTTACTGACAAAGGCAAGATTTGAAGGACAAACAGGAAGCTTGATGCAGCAAAAGCTATCCATCTACAGCACTGGGGTCAGTCTCTAAGGTCATTGTATCAATGACATATGGAAGGTTATCTCTGCTGTAAATGCATTGAAGCAAAATTTTTAACACAAGGTGTCCATTCTGTTAACGCCTTACTGAAGTGTGGTGTTCATAGTGCTACATACTGTACAGTAAGACCTTCATAATTCATGACAAATGACACAAATCTAAGTAGCTTCATTTTTATTCTTACAGACTTCTGTGACACATTTTGTCAACTTATACTACAAAAAAATACAGTATATGCTATCTGGCCAAAATAGTCGCCATTTCAGATGGGTCAAATTATTAGGCTACATCATGCAAATAAATGATTGATTGATGAGCTTTTATAATACTGGAACTCAGTTACGTACGCTTCAACACATTATGAAAATCAAGATTGATAGTACTGAACAGTCAACAAAGAAAGAAGAAATGGTAAAAAAAAAAAAAAAAGACCATGGTAAGTTGGTGAAGTTGCATGGTAAAAAAAAAAAAAAAACAGTTTAAACCAGAACTATGTTTAATAGTGAAAGTAGGAGCACTTCCATACACAACCAATATGATGGACTGGAACTAAACAGCTGTGTGGCCATAATAAATCCACTTGTCAGTGAGACTAATCAGAAAAAAAAAGGTTTGAATTTACTAGGTAGCATAAAGATTCAACTTTGGAGCAATGGAAGACAGTTATGTGGTCTGATGATCCAGATTGTCCCTACTCCGGAGTGATGGGTGCATCAGGAGACACAAAGTGTAAGCGAGCCTCTGGAGACAGTGTTATGATCTGGGGTTGCTTCATTTGCTCAGATCCAGGCTCAGCAACGTTATGTGACAACAAAATAAAGTCAGCTGACAACATAAATGTACTGAATGACCAGGGTATCACATCTGTAGAGGCACTCAAAGTGTGAAAGAGTGGTTCTGGGAGTATGAAGAAACATTTTCACTCATGAACCTGCCACCAAATTGTGTGCTGTAATCTAAAGCTAAATTGTGAAACTTGCTTTTAGCTGTACAAGTATGCAAATTGGCCACAGATTCAATCTGTCAAGCCCGAAATTCAAGCAAAGCTATGCTAATGAGATATCCTGAACTGACCAGGCTACATACATAAAATGCAATAACGCACATCAGTGAGTATTTAATAAGGCCAGAACTTTAACAAATCACGAAAAATACACAGGCAACAAAACAATAACAAAAAATTATCAGTAGGCAGTTTATTGGTCAAACTTGTTTACAACAAGAGGCAATTCAGCACAGCCAACCTACCCATCACCAGCATGTTTTTGGGAGATAGAAAACAAAAAGCCCCTGAGATAACCCACTGGGACATGGGAAGAACATGTGAAGTTACAAACAGACGGTAACTTGATTTTAGGATTGAATAAGAAATTCTAGAGCTGTAAAGTGGCAGCGCCAATGTTCTCTCCACAAAACTGTAAAAGAACTAGATTTTTTTCCATCAAATGTCCTCAAATTTTCTCTTATTTTCTTACACAGACATAAAAACCCAACTTTAAAGATCTCACACACAGGTTATGAATGATCAGATTTGGATTTGCTTGTACTGTATGTCATTTCTTATTATATAATTCATTACAGTACATATGAAAAAGTTGTCATAGTTTAGTCAGTTAGATCTTATCTAAAAATCAGTGGATGAGATATGAAAAATACGGATGTCCGCGATACTGTAACTTCTTGAAGTAATTTTACTCTATTTATTATATTTGGAATGTCTAAAAATCCTTTCATTTTTAAATGATGTACAATCGGCTATCCTTATCTTATGCTTAAAATGGAAACATACTGTAAGACATGTTCTATTTCTTTTCGTTTATGTGTAATACCTGTGCGCGCTTTGTTTTGCCGTGTTTGGATTGTGTGTAGGGGTTTGGGCCGATTTTCTCCCATCTAATTAGTATATTTCTGCGTGTTCAGCTCTCAGTGTGTGGGCTGGGTTGCACGCGAGTGTGTGCGGAGGCGTGTTTGTGCTGAACGCCCACTGCACAACGTGTGCCGGGCTCGCACGCTGAGATGGCCGTCTGCTCTAATGAAGTGGAAGTGAGAATGCTTATTTGGAAGTGGCGGCAAAATGGCTAATTGAGTGTGACAGCGCATGTAAGAGACCTGATCCACCCTTCGACCTCAGTGTAGACACATTACAACATTGTCTACAGATCAGCCACTCCTTCTGCTTTAAGTGACCCCAGATCGGCATTGCAGGGCTTGGGATACAATTGGGAAAAAATATTGTTCTAGAAAACTTTATTGATTTAACATTAGTTTTCTGTGACAGGATCAATAACTAATGTGAATCTGATTTCATGAACAATATTTACAACTGCATCTAATTTTCAGTTGTGCAAACCGATGCTAGCATTATACAAATTTTTAACATGACCTCATAATAAACATGTTCTAAAAATTCATTGTTATTTAATGAGATCAATGATATGGTGATTTTTTTTATTTAAAGGTCCCGTATTTTATAATTTCTTAAAACAAGTTAACGTAGGTCTCATAGATTATCCAAGGTTTGCGTGTTCATTTTTATACCTTTCAGAGAACTAAAGAGCTGAGCAACAAACCTCTTCTTATATGAGGTCACAATAGGGGGAAATATACTGTAATTGGCTTGTTTAACCAAAAATGGCATGGATTTTTTCCCCCTTATGTATTCTCTATACATGCACACCAATCTAAATGCTTAAAATTACTTAATTAATCAATGAGTTAATTTTGTATAAGAGGTTTTTTTTTTTAAATTTATGGAAGGAGTCTCCAGTCTCCAAAAAGTCCAGTAATCTGTAACTTTTTGTAAGTTTTCTGATACTTTGCTTCCAGTATTATGCTTTCTCAGCTACAACATGCTACATTTATAACTGCCTTATTAAATTTCAAAAGAAAGGAATGAAACAAATGTACTGTATGTACTGTATATGAATACATTAATTAACGTTTTTTGGACAATCCATGAATCTAAATACAACTATAAACAGATAGTGTTGTTTCATACTAGTGAACACAAAATGGTATATTTTTTAAAGGTCTCGTAAGCAAATTGCTGCGGTATAAAAGGAATAAATGACGTTGGGACATTGCGTTATAGAAAATTAATCAAATTTACTTGTTTCTTCACTTGTCTCTCTTTTCACTCTCTTGCATTTAAGAAAACAACTTGTCTTGCAAATCTATTCTGAAGACCGTTATAAAACACTGACACTGGAGACTTCTTCCAAAATTAGACAGAAAACGTCACCGTATCAACAATTACTGTACATGTTTTCAATCTTCATACAGAGAGCTTCCAGAACGCAAAGTCCCTGTTTAAGAACCTGTGAGTCATCTTGCTTCTGCTGTTTTATAAAATTAATCAACACTTTCCGACCAATCATTTTCCCCCAGGCAGTACTCTATTGCACACTTTCTTACTTCCTTCCTTTCTCTGGGTCACCTATGGTGCAGTACATGGCACTGTTTTCCATGCATCGCAAGTCACAAGACTCACCCACATGATGGGACACACTCACACTCACACACTCACACACACATACACACACACACGCTCACTGTAACCGCGGACCACTGCAGGAGCTGCGCTCACAAAGCAGGAACTGTCTCTTTGTACAAAGCCAAGTCTACCTCCTCTTTTAGCTGTAAGGAGGAGTGTGTGATTTCATTTTGTGCGCCGTCCGTGTTGCTGGCGATGGCGTGCATGAGTGTGTGTCCGCACGCGGACAAAGCCCCTAGTCATAGCTGAAACGGACGGGCCGAGGCAGCACACACTGACTCCAGTGTGTCACGGGGGAGAAACGGACTGATGATGCAGCTCATGTGAAATGTGCTACGCTAGCTTTACTGGGTGGGGGTAGATTTACTGGGTGTGCTGGGGCGGAGGGGGGTGGAGGATGGGGGGGGGTGGTTGGAGCTCGGGGGGTGTTAGTTGGGAGACGTGCTCGGCGTGCGAGAGACGCTTTCGCATGTAGAAACTTTATCTTAATGAGAGATTGGTGGAGAGAAGCTACTGGAATACAGGAGCCCGGTTACGTGCGACGGCAATTCGTTACCAGAAAAAAAGAGCAAAAAAAGGAGAAAGAGCAAACATGGAGAAAAAACAGATGACAAAACATTAAATAAATATATACAAGTTCTGAGCTGCCTGGTGATGTCATCCATCAGGACTTTTGGCAGGGTCGACTAGTGTGTGTGTGTGTGTGTGTGTGTGTGTGTGTGTGTGTGTGTGTGTGTGTGTGTGTGTGTGTGTGTGTCTCGGAATGCCTCCCTGACACCATAATCTCTCCAAATTACAGACTCCACGTGCCACCCGCACAGCAGTCATTTAACCCTCACACTCTAATGAACACTCCCCCTTACACACACACACACACACACACACACACACACACACACACACACACACACACACACACACACACACACACACACACACACACACACACACACAAGCGCTCATCAGCATTCCAGAGCGAACTCCTCTCTTTGCTGAAGAGACAGAATGGATGTCCCTGAATTCCACAATCTTGACACATGGAGACAAGTAAATGAAAAAGGTGATTTCTCTAGCTTCAGACGTACACACAGACAGACAGACAGATAGACAGACACACACACACACACACACACACACACACACACACACACACACACACACACACACACACACACGGTTCTCATCTCTGACTTCGGACACTTCAATAACGTCCTTGCCGCTCCAACCAGCACTCGCCAGCTAATGTGTCTTCTTCTGTCTTGAACTTGAAAACAACTCGTTAACCACGGACATCAACGTTCAAGTTACCCGGACGCTCCTGTTTAATACAAAAGTATCTCCATCCTGCATGAGTGCACGCCGTCTTATGATCCGGAGCCCAGATCTCACACCATACTACAACAGAATGTACCCCCCTGCCTTGCTCACACAAACACACATACACACACACACACACACACACACACACACACACACACACACACGTAGACTTCATCCAGACTGGTGCAGACGGCAGTAGGAACTCGGGGAGTTTAATCATTTCCTGAGGGCAGCTCCAGTATAAACATCAGGAGTCGGGTCGTCATAACCGCACGCACGTCCAAGGACACAGAGAGCTCGTGCGGACGGGTAGACGTTTTTTTTTTTTTTCTTTCCAGGTTTGGAAACAACCGACGTGGATGTCGAACGCTCAAGTTCAGGACAAATTATCAATCAAACCTTGTGCTGCAGAGCTACGAGCAGAGCATATGCGCAGTTCCCTGCAACAACAACCACTAAACCCCCCTCCCTCCCACACACAAACACAAATACACTAAAACAGACACACACACACACTAAAACACAAACACACACGGAGCTTCCCCACGCAGAACGAAGAACAAGTACTTACTCCGCTCCAGTACAGTACAGACTCCAGCGACTGCTGCAAAGAGAGCAAGTGAACCCTTCACGCTCGTCTTACACTGCCTCTCTGCTGCTCTCTCTCTCTCTCTCTGGACTCTCCCGTGCTGAGATAGAGCGTGCGCCATAAAAGGCAGCCCTGCTAAACATGTCACATGTAATTTATCCACGCCAGGCGGCAGAGCTTCACCTTTCTGAGTGTGTGTTTGGACAGAGCGGAGTTGCTGTGAAACTTCTGCTCTGCAGCCGGGTATCTGTATGTGTAAATGTGTGGTGTGTGTGTGTGTGAGAGCGAGAGAGAGAGAGAGAGAGAGAGAGAGTGGGTGTGTGTCTGAGCTGTCTAGACCAAGCATGCCAGTTACAACACGGTCCCAACAGTGTGTGTCCCTGGCTAGAGAGAATGCAGTACGAATCGAGTGCCTTGTATAGAAATGGTAACACTCTCACTCTCTCTCTCTTTCTCTCTCTCTCTCTCTCTCGCACACACACACACACACACACACACACACACACACACACACACACACACACACACACACACACACACACACGCATGGCAACATGTACAGTAGACACACATACAAACACAAGCATTTAAACCTCATTCCTCGGACAGACAGAGACAGTCTTACCTCATATCACTGAGCAGCATGTGTGAGCGAATGGGACCTGAGTGTGTGTGTGTGTGTGTGTGTGTGTGTGTGTGTGTGTGTGTGTGTGTGTGTGTGTGTGTGTGTGTGTGTGTGTGTGTGTGAGTGAGAGAGAAAGAGAGAGTGTGTGTTCATACGCAGGCAGACGGGATGGGCAGAGTCGCTGGAGCTGAGAGGCTCATTGTTCTGACCAGCAGTTTGTGTGTGTGTGTGTCTATGTGTGCGTGTGTGTGTCACACTCCGAGAGTTGTCCTCATCTAGAGACCTATATTGTCCTATGCACACACATATACACACACACACACACACACACACACACAATCTCTCTCTCTCACTCTCTCTAGCGCGGTTGTTCTCTTGGTGA
The DNA here is from genome assembly GCA_013621035.1 of Clarias magur. NCBI lineage: Eukaryota > Metazoa > Chordata > Actinopteri > Siluriformes > Clariidae > Clarias > Clarias magur. The sequence goes on along the minus strand of QNUK01000184.1, from coordinate 108,361 downwards.
AACACACATGCACACGCCACACACTCTCCTGCCTGTGGCTCTGCGTCTGAGTCCCTCCCGCCACTCAGAGCCAAGGCTCCGCCCCTCAACCATCCCACAAGGAAAAATAGAGAGAGAGAGAAAGAGAGAGAGAGAGAGAGAGATAGATGAGGGAAAATCCTGCATGAAGCATGCAAACTCAAATCTAACTAATAAATAAAATAGAAAACCTTTGATTGTATTAAAACAAATAAAAAAGGAAAACGGTTCGAGAGAGACAAGGTGTACTTGATATGTAATAAATGTTTAATATGATGGTAAAGTATGAAAAAGATCTTTTTGAGAGATTTGCAGCAATCATATCATATTTTATGTCTTTGAGCTACAGCAGATCCTCGGCATACGAATTCCCCTCCTTACGAATTTTTCACTTTAAAAACATTTTGCATGATATTTGACTCGACATACAGTATGAAGAATTTTCAGCATACTCTACAGTATGATCGACCAAACCAAGCCAAACCAAACGTCGCTAAGTTTCGCGTACGTCCAGGAGCCGTTCAAAACTTGTTTGCATCAGTGGAAAGCCAATCGAAGAGAGTTAAAATATTTTTGTAAATAGATTTTTGTGCATTTTGTGCAATATTTTGTGCAGACATAGCACCATGCGTCTCAAGAAGGTTAGCAAGGACGGTAGCAAGAAGAAAAGGTCACTTTTTGAAGCAGCCGGTGCCGAGAGGAATCATAAATTAAGGTTAAGTAAGGTTTAATTTCATATTTTACTTAATTTACATGTCTTTTAATTGTTTTTATATGAAAAAAAATATTTTAGTGTTGGAAATTGGTCATATGGCTGGAACAGATCATCTGTATTTACATTAGTTCTTATGGGAAAATGCGTTTCGCAAATACAAATTTTTGCCTTAAATAACTCATCTCCGGAATTGATTCAATTTGTATGTCAACGTACCGCTGTACTGTACTGTATATTAATTTCTTGGACAGAAAAAAACATACTGAACAAAACCCCAGTCACATTTACCAGACAGTCACGAACGTATAAAAGAACAATCCCTACTTGCCAGCACTGTAGTTTTATCCACGAGCATCAAACGTTTATATACAGCGATGGATTAAGAGCCTTAAAATATGATAACAATACACAATCGGAAAATGAAAGAAAATAAAAAAGAAATAAAAACGCGTCCCATTTCATTTGTTTTAAGACTACCAGAAGTTTGGTTTTTAGAAAACTACTATGAATCATGAGTAAAACCACGAAAGTTGGACGATCTTGAAAGAGCATAATGAACTACAGTAATTCCTGGAGATTCTCAGCTACTCAGATGACATGTTTGCTATTAAAGAGCTACAGCTGTGTATTTCTTAAACTTTAAATATACATGGACGTTCGGAAGGTCAAACAGGAGCAGAAGGTTTTTTTTTGGACAGATCAATCAGAAAATTCTTCTTGCAACGCCATCATCTCATTCAACACTTCACATACAGTACTAAATAAGCACTGCAGGAAAAATATATTTCTTCCTCATTGCTACTGAGATTTACAAAACTCTGCAAAGAGAAGGATTAGTCTGTCCAAAAAAGTATGACATGAGCATGAGATATGGATCGATACTGAGGTTAAGATTAGTGTTGTAACACTACAAAAGCTATGTCTTTACAATCGCATTTCAGTTCTTTTTGGTTCAGACTAAAGCATAAAATGATACATTGTTTTTTTCCCGAAACCTCGTCCAGTACTTTGCTAACTAACGCATGTGTGGTGTACATAGCTAGAAAGTCCAAATGCTGCCTCCTCTACATTGAATGTCACATAGAATCGACCTGTGGAAGATCTCAGGTACAGTCATAATTATAAGATAATGCTAGCAAAGCAGACTTGTATGTTGGTTTGCATATGTTTGGTCCATGCTGTGTTCATATTTCAATCTAACTGCTCCAGAGGTTGTTCAAAAGTGGTTAATTCTCGGTTACCAGTGTGCCATAGAGGCTCAGAAAGCTCAGAGTTCACCCATGTTCAAGTGGACCGCACTAACAGAGCAACCGCACCAGAGTTTGTTTTAATCGAACCAAACGTGTCAAGTGTGAACACACCCTCTGGCTCATGGTTTTTTGTGATCTTCTGCTGTTGTAGTTCATCCGGTCTCATGATCTTCATTCTGGTAAGCTTTTTCACTCACCACAGCTGTAAAGAGTAATTATTAAATTTATATACTGGTTGCATCATAGCACACACTAGCCAATCATGAGCTCACGCAATGGGAAGGGGCTGGACCGTGCTTTCCTCTAAATGTAAGTTTATCGCGTACCATGTGGAAGGCCTGGGTCCAATTCCCACTCAGTGACCAAACCCCTGCCAGTGCTACTCCAAAGCATGGATAAACTTAGGCATAAAACAAGTACTGTGCTGATCGGATGGTCCACTGTGGTGACCTGTTGATGGCATCAGCCAAAAGGTTAACAACAACAACTGTAAACTTGAACCAATCTGGCCATTCTCCTGATCTCTGGTATTTCAAACTGCAGAACTGTTTTTTTTTTTTTTTTATGAGATTTTTTTTCCCGAACCATTCTGGAAAAACTCTAGAACCTGTCCGAAGTAGTGCAAAAGAAACACATTTAGTCTATCATCCAAAGATAAAGGGTTTAATTCCTGGGTGATGCCACATCCATCCATCGCCAGGAGCCTAAACATCGGACATCGTAGCACACAGTAGCCAATCATGAGCTCACGCAATGGGAAGGGGCTGGACTGTGCTTTCCTCTAAATGTGTAAAAAGAAAAAAAATATTGTGCAGGAAATCAGCAGTTTATGAAAACACTTCAACCAGCCAGTTTGGCGCCAACACCCATTCCACGATCGGCATCATTGAAATCAATTTTTTCCTCATTCTAATGCTTGATCTAATTATTAACTCTGAGGCTCTTGAACTCAGAATGAGAATATGGACAAATGAACAGTTGGACAAAGATCCTAATAAAATGGTTGGTTAGAAGCAGTGTATGCGTCAATCAAGACCTTTTTCCATGCCTTATTAATAAACTTCTTTATTTTTATATTATCATTAAAATAGGAAATTCTTCAGCTAGTGTCCTTTGAATAAAGCTTTTCATATAATTTGCTGCAAGATAAACCATCAGCAATGGACGATCACACAGAACAGCCAATGCAGTTCTGCACAAATTGCTAAACGCAACGTCTTGTTCCCACAAACAGAACCTAAAATCTAGGTGGTTGTAATGTTAATTTTTTTAATGGTATGAAGCATCCATCCATCCATCCATCCATCCATCCAACCATCCATCCAACCATCCATCCAGGAACCTCGGTAGTCCAATTAGAGACCGTGAAGGTCAGTGTTGAAGGCTAGTGGTGACTACCAGAATTTTGCTTTTAGAAAACTTATATGAATCTTGAGTAAAACCACTAAAATTGAACGTTCTTGAAAAAGCCCAGTGAACTCATACCTGGAGTTTCTCAGCTACTCGGATGACATGTATGAAGTTGGAGTTATTATCCCCATTTTGTTTGACCATGGTACAACCTCCAGCCAACATTCAAACATTACAAACCCAGAGGAAACTGAATAACCACAGACCCGACACAGGAATCAAACCCAGTACCTGGAGGTGCAAGGCGACAGTACTAACCACTAAGCTGACTCTGCTAACTTCGCTGTTTGGATTGCTAGCTTTTCCTATAAACCTTCTACATATCATAAAGACAGATGTTTTGTCCCAAGTGTTTGAAATAGAGACATTTTTTTATCTTACCTTCTTGAGTTTTAGTTCATAAAGCGTAATACTAATGCTAGATATTACATTATCACTCATCACACAGACAAAATTAATCCATGAATCACCATAAACATTTAAAAGCCACAGCAAGATATGATTAATTTTATATTATAACAGATTTTTTTTCTCTGGCGCTTTTTTATTACCGCTATTGCCACACACAATGACAATAAGTCACAGTTTAATAATTCCTTTTCACATAATTACATTATGAGCTTTTAGCGGTTTTATATTTCTTTCATTTGCCAGACGCTTTATCCAACATACAGGTGAAGCCAAGTCATTTTTTTGGGGGCATAGTCAGGAAAAGCGGAATTAGGAAATATACTGAAATAAATTCACAGCGTGGTAGTTACAGTTATATTACATTAAGTGTGATCATATATTAAACTCATTTATCATTATTAAACCATTGAAGTAGTTGATCCCCCGTCAATCAATATAAATCTCGCTTCATATTAATAAGGTTGCTGGAAAAAGATTAAAGAACATAGTCAGGGAAAATGACATTTTGATCCACTTTTCTTTTCCTCCTCTTATTTTTCCAGTTCAATCATGCTCAAGAAAATGCACATTCCTGATTGGTTTAACCTTAACACCTGGTAGCCAATTACACATAACTTCACAGTTTAAGAATGGTGGCGTAGTGGTTAACACTGTCTCCTTGAACCTCCAGGGTCTGAGTTTGATTCCCTCCTCGGGGTCAGTGTGCATGGACTTTTGCATGTCCCAGTTCTTCGCGGGTTTTCTCCAGGGACTCCGGTTTCCTCCAATGTCCAAAGACATGCAGATTAGGCTAATTGGTGTTTCCCAAATTGTCTGTAGTGTGTTTATGTATATATGTGTTGCCCTGCAATGGAATGGCACCAGGCCCCCTGCGGCCGTGAATAAAAGGATAAAGTGATGTAGATGATGAGTTAACAGAGTCTAAGGTCCGTGTTTGATGTTTGAACCAGTTATGTATGAACTATGACTCCGCCGACCTTTTACGAACATCATTCAGATGAAATCGAGCACATTTGTGCGCTATAATATTAATATCATGAATATACCATATATATAATGAGAGCGTTTGTATGTGTGTTATGTCAACCATCAATAAATATAGCACTTGGACCTGGGAAATATTTCACCCTGAATTCCTCCTCCTCTATCCACGCCACTGTTGCTACAGAGCGTTAATCACTGGCCTTGCGTTATATTTCATTACTCTGTTGTCATGTGATCTCGGCTCTCTGATTAATCTGCTAATTAGTTCAAATAAGGCTCTTTCTTGGCTAATTATATAATTAACTGATTTATGCTGGAAAATAACCATGAAAATGAATGATGCTGTTGATTTTTTTTTTTTTCTTCCAAAATCATAATCACCAATTGTGGCACATGATCACATATACAGTATTCGGTATAAATTCATTTTTATATACCACAGCAACATGAATCCTGATACCCTGAATTTTGAATTGATTAGACACTACTCAGTTGTGTATATTCCAAACACACACACTTTACCAAATTCATGTTTTATACTTATACAAAAATTATGATGTTTTTTTTCGTTCATATGCTACCCACCCCTCCATCCAACCATCTATTTTTAGTAGCACTTATCTTGTTTAGGGTCATGGAGGATGTGAAGCCTATCCTTGGGAACTTGGGGCATAAGGCAGGGGACATCTTGGATGGGGTGCCAACCCATCACAGGGCACAGGCAAACACATACACACATACTCTCAACGAATTACACACTTTTGCCACATCAGCTTACATGGCATGTCTTCGAGGAAACCAGAGTCCCAGGAGGAAACCCAGCAAGCATACAGAGAACATGCAAACTCCCTAGACACAAAAAAGAGACAGAATTTACATGTAAAACCCTGATCCTGGAGATGCGAGACGAAAGTGACCTGAAATGTCCTTCCAAGCAATTGTGTTAAGCAATAGTGCCAGCCCCCCAGCACACACACACCCTGCCTAGTCATTCATTTACTCATCTTCTATACTGTTTAAGCTATAAAGGGTCGCAGAAAGCCTGGTGCCTCACTGACTCACTCACTCACTCACCGTCTATACTGTTTTATCCTGTATACAGGGTTGTGGGAGGGCCTGGAGCTTATCCTAGGAATACACCCTGGACTGGGTGCCAATCCATCGCAGCACTCATACACACATACCTATACACACATGCTCATTCACACACTACGGGCAATTTGGCTCCAGTTAACCTAATCTGCATGTCTTGGTAGTTTTGGAGGAAACTGGAGTACCTGAAGGAAACCAATCGAACATGGAGAGAACATGGAAACTCCATGCACACAGACCTGAGGTGGGAATCGACCCTTGACCCTGCAGGTGCATGGCGAAAGGGCTAAACCGTACTGCCCCTGCCTATTAAAAGATTTATAAACAAATCCATCTAAAAGTTAGAGTTTGCATGGAACAAGCTCACAAGGCGGAGTACACCTTGGACATGGTATCAGTTTATCATAGGGCACATATGCACACCACACACTCTAACACTCATTCAAACACACTATGGGCAATTTGATCCTGGACTGTAGGAGGAAACCAACCAAGCACACAGACCTGAGGCGGGAATCAAACCCTCCACTCTACAATATGAGTGCGAGGCAGCAGCACTATTGTTAATACTACAGCATAAACACTGCACTGCCCCGGATTCTTTTATGAATTAATTACACACCATTTGAAATATTCATTTGTAAACCAAACCGCGGCTTCTAGCGATCCCTATGTGTGATCACGCCCTCTGATAAAGACTCTAAAACGAACAATTGAAAATAACCATTAATAACTTCATTTATGAGACACTTTTAAAACGGCTTACGTTATAGTAGGAACGTTAATTAGCATGAATTCTATGGGGCCGAGCATTAATTTATGGGACATTTTATTGTTTATTTATATTGTGCCAGAACCCTGTTTTAATTGCATCTAAAATTCCATCTGCACAAACGGCTTGTGCTGGTTAAGCAAAAAATGTCATCCTCATCAACTTACGCAAACACGCACACACACACACACACACACACACACACACACACACACACACACACACACACACACACACACACACACACACACACACACACACACACATATATATTATGCTCACACACCTTGCAGCCCTATTAAACCAAGAATCCTTTTTTGGTCACAGGCAGTGTTGTGCCAGGCCCTGAAAGCAAGTCCAAGTTACACTCCAGAGCATGAGGCTCTCACCGTGGACTGTAAATATTTATGAAGGCCCAAGCTAAACATTCACACTCATTCCGACACGGAGATCCATCACAGGAATTGTCACAGTGCTCCTTCTCTCTCTTTCTCTCTCTCACTTTCTGAGTTTTTCTCTTTTACTCTACCTTATATTAGCACTTCCACAAAGTATTTAATTCATCATGCACAAGATCAAACATCAAACCGGGACTTTTGATTGTGCAGAATAACAGAACACACTTACTGTATGTAGAGAGTAAAAACTCTCTCTATTTCTCTATATAATCTCCTGCTACACTAACGCACTTATCCCAGTGTTTCACTACTGCTTGGACACCATCAAGGTAGAAAGGTTTTGCCTCCGAGTAGCGCAGTGGTAAAAGCACTCGCCGAATCCCGGGTGGTGCTGTAACCTCTCGCAGCCGGAGGTCTAGAGAGAGCTGATTGGCCGAGCTCTCTCAGAGGGGAGGGATGAGAGGTACTTAGTGCTCCGACATTAATCACGGCTCTACAGCCAGTCAGGGGTGTCTGTGAGCTCGCGCAGCGGAGGGAGCGGATAGCACTGTACTCCGAGTGTGTTACGCCGCCCCCAACTGTGCGCGAGCGAGCAGTTCGAAAAGATGCGGTCAGCTGGCGTCACGTGATTCGGAGGAAAACACTTGATAGTCTTCGGCCCTCCCAGCTGAGTGGTAGTAGCCTTAATGTGGGAGCAACCTAGTGACGGGGAGGAATTGGACACGACTAAATCAGGGAGAAAAATTGGGGGAAAAAAAAAAAAGGTTTTCTCAGTACTGTCTGATCCAGGTCTGAAATGCTGGCCTCCCACGAACTCCTTTAACGGTCCAAACATGTGAAAGTGGCTTGGAGTGAGGTCAGGACTGTATGGGGGATGTGACTGTATGTGGTGCTGGTGAGTCCTTGTGTGAACAGTTGCCTCTCACAGATGCGTCTCTTCCACAACATGGTGACAAGAAGGTATCCATTGTAGTTCAAGATTCAGATGTTCCACTCATTAAATGTTCACTGGAATGACCGCAGTGGACTCTGAGCCACCTCGACCAGGATGGTCATTCACAGACATATGAAGCTTTATTAAGACTTCTGCACCCTTAAAATGTTTCACTGCAGCTAAGAGTCTCATCACCGTACTGTGCCTGAGGTCTTCCGTAAATGTCAACCAGTTTTACGCCTTCATTCACGAGAAATTTCATCACGAGTCCCAGTTTGACTTGAACAACGTTTCTAACCTTAAAACCTTTATAAATATACATACAATATTATATGTAATACACTATATTATATTTATATTTCTGCATTTCAAGAGTGCATAATTCCAACAAATAGTGTTCCATGTACATGAATAAATGATGCAAATGAAGTAACAAATACACAGTAATGAGTAAAGCTTACTTAATCTAGATGCAACACACTGAAAACTAGTCAGCAATATTTAGTTTTTGCATTTATTTTGGAGAAGCAAAAGTAGCTTTATGGCTTTTTAAAGGCTTTTTAAAATGCAAATTAGATGTAACATTTACTTAATTATTTATATCTAAATGCTGTAAATGCTTAACCTGATGTACAGTATTGTTCTATTTTTTGGAAACATCTGTTTCAGTCATTCTGGGGGCAGTAACGCGTCAGGCTGGCTCAGGATGCTGTTGGGGAGTTGGGAAAAATCCTTAACTCTATGGTCACCCCATGCTACCCAGTCACTGCATACAGAGCCGGTCCCAAGCCTGGTTAGAAACGTGGGAGGGCTGCATCAGGATGGACATGCGGCGTACAATTTATGCCAAGTTGTATGTCAAGATTGTACATTGTGGCAACATTATCATTAATTCTGGTAAGACTATCCATTCATCCATCCATCCATCCATCCATCCATCCATCATCTTTGTAAGGCTGTGGAGGTCTGGAGCCTATCCCAGGTCATTTCGGGCACAAGGTAATTTAAGGCACCACCCAATGCAGGGCACAAGCACACATACTCACGCACTATAAACAATTTAGAAATGCCAGTCAGCCTACATTGCATGTCTTTGGAAGGTTGGAAGAAACCAGTGTACCCAGAAGAAACCCATCAAGCACAGGGGGAACATGCAAACTCCAAGCACACAGACCAGAGGCGTGATTTGAACCTCTAACACTGGAGCTGTGAGACGACAGTGCTATTTGCTAACCGCTGTGCTGCCTTGCACAGAGGACTAATAACACTTTAAGCTGTTTAAACCAAATCTACTCTAGCACTCTAAGGAGAACATATGCTTATGTCTATTATCATAAAGACTTTACTGATAAACCCCAGCATGACTACTGTACTTACCCATGTCTGGCTCAGTGAAACAAAGCTGACTCAGTGAAACAAAAGAAAATTTATACTGCAAAACATTTGTAAACAATTTGTCCATAACAATTAAAATTGTAATTATGTTCAACGTTTTTGGGACCTATATGCAAAACACATTCATAATCCACACTCTCACTCTAGAAAATGACTGGTATTTAGGCAAACAATCATTGCACATGCAAAGTCAGATGTCTTAAAAAAAAAAAAAAAATATATATATATATATATATTACATTTTTTTATTTAAGTTAAATAGGCAAATAAAATTAGCAAATAAAATTTTATGTACATTTTACCAAAGATTCAGTTAAAAATGTTGTCTTGGAAATAGAAGAATATTGCACAGGCTGGCTGTTAATCTTCAATGTGTTCCAGATGCATACAACATACCAGTGGGTGGAAAATCTTAGCAATGGATAAAAAATAAAAAAATAAATAAAAAATCAAAGCAAAACATAGTATTTCAGCTTTTGCTGCCCCTTTGGCCTCAGATGGCAGCAGAGTAAAAGGAAATTCTGCTAGGCTTTTTCATGCCTCTTCCAGTGGAACAAATTGAAATTTTTGGCAAGGGTTTTTTATTATTATTATTATTATTATTTTATTATTTTTATATAGATATTGGAGCAAGATAGTCCATTAGTCCAGATGATTGAGCACAGATGCTTGTAATTTGTCTTGATTTTAGCAAAACAGGAAAACAAATTTGATAAAAAAAATAAATAAATAAAAAAAACTAGTAGGGCAATTATGTTTTTCAGTCAATAACAATAACAATATAAAAACGTGTTTGAAGAAATGTTAGGTCAGGATTAGCATCTGTAAATGTTCTTATCATTTTATCAGGTTAATTAACCAAGTGTTCAGGTATTAAATTGTCTTCTTCAGAAAAGCATTTATATAAAAAATTCAAACTTTTCTGTAATCGATTTTTCCCCCAACAGTCACAATTTTGTTTTGTTTTTTACCGTACATTGCTCAAATCTAACTTAATTTTCATCCATGTATAACTTAAGCAAATGATCTGAATGAAAATATTCATTAAAAACAATCAATCAAACATACAAACAAACAAACAAACAAACAAACAAATAAATAAATAAATAAATAATAAAAAAATGAATAAATAAATGAATAAATAAATGAATAGCAATGTAACATGAAATAAATAAAAACCTTTTGGTGGTCTCAGATATCTATTTGATTCTAAAATTCCAAAATATATTTGCCCACATTGGCATTTCCAAAGGCTTTCCAAATTGTCTAATTTGTAACTCTTATGTCATATTTTTTGTCTTTTATTTGATAATTTTCAACCTTTTTTAATGATGTGAACCAGCCAGCTGTTCCTGTGATATAAAGACTGTTATATTACACTATATATACTAAACAAACTCTTTAACTTTGGTTCTTTATGTTTTTTAAATGCTTTATATATTTACAATGCAGCTTTTTTTTATTATTTTTTAAAGTATTTTATGTACCAGTATTTGTAAGGCAATAAATCCCAATTATCAGTTTTTCTTACATCTTGATGAAAAATGAATATCCAATAGTAGGAAAAGGATAAGGTTCTGTAGCAGGATGATAAGTTTCCAGAGCCAGTGTCTCTCATTATTAATCAAAACATATTGCTTCACTCTTTATTTAGACATAAAGTGAATGTTTATCACACCGACAGGCCTCGCCTACCTTTTTTGTCATTATAAATTCTGCCTCCTGTCAATGTCATTTATCAACCCACAAAGTAAACTAACAGCTTTGTCGCAATGCGCTGTTGTCAGGTTAGCGTTCATCGTTTCGGATTTAAAAGAACATCTTGACAAAAAATCATATGGTTGTACAGTGTTGTAATAGTAGTATTTGTATGACACCACCCACAGTGCTGGCACATACTGTAAACACACACTCACACACACACATGCAGGTCACACATACTGTATATGACCTTTACTTGTGATCATTTACGCTGAGCAGCTCTGAATCCCCACTGACTCAACCAGGAACTCACATCTGTCTTTCACACACACACACACACACACACACACACACACACACACACACACACACACACACACACACACACACACACACACACACACACACACATACTCTCACACAGGTAAATAAATAGAGGCTGTGAAAGAACAGTCTCTTCTTAGTCCTACCATGACAGCATGGCATCTTAAATCATTTTGTTCCCAAGTTTCTTTCTTTCCTTGTTTCTTTCTTTTCCTTTTTCATTCTTTTGCTCTTTTCTTCTTCTTACCTCAGAGTCAGCTTTGTTCAAAAACAAAAAAAAAATGATATTTTGACTGGGCTACGATCGATAAGTGTGCGCTTTGAACATGATTTACACTTGTGTAACTGCAAAGTCATATTCATAAGATGACAAACATAGGAAAGATATGAGATTATTAGATACAGTTAAGTCCCCAACATACAAACAAGTTCCATTCCAAGAGTGGCTCCAAAGTCCACTTTGTTTGTAAGTCTAACAAACATTGTCTAGGTACTAGGATACTAACACAACTGGCTAAAGACATTATATTACAGTAAAATATTCTTTGGGATCATCTTGATGTTTGAATGATTTATGTTAAAAATGTTATATTTTTATACGCTGGACAACACTCCGTGATTAAGCAGGCGCAAATGCATGAACTTTGTAACTTGAATGTTTGTATGTAGGGGACGAAATCCAGATCTACTGTAGCAGAATGCAATAAAATTTGTATCTAACATGAGATTTGCATACAACATGCTAGTGGGTTATGAGCGTTATTGTCACATCCCCTGTACAGTCCTGACCAAGCCATTTCACCATATTTGGGCCATTAACCCTTAGGAGTCTGAGGGTGTTTTGGGGCCCTAACAAAGTTCTGACATGTTCTGACATTTATGTATTTTTCAGTTACTTATAAACATATAAATGGCTAAATTCTGACTACACTGTTTTCCGCACAAACTGGGCTACAGTAATATGTGAGCAGCATGTATGTACGAGTTTGTATTTTGGAATTCCTGGGAGGCCAGTTTTTCAGACTTGAAGCATGGCTCCAGAATACTGAGAAAATGCTCCATGTTGATGGTATCCAAGAACTAGTGATACTGTTATTCTGCACAATCAGAAGTCCCGGTTTGACTTGAACACTGCTTGTAATTCCTACCACCATCTGTATAGCATTATGAATTTGACTGTATAAGCACAAGTAAATAATTCATACGTTGTTTTCTGTCCACTGATTGTTTTTTAATGCGTCATGATTTATGCAAAGACAACAAGAACAACACACACACATGCACATGCGCGCACACACACACACACACACACACACACACACACACACACACACACACACACACACACACACACACACACACACACACACACACACACAAAACAAGAATTCGTTTTAAAACAAGAAGAATGCCTTGAACATTCGTCTAAACCCGGAAGTTTTGAGACAGAATCTTGCACTCTTAGTGTGAGGGACATGCAGGTACAGTATACACTTTTCCCAGCAGGGAACCCACACATAGAATTGAAAATTGCTGGAGTGGCCTTTTGTGTCTATCCAGGTGACAGCGAGGTTCCATCTCACACCTTTAGCGATGCGCCAAGTTATTTGGCATGCCACAGTTACTGTAGCTTGTTCATACTCAGAATTAGTCATCAGCCTGTTATAATATTATCATGTGACATTATAACCATCCACTTTCTCAACACTGGCTTTCTGTCATGGCTTTTGTAGTGAGGTTTCCATCAACCTGGCTTTGTGCGAAATTTTCAATGGAAACTGAATGGGAAATGGGAAAATAGAGACTGACACAGATTTTTATTCTTGGCTGAAATGGAAAAATCTGTGTATGGATCAAAAGGTTGTGATAGAATGATGGAAATGTGAAAAGCCTGGGTCTTAGTTTCTCCATGATTTGGTGTGTTTTGTTTTATTACATCATCTTGTTGGTTACAGTATTAATAATCATTCATGGACAGTAGTTTATAGGATAATGAATTATGCAAATTATGAAATTGTTCTATCCTGAAAATAGGAGAACTGTGATTAATAATAAATGTCTTAATTAACTTGTAAAAAGTTCTAATCACTTTATATTCATCATTGGCCGACTTGGATCACATGACATGTATTGACATGGAAAATGATGATTTTCAAAATATTTATATATTAGAACAGGTGTGTGTGTGATGATAGTTTTGAGAATTCAACAGTACTAAGGTAAATTGCATTATAATGTTCACACTTTCTCTATATTTTAGTGTATAATTTATTTACAAATGTATTTATAATTGTGAGATTGTGGTATTGTTTTCCCTGGATAGGTATCTGTGTATATACATAAGAAAAGAAATTAACCCTATGTACTGAAATATGCCAAAGTAATGAAGTCCATAAATAAAACTTTGCTAATAACTATTTGAAACTGATAACATAAAACATAAAAATAAGTTCTAACTTTTTTAAAATGCAAGTGGCCCATCTTACTTGCAAATTCATAATACAGTCAATTACTATATATACAGTACACCTTTTTAGCAGTGGCTTATGACTGTAGATTTTTGTGCAACATTAATAATGCTTTAATTAACAGGTTACTATCTAATTATAATTTATAATAACCACATAATATATAACTACAGTGGTCATGGAGTATACAGTGTAGCAGCTTGTTTTGAGTGTTTGTAGATGCACAGTACCTTTGCTCCTCTGTGTTTGCTACAGCAGGTGCGTTCCATGTGTGCAAGGCAAAGACAGCAGAGCTGATAAACTACATAAGAAAATGGGTATTTGAAAAATAGAGAGAAGATTTTTCCTTTTTTTTGGGTGAAAACCAAGGTCGCCATGGTGCGCACAAATTTCTTATTAACGTACATAATATATTTTAAACTGTTTTCTTTTTCTTCCTTTTTTCAGTCCCTACAAAATACCTCACAAATTGGAGGAGTTTAGGTATCTCGGTTCTGTGATCTAAATTGTAGCGAGAGATTGACAGAAAGATCGTTGTAGCATCAGCAGCAATCTGGATGCCGTACTGATCTGTTTTGGTGAAGAGAGAACTGAGTCAAAAGGCAAAGCTTTCAATTTACTAGTCAATTTATGTCCTGACCCTCACCTACATATAGTCACAAGCTTTTGGGCAGTAACCGAAAGGGCAAGGTTGCAGGTACAAACAAGAAAAATTAATTTCCTCCGCAGGGTAGCTGGGCTCAGCCTGAGAGATAAAGTGTAGAGCTTTGCTGTTTGGGCGGAGCACAACTTAGAGCCGCTGCTCCTCTACATCAAAAGGAGCCAGCTGAAGTGCTTCAGGTATCTGATAAGGATGTCGCATGGACGCCTACCTAGGGAAGTGTCTGATAGGGAGAAAGCCGGGGCAGCCCCAGGACTAGATGGAGAGATTATATCTCTTGTCTGGTGTGAGAGTGCCTGGCTATCCTTATGCATGAAGTGGCAAGGGAGAGGCAGGTATCGGCATCTCCGCTCAGACTGCTGCCCTATGACCTGGACCTGAATAAATGGCAGAAATGGATGGATGTTTGGATGGAAGATAGATGGAGGGAAAAAAAATTTAATTTCCATAGGGCAAGGAGGGGGCAGTATGAGTCTTGCCCCAAATGTCTCACCTATTTGCAAATTCCACTTTTGGCCACTATAATAACTACATGGAGCAAACAATGATTAAGCAACACCAAAAAACAGATTGGTTTAAAGTGATTGTTGGAAATTTTATATTGAAAATTACAATATACTTTGTTTTCACTATCAAACAGTGCATAATGTTAATCAGATTCTAAACCTTTTAGACAAAAGTATTGAATAACGTAATAAATCAGGAGGTTGATCTATAGTGCTTTCTTTGCTTGGTGGGTCCAAAGACGTGGTGTAGGCTGATTAGAATTTCCAAATTGCCCATACCGTATGTGCTTGTGCTCCAAGTAATCCTACATAGTATAAATGGATGGATGGAGGCTAAACTAATACACTATTACACAATTACATTTTGCTATTAAAGTTAAATTGGCACATCAGTCTAAGTGTACACTCAGTCATCAGATTCTGAATCATAACACAATGATGAGAAAGGGAAAGAAACCTCCCTTGTAAACTGCACTGCTAATGGTTAAAAAGGTGTAAGCTGGCGCTTTGAGCACATACTGTAGTTAATTGGACCTGCTATCACTCTCCAGACCCATTTCACAATGCACTTAACATGCTGACTGGTGCTCAATCACTTTTAAACATCCTCTCCTTGTGATTCACCTCTCCCTCACCTACTCCTTTTCCTCCATTCCCCTGTCCTTTGTTTGGAATCTTTTTTTTAAATCACATTTGAGACCATTTATGCACGATGGACAATGTGTTGTGGCAGTAAGGGTCAGTACTGGGATTAGTCACCAGATCTTCATAATCATCATAGCAAAATGTGTTACTATGATGTAAGGAAAACTAAGTACTGTTAAATAAAATATACATTTTTTAAGTGATAACAGTAGCTACATAAATGATAACAAGGTAGACGTAAAAATTGTCAGTCTTGGCACTGTAAACTGTTAACATCACAGTAGTCTAGAAATTATTTGAAAAACAAATCAAGCATTGGCAGTAAACTGTAATAATACAAGAAGAAAAAAGAAGAACATTAGTGGACAAACAATGGTAATCAGTGATTCTTATTACAGATTGGTCATGGGAAACAATTGTGATCAGTAATTCATTATTAGGAAATAATGGTGATCAATGACCATTTACTGGGAATAATAGTGATCACTGATTTGATTCTTGGAAAGGAGATATGTGATTGGTCATTGGCAGGATTATTAAACAGTGATTGACCATTTGGAAATTATCATGATTAGATCAGTGGAAAACAAATGTGATCTGGATAAAGACATTTGCCAAATGCTTAAATGTAAAATGAAAAATGTAAAATGGTGCTCATTGATTGGAGGTTAGCAACAGTGGTGAACAGTGATTGGATATTGTCAGTGGTGGTGATCAGTGGCTGCCATTGCGACCAGTGATTGATCATTGGCAAACAATGGCAATCAGTAATTGATCATTGGGAAACAATGCGGAACAGTGATTGGCCATTGGGAAACAGAAGTGATCATTGATTGATTATTTGGAAACAATGGTGAACAGTGATTGGTTATTGGGATGAGTGATGATCAGTGATTAGATGTTCGCAACAGTGGTGATCAGTATTTGGCCACTGGGAAACAATTTTAACCAGTGATTGGCTATTGAGAACGGTGGTGATCAGTGATTGGTCATTGGGTAACAATGGTGATCAGTGATGGATTATTACAGTGGAGAAAATTCAATTAAATTTAATTCAATTTTATTTATATAACGCTTTTAACAATGGTCATTGTCTCAAAGCAGCTTCACAAAAATGAAAATAAAATTTATGTAATTGTGTGTATGTATGAGAAAAATGTGTCTAGATAATGATGTCTAGAAAAGTGATTGGTCATTTGGAAACAATGGTAATTAGTAATTGGTTATTGGGAAACAATGGTTATCAGTGATTGGTCACTGGGAAGAATCGAGATCAGTAACTGGGTTCCTACAAAACAGTGGGGATCATTGATTGGCCATCCTTGCTTGAGCTAAACTTGCTCAGCATTTAAACACTGATGGCAACCAAATTTGCCCCATAAACCCATATATTCAGCAGCTGTAATGAAAGCTGGAAAGCAATATTAGGGCCAGGACAGTAGCTAATGTCAGCTGAAAAAGTCCCTAACTAAAGAAGTCCAAAATTCTATCAGCACAGTCACCAAGCTGACAACACTGATTTGGCTGTGTCACATCTGAGGATATATTTATTTATTTATTATTCATACAAGTATCACATAAGATGTTATTAATATTAATGAACCATTGTCACACCCTCACTGTAAATGCTATCTGCCTGGAAGTCTCGAAGAAACCCACTCACCCCTGTTCACTGGGGAGTCTATGCTTTGAGTAATGGGCAACTATCAGGACCCTGCAAATAACTGCAGCCTGGCTGTGAATTCTCACTGCAGAGGGTGAAGCCAGGCCAGGGTGCTTCGCAGTGCATCACGGGACGCATGAGATCAGCTGCTGAATTGCTGAAGTGTTACTGCAAGCGGACAAAGAACGGCTGCCCTACCGTCCTTGGTGTCCCTGTCTGCTTCAATTATCATATAACAAACACTCAGAGATTAGAGTGTGTGCAAAATCCTTGGCTGTCACATCATAATTTCTTATTACCTAGTTTCACATTTCATTCACACGTCTTTGAGAGTGTGCCTGTCTGCATACATGACGGAGATAGCAACTTTGTTTAGAGTCATTATTAACAGTTTATATCACAGTGATCCTGGATTCTCAAATGAGTTTGGCCCAAAGGTGGTAAAGAACCTTATAAAAAAAAAGCATTTCTGACAGGCAAACAATATGTTAATATGGCAAACTCACTCACTCATTCACTCATTCTTTTATAATGTATAGGGTTGCAGGGTTAGCTTGGCGCCTATCCCAAGGGGACTCTGGGTACTAGGCAGAGTACACCCTGGACAGGGTGTCAATCACATTGGAAATGCCAAATGTCTTTGGGCTGTGGGAGGAACCCCACCAAGCACAGGGAGAGCATGCAGACTCCATGCACAAAGACCCAAGGTGGGATTCAAACCCTCAACCCTTGAAGTCCAAGGCCACAGTGCTAACCACTACACCACCTTGCTTTAACAAACAACACTAGCAAACATATTGGTTTAAAAATGGATTGCTCAACACAGAAAATGTAAGTTTTTTTTTTTTTTTACAACAAAGGGAAATTAACATAATGAATGTATGAATGAATTTAACACTCATGCAAGGAGTCGCCAGTGTAAGGGTGTCTCCAAACTTGCAAGACTTGTATCAAGTGTGAATCTAAAGAAGTATAAAGTCCAAGGAAACATAGGGTCACTGGAGGCCAGGAGCATATTCCAGGAAATGTAGTCCACAACTAGGGGTACTCCCTAAATGGGAGCCAATACAGGGCACATACACTCTGCCAATACAGGGCACATACACTCGCAAAACCAATCATACATTATGGGCGACTTGGAAACGTGAATCAAACTACTGTGCAGGTCTTTGGACTGTGTGAGAATAAACTAGAGTACCCAGAGGAAATCAACCAAGCACAGGGAGAACATGCAAACTCCACACACACATACACAGAGCAGAGGAGAGGAGATATTCCAATCCTCATCCTAGGAAGTGACCATGCTAACCAATAATAATCCAAATTCAATCTCCAGTTTGGCTGACATGCTAGATGGATTGATAAAAAAAAAAAAAAAAAAGGTCATAATCGGTGTGGTCTAATATTTTAAAAAGCATATGGTATTGACGTGTACTGTAGTTGTCTACAACTACTCCTAGCAGGTCTTAATACATTTAGTAAAGTCTGGATAGTTATTGAGCGGAATATCCTGCCCGCTTGGTATGCTTTTGCCTGGATTGCAAGGATTGTTCAATCAGGTATTAATATTTAGGATAAAGGTACAGTCTTGTGATTGGTGAGGATAATGATCACACAAACATTCTTCCAAACTAGCCCAGCCCTCTTTATATTTCATGCATCCATCTAGGAACCTCTGTAGTCCAACTAGGGAAGGTGGAGCCCAATGGTGACCATTGTATTGATTCCCTTTTTTATATGACCATTGTAGGACCTCTGGTCAACATTTACAAAGGCAATATCTTTGGACTGTTCAAGGGAACCGGAGTACCTGAAAGGAAACCCAATAAATATGGGGAGAACAGACAAACTCCATACAGTGTACACACACCCCAAGCTGGGAATCAAACCCAGACACTGGAGGTGCAAGACGACAAGGCTATCCACTAAACCTCTGTGCCACCCTACTTCATATTAAAATGGAAGAATTACAAACTAGTAGAGATTGAAAAATCAGGCGATATTTCGACTTGGTACAGTACTGCATGCCTTGTCAACAAGCCGAATTCTAACCTCATTAGAAGACAATAATGCATTCAGATTCCCTGTGGCTTTAAGGTTAGGATATAATGAGCAAAGCTAGTGTTCTCATGTCTTTAGTAAATGTATTTATTTATTTATTTTTCTGATTAGAAAAATGTGTGCGATCTCTGTGGTCCTCCCACATCTCCCAACTGCTTTCCTTGACTCGCTTCTGAATCCAATTCAACAGATGGCATACTTATAACTAATTCCCCTCTGAGCAAATAGCAGAATCTGTCACGTGACTCTCAGAAGATGCTGGTTAGCCGTAGAAGGCGTGGGTTTAAAACAGAAGGAAGCTTTAAACATGCTTGGATACAGTGATTTAATCAATGTGAGCTAACAAGCTTCGAAATATGAACAACAAATGATGCCCTGGAATAAGCACACGGCATAAAACACTGCTACAACTTCGAAGATTTTTCAAATAATGCCTTGACTGATGTTAAAATCAAAACTAATAGCACCCTGTTGTTATCTTACTGAATTGGAAAAGTGAAAGTAGAAATGGAAGAAAAAAAAAACGATCTTGAAACTCTTAGAAAGAGATAGAATAAAAAATCTTCAGGGACACTTAAGTCAAGCAGTAAAAGGTGTGTTGCTCACCTGATTTCCTCAGAGTCTTGCTTCTTTCCTCACTCGTTGTCACTCTCTCGTTCTCTCTCTGTCTCCGAGTTTCCTGTCAGACAGTAACGAAGTGCCAAACAGCCCAGGGACGGGGGAAACCACTGAACGTGCGTAAACAGCATATCATGAAGTGTATTGTGGGAAGGCTGGGGCCAATTTCTCCGCTTCTCTCTCTCTCTCTCTCTCTCTCTCTCGGTCCCTCCCTCCCTCCCCTGCTTGCTATTTCTCCAGAATTAGCCTCTACACTACTGCCACCAATGCTGCTCAGGTTTCTATAGCAACACCCTCCCTTTCCTTATCTCTCGCACTCTCTCTCTCTCTCTCTCTCTCTCTCTCTACACCTCCATCATTCGCTTGCACTCTTTCCAAAGGAAGCAAGACCAGACCTGTTGCCACATTTTTTCCTACTTCTCACTCTCAGGAAAACCTTTTATGAACTGTTTCAGGGGTAAAAAAGAGGAATGGAAGGAAATATATACATGTGAGTAGAAATGTATAAAGTATCAAATGGTGTGTGATTACAGAGATGGTAGAAGGAAAAGTGCATCGGTGGATGAGACGGACAAATATTCAGGCCACGATGTCAGCATTCTGCTGCTTACTTTAACAGTCTTAACCCCACGCTAATCAGTGCCCTAGCATCTGTTTCTGCCTACTACTGGGTCCCTGTGTTGTCTGCATGCGCGCGCACACACACACACACACACACACACACACACACACACACACACACACACACACACACACACACCCCAACTCAAAACCTTGCATTCAAATGTGGCATGTCTTTCCAATTCTGTGAAGGTAAAGCGACACTTGAGCAGTTATCTAAATCATTTCCCATATGGAGTATTTTTGCTGCATGAATTAAATAAAATTTTTCACAGTGAGAAACACACACACACACGCACACACACTCACACACACTCACACACACACACACACACACACACACACACACACACACACACACACACACACACACAAACTTTATTATCACTTAGCAAAGACCTTGGATTGAGTTCTAGCTATCAGACGCCGCTTGCTCTTACAAGCACTCAGCTGCTTCCTTCCCCGCTTCTCAATCCAGTCTGCTGGAAAACAATAATGCCACACACACACACACACACACACACACACACACATATATATATATATATATATATATATATATATATATATATATATATAGGAAATGACTAAAAGTGCCACCAAAAGAATTTATTTATTCAGAATAAATAATAGTAGTATGTGCATGTGAGTGCACATATACTGTACACACACACACACACACACACACACACACATACACACACACACACACACACACACACACACACACACACACACACACACACACACACACACACACACACACACACACACACACACACACACACACACACACACACACGAGTTATTGCATAGAAATCTCCTAAAATCCTGTTTACCAGGGAAGTAAAGCTGAAATTAATCTTATCTTGGCATATATTTAAAAAATCCTGTTATGAACAAACAAAGCAACCCAAAACCCACATTAACCAGTTCAGCAGTTATTTGGCAATCCAGCCCACTGATGTAATAGACCTACTTTATGTCATCTGGAAACAAATATTAAGTACTAGAACAATTCTCAAGATTAAACTCTAGATAGACATAAATAAACATCCGATGTGATAGACATCTTGTGACTACATTAACTTAAATAGCATGTTTCTACCTCAATAACTCTAACCTTAACTTGAGTTTAAGGTTTGGTCTGCTAAAGGTAAAGCTGAAAGTACTGAGGTTACAGTTAACCCTAACCCTGCTAATCCTATACTTAACCTCTGAAAGCCTAAACTTAACCCAAGAAATCCTATACAGTACATAACCCCTGAAACTCTAAACCTAACCTCTAAAACCCTAATCCTAACTTCAGACACCCTAAACCTAACCTTTAAATCCCTAAACTTAATCTCAGAAACCCTATACATAAACTCTGAAACCATAAACGTAATCTCTGAAACCCTATACTTATCCGCAGAAACCCTAAACTTAACCTTGGAAACCCTATATCTGAAACTAAACTTAACCTCAGGAACATTCATTTTAACCTTAGTAACACTTTTACCTTAGAACATCATTTACCTTAGAAACCCTAACCTTAAATATCATTAATCCTAATCTTAAACTTACAGTAGTAATGCTAATCTTAATCTTAGTAGCAGTAACCTTAACCTCAGTCGCCCTAATCTTATCCTCAGTAATGTTAACCTTAATGTCAATAATGCTAATTTTAAGATGAGTCACCATAATTCTAATCTCAGTAACACTAACTGTAACCCTAGTTGCTTTAAGATTAACTGTAAAAACCCTAAGATTAACTACAGTAACCCAGTTCAGTAATCTTATTCTTAACTTTAGTAATGCTAACCTCAATTTAACTACAGTATCTCTAAACTAAAATTCACTAACTATAAATATAACCGCATAACTCCTTATTTCAACCTCAATAATACTAATCTTAACTTCAGAAACTCTAAACTTAATCTCATTTATGCTAAGATTAACCTCAGTAACTATAACCATAACTTCAGTAATGATAGTCCTAAATTCAGTAATCTTAACTTTAACTTAAGGAACTTTAACCTTATTAATGCTTACCCTAATCTCAGTACCCCAACCTTGACCTGAAGGACTGCCCACCCTAAAGTTCTCTATGGTGAGTGGGGGGTAAAATATTTTTAAAAGGTTCCAGGGTAGCAATGCGACAAGGTGTATGAACACTGTTCAATCATTTAAATTTATTTATTTTTGTTAAACCCAACACAACATTTCTAGCTATTCTAGAAAGATGCATGAACACTCAAGCATGTGTGTCTCTATATAAATGCATGAATAATTCCTGCTATATGATTATTTATTCAGCGATAAATGTTGAAGGTTGGCTGAGATGTGACCTCAACGTGTGCGTAAAATATAGCACAAGAGAATACCATGAAGCCAAGTGATAAATTATGTAACTCCATGTACATGAAACCTCACACTCATTGATGGTGCGAGGGAAACCCTCTTTCACCATAGCAACTGCTTTCACTCATTCTTAATAACAATAATTCACATAAGACTTTTCGATCCTCAAAGTTTAGATAATTACAAAATGTACTAATTGTTTATGTTATCTGGCATCATGTGCGTAGTGTGTGTGTGTGAGTCTGTGTGTTAGTAGACGTGCATATGGTCTATCTTGGGAGCTAGTTTTTGTATGTGAGTACGGGGTTAGTGTGCTTGCAGACAGGCAGTTTTTCTAATCCAGATATTGGAAGAGTTCGGTAGAGTTATTTTAAGAAACTCAAAAATTCTGAAATCAATATTTTCAGCTCAGTAGTATAAACTTTAAATTTTTCAACTGAGGCAAAGTGGCTGGTAAAATACTGGCCAAGAACAGCTTTGTTTATGCATAAGACCAGTAAGTAAAGTCGACCAAGACCAATACTAATTCAATACATAGTTCCTCAAGCTCAGCTCCATCACTTAAGTTCATAAGTCAATCAAAGTCTCAAATAGAAATGAGCACACATAAAATGAGTATTTTAACTGATTATCCCTCTTTAAAACAATCCAATTTTGCTTTGCAGCCTGAAATAAATACAGATAGTTTTTGTTTTACTCAGCAGTTTTATCCATTTACTCAGTGCAACGTTTAACATTCAAGTGAAGGATATAATACCAACATGATAGGGAAAAAAAAGAAAAGAAAAAAAACAGAACAGAATCAATGATATAATGTGATATGAAATGATACAAAAAGAACCACTTCCCTCCTAAAATGACTTGTAAACTTAATCAGGTGGCGCTAATCACCCTCTCAATGGCACACAAAGCCATTTGACTTGAACTGTGATCTGCTTTGGTCATTTTGATTTGCTCAGCATAAAAAGCTGGAGCATTTCAATCCCTGTTAGTGCGGCTGAAGCAAACAATTAACTATTGTCCTATTTACACAGGATTAGTATTATCTGGGGACCTTGTGAAATTTGGAAATTACCCCCCACATCTGAATTCCGTTGCACTGGATAAGTGAAGCCTGCAATTTAACTTAAATTTAATGACTCATCTCTCAGATATGGTGTCAAGATAAAAAATAAAAAAA
This sequence comes from Clarias magur, assembly GCA_013621035.1. Taxonomy (NCBI): domain Eukaryota; kingdom Metazoa; phylum Chordata; class Actinopteri; order Siluriformes; family Clariidae; genus Clarias; species Clarias magur. The sequence continues at coordinate 84,191 of QNUK01000184.1, read as the reverse complement.
ACTCTTCTCAATATAGGTCTAGATGTACATTATAAACAGAAGATTGTTTCAAATCACTGACTGATTTGCACATGATTAAGATCACGGACAATTTCCACAAAAAATCATCTGAATAAAGTCTGCACAGGCCAGGAGATATATACAAAAAAAAAAAAACAATTAAAAGGCTTTATCACTACCTAGAAGCACAAGGAAGTATATTATTCAAAAGTAAAAGGTATTTGGTACAACACAGACCCTGCCTGGATCAGGACTTCACATCAACCTGAATGAAAAATCCATGAGGAAACTGGTCAGAGAAGCTACCAAGAGGCCTACAGCAACTCTTAAGCAGTTGCAGGAATTTATGACACAGAGTGGTCTTGTGACAACAGTATGTGCATGTGACAGCAGGATAACTTCTCGACAAATGTGGTTTGTATGGTAGGGTTGCAAAAAAAAAGCCTGAGCAACTGAGCTTTGCAAAATGCTTGAAGACTCTGAGGTCTCATGGGAAAAAAGTGTTATGGTCAAGTGAGACAAAAATGTTATTATTTCCACAATACCAAATAAAATGACTGGCAGAAATCCAATATGGCTCACCGTCCAAATAACACCATGCCTACAGTACAGCATGGAGGTGGTAATATCCTTTATTGGGGGTGTTTCTTTGCAGCAGGAACTGGAGCACAAATGGAGCATAAATGCACAAAATACCTCAAATACTTGAAGACAATCTGGTGCCTCTACCATAAAGTTGTCAATGGGAGGAAGGGTTACCTGCCAACTTGACAATGACCTAAAGCACACAGCAAAACTTACCACACAGTGGTTAAAGAAGTGATGAAAAATGTCAATGTTCTTTGCCTAGTCAGAGGAATGCCTTTATAACTACAACCTATAAATGGTTACCACTACCTTGAGCAGTTCTGCATGGAGAAGTGGGCAAAAAGTCTAGATATGCAAAGTTTTGTCCCATTGAGAAGGTGATTAGCTTACAAGTCATTTTAAGGAGGGGGTGATCCCTTTCCAAATCAGTGATTCTGTTTTTATTTATTTTTTCTCTAATATGTTAGTGTTACATATTTCACGTGGATGTTAAATGTTGCACTGAGTAAATTAAGCTGGATAAAATAAAAACTGTGACTGTCTTTAGTTCAGGCTGAAAAAAAAAGTGATTATTTTAAAGGGGATGAATTCTTTTCTATATCCACTGTAGCTAATATTTTATGTTTCTAAACATGGTTCTATATTTCCCAAAGTATTAGCTCAATAGGCCCACTATAAAAAATTTATTCTTTCATTTAAAGTCACGAGTCTGAGTTTAAGGTCAGAATTCGGGGGAAAAAAATAGAATTTTGAAAACAATGTGTCTGAATTTTGAGGGGGAAAAAATAATTTTGAGAATATAGTATGAATTCCTAAAAAAATATATATAATTCTAAAAAATTCACGGTTTAAAGTCAGAATTTTGAGATTTAAGTGGGAATTCTGAGAGAAAAACTCAAATATTTTATTTATATTGGAAATTTAGTACAACAGGAAAGATGTTTAAGTTCATATGAAGTCCTCTGATAATCCTCTTCTGTAAAACACAGTAACTCTAACCAGAGAAGTATTAAGGATTATGTAAATGCATATTAATAAGCATGGTCTTTCCTTATCCTTAAAGCGTAATCTAACCATTCATGCAGACAGGCAGTATTTCTGCTCCATATATTTGAAGACTTTGGAGTCTGGCACCTTTCCTTTAAAGGTCCGATAAAAAAAAAAAAAACATAATAAAAAAAAAAAATCCAAGTTAACACAGTGTCTGTGAATGTTCCAGCACTGGCAAAAATCTTATGTGGTGTTCCTGATTGTTTGCACAATTAGCACTAAAATCACACTCTTTGCCAATTATTGTGCTATTGTGCTACTTATGGATGCTAGCTGGAAGACAAGGCTGCTCTCATATTGTTGCTATAAGAAGCTTTGCTAACCCACAGGGGAAGAATAGCAGCAGGTTATCATTGGTGGTGCAGGAATATTTTAGAAACCAAGGGCAGACCAGTATTGACCGACTCTTCATGATTGATCTCGACCACTGATTTGTTTTCTGAAAGATGTTTAGCTTTAATGTTAGCTAACGTTATCAGGAATGCTAGCATTTCTAGTGGGATGATAAAAAATGTCCCTCTTACAGAGTTTTTTTTTTGTCTTTTCAAAATACAAAGTGTATGTCTGCAAATGCATTTTAAGTCTAACCTAGTGTGCGTATGTGAGAGTGTGCATACAGTTGTGCAGTGTATATCTTTGCTTAAGAGATTGTGAAGCAAGTTTCTGACTGTGTGTGTGTGTGTGTGCGTGTGTGCACACGCAGCACCACCTGCGACCCCTTCAGCCTCGTGTCAATCATGTGGCCCAGCGGGGACGCTCATCGATTCTACTGTCCACTCTGTCCTCTCCTTCCTCCCACTCTGTCTCTTCTCCCCCTCACTTTCTTTTGCTCTTCCTCCTTATCCACTCTTCCTCCCTCCTACGTCTCTCCTTCACACAGACCTTGCACCGCATTCATACGGTAGGTTTGTGACAAGGCCATAAACACAATAACCTCAGGCAGGAATTTAGCAAGGAACAAAAATGCTATGAGATGGTCTGGACGAAAAAATTTATTATTATTATTTTTTTCTTGTGAAGAGTATGATTAGGTTTTATCAAAATTAAATCAGGATGAGATGCACTGAGTGCACAAGAGCTGCACTTTCATCTCTGTCCGAAAAGGCTGTAATAAGAAACCTGTCGTTTTGCAGGTTTTGTAGGATTTTTAATCAAGTAGTAACTAAAACTGAAAAGCTACTACCTCATGCAATGGGTTACGAAGGAAGAAACCTAATAAAACTGTGCATTCATCATTACATGTTGATTCTGATTATGCTGATTTTTTTCTTGTTCTTTTTCCAATTTCTGTTAGTTCTTCAGACAAACAAATAAAAAATACTTCTATCATACATCATACAGAGATTCATGGTTTTGCTGTGTCTTTGTGTCTTGTATTTCGCACCAACGATCTGGTCATACAGTATTTGTTGATGAGCAAGGCAAATCAAAGCTCCCTGAAGACTGTGTTCTGAGAAAATGTCAACAGCAGGAACTACTGCAATACAAGTATCCGTTTTTGAGTGTGTTGATTGTGAGGATGACCTACTTGCTCCATTGAAGCAAAATTAATCAGTATTATTTATTAAAATAAATATTAAACAATGACTTCTGAGTGCCGTGGTTTGACATTCCAATGCATTATTGAGCAAGTGAAGCAAGTGTTAAAAAAAACTGAGAGCACTTCTGCCCAGCGAGCACTGAGCGCTGAGACATGTAGCTCTCTTTCCCCTTGATTGCTACATTGCTTTTGACAAAAAATTATATTAATGCAGCCCTACAGTTACTCAGTTGCTATTTTCAAATTAGGGATTGTATTTATTCCCATTTTTCGACAATAGTACAATCGGACCATGCATCAAAATTCACATGCGGATTCACACACTACAGGCAATTTGGGAATGACAGCCTAATCTGCCCTTTAAACTGTGGGAGGAACCCAGAGTACCCAGAGGAAATCCATCAAGCATGGGGAGAACATGCAAACCTCATGCACACTGACCCCAAGTCAGGAATCGAACCCATTAGGCCACTATGCTGCCATATTTCATCTAGTGCATTCTATTGACCATAGTACATTCTATTGTATTCTATTGACCATAGTCATCTAGTGCATTCTCTACTGAATGACTTGAAATGATGAGTCACAATTTTTATTCTTAAACTATTTTTAAAAAAATTCTTCATCTAGCCATCAGGGCCCGTATTCACAAAGCTTCTTAGAATTCTCTCAGAGAGCTCCAATCGTAGCCTAAAAAATCCTACCTGGGAGTCTTAGACTAAAAGTGATTTAGAAAACTTCTTAGAGCAACTCTGAGTAAGGAAAGTACAAAAACATTTATTTTAGTGAGAAGGCGTGGTTGACCCCGTTGCTAGGGATGATGCAGCAATTCAAGGACTGTGATTGGTTGATGAAAAATAACCTCTGACCTCTGAAGAGGTCTGGAAATGTGCTCTTTGTGAAAATAGACTATTTGATAATAGAACAGAGTGGAATCATAATGTTTGTATATGAAGAAACTGTATAATCATGACTACAGGTTGCTTTATGTAAAGTTTCTGTTATAGGCTAAATATCTTAAAGTGAATTAAAACAGCCAAATGTTGAAAATGTGAACCAATTTCCACACAGTAGTTTGTATTTATATTTATATAGCATTTAAGTTCTTACACTTGTTTACCGTACTGATTTTATTACTTGTAATCCATTTCAGATTGATGGGAGCAAAACGTCTCAGTCTGTTTAAGTTGCACCTTTAGATGGTATGTAGTCAACAATCCAAGAGAGATGGAAGGGAGTAAAACAACAAGAAAACCAAATTGGACGGAAGAGCAGTGTTTACTTTTAGCTTTATGTTCAGTGTTTGTAGAATATTTCATCTTTCCGCCATTTGGTCCTCTGCTGTAGAAACTCTTAAGCCTCTTAAAAGTCCTCCTCTCTACTCTTAACAAATTTTACCTTTGGAGCTGTTTTTAGGGTTAAGATGTTTCGTGAATCAATTTTATCTTAAATTTAAGTGGAAAGTCTAAAAAAAAAATCATAATTCTAAAAATTTTCTTAGAATTTCTTCACTAGGAGCAACTGTTAGGCTTAAGAAGCTTTGTGAATATGGGCCCAAGTCTTGTGTAGGAGATCTTTAAAACTAAGTGCTTCTTAAGGCATATTTAGGTGTTAACAGTTAATAGTTTTTAGGGATTTAAAGGGTCTTGAAAATGTCCCCAATAGGTCTCCAGGAGATGTCCCTGAGTCACAGGGGATGTAATGTGTACTACTGAATGCAGCACCTTATTCAACATTTTTTTTGTTTCAAATGTGCTTTATAAAGAAAATGAATTTATGTACTTAATGATTGCATTTTACCAACTTACATATTGATTTTCCTACAATATTATATTGTATCCAGTGTGAACCTAGAAAAGGCTAAAATATCTCTAAATATGAGAAAGAAAAAAACAAAACAAAATAATACATTTTTCTAGATACTATTAAAGTCTAATGAATGCATCACAATCCCCAAGACCAAAAATCTCTATTTATGTTTACAATTCAGATAATTTGCTTTGATTTGATGGAATTAAAATGGAAACATCATACCTTGTAAATGGGGCATACAGTAGATGTATGAAGTATTGAATAAATCAGCTAACACGAAAGCCTTTGTTATATTTGTCTTTGGCTGCTTTTGTGATTAACTTTTTTAAACATCTTTTGGGTTTTCAAAAAAAATATATTGATACAATCAATGTACGTTTTATACTTAGTATTATATACAGTACAGTATATTTCTTCTGTTTGACATTTGAAGACCAACCCAAATTACAGGAGAGTTCCTGTTCTTCTTTTGCCCACATTCCAATACATATTGAGACTTGCTATCACACTTAAGGGCATTCAATGCAACAAAGAGTAACAAAATTTAATGTAGAAGCCAAATAAAACGTTCCTCCCACCATCAAACCAAGCTCTGGAGCCATGTGTATCCATGGGAACGGGTGATGAAAATAAGATTGATTGAAGGAATTCCTGTTGACATATAATGATTAGACTTCTTGCTCCAAGGAGAGCTAAAAGAGAGCATCAGGAGGTTAAAGAGCTAGGTGGATCTGAGCATACCCATATACTGTATGTTTTATAATTGTATGGTTATAAATCTATGCCAAAATTTCATTGCTCAAACAGGCTGAAGATATGCTTAATTTATTGCAAAACCTCTGTCATAGTAATAATTTATCCAATTTAGCTCACTCTACTGAACTGTGTATAACAACACTGAAAAAAAAAAATCCTTGGATTTTTTTAATTTTTAAATTTCTTTTGGAATATTTCACAAGCTACATGTTTGATAAAATGTTGCTTTATAAATTTTTCAAAAGATCATGAGAAGAAGAAATATAATTCTGTGTTTTAAAAACACCTCAACCCTGTTAATAAGTGAAGTGTTAACACATTTCTGGAAATTATAACAAATAAAATAATGAAGTGATGCAAAAAACATGGATATTTTAAAAGTATAACCCCTCCCAATCAGGGAATCACACATACTGTACTCGCCTCTAGCTAAACTTGATGCAATACAGTTATTGAGAGCTGTGCATTTCAGATTTAATTCAAACTAAAGAATGAACCTGATTCTTTGTCCTAATTGACAGTATTGCCTGGACCAGCAGCTAGTCAGACATCCATGGAGACTTGACAAGGCTGAATTTACTGCTGTGTACCACATCTTCTTAATTTGTTGCAGATGGTGTGAACGGTGCTTAATTCCATAGTGACACTACAACTAATCCAGACCTCACCGTGGAAACTATAAAGGAAATTGCTTCGACTGTTGTCAAAATGCTTGTGTACTGGGAGCCGTGCTGGGTTTGTTCTCCATCTGCTTGGGATTCTTCCCAGGACTCAGGGTAATTGTAACTTGCAATGGCGAGTTTGCCAATTAGTTCAATTAGATGTAGGAAGTTAGGTTTACTAATAGGATGGAAGGACTTCTAAACTTTACTCAAAAATGGCCATATTAGCAAAAGGTGGCTTAGCTAAAGGTATTTAAGTGAACCAACATGGCTTAGCACTTTA